>CM077464.1:93561401-94161401 GCA_039654755.1 Calcarius lapponicus | reverse complement strand
CTAAATCAGGAATTCAATTGAAAAATGGGCAAGCTATCAAATTGTCAGGCAAAAATAATCACTTGCACAAACCTACAACAGGAAATTAATGTTTTTGCTGAAAACCACATTGGTTCAGCTTAGGGAATAACACTTCAATGAGGCTGTGGACCAAAGAGAGTGTGTCCAGAGATGAGCATGAGAAAGGACTGGGGGTCCAGAAAAAAACAACTTCAACAAAAAATTGGGCTTTAACCTTGCTGGAAAGAGGGGATCTAATAGGAGTGTTTAATATAAAAGCCTCCTTTCATAAAGCCAACAAGAACAATCTTAATTCTTTTTCAAAAAAAAGGCAATAACTAGCTTAGTTTGCAACAAGAAAGACTCTGGTTAGACATGATGAAAAAACCCTGGGAGCCAAGCACTGGAGAAGGCAGGTTGCACAATCACCATTTCAGGAAGCTTCAAAATCAGATTAGTAGAACTTTTCCAATAATAATGCAGATAGAATTTCTTTAATTTAAAGTCTTTTCCAGCTAGGATTGCTATGGTGACAAGATAATGATTACTGATTTTTTTTTTCTCTATTATGATTATAAGCTTACAGAAATAAAATTAAATTTTATTAAAGAGTGAATATTCCACTGGGTATATAATCCCAGCATATTGCAAAATTAATCAGAAACTGAAGTGCCCAGACACCATAAAAATCTTGGAGTTTTATGATGAAGTGAATCCTTTGACCACTTCTTTGAGGCCTATGCCTCTAAATTCAGGTTTATAACTAAGCCAGTCTGAAAGTATTGTTACATACCTATACTCTAATTAGTGTCCCATACAGACTACCATAAACCCTTTCTTAGAGCTGAGAAGCAAACATTGTACTATCTTTAGGAAGAAAAGAAATGGAGAAAGTGTCAAATGAATAGAAACAACCATACTACGTATGCATAGGAAGTAGAATAAAATAATTTCAACTGATTGCAGTCTATGCCTGACGTAAAGTAGAAAGAACAACAAAAAAACCCCTCAATTGCCTATTTTTCCACTTCAATATATTGTCAGAAGGCCAGAGCAATCTATCTCTTAAAAATTATCTCTTAAAATTTAAATGCCAGATAAATGAAGATTTATAATTTCATCACTTCTATTTCTAACCATAATCATTTTGACAGCATAGGAAGCAAGACAGAAGTTTATAAGTTTAGTTACTTTCTATAAACATATATATATATTCTGTTTCCTGAGCAGTGGATGCCCACATTGAATACAGTTTACAATCTATCTTTGGGCTGTGCTTTGGCAGCATTCAACTAATTATGTTTTATCTATATTTTATTTCTGTATCACATGGTAAGTCAAGCTACTTCTAAAAGAACTGAATCTTTACAAAAACACAGCAAATATACACTAAAAAAAGTTGTTTATGATGTATAGCAACAGAAAAGTCTGAAAAATTGTTTTAATCTGCAAGTAGCAAAAGTCATGGTGTGGCAGATGCCTGATTTTATAGAAGGCACTTCTGCACATCTTAGCAAAGTAAAGGCACATTCTCTTGGGACAGAAGCAGAACAGCAGATTTGGATTTGTGGTTTGTTTGGGGTTTTGTTTAGTTGGTTGGTTTGATTTTTTTTAATTTATTTTTTGCATTTGTTTTGGTTTTATGATATTTAAAAAGTTAGTTTCCAATCCCAACTTAAACATGCCACTAAGGTCAGACACACTGCCATCAATTTAAATTACCTTGTGAGCAGTAACTGGTTAAGCTTTAATTGAATATACAAAATAGGTTAGAAAAAGAAAAGTGTGCCAAATATTTTCTTCAGCTTTCATGTTTTTGAATCTGAATTTCTTTTTAAGCAAAAGGAATAATAAAGAAGATTGCTACCAATATGGCTTTGATGTGATTGGTAGTCACCGCAGATACACTCAACAAAATGTCCTAATTGCTGCATATTTGTTCAAATACATTACTCGACATAATTGGTCTTACAGAACATATTTATCCAAATGTGGAAAAAGACAGATTTTCTTTAATATGTTTTCATCTGATGCTGTAAGGGAAGTTATTTTTTTAAGTGGTTTGGAAATAACATGCATGTTTTACTTTCCCATCTGCCTGCGGGCGTGAGTTGGCATTTGCTCTGCTGGGGAGTCTGTGGTAGCCTACTGAGCTGCCATCAGGACTGCATGGGATGTTATGTCACGTCAGGCCAATAGTGAAGGCAAATAGATTTTTAATTAAAAATAGCAAACCCAAAGATGATACTTGTATAAATGTGTGCAAAATTAATAAACACATACACAAAGAAATAATCCATTGAGGTACAGTCAGGACTTTTCTGGTGTTTCTGAACAAGGAAGAATAGGACTTTTTACTTTCCCTATCCACCTATTTGCCCATGTTTGTTTTTTAAGTAAATTTTCACTAAAACTAGCAGATAAAAGTAATGTTGCCTGTCAATTAAGGCTGAGGAAGTACAGTGTCCATAAACCCCAAAATGCATTTACCCCCCTTAGGGGCAAGTATTTTGTGATTCAATTTCATTAATGCCTGTAATGTGCTTGTTATTTTCAACAAGCAATAGCAAAATATATGTTGCTTCACAACATACTACATTTCACAAGACCTCCTATTCATTGCCATAAAACTCTCTAACACAACTGTTATATTTAACTTTCAGGCATTTTATGATTTGGGAATTTTTTTCTGCCAAAAATTACTGCCAAAGTAACGCTAAAGGCTCTGCTTTAGCCTGCAAGCTTCATGCATATGGGACACATATTGCTTTTGATACTTGTCTAAGACAGATCCTTCTGTGTGTTGTCATTAGCTACTGCTGAAGCAAAATAAATGTCTGCAGAAGCTATGTATAGATATGTAGACATAACACGCTCAGAGAGTCCAACACAGCAATTGGTAAACACCAGTCCCTGATCATTAAAGTGCAAGACTGGGCACTGAAGGTCACCATATGCCAGCACTTTGTGCTACATCATGACTACTACTCCACGCACACTCAGTGTGCTGATGGAGTCTGTGCCTCCTGTGACACCTGTCCCTGAGAAGATTGAAGAAAAAAAGATTGTGTACAATTTTTCCTATAAATCTCTACTCATATTGTGTATCCTTCATAATTTAAACAAGGGCGTTACTGGTGGCTTCAAAAACAAAATGGACAAAATGTGATCTTGTAAACTTGATTTTATAGAAAAATAATGCAATATTCACTTATCTCTATGGGATTAAAGTACTAATGGATTTCTATTAAAATTACATTTACACACAATCAATCATGACAGACAAATAACTTTACACAAGACTGCAAAATTTAAATAAGTAATATGCAGACTTAGGCAGAGTATCTGTCTCCAGAAGTCTTGCCTTTTCACTGCAGCAGATTTCAAGACAATTTCAGAAAGACTGAAAGACCTTGACTGAAGATTAATGATAAGTAGCACTAACAGAGCAGCTGCTTCTGCTGCCTTCTGCTTCTGTGATGAGAACAAAAGAGATTAGAAAACCATTACGACGTGATTTCCCTGACAAGTGCACCCCTCTACCTGTATACACTGTGACCTTTGATAAAGAAACAATTAATTCATTGGAGTCATCCAGAACATTCCCCAGACATCCAAGTTGTTGAATGCTGTATCTGGACAAGAGCTCTTCCCCCAGGTTGAGCAAGCAGAAGGCAGACGCCCCTCCCACAGTGATAGGGGTACAGGGCATACAGTGCTGCTTCCAGCACACTACTGGACAAATTTGCATCATGTCCTCTTGGAGGAAGTGCTTTTAGTAAGAACTCAAAAGAAGGAGAAGCAAAAGCTACACGACCCTCATCAGAAGTTGGGAAGGTGTGTGAAAAAGGTGTGCTGTTACTGCAACACTTCAGATTGTGAAGTAATATTCTATTCAACATTTAATTACCATCTTATTAACTGGTTGTAGAGCAGTAATTTCAGAGGCATATAATCACAGAATGGTTTAGATTAGAAGGCACCTAAAAGATCATCTAGTCCCAACCCTTGTGCCATGCATACATGTAATGGTTTAGGAAAGGTTTTCTCCAATTTAGTACTCCCACTGAAGAGACCACTGCTTACTTCCCTCCCCATCCAACTGGAAGCACAAAAGGTAGAGAACTAAGAAAAATTTACTGGAAACAACAACGAGATAAGAAAACAATTTAATAACAAAAGCTGCAAAACATAATAAAAGACAAAGGTAAAATAAAACAACACTGGACTATTTCGCCCACAAGGTTTTCTCCCTCTGAAAGGAACACACTTCTTTCTCCCTGGAAGTCAAAGAGCAGAGAGTCCCTTTTGTCTGCCCCTGGCAATGACATGAGGTAGTATCCAATAACATCTGGGTCTGGTCATGCCCCCTCTCAGCTACTGGAAAACATTAGCCCTGTCCTTGGCTAAAACCAGGACCCAGGGACACCTTCCATTAGATCAGTTTACTCAGCACCCTCATGGCCTTAAACTCTTCCAGGGATGGGGCATCCACAACTGCCCCAGTGCCTCACCACGCTCACAGTACAGAATTTCTTCCTGATATCTAATCTAAACAAACCTACTTTCAACTTTTGGAGGTTTATTTATTCCTTTCCTAAATATTTTTATCTCAAGATTATCCTAATTCATTTTCTTCTTTCCTATAAACTTTTTGAATACTGATTGATTAAGCAACAATGATTTTTAACTCCTTTTTAATCATAAACATTATACTTATCATTTAATGACAACCTGTTTGTTACTTGTGGTAAAGAGCTTGTTTGAAGGATTTTATTTTCCCTTATTCCTTCTCCCACCAAGCTGTTTCTTTACAATATCCCTCCTTGTTTTCCAAGGCCATCCATGATTAGGTTTTGCTTACTGCAAGAGATTTTGATATGTCAACAGAGAAACAATGAGGGCATTGCTATGCCCTGTTGCTATTCACATATTATTTTTGAAGTCCCTGAAGCAATCTAGCATGTTAAGGACTATAAACACTATTCCTAAGCTCATCTTAGTGCTTAATTCAGAATCTTTATTTCAATGCAACCAAGGCTGTAGAGAGAGAAATCATAATAAAGATTAAATATATTAAATTATCTGAATTTTCTTCTGTGTAGATATTTCAGCTGATGCTGTCAAAAATGGCCATGTGCTCAAAAGTGTTTTACTACTATACCAATGAGGGCATTGCTATGCCCTGTTGCTATTCACATGTTATTTTTGAAGTCCCTGAATCAACCTAGCATGTTAAGGACTTTAAACACTATTCCTAAGCTCATCTTAGTGCTTAATTCAGAATCTTTATTTCAATGCAACCAAGGCTGTAGAGAGAGAAATCATAATAAAGATTAAATATATTAAATTATCTGAATTTTCTTCTGTGTAGATATTTCAGCTGATGCTGTCAAAAATGGCCATGTGCTCAAAAGTGTTTTACTACTATACCATTGCAAATATGTCCTACAAACTTAAATACTCATAGTGCAACTTGCAGCCTTTCTGTCTTGGGGGCATTTGTACTTCAGTCTCAGCAGATAATATCTAGATCTTTATGAATAAATAATTCAAGATTTCCAACCAGTTATACAGTATTTCTCTGTTCATAGAAAACAATCATACCCTTGCAGAAAAGACAGCTGAATGTATCCTGAGCTGAATAGGTTTCTTTTTTTTCAAGCATTTGTATCTAATTTTTAATTTGTTAAATTTACCTTCCAGACAATGTGTACTTGTATTTCTCTTTATACTTTAAAGGACCTAACTTAACGTCTTTCTTTGTATACACTTATAAGGCCACAGATTAATTATCTCTTAATAGGCACAGTGGTAAAGCAAGTATTTTATTGTACTTTACACTACTTTACTTCTACAGAAGATCACAGGGAAAATATACAGGATTTTTAAACTGATTTAAAGACATGACAGTCTTGGTCATAATACTGAGTAGAGAACAAGACGAACTCTCCAGCTTCAGAAACCAAATTATTTTCAAATTCCTTTGAATTGTTTTTTGAAGCTGCATAAAGAATTTCAATTGTTAAAAATACTTAGTTCAGCATGAAAGGAAATTTCTTACTTCACATTCTCCTTTCCTGAAGTACTGCACATCACTGAGAGGTGCATACTCAAGAAAATCACCTGATAAGTTTAGAAAAGAATACTAGGAATAGATATGCAAACAGATATCTGTCTTCCTGCTTCTAAGTTATTTTAGGGATTTGTAGGCAGAAAAAATATCATATATATGCTGCAAAAAGAACAGGTCTGGAAATTCTCTAGGATGTGACAAAACTCAGTATTTTCAAATCAGAAAGACTAAGAAATATCTGGTTTTTACTGGGATCAATGGCTGTCCAAAGACCACTGAGGAAATTTTCTGGAAATCACTTCAGAAAATGGTGAACTTCGAAGAACATACTTTTGCTAAAGCAGAATTCATACTTTCTTTGTATCAAATGGCTTGTGATAAGCAGAGTATTTGCGTTTCAAAGCAAGACTAGCAAAAACCGAATTCCTACTTGCTTTTACTTCACTGCAATGAAAATGTTATCTGTAAGAAGCAAACTGTTATGAAAAGTTAGATATATTCATTATTAGAAGGTTTGGGGAGATGAGGTGAGGAAGGAGAACAATTCTGGCCCATTTAGAGACACCTTCTATCAAAATAAGAAACAAGGCAAAATATTGCATCAGTTACCTTTATGCAACTGAAAGGTCTTATATTTGCCTAGCATTTGTTTGATGATATATATGTATGTATGTACACACAAACATATAGATATATATGCAACATGGTAGCAGTATCAGATATAAAGACACAAACACTTATTTATAAATGGCCAAAGTTTCTCATTCCCTGTTGCACTGCAGATGCTCAAAAGTCTCCCTAAACTGATATATTGCCAAGATTGCCAAATATTTTTCTGCCTAAGCAGACTATTTTAAAGCTTCCACTGAAAAACTTAAGTCTCCATGAAACACCCTTCTTGCTGTTAGAACAACTAAGAGATGCTAGTACATAGACTGTAAAAAAATATACAGCTTTTTTATAGCTTTTGCATTGCAGCATTGCATGACTTTGAAACAGAAGTATATTTCAATTTTAAGACAGATATAATGGAATTGCTGTGATGCTAAAATGAAAATTAAGTGTGGAAAGAGATAGGAGAATGTAATGTGATTGGATTGAAAAAAAATAAACCTGAGCAAGGACTTAGACTTATACTGCCTGCCACACAACCATTGGTAAGGCATATTTAAATCTGATTCATGTGCATGTTTGTGAGGAATATCGCCTCTCAGATGCACAAAACCAGGAGCCTGTACCCTAACAAAAATAACCCATTACCCTAGGTATGGGCAGCATGCACAAGAGTACAGAACTAAGAACTTGTTGGCTCAGTTCCTGCTCAGGTCCCCAGCACACTGAAACACTCCTGGTGCAACACTGAGCTAATTTTTGAGCTGCCTCTCAATAGGAAATAATTTGTGGGGAAAGCTGCATGATGACGTTCAGCAAATGAGCAGCTCTGCTACTCCCTGCTCTAGAATGAACTTTGTCAGTATATTCCTAGGACTTTTAGACCTCCAAGATGGCAGGGTTAAAGAGAATCTTGAAAAGAAGGTGGAGGAATCAAGATGCAGAAGGATATCAAAAGTTTTCTAACCTCTTTTTGTCCTTCCATGAAGGAAGAACAGAACAGTCAAGCTTACAAGACATTAAAATAAAATGCAATTAACCCAACAAAACAAAACAGAAAGAGCAGATACTGTGGCTCAGTAGAATCCATGGTTGGGAAAATCTTACTGACAGAAAGATGAGCTGCCAGGACACAGCTGGTGTGGAGAGAAAACAGCTTTGGAAGGGCAGGTCTCCGGGGGAATGTCCACAGGGAACTTCATGCAACATGGAGTTACAGTCTTCTGGATGAATTGCCTGTAATATCTCAGGGGACAAAACCAGCAGTCATAAAATATCCCTCCAGTCTACTGGTGAATTTGCTATTATGCCATTTTTTATTAGCTGATTTTACTTCTCTCTTTAATACTTCATTTAGGAAAATCCAGATTCTTTGTTTTCTTTAGCCATCTCTGCTAAAGGGTAGCTAATGATGAAAGCATCACTCTCTTCTATCCCTCTGGTCGGAGTCAAACTGCAATTACCTTTGTCTTTCTTTCTCTGAGCTAAAGTACTTCTGCAAAACACAGTCATCAAAAGTGTTGTTGATGTAAAATGAAATTGTTTCATTATTAAGGATACTTTTAAGCAATTCAGCATCTATTATAATTAATACAACATTTTTACCCTTTGCTTTCAGTAATGGATTACAGATCCACAGAGCTTTTAGATACAAAGCCTCAAGCAGTTTAACACCTTTTCACCTGCCAGCAATTTTAGACATGTCATGTGGGATGCACAGAAAAGTTATGCAATTTTCTGAGAAGGTAATTTTGTTGCAAATACACTTTCCATTCAGGGAGACTTCCAAGTCCAAACCTGAGTGGTTTCCATTGCTCTGGAAGGAACCAGGCTGAGTAGGTTGGGCTGGATGACTGCAAGTCATGGAGCAGTTCTAAGTGTAGCCATCACTTGTATAAACAGAAGAGACTACTGTGCACCTATCCCTTAAGCTAAAACAGCATCTGAAACCTGTTTCTATTTAATTTTAAATCACTACTTATGGTATGGTCCTCCTCACAGCTGATCAGAACCAATCATTCTCTAAGACACCGTCAGCAAGGTTGTAAATAAAAGCAAACACCAGACATATTAATAAAGTGTCATCCTAACTCTATTAACTGAAAGAAGGAAGTTTCTGGAAGTGACAGTAACAAAGTAGTGTTTAAAGAGATCATCTCTCAAATTTTTCTACACTGATAAGAGGAAACCCACTGTGAATTGTACTTCAACATTCCATCTGCTTCACATGGAGTTTTCTGCACTCAAGGTCAAAATTAAGGTTTTATTTAATTTCTAAAGTGGAATGGGATAAATAATGATACATTTTAAGTTCTTATAACTACTCCATGTTCAAAAACTACCTCCCAATTAACAACATTTCTTGTTAATGTGTCAGATTTTATTCAATATTTAACCTGAGAAAAAACCCAAATTTCCTAAATATGATTTTTCTTTCAGAATTCACTTTATTTTCATCAAAGAGAGCAGTGTAAGACAAATAACTTCACAAAGGCAAAATAGATTTAAAAATTCAACAAATTAAATCTATTCTACTGCCTTATTTTTTTTAAATCATTCCAACTAGTAATGTATCATAGCCTGAAATTTAGGGTTTTGCGACATTTTTATTTAATGTTTACCTTTATTCCTCTCTGAAGCATGTAAAATTTGTATTCATGTTTCAAATAAGCATTCTTTTTAAAAAAAACTTCTTTCAAGTGATTGCTCTTATTTGTATTTTGAATCAATAAATTTCTTCCAGCATTAAATAAAAACAAAAAACTTAAAGCTGCGGGAATAGGCACTGGACCTAGGCAGCAATACCCAACTATGTTACAAGGGGGAATCAGGATGGGGGCTGGAGGGAGGTGGCTGTGCTGCTGGTGGGGTTATGGGTGCTGTTTTCTAGGTCACAGTTTAAAAACTGTGAGGGGTTCTGAAAAAGTTCTTTAGCTAGGAGGCTGGTATATTATGATAAAATCAAGCACTGTTGCCTTGTCTTATACAGGAAAGTTGTTTTCTTTCAGTTGACATTAATTGGTGGAGTTGTCCAATTTCTTTGTTTACAGCAAATAAAAGACACCTTGAGTTTCAAGCCTGGATGGCTGTGGCTTGGTTGATATAAGACTCCAATTTTAAGGGCAGTAGTTTTCCATTTTACTTGATGTTTGCAGAATTGTAGAAAGGAGACTTCAACTTTATGCATTGGTTGGGATGAAAGGAATTCTAGTACAGACTATAGAATTGTGTTTACAATAAGGCAAATGTAATCTGAAAGAAGACTCAATAGAATATGCCACTTAAATGTCAAACAAGAGACTGAAAATAAATGAAAATTTCTGAAGAAACTGGGCTGCAGGAAAGGTGGACTTTGGAGAATGAGTGCAACAAAGGACAAACAAAATGAGGGGAGTATCTCTCCTACAATAAAAGGCTGACAGAACTGGGACTGTTCAACCTGGAAAAGAGAAAGCTAGGGGAGGAGCTTATGACTCTGTAGAAATACCTGATGAAAAGGAATGAAGAAAGAAGAAGAAGAAGCTGACTGTTCCCAGTGGTGCCCAGTATCAGCACAAGGGGCAATCTACACAAATGGAAACACAGCGGGGGCCATGTGAACATCAAGAAACACTTCTTTCTTTACTATGGGGATGGATGTCCAAGAGCTGTCAGGACATGGTCTTGGATGACCAGCTCTGTGTGACCCTGCTTGAGCAGATGGGTTGAACTGGACAATCAACAGAGGTGCCTTTCAGCCTCAGCTAGTCTGTGAATCCCACAAAAGTGACTGGAGTGACATGATAACTACAGCAACAAGTCAGGAACTTACCAGCCCATACCAAAGGGAAGGCTAATTAGTGAATTGGTCTCAATTTTTAAATCAGTAGATATATTCTTAAAACAGAAGCTAGAGATGTTTTCAAAGCATTACTGGATTAAACAGCTTGTGTTACACAGTAGGCCAGTCTAAGTGATGATTAACTATCATGATTCCACTGAAATGCATTATTTCTTTTTTTTTCCTATAAAAATCTTCTGGGCAGTGTTTGAAGTTAATTTACTCCTACTGAACCTTTATTTTCTAAGAAATCAATTTGTTAAAAAACAGGTAATACAGAAAATATCATCTGACACATGTGGCTAAAATTCTGGAGTTCTCAGCAGCTTTTAAGTTCTCACTTCTGAGTTCTTAAACCTCAGAAGCTCCTGTGACTCTGGCGGTTGCTTGATCATAGAAACAACAACCATAGCACCAGTGCATCCTTTATGTTTACGAGGTAAAGGTAGAAGTCTTAACATTGATATAAAACAAAGTCTTACCAATAAAGGGACATCAACCATCACTTAACTGATTTTTTTCTAGAACAGAAGTCAAAACAATTTAACTGCTCCATGACTGATATCTTAAAACAAAAGGTGCTACAGCCTCACAGGAAACATTTGCAATGAAAAAATATATTGAAATTAGAAGTAGATGATGCTTGGAGTTGTTAGAGTCTGGATAAGAAACTGAGAAGTATGGCAAGTGCCAAGGTGCATGCAAGGGACAGATGTTGATAACATAGTGAGAATATAGCTTTCTTCTACTTAATTTGCCAGGACAATACAGTTCCTGCGACTATCACTGCTCAAAAGGCATTAAGAAATCATACACCTGCCTGACAGGCCAAACACTCCCTTAAGATATCATCTAAATTACTAGCTTTGGTGACCTAAATTCAGAAAAAAAAATAAATCACACTTTGCTAGTCTTGAAACATGTCCTGTTGGCTGGAATTTTGAACAATTTTCCAATTGCTGCAGTTACAGTGATTTAAATTCTCATTTAACTGACTCAGTTCTCCAGTGCTACTTTTATCTTCTTCTAATTGAAGGTGGCAGAATATTCAGTCTATGCCTCACAGCTGCACAGGTGATAGTATAATAACACGCAATAATTACATTTTACTGTCTCAGTTGTTATTAGCACTTGTATTCAAAGTTACACGTATTTTTGAGCTATCAGCTTGCGACAGGTGAGAACATCTTTGCTAGTAACTGCCTATGAGCTGCAGAGGCCTGCAACAGCTTTGGAGTTTTTCTGCTACCTTATTTGCTAACAAATTTAAAATGTAGTATTTAACATAACATCACAAACTAAATTTCAAATGGTTTCATGTCTGTGTTTTCAGGTCTCTCAAGAATTTATGAAATTGATAAATAATCCCTGCAGATTTCTCTGCCCACATAAGACAACAAATGGTGCCATAAATATCTTTATGTTAACGTGGACTATTTAAGTTCCGTTTACCAGTACATCAATAATATTTATGCATGGGAAGCCATCTCCATGTAGGAAAACCAAACAAACCCTGCAGCTCTAATTAGGTGTACAAAAATTTTCACTCTAAAATATTAATCATTAAATGGCTATGAAAGGTAAACTTTTGCAGATGTCATGTTAGTGTTTAAGGGTAGCCAAACATTTCAATGGAACATTAAGAATTTATAGAAAGATCCTAGCATAAAACAGAGGACATCCTTATGACAGTTTATTTATCTTCATTATGTCACCTCAGATGGAATACTGTCTCCAGTTCTCTTTTGCATACTCCAAAAATGAAAAAGTAGAAACAAAGTAGGTACAGCAAAAGTGTGTGAAAAATTATCAAAATCACAGCATGATTCCCACAATGTGAAACTGAAGACACCAATGAGAGATACAAATGATTTTGCAAAGGATCTATGAAAACAAAAATGATAGTGGAGAAGGTGGTAACAAAGAAAGTGGAGGGCAGGAATAAAACAAGAGGTAAAGTGAGAAAATGACAATAGTTCCCTAAATTTTCAAGATGAAGTATTGGGGTACATATTTAGAGACCTGATCACAGAATGGGTACTGTTGGAAGGGACTACAGTGGATCATCTGATCCAACCTTCCCATCCAAGTAGGATCATCCTACAGTACACTGCACAGAATTGAAACCAGATGGCTCCTGAGTATCTCCATTTAGGGAGATTCCACAACCTCTCTGTCCAATTTGTTCCAGTGCTCGGTCACCCACAAAGCAGTTTGTCCTCATATTCAGGTGGAACTTCATGTGCATCAGCTTCTGCATGTTGCTTTTTGCCCTGTTGCTCAACACCATTGAAAAAAAGTCCCCTCTCAGTTGCCTCTTCTCAAGCCTCAACAGGTCCAGCCAGCTCCCTCAGCCTTTCCTTATAAGATACTCCAGTCCCTTAAATATCTTTGTACCTCTCTGCTGGACCCACTCCAGGAGCACCATCTCTCTCTTGTAGTAAGGAGCCCAGAACTGGACACAACACTCCAGATGTGGCCTCACCAGGGCTGAGCAGAGGAGAAGCATCACATCCCTCAATCTGCTGGTGTTCCTAATGCACCACAGGATACCACCAGCCCTCTTGGCCACCAGGGCACTGGTGCCTTATGGACAGCTTGTTGTTCACCAGGACCTCCAGGTCCTTCTCTGCAGAGCTGGTTTCCAGCAGCTCAGCCCTCAGCCTGTACTGGTGCCTAGAGTTACTCCTCCCCAGGTACAGGACCCTGCATTTGCCCTTGTTGAATTTCAGACTGTTCTCTGTCCATCTCCCCACCTTGTCGAGGTCCCTCTGAAGGGCTGCACAGCCCTCTGGGGTGTCACCCTCTCCTCCCAGCTCTGTGTCATCAGGGAACTTGCTGAGCAGGCCTCTGCCCCTTCATCTGAGTCATTGATGAACAAGTTCAACAACACTGGGTCCAGTATTGAACCTTGGGGGACACCACTTGTGACAGGCACCAGAGTGTGCCACTGATTACAAACTCTCTGGGATCTGCCTTTGAAGCAGTTCTCATTGTCCCCTCAGACAGTCCTCTGGTTCTTCAAGGGTGCAACTGAAAAAAGGTAAACAAAAAAGACCATTGCTTATATGACCCATGCTTTACATCTCCACAGAGGAAAAAAAATGATACAGTCCAGCATCAAGCAGTTAAAGTAAAATCTCAGCAGATGTGATGTTCCACTTTGTTCTTTTTTCCAGTACAGCATCTTACAGTACAGGACACCACTGTACCTGTGAGCTACAGCCCCTCAACACAGAGCAAAGAAAACTGGAGAGAGAAGTTTCCAGAGGACAACATTGCTCCTATCTTTTAGCCATACCCTTGTGGTTATTTAAATGTATTCCAGAAGCACCCTGTAACATGGGCCTCCCACTCCCAGTTCCTGTACAAAGCCCTAATCCAAAGCCAAGTGATGCCCTTCCATGTCATTAAGTAGATCAGCTCCTTTGAACCCAGAAGTGACTACCATCACTTATTACAGCCTTTTCCTGGGAGCCAAGTGTTGTCTTAACATTCTGCAGAATTTCAAATGAAGGGCAAGTTCTCATCAAAGAAATGTTGAGTAAAATAAGCACAGTTCATACAACAATTTGCTTCCTCTGCTGTGAAAGACATTCTCATACCATTCAAATTAAGGTTTTTCCATTAGAGTTTGCTCATCTCTTTCAATTCTATAAAAAGAGAAATCACTAAGGAGCAGCTGCCTGTTCTTCAACAGCAAAAACCTGCAACATAATCTAAATTCTGTTTTTCTTGCTACGTAAGCATTTTCATTTCTTGACTTGCATTTCAAACTCATTTAGCAGTAAACAGACATTAAAAAAGAAACCAAACATGTTCCGTTTTCCACACAAACAATCATGGTAAGTGGCTTAACACTGGAAAAGGACAAAATGCTTTTGGTATCTAAAAGCTAACTGACCTCAAACTATCACACTCTGATGAGACTTAGTAGATATCTGTCTTTACCTACTTATTCCTGTCTTTATCTACTTATTTTTGTCAATAATTTTTAAGGCTATCCCTGCTAAGACATCCTAGAGTAAATATTTGTGAGTAGTGCAATTCTCACGCAGATTCATTGCAAAGCCCAAGTAGTGCAGATTGCTTTATTTCTAAAACTCCTGCAATGCAGAAAAGTGCAAACCTCTCTAAAAAAACCAAGGCAGAGGATGTGTTATACTTGTCATGGAGTTTTCAGCGCTGAAAAGGGTTTCTTGAATATCAGAAATGAGGGGTATAAATTAAATGGGTTTTTTTCTTCAACTTTTCAGCCTGATTCAAGTTTAAAAGGGTCAGGGATTCACTGTTGCTATTACAATTTTTTTTATTTATAAGCACTTCTTAAAATTATGATTATTTTTAAGTAAAAATGAATCTCTGTCTTTTTCTGCCTTTGCTAGTTCTGCAGAAACATTTGTGCACATCCACAGGCTTACTTGCAGCAACAAATTTTCTTCTGATTGACATTTTCCCCACCTTAAAGCTCTGTAGCTCTTACACAGCAAACATCTTGAATCATAAAGTTCTTATTACTAGTTATAAAAACAAACACTTTTTTTTTTCATAATTAAAGGTCGCATAAGGAGTTGGGAGACAGTTCTTGTTTTCCTTTGTCCTGTATAGTGTTCAACTGTATCACATATTACCTTTTCTTCTCATAAAAGCTGAATAACCCTGGTTCTTTTAATTGTTTATGTTTGTGGTTTGTAATCTTTCCTCTTTTTTCTTGGAGATGTTATTTAACTACTCCTGTTTTATAAGTATGTATCTACTGTTGTAGAGTTATTTATTTCATATCGTTCCAAAAAAGATAATTAATTTATTCCTTTAAAATCAGAGTGCAAACACTACCAACGGATTAAAAGCCTGAAGACTGCAAAATTAGGATCCATGAGTTATGCATTTAAAGAAGCTAATGATCTGCATCAACTATGAATGCATCACTGAAATCAAAAAGCTCTATTTCTATTTTTACCACAAAGTCATTGACAGAATAAAGAGTCTAAAAGTAGTGCAATATTCATGAATGATTTAGTATGAGGAAAAGATGCCGATTGCATCAAGATTCAGACATCAGCATTTGTCAGCCAAATGGGACAGAAAGCTCCTTATAAATGAATCTTTAAGAACAATTGCAATAGAAAATGGAATTGCTATCAATGTTTTTTATTCATTATCTATAGACAACTGAAAAGTCTGGTATGTGTCTCATAATATATTTTCTTCTGTTTGATGTATCTTATCCTGTAAGACACAGAAGAATCTGTCTAATGTGAAAAGAGTAATCCTCATCTGAAAAAATGCATAGTTTAAACATCCTCTACCTCTGCATTCTTATTCACTATAGAATCATAGACAAAAATAAGCACAAAAATAAAATTAAACTCCTCTTCTGTAGAAATCTGAGCAGGTCTCCCCATTGTGTTTCAATAGAACAGCCTGGACTATACAGAAGTTAAAATTATATAGCAGATTTCATAACTTTTTCAGAAATATCATAATTTCTGACATCTGGTTCAAGATATTTTAACATGCCCCAGATAACCTGAAGAAGTTCTTTTTGGGATTCTTTTCTGGTGAATTTTTGTTCTGTTTGCTTTCCATTTAAAAATGGGAATTAGAATTACATATTATATTCTAAAAAAACATTTTAAAATTAATTACTTGGCAGCTACAAAATATCAAAATTAAGCTGCTGATGCAAGTAATATGCATGAAACACTATGTACTGATGAAAATTATCACACAGGGCCTAATTATACTCCACTGAGGTGTGCCTTCAAAATAATCAAACCTATCTGGATGTAACAAACAAATTTAGAATAAAAATACACAAAACCCAAAGAAAATCTGTTGCAGAAAAATCTGTGAATGGAAAAAATTCAGCAAAGCTATACAAACAAAAGCAGTTCAAAGTGCAGTATCAGTGATACTAGGACAAAATTAATTCCATGCCCAGAGAAAGGGAAAGGCAAACATCTGAAATTTCTTGAGGAAGCAAGGGGAATTTCAACAAAACAGTAAGAAAAAAATGGCATATCTGACCCATTAATTAATAAGAAAATAGATTTTTTAAAATGTAAATTAAAAAATAAAAAAAAAAAAACAAAAACCATTTCTACATTTTAATTAGAGACAAAGGAGAAAAGGATTGCATAATACCATCACTATGAAACTCTGGAATTAAAGTAATTTTTCCGACTAGCTTCATCTACATCAAGACTTATGAGAATAAAATGGAAAGGCTTGAAGAGGGTTTGTACGGAAACCCATACAAAAAGCTAAAAATGTGCAGTAGAGTAACAATAAACTAGAGACACATGCACCCACTGGATACATCTAAATGAAATATCAAACCTTGTCTCAACTCTGGCAATGCAACACTGGGCAATAATCTTCAGATTCAGTGAGTTTTATGAATTACTTAAATCTAACAAGACCTTTCTCTAAGTTCATGGTTTGCATCACAGGGACTAATAGTTCTGTGTCATCATGACAGATGCCAGTTATCTTCTAAAATGAAAAAAATCTCTAAAGAGAATATCTATAACTTGATATCCTTTACTGAACCATCAGTTTGAAGATGAAATTATTTCACTTCATAACCTACAATCGAGGTTTTAAAATAGAATTCCTTTTGCTCCCTGCAGTCATTAAGGTCAGTGAATAACTTTCCAGTGGCTGGCCAAAGGGATGTTACTTGTCAGTCCGACTGCACTGTGATTAACACCAAGACAGAGTCCATTTTTTAACCACAATCATTTGCGTTGCATGCTAATTACATAGTGACAGAAATAGAGCACTTCAAAATAGAGTACTTCCATTTCCATCTTTCAGCCCAAAGACACTATTTTCTTACCTTCCAGCTGTTCTAAGATAGCTGAGATGACATCCTTTTACCCCTCACAAGAAATGTGACAGGTCTCCATTTAATACCAGTGCACAGTGAGTTGATAGAAAACAACTACACATAGAGCAGCAGAATTTGTTGGGTGTAAAACCTTGAGCTAATTCTGGATAACTCCAAAGTAACAAAATGTGCAACTGCATATAAATTCTTCTTTCAGGCTAGCTGAAAAGTGCTGTTAAACTTCCACTTTTTATATTTAGTTTTTATACAATAAAGGAATGAAAACAAAAATAGTTTCAAAATGACCATGAACTCTCTTATTTATAATATCTTAGGTTGCTAAAACTCCTGCAATGTCCTTCATTTTCACTTAATGTCAGCACAACCGCTTGTTCCAACAACAAAAGTTTCCCTGAACCACTCTCCAAAAAGTGGTGGCTTATTTTAAACTTCTGAGTGACTCACTCAATATTTGGAAGTTCACAGTCAGGAAACAATCCACTTTTATTTATGTGAAATCAGCTGCACCATAAGGCACCTGAGTTATAGTAAGTAACTAAGTAATGCAGCTAAATCACAGCAATGCAGATTAACTGGAAATGAAATTTATTTATGACAAAATTGAATCTGAATATAGTGAGGTTACTTCAGAAATAAACTTGACATGGGAGGAAAAGTGTGGGCTTAAAAGGTACATAAAAATAAAGCTGTATGAGAAGAATCGAAATATCCACAAGTAAAATTGCAGTATGCCAGACAATTACAAAAAAAAAAAAAAAACTCAAACAAACATAGGCAAAAACCCCTCCTGACTGAAGGTAGGAAAAACAAATTGCAGTTCTGCAAAGTCACTTTTCAACCAGAAATCCCAGCATTTTTCAACTACAAAGTAGTACTGAATATTAAAGAGACAAGACAAAGATGACGAAAAGGACTCTGATGTTGAAATATATAGTTTCTTAGGTTTTTCAATTGAAAAAAAATTGTAAATATCAGGTTCTGATATGAGAAATAAACAAACCAGAAATTATAAATATATATAGCAGCACACTTGTCTTGGTAAGGGAAAGCTTTTAACTAAGCATTATGGTAAAAGAATAAAACTCTGTACCATGTATTAAAAAAAATTAAGTGAATCGTGAGAAAAAAAAAATCCAATATTTAAAGCAAAAACTAATAAGATAAACACCAGCACATATCATATCTATTTCTACAGAACAAATTAAGGCAAGTATGTAAACTCTAGTTATGTTCTATTATTAATACACCATACCTAGCTTATTGTAGAAAATTCAAGTGTTATGTTCAAGCAATGGCTGATCTTTAATCAAATACTGAGCACGGATCTACATGGGAGGTATTCTACGCATGTGCCAAAAAGGTTTCATCTTCAGTGGCATTTTCAGGGGTTGTTTTATATTAAATGCTACCAACTGGGTGTGCAAACTACAAAGAGTGCCAAGCTCCTTGCAAGTTCCTCTTAAAATGAGCAACACGCAGTGAGAGGCTATGTAGCATTTTGCTGCCTCCCTGCAAATGATCTCTACAGACTTCTCATAAAGAAATTTGGAAACAATTTTCAGTGATATTCCCATATTAACTGAGACACTTGTGGAGCAGATATTTTGACTAGAAGCTTAAGGAAAAAAAAAAGGATGAAAAGGTTGTACAGATGGAAGGTGAATTTATATCACAGAAGAATCTCCAACATGTTGATATAATTAAGTCTCTCTAATGAGTTAGAAATCCAGACTAGTCACAGAAGCTATTTTAGTTTCTCTAGCCTTCTTCTGCTGTCGATGAGGAAAGTCTCTTGAAGGCAATGCCTAGCTCGAGGGCTGATCTTGTTCCCTAGAGGGCAGGCTCTTGCTCTCTCTTCCTGACTGACTACATAAAGAAATTAGACAGATCAGAGATTAAAAGCATCCCTTTGTTAATAAACTCTTTCTATACTAAAATGGTGCGTGGAAAGATTGGCAAGAGTAATTATTTTGAGGAATTAAATATTGTCCGAGGTATAAATCTTTAGTGAAATGTTTCAAGTTTAGCAAAGAAGCCAGAATATCTGTTAATGCAGCATCAGCATCAGGTTGGAAGGCTTCTTTCATGGTGATTGAACAGTGACATGTTTTGTTAAACAGCAACTAAAGCAAAGTGAAACTATACTCTTACAGAGAAATTAATAAAAAATCTTGTCTTTATGCTTAACAAATATTTATAATTTGAAAATTATTGAAGGCAAACCAAATTAATCATTAGAAATCACTTTATAGAAATTCTAGTGTGATGGTTTGTTAAGATCTGTTTAGGTTTTATAAATTGATGCAAACTTGCAGAAATAATCATAAGAAAAAAACACTATGCCAGTAAAAAATTATTATTGCAGACATGTTTCAATGGTACTCTTTAAAACTAAATTAAGAAAGTGTGGGAAGGAAATTTGTGACTCACATACCATTCTGTCTTGTAGAAAAAAATTATGTATGTATAAATTATGAAAAATTCCAATGGGAAACACTTCAGGACCACTGATCCTGAAATATATGCAGATTACAGTGAGAGAGAACAGTTTAATTCAAGCTGTAACTAGCTTCTGGACTAAAAACCAGAGCTAAACCTAGAGGAGATTACTCAGAAACTGGTCTGAGCAAACAAGAAACAATGTTAGGCGTCAAAGAGTGTTTGGCAACTTGCTGAAATAGCAGCCTGTGCTAAGCTTGTCTATCCTCCCTGCTGCACAAATAAAGGGCAACTAAAAATCTCCAGGCAGTAAACTGACTTTGCATTTTTGACGAATGCTGTAGGCAAAAATAACTTGTCCCATCTCCTTCAGTGAGGGAGGGACTAAAGCAAAGTGGCAAAAGACAAAAAAAAAGACATAGCACCAAGCCATCAAATGTAAGAACTCATCTCAGAAGTTGAGCAGGGAAACTTATCTGCCAATAAGAAGCAATGGAAAGAGCAAATTACATTGGGTGCAAAACTTTGGGAAGGCTGGTCTATGCCTGCGTGCTGGCCAGCACTGAAAACTAGCATCAGTTGTCAGGGGAAGGAGGGAAACTGTAAACAATTATGCCAGACAATAAGGTTATGATATGGCAGTAGAACTCATCTCTGAAACACACACCTTTTTAAATCCTAGTACTGAAAAAACTTTTTCTGAGGAAGAGGAGTATGTGTGTGGTTTTTTTACATGAATGTATATAAAAGTAAATATATAATAATATTTTACCAACACTTTAATAACAATGGAGTCTTAAAGCTTTAAAAAATAATTTTGTGGTACTACAGCTGCAAAACCCTACAGGAATAGAGGCAGCTTAATTAGGAAGGCTAGTGGGGAAAAAAAAATAAAAATAGTTACCCCACAGTTCATTGGCTAGGGGAAGTCACCTTCCTTTGTATCCACCACACTGGCTAAATATCACTAGCAGAAAGTGATTTTATTGATGTTTTATTACCTTTTAAGAGCAAGCACCGGGACTCTGCTCTCTCTCCAATGTCCTGTGTTACTCAGGAGCAAAAATTGAAAATCTTGATCCATAGGAAGCTAGTCATAGGTTTGGATGAATTAGTCAACATCCACAAAGCATATCAGAAGGTCTGGTTAATGTCTTTTGCTCTGACAACGGTTTAAATAGTTATCTTTATTTGTTCACCCCCAAAATCTGACAGGTAGAATCTGCCAAAAACTCTCATTTCTTCCATTTAATTCTTCCCCAGCAAAAGGCAAACGTTCTTATCCCCTGAAGGCAGAAAACAGCGACATCATCACCAGCACGGACATTATGGTCCCAATTATACATTGCACTGCTATGCCTGGTAGAACCTGGGAGCTGTTTTATGTTCTTTTGTCTTCCTGAGTTGGCAGAAAATAAAAGTCTGAAACATGAATTTCCCTGCCCTCAGTTAATCTAATTGGGTTGTTCACTCATTCCAAGTGCCAGCATTAACTGTTCAATGATCCTATTTTGGAAAGCAGTTGAGAGAGGAAGTGGAACTGAAGCACAGGAGGATCAGCTGGGAGTTCTCAAAAGCAATAAAACACAGAAGGGAAAAGTAAATGAGAAGCAGAGGATGAACTGGAAAGAAAATGCTAAGAATGCCAGGAAAAAGACAATAAACAGCAGCTCTAAAATTGGCTATCCTGTTCTTGGTGACATTCATTCTCACTGAGACATTTATTCTGGATACTGGTACTACATTTAGATATTATTATTTTAGCTTCTTAAGAACTTTCTATTGGCTTTACTGGGAAATCTGTTATTGGTCAGAACAGGACAGTTCCCAGACAGTGTACAAAGGTAGAATTGGTCTTCCTTTGAGGATGTGTTCAATACCAACTTCTAATGCAGAAGGCCATTTTAATTTTTGTTAAGCACAAAAAAATTACAAAAATTTACAATGCTCTGGGCATCAAGTCAAGTAACACATGCTCTTCTGAAAAAATACCCCAAACTTTCTTGTCTGGAACCTACAAGTGCAGAGAAGGCATAATAAGCTCTTGGCTTTCAGGGGCAAGTTGAGATAACTGTGAGAAAGACTTTGATGAGATAACATCCAGGAGAGAAAGTAGAGAACTTTATTACTTGTAATGAAAAATACAAAAGGGCAGGTGTGGGTTTGCTGAACCTGTGGCAAAATCCTGCTTACTGGGACATGTTTCCGGTACAACAACAGGAGGACTCTATAATGTTTGCTATAAAATTTATTTTTGACTCACAGCACCAGTCAGAGATTAACCAACATTGCCTACTAAAAAAGACAACTGTTCAGTAAGCAAGGTGGAGAAACTGAGCAAAGTATTTCACGTGAATGAGCAGCTGGCCTCTTTCAGATGCATTGTGTTACCATGAGGAAAGCTGTGGCATTACAGGCATATTTTGTTCCTAATGTGCCAAAGGACTGAATGACAGACACTGAAAAAGAAATTATTTTATTTTAAATAAATAAAAGAGGTAAATATAAATCAAAGGAGTTCCAGCAAGTAAACCTTAACTAAGTCCTGCAGAGGAACTAGGATAAATGTCCTCATTTGACATTCTAAAAATTTTCTTGACTTCAAAGTTCTTCAAAGTTATTAAAAGGAATGCAGAAAAAGCAGGGCTCATCTTGTTTGTAAAGAAAGTGTTGATTGTCAAGGGAATATCTTTTTGGTACCTTTGATATGAGAAATGGAAACTTTATACTTTAAGTATTAAGATACAGCACTGAAAACAAATAAGGTGTTTGAATCAAGATGACATACATAACCTGTCACCTGAAAGCATGGCTGAGTGAAAAAGATAAATGTACTTTCTCAAGGTAAAAAATGGATTAGTGTTAGAAAAAGAAAAGAGAAAAAACAGGTTCAATAATTTCATATATGAAAAGTGTATGAGATTCTAAGCCTACAGAGTTTTTTTACTTAATTTAGTATTTACATGTCACTTTTTTAGAAACAGGTATGATTAAAATCTTTCTAAATTCTTTGAGTTAGACAAAGGCGGTCAGAATTACCTGTTTATAAAATGTATGTTATTCTTTTCATTGATTCTTAACTAGTTACTTAAAATCAAGTAATTTTAACAGCATTAAAAATGCAAGAGTATGTTAAACTTTGTGGGACTACAGAGAGATCTAATTATTCTGAGGACTTTTTAAATAGTTCTAACCTACAAACCACAGTAGGTGTACCATGTTTTGCTTTCTTGAACCAGAAGAAAAATAACTAAATACTCAAAAACTCTCAAACATACACATCAATAAAGATTTCCTTTATTACTGGGATTTTACCATAACTTGGCTCTTTGCTTTCAAGCATCGCCTCAGCTAAATCCCTAGTTATAAACAGTGAGAACATTTCTGGTAAAATTAATGAAATTAAATAAGATTCCCATAAACTAATACTGAAAAAAGGAAGAAGATTAAAACAAAAAAAGAAAAATAATTAATAGGCAGTCTTTCTAGTCACTTTCTCAGAGGAGATTCAAATGTCAAAACAGGTAAAGTATTTCTCTGTTCAGAACAACAGACATATATTGATAACCCACACAATTTCTTTAGCCTGCTCTGCAAAAATATCAACAAAGCAAAAAGGAAAATACCTTATTTAAACACATGCTGCCTTGTTTTCAAGAAAAAAATTATAAATCTAAGCAATTGAAACTAACATGAGAAAACAAAACCAACACAAAAAGGATAAAGTTGCTTGCTTTAAATTAATGAGAAGCTGGCAAAGCCTATTGATCAGAATTTCGTTCTATAAAATACATTTACTCTACAGAGCCAAAAAAAGTTGGTAGGAGATTTTTGAGTGTTTTTTACACATGCTTTAATTATTTACATGTGCAGCAGATTTTTCACTAAGAAAAACGTGTCATCTAAATTATTTTAAGCGAAAAATACTTTAAAACTTAGTGGAAAGAAATTACATCGTTTTCTGCAGATTTTTTGTAAGCCTTAAAACTATTGTACTGGTTATTCTAAAGATACTACTCCTAAAGCAAATGAAAAATAAAAGGGATGGCTATCTTTGCTACCCAAGCTGCCAGCAGAAAGTTAATACTACCTTTCCTTCTTGATTTTACTTGCAGTAATAGTATATGTCATGAATAAACTTACTGAGAAGCATTTCAAATTCTTTGAAAGTAAGACCATTGTATTTCCTGGCATTTTTCTAGCAAGTTGTTGTTCGTTTTTTAGTCTTTTTCTTGCTAACAAAACCCTTTTTGTATCCTGTTTTCACAGCAAAAAGAGCAGCAATACCTGCCTAACCTTTGTGTAATAGCTACCAAGCAGCATTTTTAATGGCAGATGCTGAAGCTGACAGAGGAAGTGAGGCATTTTTAAATCTCCCCCTTACAGAGTACATAATTCACTGTTTGTGAAGCCCTTGTCTGCAAGACAGCTAAAAGGTCTAGACAGTTTTCTTCTTCATCTCTAGCCATTAGAAAGTGATAGAGAAGAATCACTGTAACTAGGGTTTTAAAAGCCCCTAACACTGTCAACAGGGACCACAACTTTACTGCTTTCGCCAATAACAATTGGGGAAAAAAGGCATAGGGAAGAGAGAAGCAAACAGAAATATCTCTCTATAGCATCGAGCTTTCACCTCTATGCATCAGCAGCATGGTATCAAAGAGTCTCTACAGGGTTAACACAGAGGACGTGCAGGATGTGAGGCCTGGGGGAGCACCAAAGGTCCCCAAACCCAGCTCCCCACGTGAGATGGACAAGAGGAGGTTGTTCAACAGTCAGTCCCCACACCAATCTCCTATGATTCACTTGGATCATACTGTTCAGAAAACTTCCAGTCATAGCAAACCTCCCACAGCTCTTAGGAAACTGCAGCTGGCCCTTGCATAAAAAGAAAATATCTCCCCATATATACATTTGAATTTTTGTAGCTGACAAGGGATCACATTAAGTTTTGTCTGGCGAGCCAGAGAAGGTCAGTAACATTGTAAATCAACGCCTTGCATACAAATCAAGTTCTCTAAATCTTTTTTCGATCTCTGAGAAACTAGTTTGAAGAAAGCACATGGAAAAAATTGCCAAAATGTTCCCAGACAGATACAGAACCATTTTCATAAAATTTAATCTAAAGGTCTTCTAATACATATAATATTTGAATCCTCAGACTATTATTCTACAAGGTACTACAGATTCGTGCTGCAAGGTACTACAGATAATCCAGTAGTTCTACTTGTCCTGGAGTCAAAAGTAAACACATCTTATTTATTTTGTATTTTCTTCCATTTGCTTCATTAAAACCAGGCAATCATGTGTTCAGTTCATCTACCAAGGCTGCCCAAATGACTTCAAAGTCACTTTTATTCCAAAATAAGCTTTCTACAACATTGTATTGCATCAGTAAAAGCCCATTTCTTTTCCATTAAAGAATTTTAGACCCCAGCATTCCAAACACATATGTGGGTGATATTCAAGCCAAATTAGACTTGAAGAAACCTACCACAACAGAGAATGGGAAAGGCATTGACATCAAAAGCTATAGAAAAACTTGAAAAGTTTTGAAAAATGCAAAAAGGAACGTTGCAAAGAGCACCAAAAGCATGATAACATACTTTTATATATTGCTAGAGAATATACTTTTAGCATGGCCTTCAGTATGAAAAGTGGTATTCGTGTTTTAATCACAAGCATTTCCTTTCACAATTGTCTTCTATCACAAAATGATGCAATAGAATTTCCTCTTACATCAAAAATTAAGTTCCATAATGTTGGACTATAGCTCAGCAGCTACCTAATTCCTCTCCCTCTTGTAATCATGCACTAAAACCCACAGGCAACAAGGAAGATAAATAGCAATGAGGAGACTAAATTTGTAGCAAAAGTTGGTATGTGTGCTCTGCATATATTTGCCAAAATGATTGCTCTGTATGGTGCCTTTTCCCATTGGTATCATGTTGACTTGGTAATTTCTGATTTCACTATTTGGCCAGCATGTAGGCTGGAGGGGACCTCACATCAGAGTCTAGTCCCTTGGTATCACAAGGGTCTTAACAAAAGGTAGGTCCAGAGCACCTGCAAACATTTCAATTTTCAACATACATACATGTCATGTAAGTTTAAGCTTACATGACAAAAATGTCATGTAAGCTTAAACTTTTTTTTTTCCTGTTTGCAGCTGACTCTTGGAAGATTTCCTCATTGAGCACTTTAACTAGGCTACAATGCATGGCTCAACAAGCTGGAAAGCAAACACTTGTGTTAGGCTTGCAGAGGGAACAGAAAGAGCTGGAAATGTTGGCCAGCAGTGTCAGCCACACAACTTAAGCTATTTGTTCCAGAGATCCTTACGCTGCTTGTTGCACCACAGACTTGGGGCTACTTCATGAACAGAGCAGCAGTACAGACTTGTCCAGATGATGAAGACAAGTCTTCAAGCTTAGCCTCTGATCTGGCACATGGGGAAAAACAGGTTCAGACCTGTAGGGATTGTAGGCCATATGACTTGGAGAAAACATTTGTTGATAACATTAATACAATATAAAATTTTTTGAGCGTTTTCAGCTATGAGTCATATTTTGTATCTTTGCAAGGTTCATAAGTGAGAAAAAAGAAGTATATTACTTAGCAATAAAATAAATTGATATTGCTGTGGAATTCACTGGCTGCTACTGGAAAATATATCTCCTATCAGAGAATTTGATGCCATTGTGCAGCAGAATACAGATTAGCTGCATTTTAAACTATGTATATTTAGAACTTCAGTTCATAAATGGCTTGAAAGATCTTCAAATCACACATTTGCATTACCATACTCTGACCACTTTATTCATGAGCAGACATCATCATTCAAATGAAAGCAATTTCTGGTCAAAAACCTGGTGAATCACTCTGTGTAAAATCAAAACTCCCTTCCTCTCCATGTGCATAGAATTGTGCACAATCAGCATAAAAAGACTCTCCAGCTTCTCTTCTCTCTCCAGCCCCAAACAGATTCAGACAAATTGAACAAAAATAAATGAACCCCACAACAATAACAAAGCAAACATACTCTCTCCCTCAAAAAATGTAAAAAAAATCCTTCAGCATATAGAAAACACATTAGAAATTTATAGGCATTGTTACTTTTGATATCTTTTTCATTTTGGACTACTACAAGGCAATATTAAAGTCTCTTTCAGAAAAAAATCACCACTGTTTTGTTTCCATATAGAAATAAGTAAATATTATGCAAAAGAGGATGATAATCACATTAATAAAAATGTAAAAGAGATGTAAATACTGGCTTAGTTTTACTTATAGTGATATTGAGAAGATTATGGGAATAACAGAGGAAGAAAAAACAGGGGTGTAGCAATAACTAACTGAAACAGAATCATAATTGCCCATGGACAGAGAGCACAAATGAAAAGAGGTCATGGAATTAATAGAGTTGAACCCTGTTGGGGATTTCAATAAACATATTTGATCAAATAATATGATTGCATGACCTTGCACTGTCAGGAGGGAGTTGAAAATTTTTGAAAATAAGTTTATGGGAAGTCCATACTTGCTGAAGTATTTGATCTTGCTGAAACAAGCAATCAAACCAAGGAGCCAATTCACCAGACATATTATTAATGATCAGTAGCACTGAAATGCATTTGTATTCCTAATGATGACAATGACTCTTGCTATTCAATAATTTTGAATTAACTTATGTGTACTTACTGAATGCTACTAAATCCAGTAGTGCATAAAAAGTTAAGCATGTAGTCATTCTCTTCACTGAATCAGCACATTACATAACAAGTTTATTTTTATCAGGTGCATATCAAAGCGTACAATCTTCAAGACAACTTTGAATTTGAATGCTGACAGCCTGGCTTCCCTGACTTAAAAATTTCCAGACGTTGTGGCTTATTTATAGAAAAATTACAAAGATAGGTATGTTCTCGGTTTGATTAAATGGAATTAATCAGGTAATAGTTGTTTAAATTTTGTGTCACAATACATTGTGCTAGAACGAGAGATTCTCTTAGCTATTAATTTGCATTGGCTGTACACTGACTTGTCTGCTACAGGCAATATTTTGCATAGAAAACTTGGAGATAAAGTTCAAGTCAATAAAAATGAGTTCTGTTTCATGATTTTTGGAGTTTTTCTATGTAATTATCAATAAATGCAAATTCCACGCCTCAATTTTACTTATTACCTGAAAAAGTTTTAATTAATTTTTAGGCATCACAGTCTACCCAAATATGACTGATTGTCAAAAGATAAAATTGAGAAATTGAGATTTAGCAATCAGCAGTATGGAACATTGGTAGTTTACTGTTACATGTCAACAAAGCTGCCAATTTAGATCACCAGTTTAATAAAGCACTGTTTCCTATGCTGCATGTGCATAGCTGATGTGGCTAAACAAGGACCTGCTGTCTGTTTTGGGCCTTTTTGCCTGAAGAAATGAAGCTTAGTTGGTCCAGCCATATGTTTAGGGGTTTGTTCTCCAAAACTCAAAGACACCAGTTTTCAACACACTTCACACAAGTTCTCCACCAGTTCAAGGAGGAAGCTCTTGTCAACCTCCATCAAAGACAGAAAGGCTGAAACACTCACATAGCCCCACTTGTGGTGTTACTGCAGAATTCAAGACAGAAGGGACCCCTGAGGTTGAGGTCAACTTTCAGCAGAGCCTTCTAGGCGAGGTAGCCTGGGGTTGTATTAGCTAAATTTTGAGCATCATCTTGGACAAAGATTCAAAAACCTCTGGAAACCTGCTCGGGTCTTTGATCATGGTGAAAAATAAAATACATTTCTTTATATCTAACCATGTTGCAACTTACATCCATTTCCTCTTGTCCTAGCATTGTACACCTTAGACTGGAATACTTGGCTCTACCATCTCTGCACTTTCCATTATATTTTTCTCATCTTATCATTTGGGGAAAACCCACATTTTTTAGTAGCAGCTATAACAGGAATTTCTTTCTGAGACAAAACTGATTAAGAAAATATTAAAATAATCATGTTGTATCTCTCTGAAAATGATGATGTACGAGGTAACAAAAAGGAAAGCTATATCAGTTTTACTTCATTTCAGCTCATGGACATGGTTTGGTAAAAAAGTTCTCTCCATCTCCTGAAAGTTCAGTATAACTATACTATATAGAAAAAATTCTTATTCCTTTGAAATTGGAAATAATTGAAAACAAAGAAATGTTTGAAATTTTGGATTCTTTTATTTTAAAGGATTTTGAAAATGTGTGTCACTTTTACAGAACTGTTTTCCCAAGGGCAAAAAAGTGTCAGTTTGTAAGTACCTATGTATTAAAAGATTTTTCCATGGCAAGCAGCTTTTTGACAGACAAAGGCATAAAGATAAATGACTGGAGACTGAAGCTAAGTAAAGTCTGACTGGAAATATTTTCAGAGTGAGTGCAATTAATCAATGGAACACCTCACTTAAGGGTATGCTGGATTCTCTGCAGAACATTTTAAATCAAAAATGGATGTCTTTTATAAAGATTCAGTCTAGCTTAGCCATAAGTTACTAGGCTGTACAAAGATAGCTGAAAAGTAGTTGAAAAATTTTGTCCAGAGTTTTAATTGCATGTCAAACTATATGTTGTAGTTGCCCCTTCTGCTCTGAAGATTTTAGACTCTGCAAATAAATTAGTTTCAGCTTCTAGAAAACAGAAGTTTCAGTAAACATTTTTAAGGCCCAGAATAAGAATGTGGAAAGCTTTGGATACACAATGGGATAAGCTCTATCTATCAATGGGATAACTCCACCCATAGGGTCTCTTGTCTTAGCTGTGTGAATATTCAGAATCCTGGTTGCAAGAAAACTCTTTTGGCTTCTAAAGATACAGGAGCAAAAAACAGAGAAACCCAACAGCTCTTCAGGAACAGTATTGTTCCAGGCACAGATGATGGCAGAAGGCATCATCCTTTCATCACCCCAGTGCCTAGTTTGGCAAGAGCCAAAGCATGGTAAGTGGGGACAATAGTAGGATGCACTTCCAAGCCACACTCCAGAACTGAAGCAAAAAGCTTCTGTAGGTATTGTCTTAGATTCCTAGCCTGCTGGGCCCAGATGCAGACAAAAAGCACAAGGGCAATTTTCCTTAAAGGGTACCTCTGCATCTTCACAGCTGCAGAAGAATCTGTTACATGTCTGATGCCTTAGGGCATAAAGACAAGCTCTCCTTCACAATACAAAAGCTAGAAAATTTTTAATGATGGAAACAGAGCCTATCTTTTTATGTGATTTAAGGAAATGGTATTCAAATATTTAATAAGATTATTTCAGTTTTGATTTAAGAACAAAGTAAAAAGTACATTTATGCTTCCTTCATCTGCCTGCAAGGTATCATGATTGAAAATATTATTTCCTTCCTATCTTTGCCCAGAAAGCATCTTTACATGAACACATTTTCCAGTTGCGAATGAAAAATATTCTTTTTTTGAAAAAGCCAAATATTTTTTCCTTACTGGGAGACATTTGCCTGCCTCTAGACTACACCCAAAAATGAGGGCAGTAATTAGATTTTGTCACTGTGGTTTCTGACAAAAAAAAATCAAACAAATTATTAAAATATCTGAGCAAAGAACTTATTAATAGTGATTGTTCTTTTTTTTTTTTTTTTGCAATTACTTTATCTTGGGTACAATAAACTGTTAATAGCCACCACAATGCAATCTTCATGCAATTTCCAGAAGAATAATTCCCTTCTAATAATTTTTCCTCAATTTAAGCCAATAAGTAGTTTTCTCCATTATCCAAGGAAGGCTTTCTGATTTCTTTGTAAAATGCAATTTTCCATGTTTTCATACTATAAATGATAACACTTCTGTGTTCCTGTAAGAATATCTGTGTTCAGATAACTTGTAGATGACACTGGAGTAAATAATTTTGAGGATCTGGAGTGGCCTCCTATGTGTGATATGCTGATGTACAGCCTTAGATTACATTTTCTTTAACCTAAAGTTTAGTTTTAGAAATATATTTTCTCTTGACTTGCTAGCAAGATAGAATTGAATGAAAGCTTCTGTAAATTGTTATATTAAATATATTTGCTGTTAAAAATTTATATCTTATTTCTAGCCTTTTTTCCACTGATTTCAATGCTTCCACTTAAAATTATTCCTGATATGGAAGTGGTCAAAAGTTACCATCATATGTGTGAGAGTTTTAACAAAATTCTTGGAATATCTCATTATTAGGAGACCTTTTTACTGCATTTTAGCTATATGCATAGCTGTTCTGTGAAAATTTAGATATGGCTATCAGGGCTAGACAGAATTCCTCCGGAAAAATGCCCCTATTTGTCTGCCTATCCATCCAGGAATCTTGTTATTAATCCAATTATCTACCAAGATTGTTTTGTTTGTTTTCTTTTTTTTAAGGAACACTGCTTTCTGGAAGAGAAATGTTGCAGAACAGAAGAATTCCAAATCTATGCAGACGTGCTGTTCTTTCACTAATCGAGATCACTCTCTGCTAGTCACTTGGTTTTGTTACTTAGAAATTCCCTAACCTCTGCAAGGCAAATACCTATTCTATTATTTAGAAACTAACACAATTTATAAACATGTGGGGTTTTTTCCTCAACAGAAACTGTAAATTCCAAGCAAGAGGAGTTTGGCAGGAGGTAATTTTTCATAAATCCACATGAGTAATTTTTCTCCTTCCTCTGTCTGCTCAATATAAGTCAAAATCTACATCATGTGTTTCATTTTGTGGGACTGACTTTAGCCTCTATCAATTCAAACTATCCTTTACTGTATTTTAACACAGAGTGCAGTGTGAGCTCCCTTCTATTTCCTTTGAAGTTATTTGGTGGTCCAAAATTATAACATTCATGACAAACAGTCACAAGGTTCTTTGATCAGTTTGTCATAAAATTTAAATAGAGATTGATTTAAAGCAACTTGTTCTAAATACCTAACCATCATTCTCACAGGTTACTGCAGAAAAACTTATAGCATTTTTGTTGGCATCTCTTTTCCCAAAACATAAATTACAAGAATATTGAAGAAACACTTCCTCTGTTGACACATTGTTATTGAAAATACTGTTTCCTTATAACATTTAAATGATATAATTGTCAGATTTCTTTAGTTTCTGATTTACCTAAACATGTCCTATTGCTCTTCTCCTCTCCTTTGTCTTCCTAGAATATCAGAGTATTTTTGGTGGGGAGAGGCATCCAGAAGTTGCCTATAACAAACCTTTGCCCAGAGCAGGTCTAATCACATCAGACTGCTCAAGATCTTGTTATTTAGGTTCCAAATGTTCCTACCTACTGATTTCCATCAATTTTTATCTCTTTCTCCTTTTTAGCTTTGTTTTCATTAAATTTCATCCAGTATGCCCATTAGTTTTCAATTTGTTTGGGTTATACAATCATGAAAACCTGTACGTGTCTGGATATGGAGCAATGTTGCTAACCCAAATTATAAATTGTGCTAATTTAAACATAAGCCTCTACATTCAAGTTCCTTTTCTTTGTTGTTGTTGTTTGGGAAGTTGCTATTTCTACCATATTTAATCCAGACTGAAGTCCTCTATCGTGTATCTTCATTTTCCCCCATATATATAGTAGCTATATCCTGAGTTCTGCATTTTGCTTTCTACCGTCATCTGATAGTTTTCTGCAAACATCAGGTAGAAACTTCATACTGATTACATGGTTCATACTTCTCTAATCTGATAGTAATCCTTCAAATACTCATTTTCTTTCAAGAGGTCATTGACATTGCAACATGAAATGCTATTTGAGTGCTCCCTCCTCAGTTTTGACCACCTAATCTTTCTTTAAAAGGCTATGACTGTAGAATTTAACACTCCAATCATGTCAATCTTTCCAGCAGGATTAACTGACCTATAAAATTTATGTTTATAGATGAGGAATTATAGTTATTTTTGTCTGAAAATCAAGTGAAACCAAATAAAGAATGTTTTGGCCCCATGCAAAATAAAATTTTGCATTAAAATAGATACACTTACTCTCTTCCCTATATTCCTCTTCTATTTTCAGTGCAGTGATCTTCTGACCATTTTTGATGTAACTCCCCTTGAGTTCCTATTCTTGTTTTAGTGGGGAGGAAGCCATACAATTTATTCAGTCTTTGCTCAGGAACAGAAAGCAGACACTGTTCCAGTACATTATTCCTGTCCATTTCTGCCTGTTCTCTTCTTTGGCTTTTGGGCTTGACAAGATTTCTTGAAAGGTCTTTTAAGTTTTACTGAGTGTCATATTTTTTGATGCAGCTGCTTGGTAAATTACAGTGAGGTCCAGGAACTTTGCCTTTAAAACAGTAGCTGTAACACTTTACTAACCACTAGACATGATTATGGCAAGACAGAGCACCTTGCAAAGAACTATTCTATTATCTAGAAATACATGAAGTTAAAATCAAGTTTCAGTACTCTGGCAATCGCCAAGAATGCCAGCACTTTCAGAATTATAATGTGTGAGAGATAACCCATCTTTAGTCTTTTAAACCTAATAGGAACCACCATGGTTCAGCAATTTCAGAATTACAGAAAAATAAATAGTCCAACTTCCTGCTCAAAGGCGGGTCAATGAATGTTGTTTGTGCTTTTAAGAATTTGGTGCTTCAGAAATGCATATTTATGCATCAAGTCATATTTAATTCAATATTCAGAGTGTATAGCACTCTGTTTCATTGTTATTGCTTTAAAAGCCTGAAGGAGGATTTGGCAGGGAAAGAAAAAACAAACAAAAAAAAAAAAAACAAAACCAAACAGTAACAATAAGTGCATACTGAATTAAACAGGATTAAAATAAAATAATCTCATCCTTTTTAGTTGATAAGGGAACCTATAGAGATTTCAATCTGCCAGTGGAATTTCACTGCTATTACTTCAGGTTTTTTAGTCTAGAGTAAAAAAAAAAATCAAAATAAAAACTGTGGGTTACATTCACAAAGTCACAGAATAGCTGAGGTAGGAAGGCAACATGGGTCTTAGTCTAGTCTGACCTCCCTGCTCAAACCAAGGTGTCCTTGTGCATGTCACTCAAGGCCCTGTCCAGTCACATGTGTGACTGCCTCCAGGAATGGACTTTCTACAATTTCTTTAGGTTTGGTCACATCTAAAATGACATGGAATTTCCTGCCTTTCAGTTTGTGCCCATTTCCTCCTATCGGACACCACTGAGAAAAGTCCAGGTCTGCCTTCTTCACTTCCTCCATCAGGTATTTATGATTGGCACAATTCTCCCAAACCTTGTCCTCTCCAGGCTAAGGAGTCTCAGCTTCCTCAGCCTCTCTCCATATGGCAGACACCCCAATCCATTAATCCTCTCTGTGGGCCCCTAATAGATTCATACCAACATGCCCATGTGTCTCTTGTACCAAGGAGCCCAGATCTGGACACCATTCCAGATGTGTCTAGGAGAGGGGATCACCTCCCTCAGACTCAGCCAGCTGGTTACAGTCTGCCCAAAGCAGTGAGACCAAGGGTACCAAGTATCTCCAAGGATGGCAACTCCACACCATCCCTGGGGAGCCTGTTTCAGTGTTTTGACCAGCCTCACATTAAATAAAACTTTTCTGCCTCTCTACTCAGAAGATCCTGTGCTCTGATGTTAAAGCATTCCAACAAGGAAACATGTTTATGCAAAAACCAGAAAATGTACCTAAATGGGATCTCGTTTTTGCACTGTAAATAGAGGTTCCATTTTTATGGGTCTGGGTAACTCAAGTATATTTCTAAAGAAAAATTAAACTTAGGATCAAACAGAGTTAAGACATCGCTGTATAATGTTTGTAACCTCCAAGAGTACTAAGGTATGTGTCCCTGACAGCAAAACATTTTGAAATTGATTTATGCAGAAAATTATTAAGAATTTACATCTTCATCCAAGGAAAAGTTATATAGACTAATAAAATCAGAGAATTATAAATACTGACAGATGTGAGATTTTAATTTTGAGCAATGTAATCACATCGTGCCTATTCTAATGAGAACTTCAGTATTTTCAGCTCTGAGCTGCATGTTCTATCATACTTTCATAGTGCAGAATTTTATACTTTTTATGATCAAAATAAAAATAGAGATACTGCCATAGAAAAAAATATCTGAAGGTTCATAATTATTTAGGTATAATTAAAGTAAGATTGAGGAATCACCACACACAGACAAGTCTCTTCAAAATAAAATACTTAACCTTTCAATTTGCTTGAAGAAAGCTTAGAAAATATTAAAATCAAATTAATTTTTTTAATGCCTGTGTTTTGAAAGAAATATAAAGCATGAATTTCTAGACTGGGTACAGAATCAAAACAGACAGAAGACCTCTTTTGAAAAAATTTTGTATCTCTAGAGTACTTTTATGTATATGTTGTGATTTCCGATTCTCTTAGGCTCAGATTTTGGTAAAATAAGGAAGAACGTAATCTGTGTGTTGAAGTGCTGGAGAACCACTACAGTGATTCTTGGGATTTGCTGTGGAAAAACTTGCTATGAAATTCTGAAAATTTAGTGTAATGAAAATCTAAATTGTTTAATATCCTTCCCCTTTAAGGACTTTTCAAGAGTTACCCAACAGTTTAAAGAAAACTGATTTCTCATATTACCTGAAAACCCCATTCCAGTAATGTTTTCCTGTAAGACAGATAATTTGACTGCCCTATCCTGAACTGACTCCAAAGAACAGACAGTATTCTACATGGACATAAGTTCAGACATACCAAATGCCATTCTAAATTTCATAAAAATTAAAGCTGACAAGATCAGTCATACACTCTTTAAGCAGGAACAGAGACGGATTGTTCCTCTATACATATCTAGAATGTTTGAAAATGACCCCTAAGCTAAAATCAATAAGCCAGCTATTTTTTGTTCCTGTCCTGACTGTATGTTTGTGTTGTACAAGGTAACTTCAGGTAGCACAGTGAATACAAACTCAGTTATAGGTGAAATTAATTTTCCCAGTACATATGAGATAAATACTGTAGAACTCAACCTGTGGGAGCTGGGTCCCAGAAGAGCACCTTGAACTCTTTGCACATTTAGCTTTCTTGTAAGATGAACTGGAAACTATGGCAGTGCAGAAAACAAATAATATACTAAACAGGGCATATTTAGCGCATTTTGAATGCCTGGGGTAATGGGGAGTACCAAATCCTTGCTCTGCAAAGATCAGCCGCATCATTCAAGGTAGCAGATTCCTACACCTATCCATGCAGATCACAGGCTGAAGAAAAGCACTGATACTTGTCCTGCCAAAGCAGCTGGCTATAGTTCATTATTTTTATCTAGATACATTGGCTGCCAGAATGTAGGAGCACTCATATATTTAAGTCAGTGTCTTTTACAGAAGAAAGGAAATGTAGATTAGAGAATCACAGAATAAGCTGAGTTGGAAGGGACCCACAGGGATCATTGAGTCCAACTCTTGGCCCTGCACAGCACCATCCCCAAGAGTCACATCACGTGTCTGAGAATCTTGTCCAAGTCATCCTCAGGTTGATGCACTGACACTGGTTTTATCACCAGCCTAAGTTCAGGGCGCCAACTACACCTTCTCCTGCCTCATGTCATTGGTGCCCCACTGCACAGCCCGTCACTGAAAAGGTTTGTGTGACCAGAAAAACAGAGCATGTGAGGGACAGTGGCTCCATAGCCTACTGGTTATGGCACTCTGAGGTGATTTTAACTGTCTTAGGAGAGAAATGCAAATCTCCAAATTTCTGGGAAACTATTCTGGTTGTTTTATTTTCACAGTAAAACACCAGTCTTTACTATCATATCTGCTGGAAACATCTTAAAAGAAAACCGGAGCATTTTATTAAGGCCTACTTCTGCAACTAAGTGACAATAACCTGCATGGACTAGAGCAAGCCTAAATAAAACGCACAAAGGCAAATCTTAACATACCCAGCACCTGGAGCCATCTGAGAAAAACAGAAGGGAACTGCCTTATACATTTAGGCATTCCTAAAATCAGACAAAATCTCCATGAAAGTTGGTTTTGGGTTTTTTTTTTAATTGGTGTGTTAGTCTTCAATGTTTAGTACTGGCTTAAAACCTCAGTAGAAGCATACAGCTTTCTCTCTACTGAGCCCATAAAGTTGTTATTACAACTCTGAGGAGATTTCTCCAGATGACAATTAGACTGCAGAGCAGGAAAAAGGATTTGGTTAATAACTTTTAATTTTGTTCATTACAGCCACTTCCACAGAAGTCAATTGTGATGTTAAAATTAGAACTGCAGTTTTATATATGGTGATTCAACATAGTGAGCAGTTTCAGTATGATGAAAGACAGACATAGCTTCAGAAATACCTGGCAAACACATACTCTGGGAACATCAGTGCTTTTTCAGAGTAATGGAATACAAAGTTAGGCTCTTAAGCTCACAATACAGCACACAGGGAGAGTTAAGTGCCTCAGGATGTGATTCAAACACATCAGGCATGCTAGGCATGGGGGTGCTTAGAGCTAGAGCAATGAGCCATTCCAAGTTGAGCATCTGAAATCCCACCCTCTGCAGGGCTTAAGCTGCAGGTTTCATAACTCCATGCTCTTGGGACCAAATCATGCTCTGAAAATGTGTACACTTCATTCTTTTACACTCTTCCTTTTTCAGGTAAATTTGAAAGGTGGGTATGCATATTATTCCATATAAATATTGTTTAGAGCACCCAAAGATAAGTGGAAATCCATTCTCTTCCGTGACCCAGGTACTCACACAGAGCTTGTCTTTGTATCACCAAAGAAGAAGCTGAGACAGTACCACTTCCAATTCCTAGAAATTAATTTCACTAGTATAAGCACTGAGCCATGACCATCTGAGACGCCTTACTGCCCTTTTGATGTTTTATGGCAAAACAGAATTGCCTTCCTCAAAGGCCAAAAGCGAAGGAGGTACAAAACCAGAAATTTTACATTGGCCACAAGAATCTTGTTGACAATTCAGAAAAGTGGCATTTGTTTTGATTCCTCTGCTGATTTTTTTTTTTTTCATAATAACTGTAGAAATTGCAGTCAAGACTCCTGGGAAACTCATAAGCAATATCACCTGGGATGGGACCCCTCCTGACAGAACCCAGCATGGCATGGTGGTGGCTGACTACCAAGCAGAGATGCAGAATGAGAGACTCTGAAGCAGTGCAGGATCAAGGACAAAGTCTGATGGTAAGTTTATGAGATACTGGGCCTCAAGGTGTCATCATACAGAGAGGTTACCAAAACCCATTTCATACATGGACAAGTCTGAAGCTCTATAGAATTCAAGTGATGCACATTTCATTATTCATCCAGGGAGTTGAGGCAATAATATTACCCTTGCTTTCTGAAAGCATACCTCTTATAAATGGAGCTTTTGGGGAAAACATTCAGGTAGGATTTATGTAGTCTCTGGACAGGCAGCTAAGACTTCCAAAGTAGCGCTCTCAATCACTTATTCTCAGTAAACATTAATTCTAAGATTTACTGCCCAGCAGCCTCTTCCCTTTACAGCTATGCTAAGAATGTCATATTCTGTGTGAATTCATTTGTGACTGGAGGCACAAGCTGTCTTTCCAAGGTGATTATAACAGTATAATAATCTGCCTGTAAAACAGTAGAGTATTGGCCAACAACATTTAAGGTTTCATTTTCCCTGCTCACATAACCAGTTAGCCCATAGAACTAACTAGAAGGCTCCTCTCTGTTGGTTCATCTGCATTAATAAATGTGGACTTCTGGACATAAAAATGAATGCCTGCTGTTCAAACAAGCAGTGTGCAAGCCATGACTAATTGGCAAAGTGTTGCCTTTAAGCCCTCCTAGCACTGCTTGTGGCAATGGAAAATAGAAAAGTTAAGAATGAGGCTAACATAAAGAGCAAAGCAAAGAATTATTTGTACAAAGATTTTTACTCAGTTTTGTTGTCTTCTGTTTCAATTCTTTAATTAAAAAATAAAACAAAAACCAACCAGCAGCTTACCTGCATAACTTTTCTTAAAGCAACATTAAGTTGCAGGATTCTAGATCTCTTATTGTGATCTAACAATTGGACAGTGAATAGGAGACAAGTCAGGCCAGTGCAAGCACATCTGTTATGTGGAAGATTTGTGTTGTAAATGAAGATATGCCTCTGCTACCTTGAGTACAGTCTATGTATAAGAGGACTCTATGATTATTATGGTTGCAAAAACTGTAGCTTGAGGTCTCAGTCAATAAAGGTGAGCAGTCGGGCAGTGAAACTTAAGGGCCCATAGTTGCATCTCTCTGCCCTTTGCTCTAACAAAGGAAAAAGATAAGAAACCATCATCTTCATTTTCTCACTTCCACCCAAGCTAAAACCAGCATAAAGATAGGATTTTATCACACTGTCATACAGACTTCCAAAAGCAAGGACAAAATCACATTGGCCACAAGAGTTTTCACAAGGACAACTCAAAGAACTCGTAATCAACAGCGATGTTAATTTCCTTAAGCATTAGCAGATTTCACAGCTGCAACTTTACTAAATTTTAATAGTCAGGACATGGAAATTTGAAGAGATAGAATGAAATTTGCTAGGTAAAAATTAATTCTTAAACTTCTGTCTCTATAGACAAATTTCTTCCAGGCTAGACTGATTACAGTGCCTAATCTGTAAAATTCTGGATTCCTGCATCAAGATCCAGAAATAACATACAGGATTTTCTATAAAAGTAGACTCCTTGTTCTGGCCCTTCCTTCATTATTAGATTTGCAAATCAGATTATTTTTTAACTTCTCACAAGCAAGCAGAACAAACAAAACAGGTAAAGGCCTGGAGAGCAGGAAATCACAGGAAGAAAATTTCAAAGCAGGCTGCTTATGAACCATCCACTTAAACATGTTAACAATAATTCTGAATGAGAATGCATCCTGATGCAATGTAAGAGAATGCATTTATCTGAAACATGCCAGTGCCCACAAGCAATAGACTGAGCCATAAAAGAGACTGAGGGCAGTTTTGGATAATTCTAAATAGATGTGTGTGTGTATGCATACATATACAGGTAGGTACACAACCTCTTATTTAATTTTCATAGCCAGTAAGAGCTAAACATAATACTGATCATCTCTACTACTCTGCTTTTATCAGTAGCATTCTGAGCTTTGAAAAAAGAAGCAACTAAAATTTGCTTGCCAAACAAATTTTTGGAGTGAGTGTTTAAATTAAATGAGAGGAGGAAAATGACCACTTTAGCAGAAGTGTGTCTTTATAGCAAAAAGCCCCATTATTAGCAAGGGCTAATAATGCCACTTTCCCAGAAGTGATCTTGTACTTGCAGCTACAGATACTCCCAAACAGATCAGTGGATCCAGTTTGTGAGTTTGTTTGGAATCACAGAACGGTTTAGTTTGGAATGGATCTTAAGGACCACCTAGCTCCAAACCCACTCTCTTATGGGCAGGGACACCTCCTACTAGTCCAGGCTGTTCAGAGCCCCGCTCCAACCTGGCCTTGAACACTTCCAGGTATGGGGCACCCACAAGTTCTCTGGGCAACCTGCTCCAGCGTCTCACCACCTTCACAATAAAGAATTTATTCCTGATAATCAATCTAAAACTATCTGCTTTCAGTCTAAAGCTGTTACCCCTTGTCTTATCTCTCCATGATCCTGTAAAATGTCCCTCTCCAGCTTTCTTGTAACCTCCCTTTAGATACTGGAAGGCTTTTATAAGGCCCTGGAGCCATCCTTTCTCCAGGCTGAAAAACCCCATCTCTCTCAGCCTATCATCACAGGAGAGATCCTCCAGATCCCTGACCATCTTCTGGATGCCCTCCACTGGAAAAATGCAGAAAAGCATCCAGCTTTTGATTGGCACTTGTAAACTATTTCAGATCCAGAATGTTATCACTATTCTACAAGCTCTTCAAAAGGGCTATGAAGAAGAACTTTCTTGCCCTTCTTTAAATAGAACAAATAACTCTTTATTTATGTCAGGAAGACAGTGCTTAAAATGAATACAAAATTGTAGCTCCCGAGCACTTCATGCAATATTTTAGACTGCTGGAGACCTGCCACTCCCCAGTCACATGCATACTTATTCCCTTATCTGAATACGGAAGGACTTAAACAAACCTTCCAGAAGCTGTGCCACTAATCTTCTTACTTTCAGAAAACAAACCAACATAATGAATCCACATCCTGATACACACTGTGCCCTCACAGTAGCTTAATTATAAATAATTGTAGAATTTTCCTAGCTTAGTGTTGCATCACAACACAAACAAAGCTGGTAGTGGTTATATTGCCAATTCTGCTGTAGTTTATTAATCAGATTGTGATGGGCTGTCTACTGGATAACAAAGTCTCATGGAACTTCTGCAAGGTAAGGGAACACGGGGACTGCACTTCACTGGAGAAATGCCTTCCTTTACTTGGAAAATTAGGAGAAGGTGGTGTTATGGCTTAACACAGAGAAGCTACACAACTCCTAAAAATGAATGAAATCAAGGCAAAACAAGAAATCAAAGTAAATCTGGATTTGCAACTACAGTTTGGAATTAAAATTCAGAGAGCCAAGAAGAGGTTCTGAAAGACTGGAAACGTGCAACTCTGGAACTATTTTCTAGTGCAAAATTAAGTTTAGACTCAGTTACTTAAGTTATCTATAGCTGTAAGTTTTAAATGTGATGAGAAGGACAGGGAAATGACATCAAAAGTCAATGCTTAAGAGCTGTGGAATACATTCCTCTTCTCAGTGTAATCCCAGGGCCAAATAAAGCTTCTTATTCCAACTATAAATTGTCTCAGTCACAATTTTGTATGCAAGGCTCTTTTTCCAACAGAGTCTGGAGATTCTTAGGCCACACTGATCATTTCTATTGTCTCTGACACTGAGATTCGAGTTTTTCTATGTGTGACAACTAAGGCTAAGGAAAACAAATGTGCTTCCAAATCACGTCACGTTTAATTAAAACATAACTATCACTTGCTCAATTTGCCTGATTTTTTCCAGTTGTTTCAAAACTTAACTGATGCCTGGAGAAAGCATGTAGCAAGATCTGCAAGACCCCAGGAACTGCTCCAGGTGCATCAAGTACTGGGAATACCAAAATTAAATCAGATGTTATCCATATAGGTTTCAATCCTAGATGAATCACATACCAAGAACCCTAAAGCTGTTCTAAAGATGTGATTTTAGAATCACATCTTTAGAACAGCTTCTATTATGTGAGAATTTGTACCTTAGCATTTGCTTTTCTATAAAAGTACCACCATTGAATTACTTCTTTTATGGACCACAATTAAACTTTTTCTGTTTTTGAAAACCAATAAATATTTTATTTAAATTTCAAAATTTCATGGCAATGATTACTCTTTTTCCAATTTCTTGATGTATTAGTTTGCTCTTCAATTTATGCCCAGGTGCTGTTAATGCCAAATTTGTATGAATTAAGCTATTCCTCAAAATAAGTAATTAAGTAACAGCTGCCAAACAACATTCAGGGAAAAACATGTTAATTTACCACATGAAAATGCTTTCCTTGTTCTGTAATAAAACAGTGACATGAAGAAAAACATTCAAATGAGAGAGAATGATAGAAAGAAGTGAATTTAAGGCTGTGGGAGCCACAGTATGAAGAAACAAAATTTATCAAATCAATTTTGCCTTGACTTATCTGTCAAGTTGTATTTGTTAGTTGTTAGTTATTATTAGTTGCTGTTGTATTTGCCTTCTTACTGTGGACAGGTTTGTGTGTTTCCAAGGAAAACAGCAGCTACGGCAGAGGGTGCCACTTCACATAAGGCCACTCAAGCCAGGCTGGCCAAAGGGACTGGAGAGAAAACACCCCCAGGGCTTTCCAGGCAGGCTGTTGAGAAACAGGCCAGCAAGCTGGTTTTGTAGAGCACGCTCAGTGCTACTTGTTCAAGAGACAAATCACAGGAGTCACTCTGAGAGGTGGCGCACCAAAATAACCAATTCCAGCTTTGCAGAAATCTTAGTGTACTGGAAATAACAAGAATGACATTTGGGGATTTGGTGGTAAAAGAAGGTTGAAACTGATTTCCTAGAATATTTTCAATATTGCAATAGTCAAAAAAATACAATATTATAGTCTGACCATTTTGGAATAAAGGTTTAAATAAAATTAATAATGATTGCCAAAAATGAGCCAAAAAGTGATAAGTGATTTTCAGTAAAATAAGATTGCTTTAAATCAATATAACCTTTAAAGCAGAAAAACCATATACAGATGGACAGCTAATTAGCATCTGATCTCCCTGAGAGAGCTTGCAATGAGAGAGAAACAAGATTTGTAGAGTAAGAAAGAGGGGAGAATGCAAGAGGCAGCTCAAAATGCAGTGCTGCAATTGCTAAGAAACTATGAAAATGGGAGATGGGAGCAATGGAGATTCTAGACCCAAGTTTTTGGGTCACAGAATAATGAAAGCAATGGGATTAATGAATTAAAACGTGATTCTTTGGGCTGGCGTAACTGTGAATAAATCTAATATTATCATTAATGGGGTATTAGTGTCACAGAGCTACATCCCCCCAAATGGTATGACATTTCCCAGAAAAAGTCAAGTGAAAACACAATGCTAAACCAAAATTTAGCAACACTTTTGTCCAGTGGGTTAAACCATTAAAAAAAAAAAACCAGACATCTGACAAAGTACTAGAAAATGTGTCATAAAAATAATCTCAAATCTGAAAAAGAAATATGTGCACATCCCATATAAGCCATCCTTATTCAGCACAAAGAAGATGCTGAGCTACAAGTGATTTTACAAAGAAGCAAATCTTAAGTCTGCCTATCGCATCAGGACGGGGAAGAGGAGAGAAGGAAGAGCTGTGAACCAAAATTGCCTCTCTGCCTCCCCTCCTATGACCCCTCCAGAAAAGGCAGAAGCAAACAGCAGCCTGAGGGAGCACTAGGGGATGCCTTTGTAGCAGGGAAGGAAGATCTGCAATAGCTGCAAGGTGCAATGCTTAAACATTTTCGTAAGATTCTACCTGGCAAAGCTATCCTAGCTGTGGGGCTGCAAAAGTCACATGAGAAAAGACTTCAGGCCTGTTTAACAGAAATTAACACAATGGGAAAGTAAAAAGAATAAATGAAAAAAAAAAATCCAGCAATACAAGCAGTGCAACAATAAAAAAATACATGGAGGAAAGAAAAAAAAAAAACCCAACTACCAAAGTTCACAGCATTCAAATAATTTATTCTAATTATAAATTAACCTGGACATTTTAAACACCTTACAATAACGTGTGTTAGCATTATAACACAAGGCTTTGTATTTGAAAAAACCCCATCAATGCTTATGTATTACACTGTGTGTTTGGGATATTTTTAATGTATTTTATTTTTGTTCAAGAGACCATTCAGATTCAGACAGAGGTAATATCTGATTTGTTCAGAATTAAATGTTTGCCCAAGCATAAATTATATTGCAAAGCAAAATGACACCCATGCCTTTTCTGTGTCTTTCAGCTCCTGAGCCATCATTCATTCATTTAATATTATTGATCCAACACTAAACAAAAGCTAAGAAGAAGAAAAATAAGGAAAAAAATGAGGGGTTTTTTTGAACCTCATATTTGAATTTGCATGCGAGAACATGCAAATTGTGTTAGAATAAATATACAGCTTGAGTCTTGAACTGCTTTGACCTAACTCTAGAGCTGTATTAAAATACTTTTATTCACACTTTATGTAGAGAACTGAACCTTAGACACTAGATCAAAGGCAAAAACTAGACTATAAATTGAAGTTTTGATGTTTTCTGCAGGACAAACAAGATGAAAAAGAACAGCTCACCATATTTAAATAAAAGTGAACACTGGACAGAAGCCAGTTTCAAATTGATGCAAACACATGTTCAGCCCCTAGAATCATGTCATACATTTAGGCAGAAGGAGAAGAGAAGAGAAGAGAAGAGAAGAGAGAAGAGAAGAGAAGAGAAGAGAAGAGAAGAGAAGAGAAAGAGAAGAGGAAGAGAGAGAAGAGAAGAGAAGAGAAGAGAAGAGGAAGAGAAGAGAAGAGGAAGAGAAGAGAAGAGAAGAGAAGAGAAGAGAAGAGAAAGAGAAGAGAAGAGAAGAGAAGAGAAGAGAAGAGAAGAGAAGAGAAGAGAAGAGGAGAAAAAAAGAAGAAGAGGAAAAAGGAAAAAAAAAAAGAAGAGGAAAATAAGAGGAAAAGAAGAGGAAAAGAAGAGGAAAAGAAGTGGAAAAGAAGAGGAAAAGAAGAGGAAAAGAAGAGGAAAAGAAGGTCCTACTATATCTTGCAGTGCATTTGAAATTTAGGATGTGCACTTCTTGCCATACCTCAGCCTGGAAATTTTCTGAACTTTGCAATTTAAATTTTGTGGACCATATTTCTGCTCCTAACAGCAAAGTGATGCAAATTTCTCCCCCGGGATACAACTGCAAAAATGCACTGGGACTCAGCACCCCTGTAAAAGGACCTTTGTCACTAAAGTAATTCTTTTGCCCCTAGACCAGTCTTGCCTGCTGTACTGCCACATCCATTTCTCTCAGCTGAAAGGTGAACATACAACTCCTTCCAAGCCTGCTGTACCTTGTGCACACTATGCAACTATCCCCACACTGAGACACACCGCCTAATTAGCAGGTATGGCACTGATCATCTGTTTCAACTCCCCATGCACCCTCTTCTCCAGCAGCAGCTGCAAATCTTCAGGAGGGTTCATCAATAATGGCAGGGCTCCTGCTGGCAACTTGTACCCGGGGGAGGATTTGCAGAACTAAAAGGTCTCTCTCCCCTCCAAATTCACCACAGCTTCTCTCAAAGGAGGAGAAACTTTACAGGAAATTCTGCCTGAAGGTCAGACCTACTCTGCTTTTCTCCTGCTCCTGGGCATTCCTACAGAGAAGTGAGGAAAACTTCCTTATGTGCTCAGCTAACAACTGAAAGCAGGACCAGAATGTCCTCGGGTTTGCACCTTATATAATAAGACCTCAAGAGGTGTCTTTCCCTCATGCACTTTGTCTATTAAAAGCACAACACAAGTACAGAAAATCTATAAAATCCGTCCAATCCCAGGAGGAAAAAAAAAATAGGAAAAAGAAGAAGAAGAAGAAGAAAAGAAGATTACAATAGTGAATTACGGGCCAAAAAGACAAAGATTCTAGTTTGGTGGTGCATCAGGTCATATTCCAGTGGGAAAAAGGCCTCGTCAAGAGGAACTGCCTGCATCACATAGATAGAAGTAGCTAATCTTCTTAGCCAAAGACTTGTTTAAATGCCCTTTTCATTACTCAAACTAATAATACATGAAAATTGTGCAGTGAAGGCAAAAGTAGCACAAACTCACTGTACTGGAGCAAACATGATGAAGAAGGCTAAAAAGAAACAAACACCACATTCGGGTCTATCAAATGTTTTATGTGTCCATGCTGGAGCCCCAGGTAACAAGTATAAAGATTTAGAAAATTCAGATATTAACAAGAAGAAATTTGATTCAGCGGCCAGTAGAGAAATCTCTGTGATGACCTGCAGTACTTTCATGGTAAACCACATCATTTTAACTTGAACACAGCTGTGAAATTCTGAGTTAACAATAATTTTTATGAGTAACAGACACTTATTAAAGCCTGGTTTCTTAGAGATGCATGTGTCCTAGGCTTCTACAAATAAACACCTCAGCTCCTACTTCATACCCTTCTGAGTTCCACTCTTCCTTTGTGTTTCCTCATTTTTTTTTCTGCTGTTTTTTTAACAATCTTCTCGATCCAATCAATCCCCTTTCCCTAAACAACAGCTGGACATGTAGGGCAACACAGCACAGCTGGCCCTAAGTTCTCTGTGCTCATTTTGCAGCCTCCCCTTCATTCATATGGATCCCTGTCAACAGAAGCTCATTTTACAGCAATGGGTAGAAGCTAACAATCTTTGGGAAATCCCTTGTTAAAACTGGGTAGTGATTGGCCATTGGTCAGAAATTCCTAGGAGGAACTGACTGTGCAATCACATCAGCCTTGTTTCAGAAGGAAAGCAAAAGCTAGAAACATCACCAATTTTCTTGAACACCAGCAGACTTTTCAGTAATTCATAGGTGGGATTTGAATACCTATGGATCTCTGGGACAGTAAAACAAATCTTAGGGTAGGCTCCTTAATATCCAATCGCATGAGAACCAGAAATTTTCCCTTTTCACCTCCCCTTTCTAACACAGGAACTCATCCTATATTAATATGCCCAAGAGTGAGCAGTAATGTATCATGATTAGGGTACCTATAATTTTGTTAGAAAACTTTCCAACATGAGATGCTGAATCCAAAATAAGGTTCTTCAGTTTTGAATGTCATTACAATCTAATCACTGTATTGCCTGAAGGAGTTACTTGCCTACAAGCCAGCAGTTATGACTAGATTACATAAAATATGTAGGAACAGAGGATATTCTGAGGAAGCACAAAAATTTATACTTTGTTTCTGGCAGAAGCTTATTTCCAGAGTTAAATGAAATTGTAAATGAAGCAGGCTGTGAGAGAACATCAATGGCACAATGGCAGAAAAAGATGAATCTCCAAAAACTGAGGAGTTCCACAGATTAAGACAGATGACCAGTGTGGTCAAAATCATCATGCTGATTAAATGTTTGTGTCAGCAAAGCAATTAGGAAAAGTGAGAGATGACAATGAAAAATAGAAGAAGCAGCAATCTATATAAAATTGATACTTTTGCCACTGTAAGAAATTCACATGAAGATAACAGTTGATGGATATACTGAAATAGAAGAGAAAGACTGAATAACTAATGATCTCCTCCATTTCACCCTAACTGGATACTAGCAGGAATGCTTTGATGTACAGAATAAAAATACATAATTTGTCTTTTGCAAGATATTAAAAGATACTCTTCAAGATTCTTCTTCACTCTTTAATTGCCTTGAATACATATTGAAAGAGAATGGGGGTAAGATTAATACGGAAGAATTTGACATTGATGTATTCCCCTTACAGAACAGCCACTTTCCACTATTGTGCCTTTGAGGCCCACTGTCAAAGGCACAGGATATTATTGGCACTTTTAAACTAAACCACAAGAAGTTCAAACTGATTCCACTCCACAGCCTGGAGATCAAAGCTGGACAGGCAGCCTCCAACCCGTATTCAGACTGTCACTCAACAAAGGACTGCTGGCACACAGAGATTACCCACGGTGAGGCTTTTAATTTGAGAGGCCAAGGAATGGGCGCCTGCATTTGTCCTGCTAGGAATATCTGTTCAAAAAGCATTTTCCAAGTTGTGTCACCTAGCATACCTCAGTGAAAGTCCTTCAGGATGACATAAGACTTTGCAGACTAAAACAACTTGCTCCTTTCACAGATATAAAATGCTCCATTAAAAAATAATTAATTTTGTTACAGTAAAAGATAATTAAATCAGCCAGCAGTTGAAGGCAGCTAGTTGAGAACACAAATTCCTTTTCTGCTGCTGATCAAAACTACATCAGAATTTGTAAAGATGGAGAAGGAAAAGTACCTGTTTTTTGATATGACATGGAAATAAGATATGTCACCTTCAGACTCAGACTTTTCTCAACCTCTGTAATCTTCCGTATTTCACAATGTTGCAGGCTGTCAGTGACCTGATTTAACCAGTTAAGTAGAAAAGACACTATCATTATCAAAAGCATAGAGTAAGGAGAGACTGAAGATGCCTTGCAAGAATCTGTTTCCTTCCCCTCCCTCACCCCTACTGTAATTGCCTGAGTAGAAAATGCAATATGAAAATTTCCAGCACATTATACTCTTGGCCTTTTGTTTCATTGTTTGGTTTTGGCAACTTCTAATTGTAGAGGATGGAGAAGAGGCAGAAAAGAAAAATTCATCCAAACGGAGGAAAAGCAGTCACCCAGTAACTTGGAAATCAGGGCTAAAAGGCTTTCAGAGTGGTTTTGCAGTCAGCAAGCCTCATATTGTATTTGGTCTGGAAAGTAATTTTTCTTTTAGTTATATTGTATTATTCTTCTTTCATCCCTATTTTCCCAAGACTACCAATACCATCCTGCTTTTCTCTTGCATGTAAGAGAGTCATCACTTTGCTGAACTTCATGACACCTGTGTAAATCAAATCAAATCAAATGTCCCTGCTAGGGTTAAGAGCTTTGTTTTCATGACTGCAGGCACAAGGACAGGGACAGAGCTTTGGAGTCAGACATCCAAATGAAAATCCTCTATTCAATAACACAATGTCAGGTTTGTTTTTGTCCCTATGCTGTTTTCCCTCTTCCCCACTGCAACATGAAATGACTTCATCATCATCATGATTTCATAAAACAATTTATGTGAGTTTGCTGTGATTCCTTGAGGTGAACTCTCAAGTTTTGAGGGAGAACAGCCTTGTATTTTATCAGGCTGAATATTATTGCTCCACTTCTGAGAACCACAGATTTCTATCTTCTCCTTTTCAAGTCATGCTTTTAATCAGAGACACTTATGACAGTGGATCCTGAGGAGTGGAAGGATTTGTACTCTTTCCCCACCATCTTATACATGCTACATCTGCTGATTTGCAGATACACATATTGCTGTCACTATGTGACATAACACTTTCGAAACAATATTTAGATTATTGCCATTGCTGCTATACCAGTTATTAAGCCTTGCCACACTTCCCAGCCATGCTGTTGTGGGCTTTTCATCACTAAGCCAATAAAGATATAAAAACCTGACATAAAGGGCCATTTTGCCATGTGAGGATTTATCTAGTGCCCACAGGATACTAAGCCCAAGCAGTCAAGAACACCTTGATGAACTGACATCATAAATAATGTTTAAGACCTAGTCACAGTTATAGTGGTAGAACACAGAGAAATAAATGCTCTCTGGTAGTAATACTTCATACCATTCTATAATTGGACATATATATTGACAAATTCAGGAATATAAAAGCTTTCTAATCACCCTTCCTCAGACTAAGCAACTTCATGAACAAATTGATTTCCAGATGGTATTAGGCAGAACTTGACTGCAAATGAAAAGGTTTTTAGCACAAGGAAACCCAGCTGTTTAAAACATTCTACATCATACAGAAATTCCATGTGACAAATTAAAAAAATAAAAGAGTTCCAGCCACATATGTCATTATAGGTCATGAACTAGGCCAATTTTAAGAGAGAGTGTTAAAGGCTAGTTTCAAGGCTTCTGTTATTTTCTCCATTCTCCCCAGAGACACACTATTATTTGGTTTCCACAGAGGAATTGCTTTTTATATCAGAAAAAAAATCCCAAAGCAGAAGGAAAAAATATCTGATCTGACAAGCATTGCAAACACAGTTAACAAGCTACTTTAATTATCCTCCTAAGATTTTCCCATTTGTACTCTGATCATCATCTTCTTCACAAACTTAATTATGCCTCATTTGTTCTTGCTGCACTACTCTCAGTGAGTATTCCAGGTGGAAAAGAGGAGCCTGTTTGTAACCGTAACCTCAGGTAATTGTTTTGTATTTTTTTATTTTGCTATAGAATAATTCAGAGTTTTTAAGAAAAAAAAATATAGACAGGAGTATCTTTGGGTAATATGAACATTGAGTAGAAGGCTAGGGTATTTCCACATCAGAAAAGCAAAACTTGATGTAATCAGCCATCCATCTGAAAATTATCACTAGTCAGATGATTGAATAAATGAAGAAAATCATGCTGTTATCATCTGCATTTCAGAGATCAGTATTAATAAATTCTGATTCCTCAGCAGAGGAAACCTTTCCACAAACTTGACCTTTCAGAAAGTAAGAAAGAAGAACGACTGGGAATAAATGTGCTTCGTGAGTCAAATACTGAGACGTGAACCTAGTCACTATTTAGAATTTATGCACTTCCAGCACTTTTAAAGTGCATAGGAATTACTGTGTTCTGACTGAGTACAGACTGAGTAAATATCCTGAAGAACCATAATTTAAGGCCTGATGAGTTTCTTCTAACTTTTCAGAATCCTAGGTTTGCCCCCGCACCATGCCTGAACTTGATTTCACCTATGTTGCTTTTTGAGACACATTATTCTTATTTAATTAACCTACTGAGACACATGACTGCTGCTCCAAACTCATAACCATTTTTGAGTACAATGAAATGCCAAGCCTTAAAATCTAGCACTATATACAAGTAACTAATCTTTAAACATTAAACAGCCTTCAAAACTGAAACATAAAAATTCCACAAAATTCTCGGCTTTCAAAGCATCAAAGCTAAGTTTCTAATTTTTTTAAAAATCCAGAGACACAAGACAGCATTAGAATATATTCCATTCCATGCCTTACCTGAACCAAATTCCATCCCTTCAGAGATTCAGCAATGATAGAAGTAACTGTTGCACATACACCACCAAAAACCATCAGATGATTAGGTCCAAATTTTATTGCATCGTAGAAGGCTTTGAGTCCTTTTGCATTGTCACACTGGAAAAAAAAAAAAGAGAGAGACAATATTCAATGTCACAAATAAATTAACTGAGAAATAAACTGCTGAGTACTTGGGCAAGGAAAAAAAATCAGGGGTTCCACAGATATAAACGTAAGGCCTAAACAGGAAAAATTAGAACACTCTCTTCTGGACTCCTAATGAACCATAGTAAAAGAACAGCAAAAATGTGTCATTACAAAACCAGAACAAAACCATTACAAAACCTCATTCTAGAAAACCAGAATTTTGATACCATCATTTGACAAGTAACAAAAAAGTCCGGTAGCAAATGGTTGACCAGAACATTCTCTCCATTTAGAGCTACAATTTCCCAAAGCAAACTTTGTAATGTAACACCGGATTGTCAGCAGGGCTTCCATATTTGGAGGAAAGTTTGAGACTACTGATGGTCTCTGTAAAGAAAGTTCTGTCTTTAAAGAAGACTCCTAAGGAGCTTCAACTTAAAGTCCAACCTCAGTATTCTGTGCAAAAATATGTACCAGAGAACCTGTCATTTAGAAGGGCAGCACCAAGTCTTCAAAAGATAAAGTATTCTTTTGAAGTGCTAAGGATTAATTGTTCTGCTCTCATAGCTCACACAGCTTTGAGCGGCAGGCTGGGCTAGATGATATTCTGAGGTCCTTCTAACCTGACCTGTTCTTGGCTTCCCTGATAATTAGTTTGATCATTATTTCAGGTGTTGAGGATTTTACTGTAAACCAAGACCAAGACTGAAAATTAAGAAAAAAAGGCTCATGTTAGTCAGTATTGTAAAAGATATCAATCCTTGAATAAAGTAGTATTGATAATTCATAATAACCCTAATTCCTAAGCTTGCAATAGAATATTAATAAATTATGTGCCTGAAGGTTGAATTTGATTCCAAACCATACTGGAAGTCAGAAGTACCAACAGAATATAATAGCAGCTGCCACTGCTCCACTAACAGCCACTCCTATCTCTTTTTGAAACACAAGTTTTCTGCCCTCTTTTGCCTCCTCTGCAAAGTCTTCCTTGAATGTACTCTTTATAAGAACTATCACACACCAGCCTCCAATATTTCATTACGACTATTCAATAAAACAGTTCATTTACTATCAGCATCCAAGTAGTAATTGTATTGCATTCTGCAGAGAGAATAAAGATTTTGACTAAGAAGTTTGGAAGCTTATATTAATCTCCTTACTGAATTAATATGCTAAAAGAAAAATTATTATATTTGCATTCTATCTGCAAGAATAGAATTATTGCTCCCACTTACTCAAAATGATACAGATATTTAATGAATAGACTCTCTTAAATTGCATAATATAGCCCAATGTTTTCTTTCTTAATGCAGAAAAAAAACCCAAAACTTCTCAGTACATCAGAGGCTCCCCTGTCAGTTTAATGTGCTGGTGACAAGCCCACATTGTGAGGGAATTAAGACTGTGATCGTTGGAAGAAGCAGCATTCTCCATTCTTATTCCTTCACTCCCTACTTAAAGACCAGTTTATTCCAAGTGCAACCAGAAGGCTCAGCTATTTCTTAAATCTAAAAGCAACCAAGGACACAGAGCTTTAGGTATCTGCACTTAATTGACATTTAGCCAAGTCTTTTCCCTCATTCACCTTATGACATGAAGCTGCAGCAGAAGAGATTGCTGAACTGGTTTTCATATTAACTTAAAACAAGTAACTATAATTATTTTTATTTTTTTATTAGGTCACATTTAAAATATACCACTAAGCAGCAGTTTGAGAAGAATATAAGCCATATATGAAACAAAAATTTTGTTAAAAGTAAAATAACCGTCCAAATTTGCAGCCTGTGAAGGGCCATGTAGAATAAATAAATGATAAGGACTTATGGTATGTTCTCTGAAGTTAAATCCACATTAAAACCCACCCTTACATCACAAAACATCTGATGCATTTTTAACTTCTATTTGCCTATAAAATTTTTCTCACTGCAGTAAACTTCAGAAATTATGGATTGCAGTAGGTCAGCTTGCTGGGAGGTCCAGAATCAGTATAAGGTCTTTCTTTCTTTCTTCTTTGATTTTTTATGGTTATGAATATACTAGCATGACAACAACCCCTTTTCAATCACACACCAATTCTCTTGGGAAGTTATACCAAAATGTTTGCTTATCTCTCCCAAAGTGAAAGGTTCACGCTGCTGAAATATATTACTGATCAATCAAAAGTACCTGCAATAACACCTGGGCTTCTCTTCAATGTGACCCAGTTAAAAGGCTACCATGTTTTCACCTTTGTACTTTCCTCCTGACTGGTCTCAGTTCTCTCTCTTCTAGGCCACCATGAATAGTTAGAGTAGACTCTACCTATTCCTTGAGCAAAACTGACCCAATAGTCTAAAGTATGTCTCAGAGATAAAGAACAAGAACTTAATACTGTGGCTGGCCACACTGGACAGAAATGAAAGGAAAAATGAGAAAGATGGGAGAAAGCAGACTTTCACATTTGTTTAATGTCACATTTCACAACATACACTGTGTATAACATTCTTCACTGCAAGCAACAGAACAGTCTGTCACAAGCATTAAAGAATAAACATTCAGATAAAAATAATAGCCCTACCAAGCCAGACAGACAAGCAGGAGAAAAGGTTTCTTCCTGCCTCTAGTCTGAGGAGCGTATCCTTAGCGAGCTCCTGGAGCCCTGTGAACAACTGGATTTTTTCAGAAATCCCAGGTGGCCACCACTGCTCATGGTCTTCAATTCCCAAAGCCTACATATGTAACCGTAAAAGAGGGCAGTGCTGTTGAAAGACAACAATCACTAAATTCCCATCATATTCCCATCACCCAACAACTTCCTGAATTATTGTCTCCAAGTGACTCCAACTAGGTCCAGGGACAACCCTTGGCAGCAATCTACAAGACAACTCAAGACTGCATAAGAACCAAAATCCACGTTAAAAAGCAAAAGCTAGAAAGTCCTGGCCACATGATGATGACAAGAAGCTGACTGTCTTACTAATTGTAGCATGACTGATAACAATGAAGGGGAAAGAATCCCTCATAAAAAGTCACAAACTTGCATCATGAAAAATATAATCTAAAAGAGCCAACACTGCTTTTATCACCAAGTTTTGATATTTTGCCTTAACTGTCATCAACATGTCTACTTCACTGACCTGAACTGCAGCCAGCTCACTTTCAAGCCATGTATAAAACAGGGCAGCTAGGCTGTGCCCCTGAACTTGACTGCACATTGAAGCACTGACCATGGTTGCAATACATTTACTAAAACTAGAATTTCAAGTATATGTGATTACTTATCACAATTTTCTTCAGGAGAAGGGGCTGAGAACTGCCTACCCCAAACACATTAATTGCTGCGCTTACTCTCAGCCAAAAGCCAGGAATAAGCAAAATATAAATAGCAAACATACATATTAATGTAATAATTACATTAAGAGTATCTCTTAGCACACTGACTTGATACAGACTACCTGGAAAATTCACAAGGGAAAATACAACCAAATCACTAAGCAAAGGTTTGTGAAGTGTCCTGCCTCTTGCTGTGACAAAGACAGCTTAATATCACAGCTGGCATCTGACAAAGTGAACATAGAACTACTTATTTTAATTAGGAAAAATAGCCAGATGAACTGCTGCGTAGGAGAAAAGTCAAAGGAATTTGTGGATTGAAGTGTTAACCTTCCTGAATCCTCTTCAGAGGAGCAGCTGACAAATAAAAACTATAATCCTCCACTGAGAAAAGGATGTGAATGCACAGGGAGGAAGAACTACCTGAGGCATTAGGGGCGCACACAGGCAAGAAACATTTCTGGAGAAAACAGCACAGCAGCTGAATACACAGGAGAGACCTCCCATCTACCCAAAGGCCCTCTGCAGCTGGGAGAAAGGATGTCCCATGTGAAGGCCACACATCACTGAAGTCAGGAGAAGGAGCAGGACTGACCTGTGAGGGTTGTTGGCTGCCAGGAGGGCTGTCTGGCAGACAGTGAAAGAGACACAGTGGTGTGCACTGAAATCCTCACGGCCATAAGCATAACACACTGCAAGTCCTTGGTGCACAGAACAGAAATTCGTGTGGCTCTCATACAATAAAAAGTTCTGCCAACTCCATAACATTGACAGGTTTGAGTAATTACAGAGCTAGCACAACAGCAGATACTTGCCATTTAACTGATCTTAGAGTTGCACAGCAGTGAGCATTGCAGGGACAGATACACTGGTCACATGTGTGATTATGTTTAGATTTCTAGCTGTTGGATATCTATGCTGAACTGTTTCTCAGCAAGCTGTATTCTGGCACAACTATACTTTTTCTGAGTAAAAGTAAACATGAGGAACTATTTTGGTGTCTATTGAGCTACTGACAATTGATGTTAGAGAGCCTTTATGAAAAGAGGGACTAACAAACAGCTGTCATCTGCATAATAAAATATCCAACTTTATCAAGTGATATCAGAGCTTTCAGCAGCAATCTGCCCTAAATGCTCATAAATATATTAAGAGACTTTGAACAAAAAGAAAAAAGGTATGAAGCCTTATTCCTATCCTCTACAAAATCTTGCCTAGAAACAACAACTGTGTTACAACATCAGCTCAAATGGAGCTAGGAGATGAGGAACACCAACAATTATTTTAATTTAATTTTCACGGACTTCTTTAAAATCCTCAATAAATACAGACAATTCAGTGAAGAACATATAGACAACTGCTCAGAGCTACAAAAAATGTCAATCAATTCGGCAAACTCTGCCTGCTTTATACAGGCAGGGGATGCTTCCCCTGAGGTTTGTCTCTGTGATTTTGGTACTTTAAAAGCCAGCAATTATATTTTTGCATTTAATTGCTGTAGCTGGATTTTCTTTCCATGAGTTTGTACAACTGCTCTTGGAACCTCCACTTTGACAACCATAGCATCTGGTGACAACATAATTATCCATTGAAAGACAAAGCACTACTTTTCAATTGTTCTAGAATACTTCACACTGTGCAAAGTAGGTGTGAAATGTCTTGCCAGAATATATGATGAGTGCTAAAAGTTCACAAATACATGAAATTAAATTGGACTAGTTCATAGATCAAAAAATCAATTCAAAACTTCTTAATGGAGAGATGGTAATTTTCTCATGAAACACTTGAATCACAGATTTTTAGTGGCCAGGATACTATTCTAGGGAAGCAAGACCAAAATCTTGCTCTTTCCTGCTGATGAACTGACAATGCCAAGTACTTTCATCAAGTCTGGTCTGAACTGCTACAGCCATTCCCATGTTCTGCATTTGAAAAACAAAACAACTCCTTCCAGCAAGTACACTAAACTCCTTTGTCTTAAAACTGAAGTTAACTCATCCCAAATGGTGAGCTTTTCTGTATGTAATTTCTCTATCATATTTTAATTTAACTAAAATATGCAATCATATTTAGCAATCTTACTTGGTTTTGCTTTAGAAGGACTGGCAACAGCAGAGGAGGACTTAATCTATTCAGTGAAATATTTCCCAGTAAATTAACTCTCTTTCCTTGACGCCTCTTGACATACTTCTAGACTTTATCTAGCAACTTTTTTATCTGATTCTGCCTGCTGCACAGCTCACCGAGTGCTACCTCTATGGTACTGGTGCTTGGCTTTTCATTTAGCAGTTTATATTCTGACTTAGGCGCCACCAGCCACTTCAATGACTGATCCCAAAGCAAGGGGGACCACTTGCTCCTCTGTCCCCTTATGTCCCAAGAGCCTGTCTAAACACCTTGTGAAGGCTCAGCCTCTTGCTCAATGACATTTTCTTTTTACTCAGTTCACTGTTTGGAACTGAGTTCACCAAGGAAGATAAACAAAGACTTCCTGTCTCTCCTTATAAGAGAAGTATATTTACTTTTCCCAACAATACCCTTTTTTATTATATGACTTATATTTTCAGTCTTGTTACTATTTCTTGGAGTATATAACATTTACACTGAATGATTCCAATTTAAGAACTCCAATATTAAATGAAATTGGGATGTAGCAAATAGATAAATCCTGTGTAATCAAAACTGACTCGTCAATGTTTCCATCCCGATTAAACGTGCAGTAGTATCAGATATTAATTTGACTTCCTCTTTTCAGAGTAAACTTGCATCCAGCTGGAAAGGTGAAGTCTCCTCTCAAAGGTAAAGCTTTTCCCTGATGTGGAACTGTAACACACACAGAAATTCAGAAGAACATCAAGAAGCATTTTGTGTATTTATGATATGAAGATCATTCCCTTTTAATAATGCAATTATTGGTTGATGTGACAAGGTTTTGGTAGTAGAGGAGCAGCAGGGGTGACTTCTGTGAGAAGACACCAGGACTTGCCCCCACATTTTTCCCCAGAACTGACTGCCAGACTGGCCAGCTCCAAAACTGCCTACTGCCCACAGCTGAGCCCATTCAGCTGATGAAACTCTGTGATAACATGTTTAATACAACAGGAAAAAAAGTCACACTGTACAGCAGCTGTGAAAGAGGAATAAGAAAAAAATAAGAAAGCAACAGTCCTGCAGGCACCAAGATCAGTGAGGAAGGAGGGACAGGAGATCCTCCAGGTGCTGCAGCCCATGGTGAGACAGACTGGCCCCCTGTGAGGGTCCATAATGAAGCAGAGATCCACAGGTTTTTTTGTTGGTGGTGGTGGTGTTTTTTTTCCTCCTTTTTTTTCCTTTTTTTATCTTATGAATTGCCAACAGAAAGCTCACTTTTGGGCCTTAAAGAGATCCTATTGTGCAAAATGAGAAATTGGTCAGATCCCACAGTACAAGTTACTGAGTGTTTTTGGATTGTTCTGCAGTTGGACCTGCCATCTTACCTGAAACAAATTTGTGTTAGTTCAAATATTCCTGGATCAGAGGGGATTTTATAACATCCATATTGTATTGGCTCATCCAGAAGATACAGTCCATTTTATTTAACTTACTCACTTCTTCATTAATCTCATAAAATATTACACAATATAGTTTTACAGATTTTTTTAATTATCAACATTAAATTGAAATAGATGGATGCTCCCAAAAACAATGTCCTCTTGAATTAGAATTTTTTCCAAGTATACTTAAAGCTGCTTGAGGATGTTCCCATTCACAGTTTTATAGCGTAAATATATAAAACACAAAACTAAGTCTTGGTACTGTATTGGGTTTTTTCTGACATTCTGGTGCTCAAACACCTATCAGATATATTTGAAAATTCAGTATCAACAGGGACACCAATACCTTGCTTAATTCTTCCTCCCAACCTAACCTATACTCTCCATTGCCATTATGTTTTATAATAAGTGGAAATTATAGAAAATCATAAAAATTCCAAAGGAGCAGTAAAATAATATATCCAACCATATTTAGAAAACAAATAATATATTCTGGATTTGAGAATAAGCTGGCTTTGCTTTCTCCAGCTATTCCAGTTTTTACCAAGAAATTCAACATTACAATGGTTGCTAACAAAGCAAAGAATTATTTTAATTATTCAATAATTGAAGAAAACATCTTCAGATTTTATTTTTTATCAAAATACTTTTTAAAATGCCCCTAGGAAATCAGTTCTGTTTTTTTGAATTTAAGTAAGAAGGTGTTAATTGCTTCAGACACTTGAACCCAAGATCATTATCACTTAAATTTATTGTTGCAATCTACTGATTATTTTGCTGTCTCTCAGACATGTGCTGTAGCAGAATTACAAGGTATTTGCCAGCTGCTACTCAAATACAGACTGAGAACTAAAGGAGACAATACTGGCTGGTTCAACACGAGTCACTAATGTCAATTCTTCAATTCTGTACTTGTCTCTTTTTTTTCCTTCCTTTCATTATTACCATTTATTATTTATCATTACACCGCCAGAAATAGCCTACGTTTTCATAGTCACATTCTGCTGAAATATTTCTGTTAGATTTCTTCTCATTCCCTCCCCAGCACTTTTTAGAATATAGAGAAGAATTCAGAAAAGTGAAAAGATGTGTCATTTAAATATGACACTGGATTTTGTTTTCCACATCTAGAGTATGCAAAAGGTAAGACTTTTCGCAAGAACAATCAAAAATAATACATCATACTTCATTCTGTGTTTTGCAAATAAATTTTCTGAACCTGCCTTTAAAGGTATAGTTTCACCAGTTTTCTCCTTTCCTTATGTTTGAAACTTACTATGTACTCAGTTTTAATAGGATTGGGGTTTTTCCCCCCCCAGTTAATTTTGGAAATAAGAAAATCACCTCATGCAAGGAAGGGTACCATCTCTAAACTCTTAGTGTATTTTTTCAGTACGCTGAAAATTGTAACATACTGAAAATGTATGCAGCAGTGCTCTTCACAGTAAATAAAATGAAAGACTGAAGAGAATAAAAAAGGAGAAAAATCCAAATTTATAAATAAAAATCAAGAAGTTCTTGTAGGTGGAAGAAAATAGAGGTGCGCTACAGCAAAACATTTAAAGTACCAGTGATACACATAACAGACTGCCTGGCACCCCCCTCTGCAGTAACAAACTGCAACTGAAACCAAGATAGGAATGCAAAGATATTTTGAAAAATCACTTAACCCTCAGCAAGCAGCAAGAAGCAGTTGTAGGGGAAGTCTGCTGTATGAATTCTTTCTTTACCATGACCTACTTACTCATGGAAAAGGCTTTATTTTTACAAAAAAGGGTGGGGGGGAAAAAAAAAAAAGAAAGAAATCTTTCTTGATACTTTTCTGACATGAAATTAAAAAATTATTCTGAGGGTGAAGAGTTATGGAAAAAAAAAACTAAAACTCTTCTCATCCTTCTGGTTAAGGGTCATGTTAAAATAAAGTCTCTCTTGTGTGCCTCTGTCACACGGCAACAAGGCCCATGTTTCAGTGCTCACAACCACAGAAATTTCCAAATAAACATTCACCAGGGATGACAAGAGGTACAGATGACTCCAAGGCCTTTCAGAATTGTTCTTTTAACTTCTGAAAGTCATTTACCTGGAAAATGTGAGACAATCTCTTAAGCTATCACAAGGATGTCTGTAGCATCCTTGAGAATATATTTGAATTTTAATAAAAGGTCCAAAAGCCAAAAGCACCTGGCATTTTTGGAAAATATGATCAAACTCTTCTACTGTAGAGGATTATATTCAACATCAAGAGTGCTTAGTGATATGTGTAGCTCCCAGCATGACTTTTCTGAAGCAATACTGTTTGAAAAGGGTTCTTTTTTGGAGTTGGATTTTTTTTTTAATTCCCCAACAAGACAAAGACAAAGATCAGAATTAAAATACAGATGACAAAGTAAGAGGTTAGAAAGGGCATAATGAATTAAGAATAGCAAAAAATAATTTTTTTGACTCAAAGGTCAAGAAAATCTGGTTTAATAACCTCCATCACAAGTCCATGATTTTTAATTAAAATCTTTCTGTGATGTAAAACAGTTGAACTTTGTCCATAGTGAAGGAAATTCTGCTAAGCTAATTTATCTAATGAGGAATAATGTGTGATCCTTTGGATAAACTACCATTAAGTTAGCCCATAAAAGCCAAATTAAATTCATGGTACGCTTTTATTTGGCTTGAATTAACATAGCATGAGACTACAATAATTCACCATTTTATAGAAGTCTTGGGCTGGAAATGGATAGAGTACATATCAGCACAGTTAGCATCACATTCTTTTTCCCCCTTAATACCTTGCAAAAGAGAAAACATGGAGAGAATAAAATTTTATTTCAGCAGCTACACAGATGGGATGACATTCAGCCTGTCAGTAGACACAATGCTTCACAGTCAGCAAGCATGAAAAACCCCCAAAATCCCAATGCCAATTAGCAACCTTGCTAACAAAAACCTGAAGTGCCATGGACTTATCTGCAGTGAGGAGTTGACTCAAAGTTGAGCCTAAGAGGCAAAGGAAAGAGAAGGATCAGCCTTGGAAGTACAGAGAGACACTGGAATGGAAACCTGTTCAAAATGGTTTCCAACTTCATTAGCTCTGCAGGCAAGGTTGTCACAGGCATTACTTCAAGCCAAACTTGTTGTTTTCCTATCTAAAGGCTCTCCTTGATCTGAGTTTTCTATTCCAGAAGAATAAATGGTAGAGATTAGGGACCACTTCAAAAACTTCAAGTGGTGGATCTGTCTGATATCCTGTCACATTCATGCATGAACACTAAATTTCAATACCTTTAAAGCTATAAAAGCAACATACTGCCTCCACCCTGCAAATTGCAACATGATTAACAAACAGCTGTTCCTTTGCAAGATCAGGAAAGGGTAGCAGACTGACAAATCCTCACCACTCACATTCAGCACAGTAGCACAGGATTTCTACAAGCAGACTGACCCATGCTCTTTATTTTCTTACAGCCCTTACAGAAAATCTTAATTAAGCTTGCCAAGAGCAAGGTATTACTCACCTTGAAGTACTGACCCTTGGGGGTTCACTCCTTATGCTCCCCCCCAAAAAAAGGCCACGTGACATAAAAGGGAAATAGAGCTGAGCTGAGTGCAGGTGAAATGCCCACAGAGAGCACAGCTCAAACCTGCAGCTGACCCCAGATCAACCACCCAGATGTTTAAAAGCAAATATATTCAGTGCAAGTCTGAAAACTGCAAACAAAATCCAAACTAGAGGCTAAGGTCTACTAGCGTGCCCATCTTAATGTAATTAGGTCACCCTAATTATCTTCCTTTAGTTTCTTAAACGTGTTGCATACTTGTCACACGCTCACAACAAAATTTATTCCTCAGCTCCTTGCCTGCTTGCCACCCAAGATGAATGTAGGAGCCCAAGAACTGTTGTGTCTCTGAGCACAGTATCCTCCTTCATAAGAAACCCCAACACAAACTGCCTCAGACATGTCTCACTGAACTAGGAACTCCTGAACCAGTAATTCCTGCTGGCTGTTAACCAAGCTCTACAGAAATCTCAGACACACCATGAAGAAGTTCCAAAATACCAAATCCTCTGTCATCTGCCATGTTGTCTTCCCACTGTGGTTATATTTGAAACTTCCCTGACTGCTGTTATTACTTTGGCACGTAATGCTCTGCTACCCCACAAGCAAACCTTATATGCATGAGTAGAATTCATCCCTGAGTAAATTGACTTTTTAAACTTGCCTAAACGCCACTAAAAATGGCTTGAATAAACTCTAATAAACTGTAAATGACTAAACTGCCTGAATCATCATAGTAGAAAATTCACTTACTAGTTCAGAAACTGGATAGAGAAACATGTAAGTTTTCCCATCTGTCTATGGAGATAAGCCTGCCTTAAAATCTCCATGATTTTGTCAGACTCATTCAGTCCTAAGCTGCCCAGAGATAAAAAATAAATTAAAAAATCATGCAAATATCAAGTTCTTCAAGACAGCCTGCTTTCTTTTATACCATGTACTCCAACAGAGCTAAATTGCTTTAAGCTTGTACAGGGAACAGTGCAGATTCTTGACATTCTTTTGCCAAACATGTACTGACTGTCACCCAGAATCTTAACAGGCTGAAATGGTATAAAATGCTAATAGAATGATTCTAATCATTCTGTCAAGCATGGCTGACACTACACTGTCAAGTGAAGAAAAGTACTTTGTACAGCTCTGGATCAATATTATTTTTTTACTGTGGCATCATATAGGTAGAGGAGGTAGTGTGAATGAGTTAAAATCTTCTTACAATTTTTTAGGAGATAAAATGAAGGAAAATGTGCAAGCCCTGACCAGGTGAAATATTAAATTGACAATGACCTTGTCCAAGGAAACCACTCTCAAAATGAACCAGTGCTATGAATACCTCACGGGATTTCAAATGTCTTACTCAATATGACACTCAGAGTGTCTCAAGGGGAGCAAAGGGATTTCTGTCATTAAAGTCTTCGAGTACAAAGTAGTGGTGCAGAAAAAGAGACCTAAAAAGGTTTTCTGTTGGTTACTGGAAACCGCATAAAAATTGGCAGCTGTGGAAAACGTTGGTGCAGGAGGGAGGCACAAGATCTAGCTCAAAACCAGTAGTGAGAATGTATACTAGCAAGACTAGGATTTCAAAGCTTTGATGAAATGCAGGCAGAAACACTTAGTGCCACAGACCAGATGACACAGTAGAGCAAGAGAAGCATTCTTTACTTACGTTATGGTCAGAAACACATCACCTGGCTGCCACCTTTCCACAGCCCAATTAGAAGAGTTTATGCAAATGGTTCCCAATTCAAGTAAAGCAAGTTGACGAATTACCACTATTATTTAGAGTTGTTTGAATATGATTGCTGACCTCACATTGAAATGGATGAGTTCGCACCACCTCTTCCATTTGGTCAAAGCAGGATGTGTACTTACATGTTTGTGCCAGCATGTGCATGCAGGGACAAGGACAGAGGAGGACAACAGTCTTGCTGGTTGCCACAGATCTTCCTGCAGCCCTGATTTGACTGGTATGCTTTGAGGGTGAAGGACAACATAGCAGTTAAAGGGAAATGCTCTTTTCAAACACTCCATATGTTAGCTTCAAGAATAGGACAGTTTGGCAGTAGAGTTCCACGTACTAGTCTTAAAAAAAGAAATCCACAAGCAAAGAAACAAGCAAACAAACAAAAACAAAATACAACAAGACAAAAACCCTCACCACAAACAAATAAAGCCAAAACAAATCCACTCCAGCAAAAGGACCTGGAAGGACAAGCTCAACTTGCAGAGCTGAGGAGCACATAATGAAAAAATAACAACTCAGGTGCAAGTTCAAAAAAATATGGAACGGCCCATTCCTCAGGTTCAGTGGAGACTGTATTCCCTAGAAACCATAAAACCAGTGGGAAAAAAGAGAGATAATTTCTTCTACTGCCTCCTATTTACACTATAAATATGCAAACAAATGGGAGACTGTGTAAGTACCCTCTTCTAATGTGTTCAAAATGTAGTTTAAACTACTGTAGGAGTTGGAAGATAGGAGACTCCCACCCACAGCAAAGAAGAGGAGAGAGAGACGGGGATATGTATGAATCACAAATATTAACATGGATTTGGGTGGCATTGATGTGTTAGCATGCAAACATGACAGAGTTGGAAGGGGGAGAGAAGTGTCATGTGTCTCCCCTAACCACAAAGGCTTATTGACTGCTTTAAGCTCAGAATATTTCCACAGATATGCAGATATGACAAAACAAGTACACCTCCAGATTTCAGAACTCCTCATGCTTTAAATTAATGATGATAACATTACAGGAAGGAAAACAGAAAATTTGTCCACCGCTTTCTCCATTGTGTTGCAACCATTTCTGCGAACTTCTTTTATTCATAAACTACAAACAGTGTGTGTACAGCCATAAAAATTAGAAAAAATATTAACATAATTAATTAATTGAGATCACAATAGAAAACAAATTTAGGAAAATTAGACTACAAGAGTTATTTGCAGTGTTACTCAGAGAAATTGTTTCCCAAGTTTGCATTTTAATGTTCAAATCAACAAACAAAAGGCTTTACAGCACTTAATATTGGGTACACAGCCTACTGATAATCAACCTCTGAGTGCTGCATACTTCTGCTCTATGCCACAACATTAAGAGAGTAGCTTATCAAAACTTACCAAAGTACTAGTTCTCCTTTTTGACTAGTTCCTGACAGTTGAAGACACTCTTTATAGTCTTGTTTTGATGTGTTTTCAACTTGTTTGTGCATTAATCCCACCAGGTGTATTAGGAGCAATTTATACTGGTGAGCCCTGTATTCCTCACTGAGTAGAAAGGATTCACCTTCTAATCCATGATTTATCATTGCTGATGAATTTGTACATGCACCTTGAAATGTCGTTTGACAGTCTAGCTTGGCCTTTTCAAAAACATTTAGCAGCATTGGTTCCTGTACCTTCTCATGTCCAGAAAATACTGGGTAAGTTCCTAATTACGAATTCTTAGAGTCCAGCAAATAGGGTGCTGTGATTCTAAATGCCACTTAATGAAAAATATGTAAAACAATATGACTAAGTTATGTAAGACCTATATAAATTAAGCTGACATGGAGTTTTAGTGCAGCATAGCAGCAACCTTTAAGACAAAAAAAATCACATTTTTTATCAGCTATCTGCATTAAAAGTGGCACAATGTAAATAGCACTGCTTTCTATTTAGAAATAACAAATCAGAAGTGATTTTGGCACAGCTTTAATCTGTTATAAATAATTTAATTGCCTTCCACTTGTAAATAAACCCCATTTAAAACCTCACAGAGTTTCTGTAAGCCTTCTTACTAACATTACTCACTCTGTGACTTCAAACTTTTAGGAAATATTTATAGTTAAATCTTCAAAAAGGTATTTCTTCTGTTTAAAGCAAACTATTGATTTTTCATGGGATGATTCTTTCCTTTTACTACAAGCCACCAAAACATCAAGGCATCAAGGACCTGAGAAGAATATACCTTTTATTTCCACTTGATCTAGACAGAGGAACGCTTCTAATTTAACTCAAATAGTTTCAGGACACCTTTAGCAAGAGAACAGAAGCGTGCTTTGTCCTGTCTATCTTGAGCCTGGCAGTTAAAAAAAGAATAATCCCTTCTGAGTGGCAAGACTGGACTACCTCAAGCTGAGAAGAGACACAAACAACAGGCTCTAAATATCAGCTAATGCTGTAAACACAAAGGTCAAAGTCAGCTAACCCTCTTGTTACATTGAGTCCAGCTCCTGCCAGCAAGCGTTTGTCAAACCTATCTTCCTTTTTAGACTTGAATCTAAAGGCACTTAACTCCTTGATGCCGCTGATTTCGGTACAAATGAGCGTGGTGATATGCAAACATAAACCTCTCCCTTAGAGTCATTGATTAACTCTATAGGAAGCCAGCAAAATGGAAAACTGCAATTGGTTACATGAATGATTCAAGAACTTGCAAAGTACAGAAAAAATGCAGAAACTGAATGAGTTAAAAGGAACATCATGGCAACCCCAGAAACTGTGGGGCCAAGTGGAACAGGACAGAGGCCAAGACTTCCCTTACCCAGATCCCCAAAGGACACAGCTTTCTGCTTCAGGGAAGCTGCTGGAACAGCAAACGGAGGCCCTTTGCTCATGACTCATTAACCTGAGCTCAGCCAAGTCAAACTCATGTTTGTGCACAGGAGGGCTGTGCTGCCCTTCATGACAAGCCAAAGGTTTGTGTTAACAGCACCCTCATGAATTTCATCAAGGCAAATCCAAAATCTCACACGTAGAAGCAGAGCCTGGTGCAGCACTTCAGGCTGGGGCTGACAGGCCAAGCAGCACCCTGAGACAGGAAAGGGGGAGTCTGGTGAACAAGAAGTTGAATGCGTGCCAGCAGTGGAGCTGTGCAGGAGTGAGGGCAGACTGCTCTGCACTAACAGAAGCACAGCCAGCAGTTTCTTGGGACAGACTATGCCCTTTTAGTCATCGTTGTCAAAGCTGCATTTCAAGCAGCCTGCTCATTTTTGAGCCTTTGGATACACAGGAAATTCTGATAAACAGGAGAGAAACAAGGAGAAACATCAAAAGGGTGATGGAACATGTGATGCATAAGGAACAGCTGGAGAAGCTGGGCTCCTTCAGCCTTGGGAAGGAAAGGCTACCAGGGCAGCCTTCTAGACCCTGATGGGGAATACAGATGGAGGCAGACTCTCCTCACAGACATGCAATGGAAGAACAAGAGCTCGCAGTCTCAAGCTGCACCAAGACCAATTCTGATGGAAGAGGTACAAGGGCAAGTTGAGTGATCAAGGATTGGAAAGGGTTAACTAGAGAGCTTGGGAAAACCTCCATTCTTGGAAATTTTCAACACCTGACAGTTCAGGGCCCTGAGCAACCTGAGAGAGCTTCAAGATTGGCCACTTTGAGCAGGATGTTGGACCCAATGATCCCCAGAGGTCCTTTTCAAGCAAAATTAATTGTGATATTTCAATAATAAGTTGCCACAAAAGCTGAAAGCAAAGCAAGACGCGCACAATCAGCCTCACAACATCATGTCTATTCACAGCAGTCTCCAAGGCAGCACTTATTCCAGCCAACCCAACAGCAATTCCGGCATTAATTTAATAAGGAATTTTTTTCAAGCAGTACCTATGAGCACTGAAAATATAGGGTTTTCACCCCATTTTTGGAATGAAGCTGTGCAGATGAAACTTTTGAGCCTAAGGTTTATATTACATTTTCCATCATCAATAAGAATCACTTTGCAATGGGAAAGCAAAAAATTATTTTGGCTATTTTCCTTAAGACAGAAACAGGAATATATATATATATATATATATATATATATATATATAATGATTGAGAAAGAATGGCATCATTAATCTTCATATAACAACAGTATTCTCTCTAGCTCTCATGAAAGAATTTATTTGAAACTTTACTTTTTGCTTTTTAAATTACATTTCCATCATGGTTTGTTCTCAGTCACTATAAAGAGCATTATTTACAGGTTGTTATGGATAGTTAGATAATTGTTTTCCTTGTACTAATTTCATACTGTTTTGGCACAATTTTTCTAACTAGATGAATTTCAACTTGTCTAAAACCTTTAAAATGCTGTTTAGTGAAGAAAGCAATATAATCTTTCATTTTTACATACTTGGGTTCACCCACCAACTTCTAATCACTGAGAAAAAATACTATGGCTATATATAATATTTATTAACCTACAAACACAGGATGTGTCACCTTTTTCCAAGGTCCCAGAATAATTCCTGGCAAGTCAGAGTTTATGAAAGCTCAGTGAAAGCTCCTATTATAATATTCCTTGTAATAATTGAAATATTGAAACAGTATAATGATGTAAGGTATTTATAACGTATTGTAATTACAACTTCTCCTAGAAAACACCAGATTGTCTAGGCTACATTCCTGGAAAGAAGGCATCTGCTAATCTTGGTAAACAGAGCAGAAAAGTGGGATCTCATTTAGAATAAATATTTCTAATATCTATTCATTGCTTTTCTCAGGACTGTTCCTTGAACTGGGACCAGCCCCAGAAGCTGTCAGCACATGCTGCATCCTGTGGAAGCAAACCCTGGATGCCCATCACTCCCCAGCTGTGGGGTGCACAGTGTTTCACTCTGCAGTTACTGCTCCAGAGTCAGGAGACAAGAGAAAAGCATTGAAATGCAATTCCCGTTTTATTCTTACAATATTGTCTTTCAGATGAGAACTGTATTCTATAGATCAGTGAAAACAGTGTTGGGAAGACTAGGACTGGAGGTAACAAAATGGTTAGGAACAGAGAGATGACAAAATTAGATAAGGTTAGAGACCCTGAATCAATCCTGGCAGACAAAAATGTCGCTGAGTGAATCTGTGCTAACACTCTTCATCTAAATTGTGATTGTGAGCTCTTTAAGGACGGATCTCATTTGAATGACTCCCCTTAGGTAATCATATAAAAAAAATTCTTCTGATTTCCTACCATCTGTTTAAAATAGGAAGGGAAATAGCAGATGTCAGTTGTGTGTGCAAGAATGTACTATCATATAATGTTCCCATCTCTTAATCGAGTACTCCTTAACCCTAGCACCACTTCTGCCCTGAGACATCCCAATTACTTTCACTCCAGTCCTTCTCCTTCACACTCTGTTGAAAATCTTTCTCCATTCCTGCCTTCTGCATCCTCTTTCCCCAGGGCTAGGCTCACAGAGCCCAGCTGAAAAAAAAAAGCATAATCATAATATTTTCTGATAAAGAGCAACAGACATAAGCCTCTGCCCATGCAGCTTCTATATGCTTTCCTGTGCATCTTACAGTCTCCTGTGTATCCCAGCTCCCCTAGCACTTGATCCCAAGCTCAGGCCTGTGTCTAACCCAAAACTCTTGGCACCTTATCAATACTTCTGTCCTGCTTTCCCAGAGACTACTACCATCCCTCTTCGAAGAGTACAACCTGAGACGTCTAAATAAGTAGAAACTACTCATGTTACTGCAGCAGATGTACATGCAGGAAATATCCCCTGAGAAACCACATCTGTGATGGAATTTTGAGAACTTGTGAAATATTTTTGTAAGACAGCCCTGTCACACTGCTAATTTAGATTTCTAACAGACATCCAAATTTCTTTTACTGAGCGTTCTGTATCATTTTCACTTGGGAGAACATCATGTATGTTGCCTCATTACCGTATGCTCTGTTATTCAGTGCAGTTTACACAAGGCTTTTTCAGCTCTAGCATTCTCAAATGTTGGCATTCAAACAGAAAGGAAGTGGTCCAACACACTGCAGTATCTGTATGAAAAATGTGTTTTCAAGATCTTTGAATTTGAATTTTTTTTTGTATAAGGAGATGAAAAACAGGACATGCGATCTCTATATAATCCTATCAGTATGATCTTTCCCCCTTTTTTGTTTTCCACGAAACATCATTGGGATGTTGGACCCAAATATTCATGACATTCACATACTCTTGAGTGTTACATACCTGTAACCTGTTGATTTGACTGAAAAATTAGCAATACAAGGATCCTTAGGTTTGTCACCAGACTAGACTACTAGCTTGATAGAGAACAGCAGCACGCAGCAGCTGTTACCAGCTTCTGTTCAATTCTTCCCTATACCCCACAGTGTTCAGCAAACATTCTAAGACCAGGGAGGGAGAGGAGGGAGGGAGGGAAGGAGAAGAGGAAGAGAATCAATAACTAGCACTTTCTTGCATGTCAGGAATAACCAACTTCCTATCACCCTCCTAGTGCAGGTAATAAAAGATAAAAATGTAGTCATTCTTTCATTAACATTTTTAAAGATCTTAAGGAGTATGGCCAGTCAGCAGCTGTGCAGCAGAAGAGTGTGGTAAGACCAGCATGAAAACCCAGCCTGCTAAACTGAAGTGTGTGCATTCATTTGCCTGAATTATTTTCTGATGCATTCCTGATCTTCATATTGACCTGTAGCTTGTCATTAGGCCAGTCATTTTATTTCTATATAGGCTCTGAACTGGTAAAATCCAGTCCTTGTTTGTGAGGTGGATATGGTGGATTCAAAGTCCACAAAGTTATGTATAAGATCCTAATTCATTGCTCGACCCATCATTGTGATCAGCAAACTCTAGAAGAAGCATTTTTCTGGGGCCAGAGTAGAACAATTCTCAGAATGTTTAGTTAATTGTAGTGATTAATCACTGTCAGAGTTAAATTCTGTTCACACACATAAGAAAACAGTTTCGTTCTCTACCAGTTACTCTTAGTTCAGGTGGTAATGATTTGTGCTGGGCATTTAAAGCCTGTCCTTTCTAAAGATGATGTTGTGTTGTCAGGAGTTTGCACACTGAATTGTTTAAGGTAGCAATAAAACCCATTCCAACCTACTGCATAACATCATTTATGAACAGACAACAAACACTGGGAAGATTAGGTGCATCCAGACCGATAAATCCACTGATACTATTCAAAGCCCATGCTAAAATCTCTTCTGGTAAAACAAAAGCGTGAATGCAAGGGGAAATCACACATTACTGATGCTTGACATCTAAGTGATGAACAGACAATGAGAAGGTTGAAATACTGTCATTCACTGGTCCATTTAGCTGTCTTTAAGAAGGATGCTGTGAGGACCACTGAGCAGCCTAAGAAACACAAGAGAAGAACTCAGAAGACCAAATCTCACTGTCAGAGCTACCACTCTGCCATGTCTGTACACACTGGATATGCACAAGGAGTCAGCTGGGGCTGGGACAGCCTGCCCAACCAGAAAGCACCACCACAGGAAACAGAGGAAACTGCCCCCTTATCTGCCTTTCCTTAAATCATTAACACCTGGGAGCTGGCATCTATGTTCCTGCTCTCCCAGGTCTGATAACTTCTGCTACTTCTTTTGGTCTTGTGTCCAGCAACACTCTCTGGGCTGAAAGCCAGCAGTGTGCACTCACAGATCAGAGGGTCAGTCACATCCTGTGGTTCACAAAAGGTGTGTGGCCAGCAGGCTGAGGGAGGTGACCCTCACAGCACTCTGCTCTCATAGCACCCCACCTGGTGCTCCTCTGCACAGACAAGACACCTCTCCTTTGAAGACAAGCTGAGACAGTTGGGGTTGTTCAGCCTGTAGAAGAAAAGGCCCTAGGGAGACCTCTAGCAATCTTCCAGTACTTTCAATAGGGCTTATAAGGAAGAGGGGGAGAGACTTTTACACAGCAGATAATGATAGGAAAAAAAAGGAATGGTTTTAAACTGAAAGAGATGTAGATTAAATTGTAGGGAAGAAATTCGTTACTCAGAGAGTGGTGAGGCACTGGAACAGGTTGCCCAGAAAAGCTGTGGATGCCCAAGCCCTTCAAATGTTCAAGACCAGGTTGGATGGGGCCCTGAGAAATCTGGGAAAGTGAGAGATGTCCCTGCCTAGAGCAGGGAGATTGGAACTATATGACCTTTAAGGTCCATTCCAAACCATTCTATGATTCTCCTCCCAGGCACAAGGCCTTCAAAAGAATCACTATGCGCCTGTGCTCAAGGGAGAAAACTTGAGTCAATCTAAATGCCCATACTTTTTAGGGTGAAAGTTATCATATATGTAGGCAGAGACTTTGATGTTTTATTGAGTCTTTCTTCAGAGTCTTGGCACTTGCTGAAAAATATAAAGGTAGAGCAAGCAGAAAAAGCCTAAAACTGAGTTATTATAACAATCCACATGCACTCTCTCCACCCCTGCCCTTAATGCAGCTGAGAGTACAGCTTATCCCCATGACTGAAGCTGAGCTAGCACCTCACTGCTGATGAGAGCAAGAAGGGCTGACCTTCTGCTCCTGCCACCCTCTCACTAAGGCTGCTTTTGACAGTCATTTGATCCCACAGTGAGTAGACTGAAACAATCAAAGAGCAGAAAAATAGGCAGGTGATTTCTTTCCCTCTGGTCAGTGAGTTAAGCCATCCTATCATGAAATCAGGAGCAAGCAGGCAGGGTAGGGGATGCATGCAGGGAAGGCACCAGAAATCTCCCTTTCTGCAGCAGCAGCAAGGCTCTGGCTGGGCTGGCTGTGCTGTGAGCTCACTCTTGATCATAGCTGCAGAGCTGCCTCCCCAGGGTGCTTTATGACAGAGGGTACATCTTTGCATCTTCTGAGGCCTTACTCACACCTCTTCTCTTGCTTGGTTGCTGATTTTCCATTCTTCCTGTCCTAGTTTCTTGGTTTGTGTGCTCACACACATGCGTAACCTTCAGCTTAAATTTGTAATAAAATAATAATCATCATCATCATCTGGCTTTTCTAGGTACCCATGTATCTTCCCACTACATCTAGGTATCACTGTGAAGAAGGACATCGAATTCCACTTACATCTGGAGTGACTAAAAGATGATTTAGCCTGTAGTTTTAACCAGACCTAAGACTGCATGCACATCAAACGTGCAGTGGTTGGTAGCCATTAAAACTACAAACAAGTGCAGGGATTTCTTTTTCTGGCAGCATTTTCAAAAATCTCATCCTGTGTCTTCATTTGTAAATTACATTCTTGAATAGTTCATTATGAAAGCAGTTTCATGAAGAATTCTTTTAATATTATATATACATGCCAGAGCCTCTTCTTCCTTACAGAGGTTATTTGCTACAGGTATTTCATTATCTTCAGAAGACTTGGTTCTACCTATATTAATTTATGTAAGTTCAAAAGTAGGCCATGGAAACAAAATGAAATATGGCCAAAGTGCAAAAACTCTTTAATAGTCTCATTTAATTTGACATATAAAATAAATATGGATTTTATTCAGAGGTGTATTGTCATCTTTAAAAGACTGCTAATCCTAGAAGTCATTTTACTGAGTCTTTGGTTGGTGATTTTTAAGCAATAATTTATTTCAATTAAATGACAGCATCTTTTAATCATGGGAAGTGTCTTGGCAGACAAGCAATTCTGTCTTTGGAGCTTTCATACATTTATTCATCTGCCTAAATTTCTAACACTTTGGAGTTCAGTTGAAGTTTCATCCTGAATTAATGAATTGGGGAAAGAAATCCGTTTTGTTACAACACACAAGAAATGAAACAAGGTGAATGTTAGGGGCAGTGAGAGTAATGTGATAACTTCAAGCCTGAAAAAAAGCAGATACAAATCTTTTGTAATCATTGGCCATCCACCTTCATGCGCCAGAGTTAAAATTATCCCACAATAGCTATGATTTTTATTTCAATGCAACCATAGATTTCTCTGAAAATTATACAGATGTCATACAAAGCTGCTAGAGTCTTTCAAGCAAGCAAAGGTGTTAAATGCTGCAGAAGTTAAGCAGTTAAGAAGTATCTCTGTGCCTGGGAGATAATGTTTAATGTCACTTAGTCATCAAATCGGGCAAAATAATTAAACCTGTACCTCTGCACCCACAGTGACCTGACCATTCCTAACAGGGCTGGTGAACAGGCACAGTCCTGCACCCTGACACCAGGCTGCTGCCAATGGCTGGGCCCTGCTGTAATATTCCATTTTTGAAACTTCTCTGCCCTATATGGTTGGGAAAACAACAACAAGGCCTCCCTGGAGCTTTCTGATACTACATTTTTCCCTGCTGTATTTTTCAACTTGGAAAGAGCCCTAATAGCTCCACTTTCTATAAATGGATGTTTCCATTTGGTAGAGGAGCAGTTCTTAGACACTAGGGCACACTTCTCCTTTTTGTTCTGATGGAATGCATCAGAAACCACTGAAATCTCCTTACAGAATTTATCACATTTGCTTACTTCAGCCAGGAATGAAAAGAAGTTGTAAGTTAAAAAACTATGCCAGCCACTTAAGAAATTTCACCTTTATTAGGTAGATGACGTTGCAGTAATTAGAAAAATTCCACACAAACCCCCATCTCCCGGCCTTATGAAAATCCTCTTTTCACACACTATACCTACAAATCATTGATCGAAACTAAGTAGTTGCTGTGTTATCTTCCACCTCCTCAGAACATAGTTAGGAAATATAAATAAAAGGATTTCAAAACACGCAAAAAAATCAATGAAATTGTGAAATGCACTATAGGACAAAAGCATTTAACAAGGCTCTCTGACCACATTGCTTGCATTTAATCCACAAAGACAACTCCCACTACTCAGCCTAACAGTCCAGTTTCTATTCTGATCCACACATCTGTCACAAATAAAAAGAATTAAGCCAATCTACCATGAATTTTGCCTCCTCCCTGAATCCAGGATTTAACTCCAAGGTATGTGCAAATCTGAGCACTGGACAGCACTGAAATCCTGAAATGTGTCAGGTTCATTATATATAAAATTAGAGGAGCAAGAAATGGGCGCTTAAATTGCTCAGCACCTTGATGCCGTGGTTTACAGATGAGTTATTTTAATCATGGAAAGAAACTGGTACCACATCACCTGGAACCCTTGCTGCACCTAAATAAGCAATGGCAAATGATCTTAGAGGGAAAACTATATTTTTAAACACCATGTTCAGCCAGTAGATAGTCAAATAAAATTTTACTTTAGAAAATGTCACATGCTACAACACAAAGAGGGGGAGACACAAAAAAACAAAGGAAAAAAAAGAACAAAAAACAGTCATCACCTTGAGAAACTGCTACAGAGTCTGAAATTTAGATAGATCTTGAGCTTTTTTCTAGCATCAAGAAGCCATAATAAAGAGATAAAATATTAGACCGGTAATTGGTCTTCTCACTTTGGTACACTTATAGCAGGCTGAATTAGAAACTGAAGGGCTGAATAATTCACCCAGAGGGAGGCTGGGCACCAGAACAGGCTCCCCAGGGAAGTGGTCACGGCACCAAGCTTGAGAGAGTTCAAGAAGCATTTGGGCAATTCTCTCAGGCACAGGGTATGACTCTTGATGTATCCTGTGCAGGGCCAGGAGCTGGACTCCATGATCTTGATGAGTCCCTTCAAACTCAGCATTGCCTGTACACATACTTTTCTGGGGGAAACACCTCAAAATGCATTTGATCTCTACCATTCTGTGTAGTACAGAACTATTTCATGAAAATATTAATATTTGGTAATAGGCAGATCTCTTCCTCTATACAGTGTAAAATTGGCAACATTTCAAGTTGTTTGTTTTCCTAACAATTACACAGTTTGAATGGCTATCTTATGCAGTATTTTATGGATATATTAATACACATAAATAACTGCAAACTCTACAGATTATGAGGTTATATTTACTCATGTATCTTGACATTTAGAAATTCTTGTGCATTATAATTACTTTTCTCTCTGCACAACATTTAAAACATCTCCAGAGATTTCACCATGATTATTTTCTTGTATATCAGGTCACATTTAACAAATCTCAGTAACACTAAAAAGACCCAACAAGCAACCAAGAACAAAACAACCCCCACAAAACACAAAAAACCCACCACAATCTCTGAGCAGATTGAAAGGCACAATTCCAAAATTGCTTAAACTGCAGCAAAAGCACATCTCCCAGTTCTTTCACAACAACAAATTACATTTGTTCTTACACTGCTTTAGCCTAATACTAAATATGGGTGGCATCTTAACAAATAATTCCTTCAAGAGCACTCCATCTTTCACTTCTGTCACAATATAAGTCAATCTTACTCCCATAGAGAATCAGGCAATCACTTGGTTCCTCATCTGCTACTGCACAGTACCCATGGGGCAATCACAGAAAAGGCTTACTTATACATTAGTGGAAGATTAGATTATTTCATCTGTGCTTTGGAGCAGGCATTTCAACTGAGGTGTTCTCTGCATTTTTCTTTCTTGCTCCTTAGTTTCCTGCAGAGAGAAAAAAACCTACAAACCAACACCACAGCACTGTTTCACACAAACCCCTTGAGAGGCCTATGTTCCAGAGCACAGGTACTGCTGCCACAAAGCACATGAGCAAAGTGTCAGTATAAAAGGAATTCACTGGAATTAGGTCTGTAGGGACCAATCTTCAATCACTCTCAGTGCATTTCTATCCCAGTGAAGTAAGCTGACACTAATAGTTTGGTCTACCCTTTAGCTATCCTAAACACCTTTAATTATGCAGTGAAAGGCCACAAAATGGCGACTGGCACTGATACTTTGCTATCTTCCTTGAAGTCAATAATTCTCAGCCTATTTTGCAGCTAGATGACAACTCATTAAGTAAAAAACCTCAACATCACTCACTTCTCTTGATTTCTTTAGAAAAATTCCTATTTCTTGAGTACTTCAGGCAATAACTTTTTTCTTGATCATTAACTTACCTTTAGAATTTGAGCTATATATATACCCCCAATTACATTATAACATTAAAATAATGATACTAGGCAATATTTTTACATTAAAACTGCAGGATACACAGGATAGAGTGCTAGCTATTAAAAAGCATTTAAGGTGGCATGTTTCAAAAATGTGACAGATTGCTTCCATGGCAGTATTGTGCACACATTGTTACTATACAGATCAAGACTTTGGCTCTCCAGAAGTCAAGAGAACTCTGCAATGGCAGATACAACTGCCCCATGGCACAGGAATGCATATCATGCTGGCTAACAAAAAAAGGAAGCAAAGTACCACCCCTCCAGAACCTTTCACAATAAATCAAGGCCTTTTTAGCCGTATTTGTGTGGCAAGCTTTCACAAGCACTGGTCTACCATTGTATTGGCTCTTTGTACTTCACCCTTATCCTGCAGTAAATTTCTCCAAAGTTTATTAGCACCAAAAAACCTATCTAGAAAAAAATAGAAAAACCAAACCAGCTCCAACATCATTTGTCATTTAATCCTGTAAGACATTTAGCAAGCTACCTTATGATAGATGCTGTACAAAACAAGGATGTAGTATTACAACATGCTGAAGTTGGTGGTCAGTATTTTACAAAATTAAACCTAAATTTGTACTGATTAACATTATGCATATGTGATACATTAATTCTACATTAATCTCTTGAGCAGACCTAGACATCTATCCCTTAATCCTTAAAATTCAAGACAGAAACAACATAGAGTTTAGGAATGTGCTTTCCTCCCTGACAACAGATCCCTCAAACATATTCCTTCCTGGAGCAGTTCTCCAAGTCGTATTGAAAAACACAGAACATCTTCAGTGAACAACTCCCAGCCTCAGCCCCAGAATTACCTGTCAAAAGGGCTGCCTCAAAAGCATTTATATTTTGGATCCAAGCAAAATAGAAGACAATGTTCCGTCACATGCCTACTCTCCCTTTCCCCGAGGCTGCGTTGGCCTCGTTACCAACCACTCCCTCTCCCACCCTGCCGATGCCTCAGCATCACCACGTGGCTCTTGAACATATGGCTCAGGCACTTGGCTCTGGAGCTGCCAGGCACACGCAAGGAAACTAAAGTATGTTAACTCTAGGAGACTGCTGAAGACAAATTATAATATCAAATAGATTTAAGTGAGTAAAATTGATGAACTCCACTATTTCTCTTAATAGCATTGCTCTGATCTTGTTTAAGCACTGAATAGACGCACTGACCTCTGCGTGTTTGCTCACCCTGAAGGGCAACTGCATGAATATATCCCCCAATGAAAGTCTGGCCTACACACAAGTGGCAGCCGTCTTTCTAATAAAAGAATAAGGATACTTTGTTGCTGAATTTGATGCATTTATGAAAATGTTAACTACATTGCCATTATTTCCATTTACTCAAACAAGTTGTTTCTATTTATAAGTATCAATGTGAAACACTTTCTCTGAGAACCAGGTACAGGCAGGCCATTGCAAAGGTTAGGAAAATGGGGTAGGAAATGAAGAAGTCTCTTTTGTCAGCTGCTCTCTGTCTAGAAATTTGTCATAACTGCGTCTCCTTCAGTTTGTAGCTTGGATCCACCGACACCTCAGTGCAGGACAGCAACCAACACAGAACAGAAGGTGAATATGTTTGACACACTTCAGTCTTCAACACCCTCAGTGCACTGTGTTACACAGAAACTGTGTTTCACTGCTGCAATTAACTGGATCATGTCCAAATTATATTAAGGTATACAAGTACATTGTAAGCACTTTACATAACGCTAAACTAGAGGTTAGAACCTGGCATGGATCTAGTACTACCAGTAAGAGGTTAGGCAGGGAACCCAGGTGGAAAGGAAATGGCATGTCAAACACTTATTTACCAAATGGAGTAAAACCTCTACGTGTATCCTTGATCTACAGTTAAAGACAGCACCATTTAGCTGAAAAACAAGTTTGTGTTTGAGGCATGCCTGCTACTTCTGACTTGTGGTCAATGTCCCACTGTAATCCCCAGTTCCAAGTCCTACGCTACGGTACAGTCATTCCTGTTGCCATTCCCCCCAACAAAACTGATCATAAGCTTATCAGCAATGCATACCAACGTCAGTTATTTCACTTGAAAATGCCCAAAATGTCTCTCTTCATAACAGCTTTTTTTATTATTATTATTAATGTTAGGACAAAACGACATTTTAAGTTTGTTTTGAAAGTGTTGGGACAGAAGCTTACGTTTGACTTTTATGTGAAGCTTAGACTCTACAAGACTTACACACTTTTGATGCTATTCATCTAACAGCATAGGTCTACCCCAAAACTCAAGATTAGTATTTCTATAATGGAAAATAAGAATAGCTAGAGAACCTAGGTATTAAAACAACTTAAAAGACATAAATCTATTGCAGCTGAATCAAACAAAGCTGCCTCAGAAAGAGAGGAGCAAAGACATCTGCCATTCTTGTCATTAAACATTCTTTCTTTTCTGGCAAGTGACAAGATTTTTTTTAAGAAAAAAAAATACCTTTTACCATGTTATGCAAGATAACACAATTAAACTGCTTCATTATAGTTGAAGATGTAATTTTTTAACATGTCTTCTCAATAAGATTAAACGACCTCATTACTAATTTGGATTAAAACATCCTGATTTACAAAACTTAAGAAATGGTTTCAGCGTGCTCAGAGAAAGGGGTTCTGAGGTTATTCTATGACAAAAGACCACAGCCATACCAATGAATTGGCATTAGGTAACAAAATAGAACAGGGACAGAGTTCTTTTGTACATTAAAACTATAGTGCCCAGTTAGAAATTGACAAATGCACAAAGGGATGAGATAATTAACACTTAGTTTGCTTTTTTGGTCTCTAAATTACAACCTTCTTCCTCATCCTGGCACACTATTAAGACTCATTTTGTTCCTTCAGTAAGTAGATCTGAAGCAGCATTCCTGACTATGTCATTTATAAAACTAGAAACATTATGGATTTGAAAAAGGCCCAGGTCAGTCCTTGTCAGTTAATATGTGACACCACACATTTGCAACACAGAAGTTGTTGTTGCAATCTTAAAAATAACTGAACCAAGGCATGAACCTAAGGTCTTCCACATAGTGGAAATGAGAATTCACAGCTAGGCATTTTTGAAGTATTAAATCCACATTTTCAGAAGTATTAGAGATGTTTGTTGCCTCTACATCTCCAAATTGACATATATGAAGACCCTGATCATCACTAGGTTAGGCCTTTATATGTTATAAAAAAAGAAAAATTAAAAAAAAAAATCTTTACAATCCCTAAAAATTTCCAAAACACCAGAAACCAAAAACAATTCTTGGAAATACAAGGTTCACATTTCTAAGTCACACTTCTTTCCCAGTCCCTATGCTCAGCACTTCCAATCAGCAAGTCTTTAGTTCCACACATAAGACACCCAGTAACACTCTTTGTCTACATCTGCCTCTAGTTCTAGTTGTCTTTTGCATCTATCACATTTCTATTATGAATAATGGGAATTCTGGTTTCTTTTAGACATACTAGAGTGGGAAAATACCCTTAAAGCAGAGATCCTGTTTGAGGTAGACACTGAGAGCACTAAACATACTAGATATTGGACACACGTAAACATTAAGACTTAGGACTAGATAATCTGCTGCTTACAGTTGCACTTACAGATGTGAATTTGTCCCTCTTAATACATTAAGTTACGCAGCAAAGTTTACATCTGAATTTAAGATTTTGCTTCTTGCAACTAATTCTTCCTATTGGTGAAGCAAAATTAGGCAGAAGACTCTACTGGGCTTCTTGAAAAATTCTAGGAAATCTGGTATTTTCTTCTCCTCCTCTGCTCTACCTCCTCAATGAATGCAAGAAAGCTAACATTGCACAAGAAAGATCCTAAGGGACAAGATCTGTTGATCTCTTGAGAGAATTTGATTCTCCCATTGCTCTGACAGAAGAAATGGGCCACTGGGGGCAGACCACCCGGGCAAGGGACTCCTTTGGGATTGATGGTCAGGATTCCCTTCCTTTGAAGGCAAAGAGCTGCAGTGTGCACGAGCAGGCTGGTTATCACCAATTATCTGGCATAGCAGCAGCCTGTCTCCTGCAGCCTTGCCTTTGTGCTGGGACATGAACTCTGGCTCATTAGCTCATGCTTTTTGCCCCAGAGCACCCCTGGTTTGCACCTGAGCTACACAAACCTGCTCAGACTGGGCTTCACAGGAGGCAAACACACCTCTGAGTGCAGCAGGCACTGATACAACACTTTTCTAGCCCAGAGCTGGCAACTGGACTATATAACATACCTGTATCTGTTGTGTATGTAATTCACAAAGTCTTCAGAATCTACAGCAGGGGAACTAGAACAAGATGATTTTTAAGGTCCCTTCCAACCCAAACCATTCCGTGACGAATCAGTAAAACAGAAGTCAAGTTTGGAGTTCATCAGTTGGAAATGGAAGGGTAAATATTTAAATGTGAAAACATCAAATGTAATTTTAAAAATTACCTACCAAAATGTTTCCAGACACAGCAAATAACCCAAAAAGGACTATCATGTGCATCTTGAATCATCACATTTGAGAATGATTAATTCATTGTGCAACAGATGTAGAGAAGGACTTGCCATTCCCATTACTACTGTTATTTTAGAAGCCTGTCTTAGGGGAAGGCTAAATATTAGCTTGACTTATTTATCCCACAAAATAGAAGGTGCAGAGAGTAGTCCTGTTTCTTTACCCACTATGTCCAGATGGAATTAAATTACATAAGGAACTTAAACGCCCAAATATTTTTATTTTCACCTTCAGTTTTGAGCATCTGGATTATTTAGACTATTCTACCTTTTAACAGATGATTTTTATATTGCAGCTAATGATTTTCATTGCAACCCTGGAGATAGGAAATTACTTTCTTTTTTAAGCAATTATTCTGAAGTATCTTTCAGGTTGTATAGATATACCAACCAGAACTGACCCAGCATGTGAAGAATGTCACACTTTCACATATGCTAATAATATTTCTGAATCATGTCAAGCGGAAACCTGAGTTCAAAGACATTCAGGGTGACTAATATGCCTGACACAAGAAGAGGGCATGAAATGGAAAAAAATTAGAGGCTACGAAGACAATGCCAGAATGTAATGTTTTTTATAGACTGACAGCACTAAAATGCTATATAAATTTTAAAGTTAAAACTGATTCATTTAATTTTAAAGCATCACTTATTAGACTGTGTTCATTATCTTTAAAAGTAATTTTCATCCTTAAATTATTTGCACGATTCAAGTATATGAAGGTTTAAGCACAATTCTCTCTTTTCCCCCTAAAGAGTATAAGCACAACATACTACCAACAAGAAAACTACCCAAATTACTCAGCCATCCCTTCTGTGCAAAAATGTCAACGTTATTAATTGAGCATTTGTATTGAATGCTTTCCATATGGAGATCATATAGATGAATTAGATATGTACAACATTATCATTTATTTCATTTTACACTTACTATAGATGTCATATAAATCTTTTCACAAGATGTGTTCTTATGGACACTGAAATCTCAGTGATGGAGAAAATATTCCTCTTATTTTGTCTCCTGGTAATAATCTATTTCTAGAAAAATCTCATTTATAAGACTAGTTATAATCACAGAGTTGACTTACTGAATAGACAGGTCATTATATAGTGCATATTCCCCCTGCAAAGCAAGTTATTATTTATTAGTTATCTCAGAGGGATTTGTAAATGGAGAGGAGTCCTTCCCTAATGCTTCATCCTGAGAAATGATATACACATGTTTTGTACCACAAAGCAGCTTCATAGAAGTGTATATTAATGAAGGATTGACATGGCAATTCTTGCACAAGCAAACTCATGTTGTGTTTTAAATGCAAGGTTACCTGGCATACATGTGATACTGCTTCCTTACACATAGAGAAAAAAAAAAATTAAACGCCCCAACCTGAAAATATTTCATCATATAACTACAATTAAAAGACAGAGAAACAAATTTCACTTACTGTAAAATTAATTTTAAAAAATCCCTGTAGTTGTCACAGCTTATAGGTTAATAAATTGGTTCTCTTCCTTTAAAATCAAGCATGAGATACATAATAAAATTGAGACAGTTATACATTTTATTACTAGATTAAGGTTAAGAAATAAATATGCAAATATGGAATTTCAAATTACTTTAGGGACCACGCAAGTAGGCAAGGTTTATAAATATGAAAGAAAATCAGCCCTAGTAAAAAACTCATGCAGCTCCACTGACATTCTTAATAAATGTATATTTTTAGAAATGCATTTATATCACTTCTTTTAACACTCTGGGTACTGTACAATATGAATTCTATACTTTTTTTCTATATTCTATCTTTTTTCCTAAATTTGCCCCATCAACAGTTTTAAACAGGTTCATTCTTTTCAAGAATTACCCTAAACTGTTGGTTGTAACTCCTCCTTTCACTTTAACATGAATTTAAATTTTACCACTATTTCCTTGTGATGGATTTTCCTTTCCGTACTATCTCTCCCTCCTCCGTACTGTTCATTGCTTCTGTTATTGTTTACAAATTCCGGGTTTGTGCTGACTGTGACTGAAACCCAGAAAGGATTATTCTGTTCCCGAAACTAGCAAGTCCAAATCCTTCCCTGAGGATCAAATCTGTCAATCCCTACCAGAAGTGTTAGCACTGATTTTCCCCTAGACTGAATGCATTACAGCATTACACCCAGGGAGGGTTTTCTTACCTATAGCAAAAAAAAAATATGAAGAGGAAAAGCTACTTTTTAATGCCCAGGCACAGAATTCTAAACCTTCAAGAAATATCACATCTTGCTCTTTGCTTTTCCCTTCTTGAGTGACTTTTGGAATGTACAGTTTGTTTTCTGCCTTCCCATCATTGCCATCATCACTCTTCTGAACTCCTAAAGGATGATTTTCATGTTGGAGGAAAAACAATGACCAGGAATCAGGAACAGGCAAACTGGAGCACTCCAACGTGTACAGTGAGACAGCCCCTCAAGCTCAGTCCCCTGCCAAGTAGGTGGCACATGGGCACTGTCTGGCCACACACAAACCCCACACGAGCTGTAGCTGCCTCTTCCCAAGGCATGAGGGAATGCCAGGTAGCTGGCAGGGCTCTAAAAGCCAAACAGAGATAAAACCCCAATGGACGTGAAGAAAGCTTGAAATTATATTTTTCACAGGGCAGGCAGAGGCCAGGCAGAGTGACAGAAGGCTCGAATCTCCAGGACACCAGGCTTAATGAAGTATTTTTTTCACAAATTTCTAATTAGATTGTACACATTTAATGACAAGTTCACTGTGGCTACTCCTTTTCTACCAAATTATATTATCAGTTACTGAATACCACAGATATTTCTTTCATTAAAAAAAAAATCCAGTAAAATGTAAGATATCTTTGAACACTTGCTGTGCTTTTCCAGTTATTTGTCCTACCACTAGGCTAGTAGCACCACAATCCTGAACAGTCCTATCTTTTTGTAAAGCAGTAAAATAGCAAAATTATAGCTTTGCACTTCTGAGTAGACAGACTGATACAGTGTAGAAAGTGAAATCAACTTCCCTCCTAACTGATTCTGTGGAATCTCCTAAAACGGAAATAAAGAGAGGAAAATAACCGTGGTGGGAGGTCTCATTAAACTTTCCAAGGAGCTTCCTTACTGTGAACCAGCCCAAGGTAAGAACCTACAAAGCTGATATACCATGTGAATAAAATCCCTGCTGATCATTGTGATCCAGTGTGGAATTTCTTCTAGTTGCAGCACTAACCCTTCCTCTTGTGACTTTACAGACAGTAAACAAACACCCTTTACACTACCCCCAAGACAGCCTGGACATTCTGTGCCAGTCAAACCACAACACTGAGTAAGCTCAAGAGTTTTTCCATCACATCTTGACTCTTAATTCATGACTTTCTGGAAAACAAAATTGAAATCTTAACTTTCTTGTCAATGCCCATTTGCAGAAGTAAATGATGAAAACTTCACCTGAAATGCTATCTCTGCTATCAGGGAGTTACAGTGATTTAGAGGAGGCATGCCAATTTACTGTGTTTGTCAAGAGGTCACAAAGTATTTCTTCCCTTCCTTCCTCCCACCCTTACAATTTTAATTCTCAAAATGTTGAAAGTCCTTCAAAATCCAGGTCTCTTTGAGAACACAGATATCAACTGAGACTGAGCAACAAGGAAACAGGACCATTCAGTGACAGATTATCAAACTGCTGAACATCACAACAAAATATGTGAGACAAACAGCTTTAGCTCTAAGATTTACTGATTGCAGATATGAGGCAGAATATTTAATCCAGAGCATAACACCTTTATTCTTTTCTCATAAACTCTGTAGTGGTGATCATATGAAGGCTGGAAGAACACCTATCTCAATTATTCTTTTTCCTCCAAACATGAATCTTGCGGAATATTTGATGAGTTAAAGCAAGGAAGAGAAGTCAAAAGGGACTGCAACAGGACCTGCACCAAGAGAGATCACAAATATGGAGACAGCCATCATCACTACAAGACTTTAAGCATTAAGATATTCAGCTGCTGTGGACAGCAAGCAGCTTTTCTCCTTTCCAGAACTCTCCAAAACAGGACAGGCTGTACTTTAGGTGCCACAAAGAAATACCTGGGGGCCAACCAATGAACCATCTATGTTCCTATTCACGTATGAAAATTGTTCACACCTCTTCCACTCTCCCATTTTTGCCCAAAGTCCTTAGGTGTGTCGCAGCATACGTTGTTTTCTATTGATCACCTGATTTTAAGCGGTACCTTAATTCTGCATTTTCACATCTTCTGCGGGTTGGGCTAGGGAGGTAAGAGGGTGTATGTACATATTAATGTCTCCTTTGAACCTCCCAGCTACCAACTTCTGTGCCCAGAAAGTACCTAGGAGCCAGACAAGCAGTCTGACTCCAGTTTTGAGTAGTGAACGCACCATCAATCAAGTCATGCTTTGACACAAACAGTCTGCCAAATCTCAAACCTCTCTGCTTTGATTAAGGTCATCAAGAAGGCAGATCCATTCCTGAAAGCAAATTCAAAGAAATCTCTGCTGATAAAGTTTGCAGCTGACAGGAAAGAAAGATGAAAAACAGGTGAAACGTTAACAATAACAGCTCTGCATAGCTTTCTTTAGCATAGAAATGGGCTAAAAAAGATGAATTTCAGTACTGCTGGACCAGTTACGTGCAACACAGACAATAATACACCCTCTGCTCCAGGAGAAGGACTGCGTTTAGGATCAAACTTTGGGATCCATAGGGAGCACCCAGAGGACTGGTATCAACTGCTGCAGAAGACAGGACCTGCTGGGGGAAGATTCACTAGACACAAGCAGACAATGCCTCGGTGTCATTTCCCACAGGGACAGCACTGGAGTTCCTCACAAGTAAAATGAGCAGCAGACAGGAACACTCAGTCTTGGGAGAAGCAGCCTGCTCTGGAGTGCAGAGGAGAAAACTACATCCCAAATCCTGCTGCCAGAGGAAAAGTGTGCAGAGGGGCCCGGGAATGCCGCCCAAGCTGCCGGATGCTGTGGGCGTCTACAGGATACGGAATGCACGTACCAGATCACACCAAAGCGAGGAAGTTGATGAAGATTTCTTTAAACAAAGTGAGGAAGTCTCTGGATCAGACCCTTGTTCTCACAGGGATCTGTAACTGCCCGGACATCTTCAGCAAGGGCAACACAGCAGGACACAAGCAAGGAGGACACAAGCATGGCAGGGCACAAGTTGACAGAGATTTTTGGAGGGTATTAGAGATAACTTGTTGACATTGGTAGAGGATGAGGCAAGAGATGTGATGCACAGCTGGACCTGCAGTTCACTAACACAGGAAGAACCATGGAGGCATGAAATAATCAGTTGGAGCATTGGTTATTATAACCCAGGAACAGGGTTCAAGATCCCGAAAAAAGTAGAGACCCCAGATCTGGAAAAATAATGCAGTAAATCCTCTTGGAACACATTTCTGAGCACACAAAAGAGTAAGTAACTGGGAAGAGTCAGAAAGGGTTTACTAACAGTAGATCCTGCTGGACCAATATGGTTGTTCAACCTCAGAACCCAGAGGAAGAATGGATGGGGTAGCATAACACTAGGAATGGGGCAAAACCCAAGAGATTTGTCTGTGACAATTTTAATGGCATTATTAGACTTGTTTTTCTACAACTAATAATAATTTGACTCATAATATTTCCGTTATATTACAAATAAATGCTTGGCTTTACAAATATGAATTGCATGCTTATTTCATTGCTTACATCCATCCTCCTTTACCCATAACAGAATTTTTGGAGTAACAGAAGGTCAAAGTGTTCCAGCCCAAGTCAACACTGGCCACTGGGTCCATGGCACTTGAGTTGCTGGAGCTGCAGATTCCCATGTCACCTTTGTTTGCCTTAGCTTTGTAGGAAGCACGAGTGAAGCATTTCCTTTGAGTTTGCCTTTAAAAGGCAAAAATTTACCAGTTCTGAAAAGAATCTATTAGATACAGTACAGATGAGTCTTGCAGATGCAGATGATAAATATGCACAGCATATTTATGTATGTATAATATCATTTCATGTATATTAAAACCAGCCTTTCACACGTTCCCAGAGTGTCCTTCTATGTTCCCAGCTGAATAGGAATGCCTTGTGCCCAGGAACTGGGCCACCTGAGCTGCCACCTGCAAGGGCAAGTCAGGACAGAGGGTAACTGAAGTCAAGTAGAACAAGAACAATCTAAAAAATCTGATGGCATAAGGTTTAGTCATCCCCTCACCCCTCCCACCTCTAACTGCAAGAAGAAAGGGACAAAGAGATGGGATTGCAAAGGAATTGAGACAACAGGGTCACATGGTAAAGTGACTAAAGCAAATTTGGGGTCCCAAGGTGAAAACCTCCAAATCCGGCCTGTTCTGGCCTGCTCCTGTGAGCAAAGCTCCTTGTTCATCATGCATGACTGCTCCTCCATTTCTCTCTCACCAGGCTCCCCTGGAGATTTCCTAGTTTCACCCCTTTCTCTGATAGGTGTAGAGTGTGCAGACTGCCCTTCCAGCAGAAGGATCTCCTCCACAGCTCAGAGTGCAGCAGCCAACACCTAGGCAGTGCCCCCCTGCTGGTCTAGTCCTGTCAGTAGAAAATACCATTTTTAATTGGGGTTTTTTTTTTCCTCTTCCTCCCCCTGTTTTTATTTTGTTTTTCCCTTTCTTTCCTTCCTTTAAAATACAAAACTGAAGCAAACAATATTACAGAATAATTGATGAATATGAAATAGTTGGGTATCTTTTGAGTATACACCACCAACAAAAAGTGCAGAGAATCCCTCCAGTGCAGGTGGTTCACAGACACCCAGTTTCAGGATATGCATGGACTAAACCATGAAAACCTGAAGGGATGTAATGTGCAGATTAGCTTTTTATCCAGGTGTCACAAGCCTCTGAATAATTCCCCCTGATGCGACAAGGGCTTACTTCTCATACACAGCTTTTTGAATAGCTGACAGCCCCATCAACAGAGCCACTGTCATTCTGAGATTGCACAAGTGCAAGCACAGATGCAGTTCTACAAAAAAACACCCTCATCTATTTGCTTTTTGAGCAAAACAATTTCTCATAAGAATATGCTGGTTTATATATTTCAAGACTCTGAGCATTCTCTGCCTCCTGCCTGTTACCCAGGGAGACTATATGATGGCATGGTCACCATGGAAACAGTGGACAAACTTAAGATGTTTTCATTGCTGTAGATAAAAGCCATCTGCATTATTTTTTTTTTTTTTCCATTTCTGTTTCTCACACCATCAGCTCAGGCTCCCAAGCCAAACTGTGACAGCTGTGGTGCTATCCTGTAGCCAAGAATCATGGACCATTCCCAAAGCAGCATCCCCATGACATCCCTGGGCTCACAGGTGAGGGACAGGGCAAACCTCCTACAGGTAATAACAGCATGTGTTTGCTGCAGCAGCCACCTGCCCTCCTTCCTCCCCCACCGCATAGCAGCCCACTTCTAAGATGTTTCTGAAAGTTTTTTGACCACATTCCAAGAGGGAAAAAGTACGCTGTTTGCCTAAAGAGACAAAAAGGGGGCTGAAGAGCATCTTTGTAGCTTTTTATCCAGGTGTCACAAGTCTCTGAATAACTCCTGATATGACAGGGCCTTATTTCTCATACACAGCTTCTTGAATAGGTGAAAGTCCTTGACTGTGGGTATTTGACACTGGTGGTATCATCTCACTGTTTATTCAGGAATAGTTGATCAGAAATTTATAAATAATTATGTTCATGATATATGAAAGTTCAGTAAGCAGTCTTGATGCTGGGCTGTGTCTCCATGGCTAACAAATAAAAACACATTTTCCTCTGCAGTAGGCCAAGATGACTGAATACAACCAGAAATATCTATTAATTAAGCATCAAATTAGGTTTCTGCAGTGCTTTCCAGACAAAAACTGGATGTTCTGTTACACGTAATTAATTTGCTGGAGTTTTGGATTGCTGTTCTTGCCAGTTTTTGGCTTTTTAAGAAACTTTAGGTTTTTTTCTGTATTTCTAATAATTAAGCCAAATTTGTGACATTGCTACGTGAATATACCCTTTCCAAAGGGTAAATTTACTAAAAAAATTATTGTAAAAGGCCAATTTCTTCACAATGGCACTTCAAATTGACAGACATCTTAGAGAATGCTTCTCAATTTCAATAGTCATTTGTAATTCTGTTTTAATCTTTCAGTGGGTAGAATGTGCTGTTTAATGTTACATGCTGCTATGTGCTTTAGATCTCTGTAGCCTGGAAATACTCTGACTCCTATCAAAACAACACAACAAAATAATGTTATTATTGGATTTTTTTAAAGTTGGGAGCTTCCTACCAAATTAAAGACCTCTCTATAAGTTAAAGACAGTCACTGAGGAGGCAGCTGGTGTTTTGACAAGTCAGTTTCTTCCCTGCTTGTTTACAGCCAATTCTACCCTGCACAACTGTCTTCAACAAAATCCTGCCCCAGGCTGTGATCAGGACATTTCTGAAGCAACTCTAATAAAACAGACTTTTTTTCTTTTTTTCTCTTATGCTAAGATTATTTTTCCAAATGTCACATCAGTCATTATTTTTCCTTTGAATCCTTTCCAGCTAATTGACTGGATGCATAAACCAGAACTGAGTACACTCTTGATGTAAAGGTCTTAATGTTTAGTTAAGAAAAAAACTATAAAAAGTTCCTACACTTGACAGTTACAGATGTTTGCTCAGCCTGTCTCATGAAATCCAAATCCTTCTCTACTACTGTCATTGTACCCAATATCCCACTGATAATGTACACCAAGCAAGAATACAATTAGAGGCAGTAGCTCAGCACTCTGAATTAAGAATACAAGTAAATTGCTGCTAATTGTTTTCAGATCCCAACTTCAAAACACAACTAGTTTCTTTTAAGTTTAAAATTTATTACTTTAAATTAGTGAGACAGCCTGAAATAAACTGACAGCCAAAACTGTCTAACTTCAAGGCAAGTTAGTATAAGCTATAGAGAAAAGATCATCAAGATTGAAAAAAATATCGTCTGCAATCTTTCTGCCAAGATTTGCTACTTCCATACCCTATTTTTTAAATAAATAAATAATAAATAAGGAAAAGAAAAATTAAAGCTCTAGTAAGATTCAGCAATTTGAACCACATAAAGAATCCCTCAATGACAGAAACAAGACACTGGATGTTTTGTGTTTCCCTATCTGCATCATAAGCATGTAGCATTCAAAGATTGAGTAGAAAGAAAAGAAAGCAAGATGTGAGCAGGTTTTGTTCAATCTGTGACTTCAATCTCAACAGGCTCCTGAAAGAATGTGTCTTTCTTTAGCAGAAAGGGATCAGAAAAATGTAAACTAGATTCTCCACTAGATTTTAAGAGTCTTTCCTCCAGAAAGACTCCTAAAACAAAGACTGCTCTTAAGAAGAAATCAGCTCTCCTATAATGTTACCTTATCCAATGTTTATGATTGTTTACTCTTTCACCAGCGAAGCAGTTGAATGCAGGGACATCAATCATCCTTTTTGTGGACAAGATGCAATAATTATGACCATCCTCACTAATCCAACCTATAAACTTACTAAGTGAAGGAAGCCTATGCAGGCCAGAGTAGACGGTCATGCCTAATAAGTTCAAATATTTCCTTCCATTTATCTTATCAAAGATGAAATCAGGAGGCATTTTGTCACAATTTGTAAGAGTCTATAGGCCAGAAAGGATTTATTTTTAGAGATCAATCTACTAGTCAGAGTTTAATGAAATCTAATGGCCGCATGTTGCATAATATCATATGATGTTTTACAGGTTCCTTTATGTACTGTATAGAGTTGTAGCAGACAACACACAAGCTTATGATCCCCTCAGTGCAGAACCAATATGTAGATTTGAAATTCAAGCATTTATGATAAGATTTAGTTTGTGATCTGAAATTCTACCTGTCATTTGAAGTATAATAATCTCTTGCTCTTCAATAAAACCTATCAGTGTAGAGAGGAGAAATTATTTGCTTCACAAAAATTCTTTGGGATATAGTCTTAATCAAGGCAGCTAATGCAGAGAAATGCTTTCTCTGCAAATTTGTTTTGCTGCAAGTCAAAGCTATATCTGGAAGGCCAGCTGTGAAAAGGCAGTGTATGGGAGGACTTGATGCTGCATTTTGGAACTTTGGCAAGGTGCAGAGCACCAGCAGCTGAGCAGGATGGGACAAGCACAGAAGCCAGGGACAGGAAGTGACAACAGCCCAGGAAGAAGAAGGGCAGTCTGAGGAACTGTCTTTAAAAAATAAGAGGTTAACCAGGCAACTGTAAAAATCAAGGACACTGCAAGTGACCCCTGGCACTTAAATCCAAGTAAGTCAATGCATATAGAAAGCAAGATGCACTGCACTGGAGGGTCTTGCAGCAAGGTGCTTGAGAAGAACTATTGCCAATAAATGACTGGATAAATACCTTTCTTTAGTTTCAAAATGAGGCAGAGGTCTGTTAAAGATGCTCTTGCATCCAAAAAGATATCCATCTATACCACAACTAATGCTGAGAAAGCAAAGGGCAAGGATAAGATGTAACTAAAGTATTCTATCACATACAAACATACAACCTTAGGAACTAGTGAGAGAGATATGAAAATCAATACTACTTTAGCCCTAGTATGAGTAGTACTGAGTAGTACTGGTACTGCTTTGTACTTCAGTGCATATTCTAAGTAGCTCTGGGGGAAAAAAAAAAAAAAAAGAAAAAAAGAAACCAAAAAACAAACAACCAAAAGAAACCAAGCTATTTTTGAGTTCTCTTTTTCACCTGGTATATACAGATGTTGGTTGCCACTTTATTCTGATTGCCAAACTGAGTGCTTTTAGCCAGCCAACAGGTCTACTCTGTTATCAGAATGTACTTACAGTGGTACCTCAGACCAAGCAAGCCCTGAAGTTCTCTCCTCCCTTGTGTTCTTCCCAAAGAGTGGGAGTTTCTCTGTTTATCTGCTACTACACCCAAAAAACTGTTCAGGTAGCTGTAACCTACAGAGGTGCGCCTCTGCAAACCACTGCTCCTGGAGGTGCCTATGTCTCCACAGCCACCTCCATTCTCAGGATGATCTTGACATCTACCTAGTTTACAAGCAAGCTTTCAGAAGTCTTCTAAAGATAGACAGCTCTATGTGTCTTGAAATACTGTGTCATTACACCCAGTAATAATGCTGGCTTGTGACTTAAAAGGACAGTCAAGCCTTTAATCCTTTAAAATTACAAGATGAAAGAGAGGATTGAAGCAATATTTTCAAAAATGTCAAAATGTCACATGTCTAGTTCCCTCCCGAAATTTTGAGAATGTAGGCTTTAAAGTTGTTTAACAACTTATTTTAAGGGACCCAAATCTCTAAATAATGATAAGTATGCTCCATTTATGTAAAAATGAAGTGAGAGCATGCTCAGGACTGATTCTTGAAAACATTGAGATTAAAGGAATCAGAAGATAGAGGAACAGAATTGTTCAGATTTTTCCAGCATGTATGTGTTTCTATAATTAGAAAAATAACATTTGATAGAAATGCAAATTATTTAGAGGCAAAAATGGTTTGCTTCTTATATGTGCTGTATACACATATTTATTTATATGTAGAAAAAAATATAATGCTACAGTTAGAATCAAGTTAGCCTACTGCTGAGTTCTTAAACACCAGGGAGATTGGAGATCCCTGGAGGAAAAAAAAAAGGAAAAATAGAGACACTAAAAGCAACTTAATAAAAAGAAAGAAGTTTCATATTCTTTTGTAAAACTACTTTCTGTTGATTTACTGGTCCCTCCTAGCAGCAATCAAGATTACAGAACATAAAGCCTTCCCTTGTGCCACCTGCAATCTCCCATGGCCTAATCTCCTTTAAACTATTATATAGGACTCTTCCTTTGCTTCGACACTCCTGCCTGATGTGGAAGACAGACTGGCTGGTTGCTTAGAGATTTTCCCTTCCAATACTCATGCAAGAGTTTCCTTACTACACTAAATGCTGTGCTGGACTAGTTACTAAACAAATCCTTGCTGCAATGAAAGCCTGAGCTTTTGACTTCCCTTTTGGTGGCTGTTTGGCTTTATGCAGTAGCAAGGAATGTATCTGTTACTAACCTTACAGTTTGCATCACTGTAAATTATTTCATTTTTTAAAACCCGGATATTTTAGCAGAAGAGCTGTGTGTAGCTTATCGCTGGCTCTTGATAAGACCAGATGTGCTGATAATAGGGAACTTCAGGGTGCCAGCAGGATTGGGGCAATTGTAGACCTTCTACAGAAGACAGTAACTACCCAAATCTCATTACTTGTCTACAGTCCACATAAAGATGAGGCTGAGGAGAAAACAGCTATTTAACAATTACCCTACATACTGCATTTTTCTTTCTATGTCTATGTCTCAAAGGCAATCTGTTCTTTCATATACAAAAGTAAAAATTAAATGTACAGCTCTCTTCTCCCACACATTTCTAACCAGTCTAAGTAGCTGGTTGGATCCTGTCAGTTTATCATCCAGGCTGCATCTCTAGATGCCATAAAGCTTTTGTCTATTCTCTTCTGCAGCTTACCTTAATCAACAAAAATTTACTAGGCCTATATTACTAGAAGCTAATAGAAGACTATGATATCTTAATATTATGTGAAAGCCACATGTGCTGGAGAGACATTTGCTTTTTATCTCTCACAGGAAATCACAGATAATTAGGCAATCAACATTGCTATTTGAACAAATGGAAAACAAAATAAAGCCCATCAATATCATCCACTCCCCAGAACTCTTAAATTCAAGTTTATGACAGAATAATGAGTTTTAACAAATTTTATATTCAGCTGATTTCTATCAACAGAAGTTTTAAAGTAGATAAATTCCAAACTGTCACTCAGAATAAAAGGAGGCCTATTTCATTTATACATAAGTAAGCATGACACAAGTCTGTGGTAGTTTGTTTTGTCTTTTTTTTTCCATCCACCTCTGCAATGCAATTTAAAGCTTTTGTCAGAGCTATTTTTAAATATTTTACTTCATTACTTCTATTTATTTCTATTAAGCAAAATTTTTCTTTACTCTGTTTAGTCCAGTTATTAAACACATGTTAAATTCAAAGTTTGTTTAAGGAATTAGGATGGCAGAAAAAAAAATACTTTAGATCAGAACTTCATGTTTCCTGTCTAAATTTCCATTTGTATCACATTTCTATTTACAAATAACATTGACCGACCGCCCATCATGACAGGTCTAACTAAGGCAGGATTTCTGCTTCCTAGGACAAACAGGTTGGCAATGACTTTGGGTTTGCTTAGTTCCAAAAGCTACTCTGCTTTTGCAGGTGGAAGAGGCATCTCTTCTCTTTGTAAGGTAGCATGTCAGCTGCCAGACTTTATACAGTGGTGCTGAACTCTTTTACGTGGACTACGTAGGCTGGATCATGCCTGTCCTGAATCCATGCAGTCAAGGAGCAAGAGTTCACCCACAGGCTAAACCTCAGCTTGTATGAAAGGGGAGGGAGGACAAATTCTGCTTGTGAACACAGCAGGCAGCAAGTCATGCCAAGGCTAAAGAGTGGAGGGGCAGCAGCTTATTTCTGGAACAGGGACACTAAAAAATGGAAAGCCACCACTGGAAGCCAGAGGGGATTATGTATTCTTACAGATCATTTGGAGAAACGTACAGCTCCGTTCTACCCCTAGTTTACTGCATAGGCTTAATTTAGCCTTGCATAAATTACCATCTGCAACATGCCCCTAAATATTTTTTTTTCCCTTGAGTTTGCAGCTTTCCACATCTAGTTCATTCTGGGCAATGTTAGCTAGGCGAACATTTTCCCACCATTTATTAGCTGGCATTGTTTTAGAATCAGTGCTAGTTTGTTCTCCAAGTACAACATTGCACCACAGCATGATTTAAGAGCTAAACTTAGCTCTCAAAAAGAGCTCCAGACCAGGATTTTAAATGTGATTTAAAAACCTCATGAAGCACTTTGGAATCAACATGAGTAAAAATCACTAATGAAAATTATAGACACAAAAAGCTTCAAGTTCTTTTGTATCTTCTATCTTTCTTTGCTTATGTAGGGGGTCAATGGAATTAAAGATGTCACTTAGCAAATGGCCACAAATAGTTTCTCATTGTTCATCTTCTAGATGAATGCAACCTAAAACAGCAAAAAAAAAATCCCAATGTAGTTTTTAACAGTGTCACTGACACATATGGAGTTGCATTCTATAGAAGAAAAAAATCTATCAAGAAAAATGAAGATCCACTATTTTGAAAGACAGGTTATCAAGCTGTTTTTTTAAGTATTCCATAAATTGCTAGTCTGAACTGCAAATACTTATTGCTAAGATCTCAGTGCTGACAGCTTAAACTCAGCATTTGGAGATGAATCCTTGAATACCATATCCCAAATGTCACTGAGTAACTGACAATATGCAGCAACTCAGAGGCAGGGCTCCGCTAGCGAGTTTCAAAATTTAAAAATGCCACAAAAGATTTAGTTTGTGAGTGTTTAACAGAGATGGTTTCTGGTCTGAAATAATATAGCCACTGTGCATGCACTGTTTTAAGTAGCAGATGAACAGATACATCTTCTCACATGAAGGGTATGACTGGATTTCAAGAAGTATTGAGAAGGATATTCCCTGCCTATTACCCTAAACACATCAAAAATACACATCCACTCTTACAGGTCTATGAATGACATTTATTTCACTGGGAAACCCTCTGACAGCACAGCTTTTCCTAAGCCTTTACCTGAAGTACAGGTTCCAGTCAAATAAATTTTCAGTTGACTTTCTGATACTTCATCTTTAAAAGGTTAAAAATAGCATATAAACCTAACACAAACAATATCCAACTGACTGAAAACTAGCACATTTTAAAATTTTTTTATTTAGGAAAAGGAAAAAAAAAGAAAAATTAAAAAAGTAGTCCTCCTCACCATCTTGCTTAGTTTGGCTAACCTTCTAGGGGCTCCTACTGAAATCACAGACTTCTATTTTAATTCAGTAAGACCAAAAGCAAAGTTCACATTTTCAGATCTATAGACATAGGATAAATTATTATGCCATGAAAAAAAACATACAAATGAACAAAGGAGCAGAAGGCAGGTGCTAATCTCAGTTGACAATGCATTTTATGCTTATTAAAAAAAAAAAAAAAAAAACAACAAAAAACCACCATACCAATAACATAAAAGAAAGAGTAGTGTCCATAAGACAACCAGAGAAGTACTTTTGCCCTGTGTGGCACTAGCCAGGTCTTTACCAGCATGCCCAGTGTTGACTGCTAAAACTAAAGAAGTATCCAGGCTCAAAGTTAACCATGGGGTAAATAATGGGACCAAACAGAAGACCAGAGAGTATAGCTTGTAAGTAAGGGTTAAATGAGTCTGGACAGTTTGCCCAGGAAAGTGAAAATTGGTAATCATTCAGAGTCATCAAGTATCTAAATGGCAAATTAAAGCAGCCTAAGGTATCGTTTACTCCTCCACATCTTCTAGCAGTAAAGTATGGGCTTGCATCACAAATTTAAGGTAGAAAATGTTTCCTGTGCCCAACACTGCGAGCTGGAATATATGACTAGGAAGGGGCCATCACAGGAGGTTTTTAAGAATAGGTTAGACAAAGGCTTCTAAGAAGTGACAGTTACAATCGATCCATTTATATTTGGATGGATCTATGGGAAACACACCCTCTCAAAGTCCTTTCAGCTCTCTCCAATTTACCTGTCAAGGATTTGCAGGGTTTACATCACGAGCGTAACTTGAATGTCTCACATTTTTTCCCATGCTGGAACCAGTTTAATGGCAAAGTGTATGCAGCTTTCAAGAAAATATTACCCAGACAAATTGGGATAAGAGACAATGAAAGCAGAACCAAGATTTGCCAGCCAAAGGAGCAGGCAGCAGCATTGTGAAACCATCCAGTTTATAGCCCACAGCAAACCAGCCTATGCACCCAACAGCAACAAAAAGGTGAAGGAAAACATTTCAAATCTGTAAAGATACACCAGGGTATTAAAAAGCTCCTTTCCTCATCGCATCCCAGCTGCCTGCTAACAGCACTTCAGGCAGATACAGAGAAACACTGCTGCAATGCTACAGGACAGCAGTAATTGCTCTGAGTACAGACCAGGGCTGAAATGTGTGAAAAACCACAAAGCTCAGCTTGCCAGTGACTGACCTTCAAACCTTGATGGATTTGGCAAGGACAAAAAGTCTCTCAGGCACAACCATGAACAGAAAGAAGAGACAACAAGAATAAGAGCAGCCAGGAATTTACAAATTTTACAGGAAGAATATGACAAGGATTCTTTATATTTGAAAAAACAACATATAAAAAATGCCATATGCTGACAGTATTGTACACATTCCTGAACAAGGATGTAGGAGTAATAAAATATTTTTGTTAATCACTATATGTAGTTTCCTTTCCACAACTGTTATAGCTACCAACAAGCTGTGTAGCTTCTGATCAGATCAGGGCAGATGAAGCTCTACTTTATGTCGAACTGGGTCAACCCAAATGAATTGATGATGACTCATTTCAGAGCATACAGCTTAGCAAAGTAAAAAGCTGGAGGAATTTATTCTCCCATCTGAAATAGTAGTATTATTATTACTAGGAGTTAGAAAGTCTCCTTCATTTGTACTCTACTGAAAGCATGCAATCTTTCTTGTGACTCTGCTGTCCTAGTTTCCAGGTATTGTCATCCTGCTGCATGGGGTGATGCTTGGAATCATTTCAAAGCTGAAATTCAGGGAAGCAAAAATCCCGTGTTTGAAAACTGAGTGGTAGGAGGACTCTAGAAGAGTTTTCCAGGGTTTATGATGGGCTCTGCAGAAAATTGCTGAAGCATACTCAGTTTGCTGCTAATTAAAAAAGCTGACTATCATTTTGGAGACACACAGAGCCAATGTTGAAAATAGTTTTCTTCACTGGTATAAAGATATCCATGCAGGCTTTCATACTCTTTTTGCTTTATGTATTGTGTAACAGACAACAATGAATTTGACTTCTTAAACTGCAAAATCCTGCCCGTGTTCAATATCTGCGCTGTTTTGTCAGTAAGACAAAAAATTGTTTTGCTTTAGTAAATATTCTCTAGACATTGTATTTTATCATGCACTGGGTTCATAGGAGCACTAAACCTACAGTGACTTCTATATTGATAAGGTGTATGGAGCTAAAAGGTCACTGCATCCATCTGCAGACTGACAACACAGTATTGTAGGATCAAAGAATTTTTGGATTGGAAGGGACCTTAAAGATCATATAATTCTAATTTCCCTGCTGTGGGTAGGGACACCTTTAACCAGTTTAGAGCCCCATCCAGCCGGGCCTTGGATACTTCCAGGGATGGGGCATCTGCAGCTTCTGTGGTCTAAGTGGTTCCAGTGCCTCACCACCCTCACAGTAAAGATTTTTTTTCCTAATATCTCATCTAAACCTACTCTCTTCCAGTTTGAAGGCATTCTCCCTTGTCCTGTTGCTACATCATTTATAAAAAGTCCCTCTCCAGCTCTCTTATAAGCCCAGCTTAAGTTCTGGAAGGCCACAACTAGGTCACCTTGAAGCCTTGTCTTTTCCAGGCTAAGCAAATCTAATTGTCTCAGCCTTTGCTTACAGAAGAGGTTCTCCATCCCTCTAATCAACTTGGTGGCCCTTCTCTAGACTCACTCCAACAGGTTGATGTCCATCCTGTGCTGGAACCCCGGAGCTGGATGCAGTGTTCCAGGTGGGGTCTCACCAGAGCAGAGCAGAGGGACAGTGTCCCCTCCCTGGCCCTGCTGGTCACACTGCTTTGGATGCAGCCCAGGACACCGCTGGCTTTTGGGCTGCAAGCACACACTGCCAGATCCTGTCCTGCTTTTCATCCACCAGCAGCCCCAGGTTCTCCTCAGCAGGGCAACAGAGGAGGACAGGTACGGGAGAGCAGACAAGAGCCTTAAAATTTCACATTGGAGTCTGACACTTGGGTACCAGCACAAGAACCAAACACGGCTGCTCTGCCCCAAGCTGGCCCTTAGCAAATGCCCAAGGGAGCAAGACAAGAAGGTGCACTTCAGGTCTTCCCATTAACAGTCTGGCTTCCTACAGAAACCCACTCTCCTCAGCAATGCAGTCCTCATGGGTTAAGAAATGGAAAAGTGGAACTGCAGGGCCATATCTCATTCTTACTATAATGACGATGGTAATTTCTGACGGCCAGGGGAAATCTTAAAACAGTACAAGCAAATACATCCAAACTCACCTTCCAGTTTCTAAACTAATTGCAATGCACAACTGCCATAACATCCTAAGCCCAATCAATCATAAGCAGGCAGACTGCAATTAAATACATGGATACTAATCAGAATCAGCTGCAGCAAATCTTACATCAGCTGAAAAATAAAGTACAAAACTTCAGGGATTCCTTATCCTTACCTAGGTCACTGTTTCCTCTCTAACATTTTAAGAAATAGAGAAACCCAGCAGTTCCTGCTTCTCCTCCTGTCACTGGAGGTGACCTTATTCAACTATCACATCAATGATTCTTTGATGCATCTCTGTCCCTACACAGTTCCAATAATAAAGCAAAACCATCAGTAACTACAGAAGCTAGGGAACACCATTATGCCATGTTTTATATACTTACAGTACTGTTATTTATAAGCCACCACTGACTTTGGAGCTCAGTCTTTGACTGTGCTGCTCACTCAGGGCTACCCCACGCCTCTTGCATGAGAACTCGTTGCTCAGAACGTTCTGTGTGCTCTTACAGACAATGTTAGGGCCCATGACAGTACAAGACCTCTCTTTGCACTGTGACTTCTTTCCTTCAAGATTCACTCCTTCTGATTTACACCACAATAACGTAGTAATAATAGAAGTGAAGCAAGTTGCACAACATGTAGACACTGTGCTTGACTTTACAGATCCCAGTATATATTTAAACCATTTCATGCAATTCTGAGAGCAAGACACAGGGAAGATGATAATTACTCTTTGTTCTATCCTATTTGATTTAGCCCACAGCCCTACTATATTCTACTTCCATGAATTCTCTTTTTGTTAACTCAACATGAGTTCAGAGTGAAAGCAATTAATTTCTTTTGTGATTCCTCCATAAGTTCATTATTACAGCATCTACATGCATAACACATTTTAATAAATTTGTTTTCACAGCATACTTACAGCAAGAAAAACTTATTAAAAGAAGGCTGAGAGAACAAAAATTCAAAAAAAAAAAAAAAAGAAAAACCAAAACCCACCACACACTTACTAATTTCAGATACTCAGTCTGAAAGTGCTGAAAACTGCTTTTCAGAAGACTTGTTTCATGATGCTATTCCATGTTCAAAGCCCAGCTACTATTAACTCCAGCTGCAGCTGCAAGTACTCAGTGCTTCTGCAAATCAAACAGGGAGGTCGCAAGTCAGCAACCCAGAAAATGAGAGCCACCTGTGAAAGGCTCTGTTCCTCTGCCGTGACTGGCACAGCAATTGCCACAGTGCTTCTTCACAGCTGTTCAGCTGTGCCTAAGGCTAAGAAAGATGGCAGTTTGTTTTGTGAAGGATCTTTTTTTTACTATTTTATTTTTAAAGAAAATAGTAAACTATTTGCAAACTCAGGTTGAGTTCAGATAATAAAGAGCTTGACAAGAGGGAAAGCTCAACAGATGTCTTCCCTGACACTGAGGGAACTCCTGTGATGATTCTTTCTCTCTACAAGGAGAAAAATCCAGTAGAACATTAGCTTGATTTAATGCCTGTAGAGGGTTTTAGACCTTTTTACAATTCACCCATAATTTTTTTTCTGGGTGATGGTCTTCATTTCATGATTGCCTTCAAGATACACCCATGCTTTGATTTTCATTTTCATGCATCATTTTTGCCAAGCCTCAAGCCTTAGAGCAAGTAGCTATCCTCACAACCAGGCCATAAGAATAACTCAAATTGTTCCCTAAGGAAAACAGTTTAGTATTTATTCTTTCAGAGTTATGGTTGTAAAGGAACATGACTTGCACTTCCATCGTATATAACCTTTCTGCTACTCACTGTATTTATGTCTCTGCTATAAATCTCTCATCTCTGTCATTAAGTGCTGGCCAGTACCTCTGGCCACACACAATAAGGAGACGCAGTAGTAAAATTGAGCTGACTTCTGGCAGCATGCTGAAAGCAAAATTTTCAGAGGAATTCTTCTCCACTCGAGTAACTATTTGAAGCTTATAAAACTCCATGATGTTGTGTTATCTTTCTCCCTTCTATTTCCAATCTCTTTATTAATTCCCTTTTTATTTGTCGTTAGATATAATAAAAATTGTAAATACCGGTTGCATAAACCACTCAGACTAATGAACAGCAAAGCATTTTTTAATGCTAGGAGGCTTCTGTCCTCTGCATTAATTGCTTTCATAAAGGACACATTTATTATTTTTTGTGTTATTTTTACTGAAATACTTTTACGGATATACTGGGTTTTTTTTATTTATAAACAAAATATTTTCAGTTTGGTTTATTCCGCTCTTTTTATGATTTTTCTTACTTTTGTAATAGTTTCCTGACTACATCTATCTTGTTAAATTGTTTTCAATGATTTTATTGCCTTATCCTGTTCATCTTGTTTCAATCCATGCTGTTAGGTAGGTGCTGAATCAGTCACCTGTGCATTTGAATCTGTGACCTGTTCTTTGCTGCCAGACACCAGCCTTGCATGTGTGTCTTCTTGTGCCCTTCATGCCTTACCTCTGGTTTTAGATGCCAGCTGCATCCGAGGTTATCAGGAATATTGAAATCCCAGGAATCTGGCTATCTGCACAGCAATACTTGGTTAGCTACCAGTGGCTTGATGCTTGCAGTCACATTTTCAGCTGCTGCTGGCTTCAAATCTTCATTCGCTATAAACAGGATAGTCCATACATGAGCTGTACTGGAAGGCTGCCTTTGCCTTCTGCTGATGTTTTTCTCTAGTCTAGTAATTCTTTCTACATGCTTTGTTATTCTGATATGCTCCCACTTACCTATCCCTCTCCATCTGGAGATGGGGGGATGTGGGTAGGGAGGAAAAAACAATAAAACCCAAAGCCCAGGTTTTTGGCAGTCCTGACAATTCTTTCTACCTTATCATGGTGGAAGCTGTGCTGCGAGGAGGATTAGATGTGTTCAAGCTCATGACAAGAAAACTGAGGCCCATTAACTGTAATAACACTTGACACCTTCTGTTCATTATGCTATCAGGTTACAATCAAGAACTTCCTCAGCCAAACATTATAGTGTCATCTGTGTTTGTATCTAACCCTCCTGAGGCCTCATACAACAGAACTGTCATTGGCACTATAGCTGCACAAGGAAGAAAGCAAAATGTCCTTCAAAGCTACTTATATCAGCCAAAAGGCACCCTGAAGGTCAAAAAGTTGTTTTCTTTGTAAATTGGTGCTTGAAAATGTTCTGAAGGGAAATATTTAACGCTGAGGCTCTTGCCTGTGTGACTGTTAGATTTTTTTAAAATTTAAATTAAGAATAATTTAATATGCAGTGAAAAATCAGTGAGTCAGTAGCTATGAATTCATTTATGTTTCTGTAATAGTTATTACACTGCTGATTCCCTCTGATGATCATATAGTCTTATTTTAAAAGTTTCTGCTTCCTCCCAGGCTATCAGTTTGGCGTGATCTTTTCTTCCAAAGACACTGCTGTTGCAATATTTCACAGGGATGATCTCCAAATTATATTTTCAAGCAAATCACTTCAAACCTTTGCTTAATGCATCCAGTTTTTTTTATAAAGGACACCTAAATTACAGCATGAGGTCATAAATGTTTCTATATACAGCAGACATGCATCATTATTAAAGTCATAGGCCTGGGTACACATCTAGTACTGACATTGGACTATTACCCTACTCTCTCCAGATTCTGGCAGATATTTATCTCATAACTCTGATGTCCAGATTTTTATTTGTGGAATTACTTTTTCTTCTTTGTTTCACAGCTCCACCCCAAGGAGCAAGAAGCTCATGCAAGCTGAATACATTTGCCATGTAACATACATTTTGTGTTTGCTTCTGGTAGCAAGGGAGTCACTGCTTAATCCAGACCCTGCACAAGCAGAGTTACAGAGATGTCATCCAAGACCTGGCCTGCTGAACAATACGATTACCAGCAAGCAAATTGTTTTCCTATTGCATATGCACAGATTAGCCATGTTGGATAGAGCAAATAGCATGGCAAAGCAAAAACATGTCGTCCAAAATAATTGAGTGGCTTGCATGACAGTAATTGCTTGAAAGATGAGTTATTTTTGTCAAGGTAAAAAGAAATGCTTATAAGACTATTTTACTGACTGTAACTTGACCTCAAAATTTGCATCCACACTAATGTAAATACAATTATTTATTGACTTATAAACCCTCATTTGCATGGCATGTATATTCATATATTTTCAAAAAGATGCTGAAATGATAAGGAGGAAAACAACAGGCAGCATAGCAGTGTTTTGCATTCCAAGAATGTAAACATCACATTATCCTAGATGATAAACATTTACAAATAAACCCTTGCTTTCCTTTGGGGAAAAAGAAAAAATCAACAAAAAAAATCTCAAACCAAAATCACAACATAAAAACTCCCACGCCTGCCTTGATAAACTTGGTTCATCTGTCCCTCCCACCAGCAGCTTGCTAAGAACAGAGCTATCATGTTCAGGTCAATAACCTTTATTAGGCAGCGGCCATGATAACTTGGCATGACAAAGGCAGCTTGCCTTTGGTTCATTTCCAGCTGGAAGGTGACAATCTTCCACGAGTTTCAAAACCAAGCAAGATCTTACTACGCTTTCAATCTCATTAGCAGAAAAATTTTAGAAAGCCAAAGTTAGGTTGATGAAATCTGTTTAGTAAAACTTTTTTCCACGCATGAAGCATTGAAACCATGTCATTTTAAGGTGTGGTGGGGCTCAGGGTGCAATATCTTCTCAATTCTCTTGCACTGTGTGTTCTGGAGGAAGGAGAGCTGGGGAAATGGCTCTGTGTACTTTACCAGGCTATCCCATCTGTGCAAGTGTAGTGCCAGTGCTTGAGCCCAAGGCAAACACCCTCGTTGGCTGACACACAGCCTGGGAGCACGTTACTGTAATGTGGGTTCTTTCCAAGAGGGGTGAGCTGCTTCTTAAATGAAAAGCTGTGCTACTCTGTCACTTGTTTTTCCCCAGCATCTAGAGTTAACTGCACTTTTCAGCACTTCTCATGGCCTCTGAAAGCAGTCAATTAAAAAACAGAATGCTCGAATGGAGAATTCATGGAATAAATTGAAAAAGCAATATTTAACCCCCCTCACCCCAAAAAAAACAGAATGCAAGCACAAAATTAAAACACAAAAATAAAATGTTTTTAAATATCAGCAGGTGGTATTGAATTGCAAGCATGCAAAGTTTGAATGTGAAGATACTCTTCCAATATTAATTTTTTGGCTGATATATTCAAATTCATCCAGCTGAGCTGCATTGTCTGTCTCTTGGGCAAGGAAAGGGGAAGATTAGCCTGAAAGCTACAGGGAGTGCTACAACTCAGGTAGAATCTATATCAAGCATTCAAAATTTGAGTAATTTTATATGGCAGAGAAAGCGATGATGGATGCAATTTTCTGACTGCATATTTAAATTATTTTATTTTCACAACTGCCGTTGGAAGTGTTAGTACAACATATTGATTTTAGAGTTACATTCTGGAAAGAAATAACAGCTTGACACCGATGCCCTCAATCATTGGAAATCATCAAGATAATTGAGAGAGACAACTTCTGAGTCTGCTTCAAATTTATTATTCTCACAGCAACAAACGTAGGCTGATCCTTGCTTCATGGCCCAGTTTTGGCCCACTGAGTGGCTTTCTGAGTTGCAGCAAACTGTGCCCAGCCTCCTCTGCCTGAAGGGAATTTTTTCTGTCATTTGTGTCACTAGCAGATTGGTCCCTAACTCCTTCTCACTGCCTCCCCAATGCTCCTGGTGCTCTGCAGGATCCCTGCCTCCTGCTGCCACCTTCCCTCCGGGCAGATCTCTGCCCACCTATCCCAAAGGAGCAGCCTTCCATTTCCACATAGGTCCCACCCAAACAAGTCCTTCTAATTAAGGAATATAAAAAAAATAAACAAAAAACTCTAAAATAACCCTCCCAGCACTCTAAACAAACGATGCCATCAGCCATACCTCTCAATCAATTTATCCCATCCTGGTCTTCCAAACTACTTTTTAGTCTGTCCATGCAAATGAGACAGTTATTTTTCTTTACTGAACCTTCCATCTCATCCACCCGACCCAGAAATTCAACCTTAATTTACCCCTTCACCTCTTCTTCTCCAACTCTTAAATTGGAGAAGAACCTCTTAAACCTCTTAAACTCCAACTCTTTCCTTTTGCTGGTCCTTCCTTGCCCTGCAGTTTGTTCTACACAGTATTACTCTAAACTCAGTCTTCTTTTAAAACAAACTCTTGATTATACTTGGCAATTCAGATATTTCTTTCTGTATGTAAGGTTTTTTGGTGACAATTCTTGCAGGACTTGAGATTGACAAATAAATAATAAAAATTCAGTAATGTAAAAAACCCTCAAAAACAAAACAAAAAAAAACCTTCCAGAAAATTATGTGATTTATATGTATGGGGGGAAATTTTTCCCCTGCAAAACTGGAATTTTTTCCATTTTTTGTGTCAAATCCAGAAGAGTAAAAAAGAGTAAGGTAAAGTTTCTGCTTCCACCCTCCTCTCATCAAGTATGCTATTATATTTTTAAACTATTATGTCTAGCTCCTGCTTATCACTTCCTAAATAATTCAAAACACAGTTAATGCATCAAGTCTTGTGTTCCCAGTCAGCAACAGAGGCTTTTTATCCCCAGTTGTCATTTTCCCTACTAAACTCCTTGTATGTCCACATATTATGTTACCAAAAAAAAAAATCTATGCACAAAAATATCTCTTTCAAGCACATCCTTTGAATCTATCCCAACAGGACACTTACAAATCCTTATGCACCTGTCAATCTGTTCAGCTTGTTTCCTTACGCTAATTGCTTGTGCTTTTCTACCAGATTGGCTGCCTGCCACTGCTATCATACATCTTGTACCAGTACCAAGAGAACCGGATTTATGGAATCTCTTTGGTTACTGAAGGTACATCACACAAACAGGTACTTTTTCAGGAGGCCTCTTGGTATGATAACAAAAAAAACCAACCAAACAAACAAAAAAAAACCAAAAAAACATTTTGCACGACAAATTCTAAACTGTGTTCTAATTACAAGCATATTTGAGCCTGCCTCTTTATGTCAAGCTGTGTTTCATCAAGCTCCAATTCTGATATGCTTGTGCACAACAAATACATTTCTAAAGGAAACCAATATCCTCTAAAGTTGTATTGAAAGAAAAGGACAATCAAAACAGAAATATATTTCCATCTTTTTATTATTTTTATTAGAATTTGAGTTGTTGCAAATGCCAAACTGGACAAAGAACTACGAAGAAAATAAGAGGCTAAAAGCAGTTATAGAAGAGATTATGCTCCAATACAAATTATAATGGAAGCTTGCATATGACTTACAAAGTTTGGAATTGGGTGCATCTGTTTTCTTAATATTCTTAAAAATAACATGCAATATATGGAATTAAGGTGAACTCCACATTTGCCATGTTTTGTGTCATTTCAATGAATTAAAAATAAGCTTTTTAAATAATAGTCCCATTTAATTAGACAACTAAAAATGAATGTCCAAAGTAGAAGTGAAGCAAGTCCCTCATACCATCTTCAATATCTTTGTGAACATTACCAACAATTATTTTGTTAAGAGTTGGGAGGCATTCCACCCTCACATATCTCTCCTGTGCTGTTCTCCCTTCAAAAAGCAATGCAAAGGACGTGTATGTGTATATTTGTCTTTCTGAGTCCACTGCCAGAAAGCAAAGATGAAACTAGCCCAGAGTAATCTTCCATGTTGCTTTGCTTCTCCAGCTTAAACAAGAGTGAACTTCATCTTAAATTTGAGAAAAACAGGCCTTGCATCTTAAAGTCAGTTGTTATGATTTTGATAAAGGAGACTCATGCATTGATTTCTCAGATCCATGTAGTACTGTTTATGCTGGCACGACATCTTGGAAGCATACCCTATTTTTTGTAGAACTTGTAAGAACAGTGTTATTTTGAAAAAATTATCTTACCATATTTCTCAAACATTTCTCAAACACTATGCAATTAGCCTGTAATATAAGCAGATGTAATTAGACAGTAAGAAGGAAGATATTATTCAATTCTTTTTGCCACTATATGTGGAATACTCTATCTAGCTCTGATTCTCCAGCAAGAGTCCAGTTGCCAGGTTGGTCACCAGCCTGGAGCATGCAACCCAGCCCAGAGAGGCTGAGGGAGCCGGGCTTGTCGAGCTTGGCTGAGTTACAACATAGCAGTACTTGAAAACAGGCTACAGATGCCATGGTCCTGGCAGATAACATAGCAGCAGGAGGTAAAACAGCTGCAAACTGCAGCCTGGGACATACATCAGGCCATCAGGAGTAACATTTTCACTAGAGCAGTACTGGGTCGGGTGGCCCAGGGAAGATTCAGTGTGCACCCTGAAGGTGTCTGAGGTTGGGCCAGCTGAGCCAGAACAAACCCTCTGTAGCACAGGCAGAAGCACAGACCCTGTGTAGCGCAGGCAGAGGCACTGCTTGGAGCAGGAAGTTGGCCTAGATGACTTTGTCATCTGATGGCACAAAGGTAGGAAGGCACTCAAGAGAGTATTTGGATCCATAAGAGGTGCTTATAGAGCTTGGCTAACAGCTACACCTGAAATATAAATGGTCCTTACCTTTGACCAACCCTAAATATATACTTCAAAATGTGAGCGCTATTTAACTTTAATAACGCTGTGTAAAATTAAAATAGATTAAATTACTTTCTTGACTGAAACTGGGGTTAAGACACTTCCTCATTCATTCAGGAAGAATAAAAAAAATATTTATAGTTTTCAACAATAGTACTTTCCCTGAAGACTGATTAAGAGATTTACATAAGTGGGTCTACTCACACAAAGTCATTTCTCATTTGTGTCTTCTACCTTCAACTGTTTTAATGTTCATTTTTCTTTTTAAAGATAGGTGCATGTGCGTGAAGGAGACAGGAATTGTATTTCATCCCAGGTGCATTTTGGCTTTGCCATCTATATGCTGTTCAGATTTTAAAACAAACTGAAACAACAAAACAACCCACTGGAATAAATCCAAATAGTATACCTTTGATGTTTATAAAAAAGAATAGAAAAAAATAAGAAGTATGTGCACTGCCCCTGGATAAGGAAGGAAAAGGCCCATCATTTTCCAATTTAATTGTGAATGTGCAAGTGCACAACAAAATCCTTCATGGCAGCAGTACTAAAGGCGGAAGAAAGTATATTTCAGAGCTATCTCTGGCTAATACGCGTCATCTCCCTCACTTCTCCTGAAATTCCTGCTTTTTTCCAGCTCACAGAGCCTCTGTAAGAATTACTTCATGATCCAGGCTATCTGAGGGTTTTCACATTCCAGTGCATCTAAAAGAGTGTTAATAATACACATAAAAATACTTTTTGAGGGGGAGAAGGAAATCTGCTTATCTAGAGAGATCCAGAAAGGTCACCCTTTCAAAGGATCTGAAGCTATAATTTCCATACTTGACAGGCACTTTTTTATAATTTCCATACTTTTTTTTTCTTTCTGGTACCATTGCACTTGAGATCCAGAAAACAAATTTTGAGGAAGTTGACTGTTGTCTAAGAAGGACAGTAAAATTTAGAAAAAAGTGATGCTAGGAGATGGAGCTGATGCTGTGTGTACCAGGTAACTCACAACTGATTATGTAGTCACAAGCTGTAGGTAATGATGATGTAGTAGAATCTTCCTGCCTCACTGAGCTTCATTACCATGAATACAGAAAATATATCGATTAAATTTTAGGGTTTTTGTCTTGGGTTTCTTAATTATTATCTGACTGGCAATGTGCTTGCTCTGCTTCACTGCTGAAGTACCAGAAAGTTCTAAAACCATGTGGCAGTGAAGCTGACAGACATAATGATGGAGTCTGATGCAGAGCAGTTTAGCTGGACCCTGCCAATGAAAAAACAAGGAAAAAAAAATCAGTGCTATATTTGCAGATACTCACACAAATGCAAATAAATATCTCCTTTTCCATGTGTTTCTATCATTTATTTTTCAAACACTGTAATTTTAATCAACATTATTTCACAGGAAAGCTTGATGGTCCTTGACAGGCGGCAACCTTTCAATACTTTTGGTGGCATGCACTAACTAAAACTTTTTTGGAGTTTATATATAATATATTACTACTATATTATATATATAATTATTTTAAATATCTTTTGAAATTATCTGGAACCTTATGTACCCAAGAGACACCTTTGTCACAGACAAACAAGGATCAGCTCTTCTGTGGGGGCACACAGAGTCATATTTTAGCAAAAATGAGAACAATTTTATATTGTATATATTGCTTCAGAAATGCAAAATGAGACATCCACTTGGATGATGCAGGAGCTGGAGTACCATCCACTTAATGCTACATTTTATCACAGTGTAATTTTTTCTTCCAAATTAATCTGATGGGCAATTCCAGCACAGAACAGGAATGCAGAAAATTATCCCACCTCCATTTTATATAATGGAGCAAATCATTACCCACCGTAAGTGAGTTTTAATTTGTCACAGTGGAAGAAGACAATTACAGGTCAATCTGTCAATGGAGTAATTTGAGGAACTAAAAGTAGTTGACCTTTCTGGTATCCTCTTCCACAACCAGAATCACTCCCCTGCTGAGCAGCAGCAGATGGCCAAAGCTGGGTGGTTCTGCTTCCTTGTGAAAACTAATTTGTTTTTCGGGGTTATTAAATATGTAAAGAAAGAAGACACAAGCAAACCCTTACTTAAGAATCCCAGCCCAGCACCCAAGCACTTCCGCAAAAGGGTCAAGTAAAGCGCCTGGGCTTCACTGAGGTCCCGTGCGGCTGCTGCAAGGTCACCTGCAGCTGCCTGAACTCCAGCTTTACCTGGAGCATCCATGCCCAGGGAGCTGCAGGAACGCTCCTCCTGGCACACAGCATGCCAGAAATGGCACACCCCAGAGTTACAGTGCAGGAACAAAAATGGTGGAAGAGAATGTTGTGATCAAAAACGTAAAAGCACGAAAACATGAAAAGGTAAAAAAAACATGAAGTTGAGAAGGTGAAAACATTACATGAAAAAGAAAAATTCATTTCATAACAATGACCAAATGAAATTTTTAAAACAAAATCTGAGGTCATGGAAGAAGAAGAAGAACAAAAAAATCTTTAAGCATGGCTAAATAATCTTCTCTTACACATAATCAAAATAGGGGATCTGGAAGAAAACCCTACAGTAAAAATGTTACTACCCAGTTCCTAGAAGCCAAGAAACAACAACAAAAAATTACTTCTGTCCTCATATATTAAAATACAGACTCTGTTCATTTTAGTCTGCTCAAATTTCTTTTATTCAAGAAAAAGGAATAATACTGGTGCAATAGAGGGAAATTTTGCAGAGGAGCACTTATGCTACCCCAAAAACTGTCTAATATTCTTAAGGCATGTGGTCTTCAACATGAACAAATCACTTTACTAAGCTTGTACATACCTTAGATATGAATTTTCTGGAATGTTTATGTAGTATATTGTATACATAATTTAAGTGCATGATAGTATGTACTTGTAAGTATGTTTTGGTTGCCCAAAAGTACCCCATGCTATGAAAAGGAGGTAACATTTCTGAAGTCTACAGTTACTTACAATCTAAACTTTTTTCTTCTTTAAGCATGCTGCATTTTTTCATGTTAGATGAAGTTATGTGGCCACTTGGGCAAATAGCATTTTGTAAATATGGTTGTTAAACATATTTTGATGTCAAGCAGAGCAGGCTCCCTAAAATTACTTGTTTAACAAGAATTTGTATTCAACAGTGCTCATAAATAAACAGAGCTTAAAAAAAATCCACTCATTAGTGGTGAGTGGGAAGCCACTAATTCCCTACTGTAGGTCCTAAGCCAACAATTCTGGCTAGTTTTGGGCTTTCATTTTTGAAGCTATTAAGAATAATCCTTTTGAAGTAAATAAAGCATTTCAAATGAATGTATGAAAACCAAAAGAGTGAGTTCTTCATTCTGCAAAGTGCTTACTCACAGTTTTACCAAAAAGTAAAATTTCTGATCAATTTTGATGCTATTAACTTGAAGATGTCCAAATAAGAAATTGATCAGCATTCCTAGTATTTTTTGGACACACATACACCTGATGTGAGCACAACATAAGATTAGTAAGGAAAGAGGCAAAGAAATTAAGGTCTTGTATTTGAACCGCTTAGCTCTGTTGCATGACCTACAGACTAGCATTAAGTCCCTTGTTTACACTTAATCATTCATGTAAGAGGCTAATCTGACTACACACACTTTTGGCAAACTCTTCCCAGGCAGATGAATGGATTTTCCAGAAGGAATTGCTTCCATTCATAATCTGCTGGCAATACTTTCTGGGTCAAAGTCCAAAAAAGTTTTGCTTGCTGGAATGATGCATCATCTTAAATTAATGCCCAAAATTCTCACTACTATTTACTTTATAAGGCATTGTGATGCAAATTATGGCTCTGCAGAGTGTTCACAGACTCTAATCTCACTAATTCCTCAAGTGCATGCCTAAGACTTTATGTAGTGTACATCAAAAAGCACATCTGTATTAAATTAAATTTATAAAGTAAAGGTCCAAGATAAAATGATCAAGCCTAATGTATATTACAGCTGGTTTTGATAATAAAAACCAGAAATAGGCTACAACATACACTTAATGCAGTCTATAATCGGCAAATGTGGCTTTTGGGGAAAAAATTATTGTCAAGCATGTGGGAAATTTGTATGCATATATATGTGTGAGTATACATATATGTATATGCTAACACGTACACAAAGAGATGAAGTACTAAGTCTGAAAATTATGCAAGAATTATGCAGGCAGTTCATGTTACTTTAAGTAAAGACTCTTGCCACACAAGTAGCAATTGGAAGAGTCTATTTCAGGTCTTCTCTTTCATAAAATTCAGAAATATTGCAATTGCACAACATTAAGGCAATACACACAGTCTTTGTTCTCTAACTTAATTTTCTTTGCACATATGAGACATCTGCTTGGAGGAAAATGGGAAAATGTCACTTTTAATAAATATACAATGCCTGTGGCAAATTAAGATTGTATTTGACAATGTACAAAAGTACATAGTAGACAAGTTTGTTAATGCTGATTATCTTACAGATCTTCAATAGATTTTCAGCAGCCATTAAAAGTTATCTTCAAATAACTTGTCAGGAGAAAAGTAAAATATGGTTATATGAACAAACTCCTTCATACAAAGATTCTTTTTACATTGTTTCCTACCCAGGATGATCAGTCTTTTTACAAGAGGAAAATGTTTTGGATTATGTTTCCTATTGCCTTTGAAAATATCATTGTGTAATTTTCTGACAGTATCCTCTTAACTGTCAAACATTGCAAGTCGTTTTATATTTCTTATTTCCTAGGCAAGTGCATTAAATTTCATGGTTTAAATCCTGGATCTTGAATTCAAATGCACACATGGATTTTAACAGACTATTCAAATACAAATTCTGCCATAATCTGGTAACATACATTAAAATTATCATTTACAGTTCAATCTAAAAAAAAACGACCAAACAAAAACCAAACAACCCAAAAACTAGCACAAAGATTGTTATTGTTCAGTAACTTACACATTGAGAACAGAGCATATGGCATAATGAATCTGTGAGGTCTCATTATGCTACAATGCCTGCCCAAGCCAGTCTTCCATCATCTACCAAAACTCTTGATCTAAGCTTTAATAACATTTTGGCTTTATAAAATAACTTGTATTTCTGGACTGCATTAGAACAAAACAGCAGGATGGGAAAAATATTAAAAAACAGTTCTAGTTCCATATCATCTGTGTGTCTGGGCTCAGATCTCTGCAATCCAGCCAGGAGCAGAAAACTACTGGAAAAGACAACTGCTGCCCACATTATACCTGACTAGCACTAAATTTGCTCCCAAAGCAGCAGAGAACAACTGGGAAAAAGATTTCCATTTGGCACAGACCTTGTCTGAAAAGACCTCAATTTTAAAACCACTCAGTGAATATTCTTAGATCAAAATAGAAACCTACATTCTCAAAAAAGGCTTCCTGGACATACCTAAAATAGAAAAGAAAATGGACAAGTTTTCTACTGCTGACAGATTAATTGTTGTAAGAACCCAGCACTGCAAACTGCTGATGTAATTGTTCTTCTAGCAATACAGTGAGCTTGTATTTCTGATGCCAAAATCTCAGGTTCAACCTTTAAAGCAGTCCTGAATGAAGCCATGCAAGGAAACTGCTAAGGAGAAGACTACTACCCCCAAGGGCAGGAATAGGTATAAAGTGCTCCTGCAAAGATTTTAACTAGTAGGAGGGCACAATGATGCAGACACTTTTGGATGCTGCTGGCACTGTCAGACACGACTTCTGCTTTCCTGAGGTTTTGGCCTCAAGAATAGGTTCTTCCTGAAAATCAGTGTGTTATTCATGTCCTTCCCATCCTTTTTCCATCATCAGTGCACCCCTGAGTGACTGAGAAATTAAAAGTTTACCTTAAGTGGTAAAAACCCTCCTATTTTGGCTTTCTAATAACTGTCTTTAAAATTACAGTATTTTGGAGACCATACCTGTTTCAAAATGCAGCAGTCCAACTGCATACATAAGTAAGCCTAGTTCCAGTCAAAAGAAGAATTGTAACCACCTTTAAGCAATCCTTCTGTGTGTGCCATCATACACATCAAGAAATAATAATAAAAAAAAACACTCTAAACGAACTCCTTAGAGGTCTGAAGCCACCTCTGACACTATAATTTTATATTACTATTATTTAATTTTATAATAAACAGTACAATATTGAACACCATATATGAAGCATATACTATACTGTTATTATATCTTGTGCTGTATCAATATATTAGCAAAACGACAAGAGATTAGGTGCATTATAAAAAAAGTTGCAAGCTCTTTTACAAAGAAAAGTTAATGATAGCAATGTAGCAAATGCCTCTCTGGCTGTCATATCTACTCTCTGCCCATTATGGCCAAAGAAATACCTGGACCTTCTAAGCAGCTATTTGGCAAACCTCTATATCCTTAATTTAGAAAATGCTTTCCATGACTTTCTGTGGTAAAAGCCATCTATGGAGATGTGCAAGGTGGGGTTAGATCATAGGCTGGACTCATTCTCAAAGCTCTTTTCCAACCTAGTTGATCCTGTGCTTCTGTAGGACTGAAAAAGGTGACATAAAGCTAGCCCTCGAGGAAAAGAAGCATCCTTTTTTTCCTCTATCAATATAAATATTGATACCGATAAGCCAATCTAAGAAGATCAGATTACAAAAAATACTTTGCGGTTTCACACCAAAGAAGAACCCAATACCTCCATCACCCTCTAGCACCACAAATTACGGTGATGTCATGCATCAGTCTACATAAAACATAAACCTTCAGCAGGAAGCCAACAGTTGTCTCTTGCCTCTTTCAATGAGGGAAGAGACAAGGCACAGATGACTTCTTACTCACTCGAGAGAGATTTTCCTTTTGCTTTAACCAGTGTTTCTTGCTGTCCATTCATCAGTGACACCATGAGGACACAAGCCAAGTGTCCAAGACACTTTGAAATGCTGTTCAGGAGCAGCAACACAAAACAACCTCCAGAATAAGGTTTGTTTGGGACAGAGCAATCATGAGCAACATGGAAAGAGAAGGAAGGCCTCCTGTTGCCCCTGTTCCACCAGGGATTACGTGTTGAGAAGTAAGAAACTAAGTTCAGGGAAGGACACTCTGGCTTTTGGTGTTTTTGCATGACTTAAGAACAGATGACAAATCACATTCGTGGAGCATCATATGATGGAGTAGCAAATGGGAACAGGTATGAAAAAATATGCAAAAGAAGAGTGAATGGTAATTACAAATTTGTCCTAGGTTCTCACTTGGGATTGTCACTTCTCTCCAGCTCCCACACCTCTGCTAGACAGCTTTGACTTTTCCAGACAGAAACAGAACCTCTGTCTTTTTGTTTGAGGAGCTGGAGGAGTTCAGTGCTTACAACAGGGAAGCAAGAACTGTGACTGCTGCATGTGCAGTAGGACCATATTTTTCATATTATTATTTGTTGTTCTGGTCCTCCTTTTCAGAGACCATAAGGGAAAATCAATCTAGCAGGACTTTTTTACTTGAGAAAGGGCTTTGTTCATGCTCCCAAGAAAGATTAAAAACCTCTCTACATGGGTGAATGCAACAGGCACTGCTGGAAAGGCATGGGATTTGAAGGTATACAGTAGCAGCAAAGATGTACAGGATAAGTGCATGTATCTGTTCAAAACTTGGGAACAGAGCTGCATGCAACACAAATCAGAGCAGATGCAGAGAACCTCAGAGGAGTTAAGTAGGGAGGGAAAGAGAGTAGAAATAAAAGCATTTGTATGTATTTACATAGATTAAGCTGGGCAAATTGACAACAAGCCAATAAACACTTCTGGAAGTGGCTGGAAGCAATTGATTACAGGAAAAGGAGGGAAGGAAAATCAGAAATATGCAAGTACTTCCAGAATATGTGCATTCATGTAACAAGACTGAATGGCTGAAAAAAAGAAAGAGATTTTCCAGAGCCACAAGGAAAATCATAAGACACATGGCATGGCTCTACTTTGAAGATGCTACATCAGAAAATTAAGAAGAAAAAAATTATTTTATACATCTTTATTCTGGCTAAAATACCCAGACCAACTCAGGCATGTCTCAGAGGCCTTGTCCTTGCAAAACAGTCCCTCACAGGGCTCCAGACATTATTCTTTCTCATGGCAAAACCCCAAAGTCATGACAGCCTTCTGTAATAAAGTTTTTCTCTTAATTTTGTACTGTCTTATAGTCTTTTTTTTCTTTTAAAACCATGGCAGGAATGAACAAGAACAGACTTCGTATCCATTTTCAGAGACAGCAGTCCAGAATCTTATTAACCCATGTCAGCCATGGCAAGGGTTACACACTCATTTATTTAGTGAATTTATTTCTTAAAACCAACAACTGTATTAAAGAAACAAGAAAAAATAATAGTACTAGGGATGCTTAATTTATAATAATGAAAAAATGAACAAATTTGCTGCTCAAAATGTTATCTTTGGTCCACTACTCCCACTGATGCATTGTCTCAATTAAAGTCTGTTATTGATTATGCAGGCATTTATACTAGTGTCTTGTTACATATACAAAAAGAAACCAATATATTTGTTCATGTGTGTAGATGCCCACATTTTCTTCCATAAAAATCTAGGAGCTGGATACATTGCTGCAGTGCTAATAGAAACACATTGTTCCTTCCTCTTCCCAGTTTCTTAGTTCTAGCAGGAATCTCTCATTTGACCTTCAGCAAGACATTTCAATTCTTTGTGCCTGTGTTTTCTCATCTGTAAAATTAAGGCTATAATACCTACCTACTTCACAAGAGGGACAGTGTTAAGTTTAATGCATTAATGTCCTAAAGTGTTTTCAGACAAATGGATCAAACCCACTACAGAATGTAAGTTATTATTAAATTATGTTTCACTGAGTTAATGCTGTTGCATTACTCTATCTGATTAAATAAGAAAAAAATATTCAAGCAATGCCTCTTGGATACTTTTTTCCAAAAGGGTGAAATTGGTGTTCACAAGCCTACAGATGGACTCAAAGTTTTATTTTGGAGAAAGAAAGAAGTGAGGAAATCTAGACATCAACAGAAGTGAAAGAGTCCTGGGAAGTGGATGGTTGTGAGGGCATTTCAAGCAATTGTGAGGTAGAGCAAGCAGAAATTGTGCAGCAGAAGGCAACTGTGCCTTGTGCCCCACTGTGACACATCAGTCTCTGGAAGCAATGGAGTCTCTGTTCATCTCTGTGCCAGCGGGACAGGAGCACCCCCTCTAACCACATCAGTGCTGCATATGGCCTCCACTCAGAGGAATGAAGTACAAGATCTGTAGCCTGGAGTTGCTTTCCCATGGATCCGACCACCTCACAGGCACAGTTCAGAAACTCTTTGAGTCTGTTCAGTCACGGCAGCCAATCCGTCTGTGATGAACGTGACACATTAAAATGTCATTTGTGAAAAGGGGGATTCATTGCAGGAGGGTTGTTCATACCTGATGCCTCTCCTACATCTCCGCTTGACCTGATGCGCAGATGCCTGGTCTTGTCCTGTGATCTCACATCAGGATCTTGTTGTGGGGGATAAGGGAAAGGAGTGTTTGGAGCAAGAGCTGCAGGAAGATGAGAAGGGTTTTTGACAGCATGTTGAGTTGGATGTTGTACTGGTGTTGATGCCGCTGGTCCCAATGCCATCAAGGCATTTCTTGTGGATGACAAGGAATCTAGGAAAGTAGTGATTAACATGCATATCAGTGTGATTGACAAGCAATGTTGCCTGCTTTGTGCTAATGTATTGCACTTTAATGGATAACACCTATTCTAGGCATACCAGAATCAGCATATAGATTTAAAGCACAGATTTAAACCAGAAATATTTAGTATCTTTCCCAAATAAACAAATAAAGAAAAATTGTTTGATGGATCTATCTGCTCAATAGACCACAGAGACCAGATTCTGTCTGGTGACAAAATGTTTTTGCCTTGCAGGGTTCAAGTGGATACAAGGCAACATTCTTTCAGATTGCACTAAGGCCAATTCATTTGCTTTCTCATTCATCCATCCCCAGTTTGTCACTCCAAAGGCAAGAAAAAAATAAGTACAACATTAGGTTCGATATCCTAGTAGTGTGCTATTAAATATACACAAATTGGGGAGCTTGGAAATATTTAAGCCTTTCAAATCTGCCAAGACTGAAATGGAGGTTGCAAAGTCTAAGGTTGCATATATTTTATGTCCTTTTTGGCACCATGCTGCATTCATCAAAGCATCCATTCTCTTTTTCTTTTTTCTTATCACATCTGCAGAGGATAGACTACATGCTTTATTACTATACCAGTCAAAGGTCACACAGTCTTATAAACAATAAGGATGCCACTTTAATTTCATGAGAAAAATCTTTCTTGATGTGGAAGCTTACCACTAAAGCAGTGGTGCTACTTGCTGTGTAGTACGTGTGCAGTAGCTCCTAGGATTAAATTTGTGAGGTAATTCTAGTTTCTGCTGGCATTATGCACAAACATTCCTTTTCAATTTTCTTCTCTTCACCAGGGCACATATAAGCCTTTCACAATGGCATTGGTTTATTTTTTTAATCCATCTCATACTTTACAGAATTGAAATCAAGTGCCTGAAGTTGATTTCATAACAACATCTGCTTTATTTATTTGCTTATTGGCGGACTAGCAATTTCTGAGTAAGTTCCTAGCATAACATATGATCATCCAGAATCAGCCCCCTGCTGCCAAAAATTATCTGTGTCCTTTGATTGAAAGATCAGCCACTTCCTTTGGCATTTTATGCCAAATGTTAACTCTGGATCCCCTTTTAGCAGCAAAGAAGTAACATTTCACAGTCTGTTACACAGGGAACAGGCTACTTCTGCAAGCGCTTTCAATCAGATAATTAAGTGTAAGGATCTGAATAACCAGATTTCTGAGTGGTAAGCATGAAAATGCATTGTTAGAATATCCTCAGCTAGGAGACCACTACCTGATCATTCCTGCACCAAAACAGTTTCCTTCCACCTCTCATTTTAGTGATGCCATATCTTCTAATACTTATAACTCTACCTTACAGCAAGACTGGCTGAAGGAACAATGGAATTTATGCCTGAAAGCCATTTACCCAAAATAAACTACAATAAAATAAAGTATGCTCAAAGGCATAATTTCAGACTGTCATTGTCATGGGAAGAAAAAGTATGTAAATTTGTATTTCATTTAGGAATAGTGCAGCAATCAATGTTTCCAGTAATGTTTGAAGTGACTGATTCAGCAGGCTATAGCAGAGAAGTGGGGCTGTTTAAGCAGCAAGCTAATTTCCGGATATTATTTTTATGCACAGAATATAATACCTTATTGATTAGCATTTTGATCATTACAAGGCCAAGATGAAATGGCGCTATCTGTGAAAGAAAAGGTGTAGAGAAAGAAAGCAGGAACCAGACAGAAAAATTAAGCAAATACAGTGAAAAGTAAGTATGTCAAGTCATGAGTAGAGTGAGAAGGCAGGGCTTACTGTCTGGGTGACAGGAACATGAGAAAGTACAGAAAGGATGATCACCCTCTAAGCAGGTAAAAGTGTAGCCCCTTAATATGGAGGGGTTTTTTAATGATCTAGAAATTAACTGATTTGAGAGCTTTCTACATTTCAGTACTCCTGACACCAAAAAAAAAAAAAAAAATCCCACTATATTTAATACTTTTAAGTTCTACACATTGAAAGGTCTGTTCTAGAGGTTTAGATCTTCTTCCTAGCTGTTTCACAAGAAGAAAGGACAGAGGAAGTGGGGTTGTTTGGTCTGTGTGATGCAGTAAGTACATTTCTACTCCCGACATTTCTCTTCCTTTGGCAGCTCCCCCACAGATCACCCTGTGCATGGAGAATATAGAAGCAGCAGGACAGAACAGCACAGCAATCACAAACCTCCTGTGTATCTAAACTGAGATAGCAGCTCCACCACCGAAACTAAGAAACTATTTCAGTGACATCTGGCAGAATTTGCCAGATGCCAATATGAGAATTCATGCACAGTAAGACAGGAAAAAACACATCCTCAGTGAACGAACTGTACAACATTGAAGAACTTGAGAAAAAGCATCAGAAAAGAAAGCAAAGAAAAAAATAGTAAGTCCCTCATATACCCATTTTTCAAGCACATTTTGATTTAAATGAATGCGTTATAGCTCTTTCTTATCCAATGACATCTTCTTGTAATACTTTGATGAATTTAAGGTAAGAGATCTTACCTATAGAAATGTAAAATAAATAAATATATATATGAATGAAGATTTAGGCATGTGTTATAGCCAATACATGACAACTGGTGAACAAAGAATTGATGGTCCTAAATCCTCCCAAATTAGCTTTTTGTTTAAATATATGTTCCCATGTCAGCAATTAACAAAGATATATTTAACTCTTTATGTACAAGTGAGGAAAACTATAAAATTAAGTCGCGCACATCAAAGACCTATAGCCAAGTAAGAAAAGTATTTATTAACTTTGTCTATTGCTAAAGCTGGAGCTCTGCACTTGTCTGCATTGAATTGTACCTGTTTCTTCCAGACTGTTTTTCCAATCCATTGTGATCACATTCAATTTTAGTTCCATCCCCCAGCTAACACCAAGGAAAAATATCAACCCAAACTTACAGATTGTGTTCTGAACTGCTGTGCAGATGTCACATAGAAAGAACATGTTACATTTTTAATTTTAAGTTCCAGCAGAAATGCTCACAGATTATGACCCCAAGTTTGCCTGGTATTGACTTCCTGAAGGATTTAAAATGTATTACTTTAAACTACTCAATTCACTTCAATAGCCATGGAAGTCCTTCTGCGAAAGCAACTTGAAGCTGCAGGATACCACCAAGAGTGAGCTACCAGACACATTCCATGCGGGGTCTTCAACAAACAAATTAAGCAGCCATTGTTCCCCACAGACTGTTTCAGACCAATCATTCACTGGACAGGACACGTCTATCACATCTCAGGCTCTGGTCACACTGTCAGAATTTCCTTGACATGACTTTGTGTTTCTTTTCTGTCTCACTGATACATCTCTGCCTACAGGCTCCTACCAGGCCTGCTGTGCGAAGACATTGCTAAATTCTCATCCCGAAGCGCTTCAAGGAAGAAGAATGTCAGAAGCCACCTTGGATTCTACCAGATGATGGCATCACCAGTGCCAGATGCAACTCCTGTGGCCTGAGAGAAAGCCACCAAGGCTATTTACCCAGGCCATCACTTGCAAAGTGGCACATGCCTGCATTGTGGGCTCCCCTCTACAGAGGAAGTGAACAGTATCCATCTTAAGGATTCAGGATTGTGGGGAATTTGACTCCTGCTTCTCCTCAGCCTTGCATGTTGTTTGAGAATATATTATTGCTGATAGTACTACTAGAAGTAGCACTACTAATACTACTCCTACTACTGCTATTACTGCCAGAAACATTAATTATGTAGTAATTATCTCCCTTTATATTGAAATGTCGTTCTTTCAGATTTAAACCAACCATGACTTCCAGACTAGAGACTCTTTCAAAATAAAAAAGGAAAATTATTTTCTTTTTTCTTGCCCTGATTTTCAAATAATACATTTTTTTTTCACCTTTTCTTCCTGATGTAACTTACAAATTCTGCCCTAAAAACATTTGGAGACTCATAACTGTGATTCTACCACTGTTGCTAATCTTACATATAGATTGACATTTGAGTCAGGTTTAATATAACAGATGAACCCAACTGCTGACTGGTTCCAGTTATGTTAAGATGTTCAGTGACTTGTAAAAATAACAAAAAAATTACTTCTCTGGCAGGCTGAGGAATTAACACCATACTGAAATAGAGACCTCTTCTCATGTCGTTTTCTTTGTTGGGGAGTTCTTTTCATCCATCTGTTATTAACAGTACTCAATACAAAAAAGGAATTTATGGGTTGTGGAGAAAGGAACAGGCCATATGGGAGGACTATAGGAAAATCATTAGAGTAGGCAGGGATGTGACAAGAAAGGCCCAGGCCCGCTTGGAATTAAGTCTGGCAGAGGACATCAAGGACATCAAGAAGGGCTTCACAAATAAATCAGCAGAAAAATGAAGATTAGGGGAAATGTGGGGCTGCTGCTGATTCAGATGATTGTTCTGGTAATAGAAGACACAGAGATGAAGGAAACATGGAATGCCTTCTTTGCCTCAGTCTTCACTGCTGAAGATGGCTCTCAGGAATCCCAGAACTCTGGGATAAGAGAAGGACAGAGAAAGGAAGACTTCCCCCAGGTCATAGACGGTTGGGTTAGAGATCAGCTAGGCAGAATTCACATGCATAAATCCATAAAACCTGATGGGATGTTCCACAAGTGCTGAGGGAGCTGATGGATGTTGTTACTCTGCTGTTCTTGACCACGTCTGAAAAACCATGGAGAATGGGAGCGGTGCCTTATGACTAGAGGAAGGCCAGTGTTATTCCCATCTTTAAACAGGGCAAGAAGGAAGACCCATGAAACTACCAGCAAGTCAGCTCGACTTCCATCCCTGGAAAGGTGATGGAATAGCTCATTCTGGAGTCACCAGGGAGCATGTAGAAGAAAAGGTAATCAGGAGCAGTCAGTATGGATTCACCAAGGGGAAATCATCCTTGACAAATCTGATAGCCTATATCATGACACAGCAGGATGGGCTGATGACAGTAGGGCAGTGGCTGTTGTCTACCTAGACTACAGCAAGGCTTTTGATACTGTACCATAAAATCCTCATAGGCAAGCTCAGGAGATGCGGGTTTGATAAATGAACAATGACATAGATCAAGAACTGATTGAATGGCAGAGCTCAGAGTGCTGTGATCAGAGGATTAGAATCCAGCTGGAGGCCTGTAGTCAGTGGTGTTTCCCAAGTTCATTACTGGGTCCAGTTTTATTCAACTTGTTTATCAAAAACCTGGACAAAGGGAAAGAATGCAAGGGACCATCAGCAAGTGTGCTGAGCAGCTGATACACCTGAGGACTGTGCTGCCATTCAGCAGGATCCTGATGAGCTTAAGAATTGGGCAGAAAAAAACCCAACAAGGTTCAACAAGGGCAGGTGTAGGGTCCTGCACCTGGGGAGGACTAACCCCAAGTACTAGCACAGGCTGGGGCCTGAACTGCTGGAGAGCAGCTCTTCGAAGAAGGACTTGGCAGTCTTGGAGGATGACCATGTGATTGACCATGTGTCTTGGTGTGATTGACCATGAGCTGGCAGTGCCCCTGTGGCTAGGAGGGCCAATGGTATCAGGCCAATGGGGTGCATTGGGAAGAGTGTATCCAGCAGGTAAAGGGAGGTGATCCTGCCCCTCTACTTGGCCCTAGTGAGACCACTGGGATACTGTGACCAGTTCTGGACTCCTCAAGACAACAAAGACAAAGAGCTACTGAAGAGGATCCAGCAGAGGCCACAAAGCTGATGAGGGGTCTGAGCATCTCTGTTGGGAGAAGAGACTACAGGAGCTGGGCCTGTTTAGTCTAGAGGAGAAAAGACTGAATAGAGCATCTCATTAATGCATGTAAATATCTCAAAGGTGATGGTCCAGACTGTTTTCAGCAACAGAATGAGGAGCAATGGCCATAAATTAAACCACAAGAAGGTTCCACCTCAAAGTAAGGAAAGGTGGCAGAGCATTGGAACAGGCTGTCCAGGGAGGTCATGGGGTCTCCCTTTCCACAGACATTCAAAAACCATCTGGACCCATTCCTGTGTGGCCTGCTCCTGGTGACCCTGCCTTGGTAGGGGAGCTGGACTAGATGATCTCCAGAGCTCCCTTCTAACCCTAACAATTCTGTGATTCTGTGATTTATCTGCCAAATGACTTGTTACACCGAGTGCAAGAGTCATGAACAATTAATTTATTTATTTCCTCATGCTTTTGCAAAATATTGGTAGAAAATGCATGTTTGCTCATGACTGATTAACATCAAACTATTTTAATTTCTGCTGTTCTTACAAAATTCAAGTTAAATATGGAGTAAAAGTGCAATGTCCCTCCTTGTCTTCATTTCACTATGCACTTTTCTCCCTTGTCTTGCCATCTGTTTAGGTGTTGGGTTTTTTTAAGCTCTACTATTTCACACTACTAAGACTTTGCAAATTTCAAGCTGAAAAGGGAGTTGAGTAACATGCGTAATTTTGACTCTTTAACACAGTTAAGTAAAATATTCAATCTTTAGCCATTTTAACTATCTTTGAGGATTTCTATCAAATAGTAAATCTAGTAACCTCATACTTAATTCTTACACAAGGGTTTTCACCATAGACAAAGCTGGAAATTATCAGTCTGCCAGTATTTCAGGTATTCCTGAAATTCATTCAGTGCATCCCACTCAGGCTCAAGTTAAGTCTTATTGCTAGACAATGACAGAGCACAGAATGCATGAGTCTGAAGGGTATATGGGGATTCATCTCGTTCAACTTCCTTGCTCAAAGCAGGGTCATAAAAAATAAATTGTCCAGAAAAAATAAATTGTCCAGGACTGAGTCCAGTTGTGTTTTGAGAATGTCCAAGAATGGAGACTGTACATCTCTAGACAGTGTTCCAGTGTGCAACCACTCTCACAGTAAAGTAAAAAATAAAATCCTATATTCAGATAGAATTTTCTGTGTTTTACTTTATGCCCATTGCCTGTAGTCTTCTCAATGAGCATGAATGAGAAAAGTCTAAATTTTCCTCTTTACACCCTGCCATTTATAAATATTGATAAGCTTTCCCTTGACTCTTCTTCAGGCTAAATAATCACAGCTCTCTCAGCCTCTCCACATATGAGAAACCCTTGTAGACTTGCTCCACTAAGTCCATATCCCTGTTGTATCAGGGTGCCCAGAAATGGCACCCCAGATGTGGCCTCACAAATGCTGAGCAGACAAGAAGGGTCACCTCCCAGGACTTGTTAGCAACATTCTTCCTAATGCAGCCCGACCAGGAGGCTGTTGGCCTCCTTTGCTGCAGGGGCTCATTGCTGGCTCTTGGTCAGCTTACTGTCCACTAGCACCTTTAAGGCCTTCTCTGAAAAGCTGCTTTCCAGCTGGTCAGCCCTAGTGTGTACTGGTGCCACGTGTTACTGCTCCCCGTGAGAAGGACTTTGCCCTTTCCTCTGTTGAACTTCATAAGGTTCACTTCTCCAGCCCATCCAAGTCCCTCCCTGCATCAAGGCAAACACGCCTAAGGTTTGTCAGCCATTCCTCCCAGATTTGTCTCATCTGCAAACTTGCTGAGTGTACAGCCTGCTCCATCATCCCAATCATTAATTAAAATGTTAAGCAGTGCTGGACGCTGTATTGCTGCCTGGGGTACACCACCAGGGTCTGATCTCCCGCTAGTCTTCATGCTGCTGATCACTGCACTTTAAGCCTGCCAGTTCAGACAGCTTTCAGTCCACCCCCACAAGCCCCTACTTCATCAGCTTGTGAGCTCCTTGATCCCTTATGTTTTTTGGAAGTTATCACTAGTGCCCTCCAGAAACATTCTGAGCTACTTGTGCCCTTCTGTGCTGTCCCTCCAACAGACAGGAGAGTGGGACAAGCCGCCCATGAGATGAAGAGATGATAGCTCAGTATGGTAGTTGCACTCTACCTTCATACTAGTGAGTCACCAAATACCATCTGTTTTGCTTTCCCTTACATACAGAATTTCAAAACTAAATTTTGAAACACATTTTCTACGTAATGTGCTCCAAACCACTGAACTATCCTGGACGTCTTCTGCTGGACTCACATCATTATGGCAGTACCTTATACCCAAAAGCCCTTTCAACCCAACCTTGTTGAGTTCCCTCTTCCTTCAGTCATCAACTGCTGCTCCAGTCCAGTGTCATTTGCAAACTTGAGAAGGGAGCACTCCATCCCATCCTCCAGGTCAATAATATAATAGAGGAATTACACAAAATCAGCTCCACTGCTGATGGATCTCTGAAGGGCACTGCTCAATCTTTTCAGTATTTCAGAGGGATATATTTAGTTATAGAGCTAGGCTCTAAGTGACATGCTTTAGAATTGAAAAAGAGTATTTATATTTTTTTTCTATTTAAGGATCTGTCTTTGTATTTTTACTGACCCATAAAATTCAGTTAGAATATATTGTTACACTATATTTCTGTTTCCAGAAATTTTGAGGACTCTAATCAACTTCATTCTTTAAGAATTATTTGCTCTGTTCTACACACAATTTCAACTAATATTTCTGTTTTTACACAATCAGACCAATACGATTTGCAGTTACTATAGGTAAATTTAAAAGCTTCTTCAGAAATACATGCTCAGTGTCTTACTATTACAAAGAAAGCTAAAATAAATTCAGATAGATAAACCACATTCAAAAGTGTGAAGTTGTTAACAAGATATATTTCTTCAAGGTCAAAAGGAACAATAAAAAGAAAATCTCTACTCTGCACAGGACAAAAAGGCAGAAAATTAAATTTCACTGCAAAAGGGTTGACAGGCACTATGGTCCTTACTTGAGTGCTATACATTATGAATCTCTTCCCTATTTTGCTAATAGCATCCATTACAGATGTTGAAAGGTCATGAGTCAGGCTCAAAAATACCATGAAACTGAACCTATGATCACAATAAATTCTTATTGCTTATTTACCTTTGGATTTCAGAATGCACTCCTATTACCTTTTCAAGTTTTACTCTGTAACCACACAAGATACTGCATGTCTATTTTTAAATGAAAGCATTAGAGCGGCTTCCTGACCATTCATCACACTCCATTCCTCACCGCCCCCAGTACTCACTTCAGAGCTCTCTCCTACTTGTTTTTTCTTTTTCTTTTCTTTTCTTTTTTTTTTTTTTTTTTATTGTGTGCTGTGGAAAGCATCCAAGACATCAGCTTCATTTCAAGGACCCAGTGTCTTCCCACATTTCCTTATGCACCAAAAGAGCCAGATTCAAAAGGAGTGAAGGATGATCTGGGGCAACCTTTACATGAAATAATAATGGAAAAAGAGCATTTTATATATCAGTTCAAACAAATTAAAGAAACTAGTACATGAAAGAACTGTCTGGGTGTGACCCACCTGTGCATTATGCATTGGGCAAGGCAGGAAGTGGACTGACACTCAAGTACAACAAGCAACACCAAGAATCTATGTGGATATCCCTGTGAAGCCAGAAACCACTGTTATGAGTTTCTACTTCTGATATCTGGGTCAAGAAATATTTGATTCAAGTAAAATGCAAAAGTAAAAGAAATCCTGGGGTTTTTTTCTTTAGGGGAATTGAGTAAGTGTCATGAAATGTGATTCTGGGATTGACCCCCTCCTTCAAATCAGATCCCAACTGTGCAAAGGCACCTGCAGGCCTTGGACTAGGTTCATCCTCCATCTCTAAATCCCTCCTATTAGCCCTGTACTCATTTTTATGATGGATTACAGCTCATATGTAATGTAGATGTATCACCATTTCATCTAATATCTGTGTATAATATTGTATTCACAACTTTCCATTTCATTGGTTACGCATTGCACTTTGATTTTAATGTATATGCCTTTGTGATACATCTGCCCACTGAGTGGCAATTTTAATTGAAAACTAAGCTTGAACTCACTTAGAATATTTGAAATTTAGCATATCATTTCATATTATCTTACCAAATTAATTACATATGATTACACATGTGTGATAAGACAGTCCGAACTATGGCTGAAGTACCACAGTGATGATAAATGACAAATTGCTAAGTTTGGGAAAAGTGACTATGATTAGACTGCCAGAGGATCAGTGTTGGAACAGTTCTGTTTAACATTTTAATTTTTATGTTGAAGACCTAAACAACTGGTTAATTTGCTGAAAATTTCCTGATGCTATTAAGCTGGGTGCTACTGAGAATACTAATGAAGGCAAGGAACTTGGTTTAGAAATGTGTTTGGAAAATAACATAGGAGATAAATTTTCAAAGAAGCATTTAGTAGCAAAAGCATTCTGCAAAATTAAAATATCACTAACAAAACCAATCTGAACACAGTTCTAGAAGAAGCACTGGAAGCAGAAAATTAGATAAATGTGAATTCTACAGTGGAAGTAAAGAGAACACGTATTAGGTAACTCAGGCAGCTGCTGGGAGATAGCAGTCCCTGAGGCACAAAGATAGGTTGCCATTAGTGGGTTTACTTCCTAGATGCTAAATGGATGGTCTGTCATGTAAAAACCTAGGTAGTATCCATTAGGATACAGACTTGAAGGTATTTCCTAGGTTAAGAGGATATTGGTTCATGAATATGAAGGAGTGAAAAAAACAATAAATGCACAATTTTTCCATGCAGCTGATCAACAATTTTCCATGCAGCTGCACCTGAACAGCACAAACAACAAATTCCTTTCTATATGGCCAGATGCAGAGTGTGATTCATTTGACCAAACCTAGAGTTATGCTAAATATTATGGGTTATTATAGACAGTGGAAAGAAGCAGACTGCTATAGTACAGGATTCATTGCATCCTAAAGCATGCATCTAAATGTCTTGACTGTAAAGGCTGACCAACTCAAAGATATCTAAAAATAGGTTTGATGAATCAGACATCAACTTTACATCCATCTTCACTTCTCAGATCAGTTCAGCTTTGATGGGCGCTATCTATACATGTGCATCCTGGTTATGGATCCGGTTTTAAGCAGGGAACTCTGTAAGGCCAAACTAGCAGTACTTACATAAAACTAAGAATGAAAGCACTCTCAATAATGATCAAGGCAGAAAACTCCACAAGTGCAAATAAAAAGTAATGGGGACTACGAGAATAGTCTTAAACCAAAGGAGGGTAGATTTAGATTAGATAGCAAGAAGAAATTCTTTACTGAAGGGGTGGTGAGCCACCAGAACAGGTTGGCTAGAGAGGTTGTGGATGCCATTCCTGGAATTGCTCGAACCCAGGTTGGATGGGGCTCTGAATCTAGTGAAGTGTCCCTGCCTATGGCAGGGATGTTAGAACTAGATGATCTTAAGGTCCCTTCCAACCCAAACAATTCTATGATTCTATGACTCTATGAGTCTATGATTCCATGAATGGGAGCTTTATAAATATCACAATACCTAATTTTATTAGCAGTTTTCTCACAGAGATTGAAAGAAATGTCTATAAATCAAAAGAGCTTTCATACAGGACAGCTGAAACACAAAGCAACCAAACAGTCATTCAGATTTTGTATTCCTAGCCAGCCACAGTCCCACACCTTCTCCTTTAGCGCTACATAGCTGCACATATTTACATATACAAGCTTTTGAGGTAAACAAAGTCAAAGAACAAAATACCTGTCGTATTGTTTCTACTGAGAAAAATGTGTATTTATACAAACAGTGTTCTGTAAATAAAGATTAACACTCTTGCAAAGATATGTGAAACACTGTAAAATCTTAAAATATCCTCCTTTTCTCATGATGAGTTTCTGTCATCAAGGGGATACGTTTCAAACTTATTTTAATCAGAAAAGGTCATACTATGGTTTTGTCTATCAAGAATATTCAGACTGAGACAATTGTAGTCTAAAGTCCTTATATTTTATGGGTACATTTTTATTTTTTTTTATGACAGATACAGCCTGTATCTCAGTATTATATGAAGACAGAAGAATAACTGTGTGCTACAACTCAAGGACACAGCAAAATTTTCTAGAGACACTTCTACCTTTGTATGTGATTTTACACAAATAGGGCTATTCTGTATCAGATATATATCCCACTTGTTCCTTGGACCTCCACAAGTCAGTAGGAACAGCAGAGTCAATTGCTACAGGAACCATGCTTCTACAATGTGAGGTTTAAAGTAGGAGTTGAGTAGGGGAATGGAGAATGGTGACACTCCTCTGTTCTCTCTCCAGAAAGCTAATGTGATTAATGGTGCAACTCCTGAAAATTCTGCCTAACAGCAAAAAAATAAAAGCACTTCCTCTGTTTATCACAGCCAATAGAAAGTGGTGAGATGAACATGATGCACAATCAATATACAGAGATCACACTGTGATCTTAAATCTAACAGAGACCATTATATATTACAACAGAAATACAAAATCAGCAAGGTTTAACCAGAAAAAACATGTGAAACTGCCTATTAGTACAGCTTTGCAAAAAAATGCAGTAAATTCTCTTCACCCTTGGATGACTCTGAATAAAAATTGCACATCTTTGCAAAAGATAAATTACAATTTTGAGGGAGACTTGTAAACCTGCTGCAGGACTCTCTTGATGCATAGAGTAACTGGTCCATGTAAGGCTAATGAAGTCAAGATTACCATATTTTGTAAATTAATCTACCGCTAGGTTTTTGACCCCATTAGGACATCCAAGAATAACAACAAAAACTAGGCAAGAAGAAGTTATTGTTATAAGCATCTCCCAAGACTTCTACCACCATGCTGATCACTCCAAGTAAACCATTGCTGATGTAACAATATCTACATGCAAGGATCCATTTCAAGGCAAGCATTTTATTTGCATTTCATTCATTTAGTTTTCTCTGCTCTTTGTAGGTTGTGCTACAAAGGAGAGGCTTTCTGGTATTCCTACCAGTTCCTCCCATGATTTACCACATAGAAAGTTCTTTGCATGACCTCTTAATAACTAGATCTTAGTTCCAGGGATAAAACCTGGCACGTCACCCAGCTCTAAAGCATGTCTGTATTATAGCAGCACTTTGATTGCAGCTACCAGCGCACCAAATTTAAGAGAAACAATCCTCTTGACTTTTGTATATTCCCACTGCATTTCTACCCACCTCACAAGTTATATGTCTTACTTTATTAATACTGGCTTTCAGGTTTTAGGGAGAGAAGCTTACGCTGAAGTCAATTACTTTGGCTGTGGCTGTAGTTTTTGTCCAAGCAGACTAAAAATCAGATCTTTTCAAAGCACCTTTACCTTGTCAGTTTCAGTAAAGATGTCCTTTGCACAAATGAGAATTGGATCAAAAGTATTTTTCCCATTTTTATACAAGTACCTATATTATTGCTTCGATCCATATGGTTTAAATAATTTAATACATATCACAAAAGTATTATAAATCAATTCCATCTGTCTGTCAGATCTTCATGTGAGATTTCTTATGTATCAAGAAATTCTTGTTTCTATTAGTTCTCTTTTTCAGAATAAGGACATCATTTGGAACAAAATGGTAAATGCAATTCAATGTCCCTGCCTTCATAATAAAAATAAACAAACATTTATTGGGAGATAATTTAATCACAAAACTGAAAAAATAATCAGGAAAACCTCATGGTTTTCCTTAAATGATGCATTTAACATAGTTTAAAGAAAATCTTCCATTCCAGCCTGAAATCTATTAAATACACTTGGTAAAGTACTGTAGCAATACTAAATCCACTCAGCAACAAGAAGCAATTCCTAACAAAAATGTGAATAAAAATTCATTTCTATCTTCTTCCTGTTGCTAAATACCTCTAGAGTTAACATTCCTCACTACAGCTTCAAGCCCCGCTTCTTCAAATACAGCACTCTGATCACATTTGTGTCTCTAAACTTCTTGCAGTTTAGCTGGTACTAAGCCATGCACTCCTAAAGGGTTCCTGTGCTTGGAAGTTGCTCATAAGACATCGGGGTGACATTTTTCCTGATCCTTCTTGCTTTAAAACCCTGTGAAACGCCTACTTCCTCTTCACAACATTTCATCGTCCCCCTGCTGATGACTCCTTTCTCTTGGATCCCTGCCTCTCTCCTCACTGTGGGCAGATGAGAAATCACAGAGCACCCGGAGTCAGTGGTCATGGCAGGAGAGAGGAGCTCTGGAGCAGCAGTGATGCCAGCCAAGACAGAGCATATGCTAACTGAGAGCAAAAAGAGCCCATCAGCGGGAAACAAGGGTAAGAGCCACAAATGGAGGAAATGGGCAGCGGGACTGAGTTCTTTGACAGACATAGAAGGCCTGGAGAATAACAGAATTGGATATGAACACCCTCAGAAAAAGTGCAAAATTCCTTTTTTTTAAAAAAAAAAATCCAGACTACTCTATGTTTAAAATATTTACTGTGCATCTCCATCAAACAAGAGAATGTTTCTAATGATATGGCATCAGCTGGTATCAGAGAAGTGAATAGATGACAGTAAAAGACATTTTTAGTTTTAAAGATTGCCTATGTAAAAAAAAAAAAAAATTAAGGAAGTTTAATTGTGATGCAAAGCCAAAATGTCTAACCCTTCAGTGGAACTACTCAAATCAATCAAGTGGTCTTACCACCTCCTACTTTGAAACAAATCCTGGTTTGCTTCTCTGTGCTAGTTGTCCAGCAGGTCACCATTCTTGGTGCAGTTTGTGAGGCTACCACACTTTATTTAGCGAAGCTACAAATTATCCAGAACTTAACAACAGCCTTTCTGGGGTCTTTTAATTCTTTGCCCTGCATTGCTTTATCACTGCTTTACAGTGAGACCGAAGGAAATTGCAAGATGTGTCTGAGAATGACAGCAGAGTGAAGATGTCACTGGTGGTATTTCTTTATAGAGACTGCACAAGTGACAAATCAAGATCAAGCAAATTGCTCCAAAAGCAACTGTAGTATATGGTAGAGATAATTCATGCTATAGGTATGTATAAAATAATGCAGAATCTAAGGTATGTCTGTCATCACTCTGGCTGGGAGCAGAGTCTTATTTCTATTCAACTAGTTCCCAGACAACGTTAAGATAATATCAACTCTGTTAACGAATGGGACCATCCCGGGCTATGATCACTGACTTCCCTGGCAGTAGGAAGTCTTCCCTGGCACCTGGGAAGATTGCATCTAAAACTTCCTGGACCATGATTGCTGGAATGTCTTAGCTACTCACAAGACCTGCACCTGGAATGATTATATCTACCTTGCTCAAGAGCTGGTGTCACCCTGCTACATATGAATACAAACTCTGCCTGGATGTTCAGACATTCGTCTGGACCCCTTGGACTTTCCTTTGTCTGTCCCTGCACATGTATGGATCCAGTTCTACATGTGAAGAGACACAAAGAAACTTTTGGTCATCCTTGCCTCGGGCAGAATAAACTGTATATAAGCTCGCTGCTTGAAGCACTCGGGGTGAACCCCTGGGGAGACTCTGTCACTTTGTCAGTCAGATCCAAGTTCACCCAGTGCCTGCACCCAGGGCTGACATTGTCTTGGCTGTGGTGGTTTTTTGAAATTCTATTTTTTGTTATCGATCTAATAAATCTTTGTTAAATTTTTCTATAAATTTGGCTACCGATTTGATCATTTATAACAACAACACTATTCACCAGAGACTTGGATCCATTCAAACATGATACACCAAGCATAAAACCTTGGAGCTGACCTAAACAAAGCATACTTAAATGCACTAACTTTTCCAGAATCTGATTGTTCGGATGGATCTCCCTTTTTATTTTCAAATTGAAAAAGAGGCATTTTATGAAACTTTCACAATAAAGATCAGAAAATATGTATGTGTAGAATTTCACAGAAGGAGAACATCCATGAAGAGATATGAGCAGGGAGGTGCAGAACAGGATCAAGTGATTTGTGAAGTTTTGCAAGTGGTTTTCATGCTATTAGGAACGGAAAATGCCAAGCATTAGATTTCACCATGAAAGAGAATTCTGAAAATAATTAATTTTTTCGTTTTCATAAAAACAACAACTCCACTTTTTATTTTTTAAATTTTGAATTTAATGTGGAATGTGAAGAAAAACACTGCCATCTAAATTGAAACTAATTTTGAAAAGAAAATACAAGAGCACGCAATTTCAAAAATTATGTCAAGAATATCTAAACTATCCTTCCTTGGTTTTTGAGGAGTGGTGATAATAATGTGGTTTCCCAGTGTTATTGATTTAGAAAGAAACTGTGCTCCGCATGAACAGTTCTCCTCACAATTTTCTCTTTATACAGGAGCTGAAAGCAAGACCAGAGAGCAGGACATGTTTCCCCAGCATCATAACATTTCATCCATGGAAAAAGCATTAACAGGTGAGTCCCTCCCCAGGCACAGCCCCACAGCACATGGCAGCAGAAGCCCATCCTCAGCTCAGGTGAGGGACAGCCTGCATGTCACAGGGTGGGCACAGAAGAGATTCCTGCTGGGCACTCCTGGCCACTGTGCTGCCACCACCCTGCTCGCCCACACAACACGGGACACTGCTGACCTGTTTTTCCAGCTTTTCTGGCTAGGTGTGAGAGACCAAAGAGTATTTTGTAACCAGTAAAGATTAAGTGGGGATGGTGGGAAGTGAGCTCTCTGGACCGCCTGCTGGAACCCCTGGAGAGCCAGAGGTGATGGAAATGCACTGTTACTACAGGGTCTTACATTAAAATTCCCCTTAGGAGGAATTTTAATGTAAAATACCTAGGGAGGTCCCTAGCTGACGTTATACATGCCTCCACATAGGAGAGATCTGCATCTACACTAGCCAGCTGAGGCTCCCTTTATACTTCACCAAAAAAACACCAGGCCTTCTCTAGTATATCTTTTTATCTTAAAAACAGTCACCTAAAATAGGTTAGATGAATTTTCCACATAAAAGTGCCTACTCCTTGATGGCACAAGAACCCTGGCACACTAGCCAAAGGGACATATCCCCAGCCCACATTTCCAAACCCAGGTCAGATGAAGCCCAGAGCCCTTCTGCCCTGAACATGCCTGGGAAGATCCCCAGCTTCACAGCACCAAATCCCTCTCCGGAGCTGTCAGCCCTCATTGGATTCATCAACCAGCTCCTCTGCTCAAATTCCTTATGGCTCAGAAGCAGTAACAGGAAAACAGAAATGCCAAGCCCAAGTAATTTTTTCTCACACCAGATGTCTGCATGTACAGCACTCATATGGGGAAGGTGCGTTAAACACAGCAGTTTCAAAGGCCTGAAATAAATGAAAGGTGACACTAAGAAGATAGAGTAAGAAGGCAGAATTTCATCAGTGAATAAAGGCTGAGTCTTTTGGGGCCAAAAGTTAAGAAAAGCTACATGTCATTCTGCAGTAAGAGAAGTAGCTCAAATAACATTTTAAAAGGGCTAACATAAGGCAACTGTGCACCCTTTGTACAACTCTGAAGCCCTGCTGCACTAGAAAGTGAAACATTAGAATAAAACTGAAACTGGATACCTTTCATGACAGTTCAAAACAACTCTTTATAAAGAATTTAGCCAAGATTATAATAATTTTTCTGAAGTGTAATATTTGGAAAACAAAGAAATATTGCCAGGAATCATAATTAAGAATTTTTTGGGTTGAAAAATATAAACAACATAACACTTTTCTTCCCGTTTTCAGTTAGACTTTTCCAATAACAAGGATAGTGATATGACAATTTAAGAATGCTAAAATCATCATTTTCATGTATTTTATTGTTCACAATTTTTATGCCTAAAATACTGTACCGAGAAACTACATTCACTGAGAGGCAAAATAGAATATCTCATTCATGTGAAAGTCAATGTCAAGAACTGATTTACCAAATACATGGTCTTTTAATAACTTCCTAGGTCACCAATTTACAGAAGCTTTCAAACTCTTAAGTCTACAAAACAGGATACTTTTGTTTCCTATGCCTGTCTTGGCAAACTGTTTCCTGAAGCATCCCAGAATGCAGAAATGTGCAAGGTGGAGTTACACATCAGTTGCACATACAAAAACCAGGAGATGTTTTGTCTTATTTATGGAATAACACTGGCGATGTATCCTAACGTCATTGCAAAATGTCTGTGCTTTTAGGGGATTAATATACATGTGCAACCCAAAACCAGTGCAGTGCCTCAGTTTATTGCATCTTAAGCCTGAAGCAGATATTTTTATTTTATTTTTTAATTTAGGTGAGACAAGTAAACCAGCATGCCTTGAAATTTTCACTTTAGAAATAATTTGCCTATCAGTGTCACTTTCAGTGACTGTTCCACTGCTGGGTTTTAGGGGGTTTGCATTTATTTAATAAGAACACAAATGTTTGAATCAGCTGACACACAGCTATCATGTTATTGTGTCATTCCATAACAAAGGAATCAGTTTACTAACAAAGAAAAGACAATCAGCTTTTAAGTCAGGCTGGGATATGTTGTAGCATTCCTGTCAGAAATGATAAATGTTAGGATAGACTCAGCCAAGTGTCAACTAGCAATCTGAGTGCAAATCAGCACTCCTCAGAAAATCCCAGTCTATTCGTTTGCTCAGACCATGCCCTAATTACTGCACGTAAACCCTTCTTGTTAACACCATTGCTAATAAAGCCCTGGCTTCACATCCCTTTAACTGGCTACTAACTCAGAAAACTAGGTAAGAATAGAAAAATAACTTTGAAGAACCAACATATTGTTCTTTACATAGCAGTAAAACTATTTTTAGACTCGCTTAAGCCTGTAAGAATCCACCAGCCCGATCACCCTGAGGACAGCATAGAGGGAGAGACTCCAGATGTCAGCCATACGGTGAAAGACAGGAATAAAGTGATACTCAGACAGCTCAATTATACCTGGCTGCCCACCCCCATGGGTGAAAATCTCAAGGGCGTTATTTCCCCTAGTGCACTAAAAAGCTGCTCCATGGCTGGATTCACAAATCTGCAGAAGGCAGCTTTTCTGCCCTCCCACATCCTTTGTCCAACATTTCAAGGATTTGAGCTCTCCAAATAACCCAGGTTCAGCCCTCCTTCAGTTAGAGGCAGGAAACCTCCCCAGGCTGCCACTGCTTGGGGTGGCTGGCATAGAGAGATATATCAGTCCTGTTAACACTGTCCTTCTGGTACAAGTAAATAAATTGCAGACATAGATGTACCATTTGATGCATAAGCAGCCATTTACTGAACTACAAGATCGTTTTCATTTGCTTGCTTTTCATTCTTAGTGAATATTTAAGATTTTTTTTTTTTTTAATGTGAAAGTGCTACATCATGAGTTTTCAAGGGAGTCCCACTTAAAAGGAATTGACAACACAGTAATTAGGAAATGCACATTTAATCACAGGAGACCTGAGAGACATCAGTCAAAAAGAGTATTCCATTCTCAGCTCAGTGCCAAAGCCACCAGGTTATAAAGTACTCTGCTGAAGAAGGTTTCCCAAAGGCTCCTGAGTGAAATAGCTTCATTTAATACAAAGAATTGAGACATCTCTTGCAAGAATGCTCCCCTTGCCTCTTGATTAGCATTCACATTCTGGAGTAGTGACAGCTTAATTATTTGAAATAAAACAGTAGCAAAGCCAAAAACCAAACACCCTGCACAAAACATCCTATCTTTGGGCAGGGCAGTGCTCCCTCCTGGGCAGCAGAGAATGTTCAAAACTGCAGGGACTCACGGCAGAGCACAAATTTCCTGCCCTGGCTCATGAATGAAGCTACAACACTGTTTTCAAGCCCTGGGCATATATTGGAAGTCATGATTTCTTTCCATTTTTTAATTTCAGCAAAAGCAAGTCAAGTACTTTTAGATGTAACTTTTCTCTCTTCCTAGTGAACAATGCCCGAAAGTAAATTATCTGTCCCTCTCATGTCAGATCTTGCATCCAAAGAATCAAGTATTTGTGTTTTCTAATTGAAAGGAAGCTAATCCAGAGGTTGTATAAGGTCACATAGGCAAGTCTAGGCTAACAGCATTAAAAAAAACCAGAATCAGCTCTCTTGCATTCATACCACCACTGACAAACAATTAAATACAAGGACCTCTGCAGCGTGTCTGTAATCAGTACTTAAAACTCAAGAGTGTGTACTCTAGTCTCAGAACCAGGAAGAAAAATCAGAAATTTTAAGGATCCACATTCTATTAATCTCTTCCAAGTCACCATGACATGTCTTCCTGCTTGGGCAGAAGCAGGAAGAGAAAGGCAGTCATATATGTCTTTTGCCAGGGGTTGTTTTAGAAATATAATTATAGATTACTTCAAATTTTTAATTCAAATTGAGAGGTCAGTGCAATAGAACTGAGGTTCTGCAATTCAAATCCACTGAATATTTACGAGGGGAAAAATATTTTAGAGCTTCTCCTAGAATTGGAAACTAGGTAAACACAATTAGCAAATAAACATCTACCTCCACAAAACTGCCCACAGCCCAACCGAAACACTGAATCTGAGCAAAAAAAAGTAGGTTTTAATTGCTGTCCACTTGAACTCATATCCACACTTTCCACTTATTTAGGCTGAAATGTAACTGAAATGTTTCTCTTTTTACATGAGAAACTAAGAAATACACTTTTTTCAGGACTGCATAACTATAACTATATTTTCAATAGGAACATACAGGCAAATAAATAAAACAGTGAATGGTATCAAAAGTAATTTACAAGACAGGTGATTTCTTATTGAGAACATGCAGTTGATGCATTTGTGTTCCATTACTAAACAGGGAGGCAATCTTCAAGTAATCTTATAGCATATGGGATCAAGTTTGTTATATGTTAAGCACTTCAAAAATTATACATAAGTGCTTATGAACTAAATACACTATTAAAATTACACTCTAATTTCTCCCTTGGCTAATTTTCTAGAGTTTCAAAAGAAGACATATTTTACCTTCTTCCCATTATATAATGCAGCACAACTGTTATTGGTGTAATAATGTCAAATTTTAGTAACATCATCATAACAGTACATTCCATGTTTTAAGATTTATAGATAAGCAAAAAACATGTTGAGACACACTACTTTGCAACTGCAAAATATTAAGCAGCCTCTAAGTGTGTATGAGTCTGAGGGAATCTGCCCCACCACATGCCTCTGATGCAGGAAACAGAAACTCCTATCAGTAACAATCTCCTTAAGAATAGGTTTATGGTCCCAGATCACCCTGATATGTGAGCTCCTCCTCCTAATTTTGCCACAATTCTTCTGACCAGACTAAAAGACAGGTTTTAGAAATGGACTGCATTAATTTCTGTACAGAAGATGAAGAGATATCTCAAACCTGGAAGAAGCTTCTCTCAAATTTGAAATTATTGCCAAAACAGATACCATCTCAGTATACCCAGCTTCTCAGAACCCTCATCTCTCATATCAGCCTTTCATTTTTCCTTACACTGGCAAGCAAAGCTCTACATCACCACCCTGCTCTGAGTGCACAGCACAGGCTGCTCTCCTGCTCATGCAGAAGCAGGAAGAGAAAGGCAGCGATTGATAAAGCTGTCACCATGGAAAGCTGGAAGTGTAAGATGCAGAAGACAGTGCAGAAGAAGAGAGTGACTCGGCAAGCCATGGATTCAGGAATCACTTCCTGGGTGCCTCAAACACTCCTCAGGAGCTGTAGGTGTTCACCAAGCCCCCTAATTCACACACTCTTTATTCCAGCTCCTAGGGAATAAAGTCGTCCCCAGCAGGGCACGACTGCACTACAAGATCCACATCACAGTCAGGCATCCACCCAAGAGTCCCAACATTGCTGGACAGCCACATTTGCTCCATTTCAGCAGGGTTTGCCAGGAAGGGGTTCAGTCACAAGAATCCTGGAAGTGTGCTCACAGAGGAGGCTCAAGCACTGCACAACTCTACACCTACATCCATTTACCTGCGTGTCATGGAAGGATACCTGGAGCTCATAGTTCTTCAGCATCCATCTATGCTTGTATAAATGTTTCAAGGCTAAATGGACCGCGGGCAGCACATCTGCTGTTAGGTTTTTCTGGTCAATCAGGCAGCTGCTGGGTAAAAGCCCGAGAAGAGAGAGGCGAGTCCGATTCAGCTCCTCAGAGCACCTGATTATTAGTAACACAAACAGCATCAGAGTGTCTAGTTTCCAGCTCCAGAAAACCATCTTTTTTGGTGCTTTTCTTCTTTTTCTTTCTCATCCCTGAAGAGAACCAGGCCTTAGATGCCCTGGTTGCCTGACATTTTGCAGCTTTCCTTTGCTTCAGTCTGCTGTGTCCCTCTAAGAAAGCAGCTAATTGTTATTAAAGGATAAAGCCCTCTCTACGACTGGCTTTTCCAATTTGGACAGTAATCCAGCTCACAGCAGTGCTGTGAATCAATACTTCACAAGAATAATCTCTAGGCAAATTACTCTGCCAAGTCTAATTTTGAACATGTGTCATTTTAAACATTCTGTAGTAGAAATATTCAACCATAGGTGACAAATCAATACAAGAACTCATATGATTCCTTTGAAAATAGATATTCTAGGCGTTGATCAAAGTGGTTGTACACAAACCCATATTTAAGTTGCATACAGCAACCTGTATGCCATTGGGTCAGAAGATTGCTTCAGTTTGTTTTATCTTCCACAAACACATTCTCTATTGGCTTCATACATGTCAAACAGAGAATATGAAGTCTTGCATATCGATAATATTTTATATACTTCTAGTGCAAAAGCTGCAGCAGCTCAAAGCTCTACATCCTTTTCCCGGTTCTGCTTTTTGTCAGAAACCCCATGCTTTCCTTAAAATCAGTGGTAGTTGTGAGAAAATTCAGCATGCAGGCCTGCTCCTCCCATCTACAGGCACATAGCATTTGACAGGCATTTCACATATTGTTGTAGCTAGCTAAGTAATTTCAGCACACTATTTGCAGTTCCCCAAGTAATATGCCAGGCCACGAAATGGAACGGATGCCGTACACGCAGAAATGCAGAGAAAATAGTAACACTGGAGAAAATCTTCCCTGCTGCTAATCAGAACTCACCAGGGTGAGAAGGGATTACACACAGGATCACCACACCGTAGAAGGACCTGCACCTCTGCCCCCCAGGACTTGCAGAGCCCACCTCACCTCTCAGACAAGCAGCATCTTCCCTGCCCCTTTGGCAGCAGCAATGCTACTGTTCTCATGGAAGCAGCCACCTGGCTGATCTCTCTCCTCCATTCCAGCAGCCAGCTCTCCCCATCCACAGGAAGTCCCCAAACCTACTGGAACGCCGTCATAGGCAAGGGAAGGAAACACAAAGGCCAAACCTAGTGGCACGGAGAGGAAGGAAATCTGGGAGATGTTTGCTTCTCCGAGTAGAAAAAAAGCTCTGATTTTCAGCAAGTCTCATTATATATGCAGCTGTAAAGCAAATTACTTCACCACCTTGTGGAAATTTCAAAAGAATTCCCTGTGCCAAGCTGGGATGGAAACCCAAAACCTCAAAGGTTTTCATGACTCAATAATCTGAAAGGAAAACAAATGGAAGGGCTCATAAGCAGAAGGTTAATTTGGTATAAATCAAATTTGAAATTATATGTTCAGAGCTTGGCAATTTATTTTGTGAATGGCTGACATTTAAAAAAAAGGAAGCATTAGTTTGCTGCAGAAAGTAAGGGTAGCTTGTCTAATTTTAATTTTAAAAACATGGCGTTACAGGTCAACAAATTATTCTGAAACTAACATGCAACTAAGAAGTTTCTACAGAAAATCTCCACATAAATTCTAGTTATAAACATTCTAATTTATAATTACAATATATATCTCACATGACATGAAGGCACGGAAGTAAATAGATAAATCAAATTAAAATGAGCAAAATAGCAATGTATAAATAAGCAAAAAATGTCTATGTTGGGCCTAGCAAATAGCTCCAAGCAGGAGATACACTCAATTAATCACTAACTGTCCACAGTGACCCTTCTGCCAACACACCTGTGCAACTGGATGGACAAGAAAAGAGCCCAATGCATTCTTATACACAAACACAAGGTGAAATAGAAATGCCCTTACTTAGGGTGGAGAAAAAAGCCTTGCAAAAGCCTCTGTATTTCTTCATCACCATTGCCCATAGTGAGAAAGCAGCAAGGCTGAGTGGAGCCCTTCGTGTGGGGAAGGAGATACTGGTTTTCTTGCTGTACAAGGCTATGGCCAGATCCAATGCAGTAAGATCAACATTTATTATGGATATTTCCTAGACCAAGAAATTTAATACATTATCTGGGCACAACACAAAGTAGGAAGCACACTCTCATAGCACAATCTGCATAGCAACAATTTAACACAATGACTTAATAGGTATTTTCCATTCCTAAGCCTTATGATTCTTTAATGTGATCACTGAAAACATATTTTAAAACATTTTTTTAACTTAAGATGAAACTCTTCCCTGAGCAGACGGCCAGTATATGCCAAGATGTTGCTTAAATCCCATTTAATACCTTCCTTAGAGGCTTAAATGGGATTTGGTTGGTGAATAGTCCTTGGAGCAGCCTTCCTTACCAGCATTATTTCAGCATTGACTACACTAATGAAGAGGAGAAGAAAGCAGGCATTCATGCTGCCAAACCTCAGCAGATAAGGGGCTCTGAACTGCTCTTCCTATTCCCAAGTCTTCTCACCAGCTAAGTGAGGACATGGGCATCCATTGAGTCATAGCTTTGGCTCACAGCTAGGTAACAAAAAAATGTGGTTTGACTATCCAATACCCTCTTTAGTATTTCAAAAGGCATAAATCTGACACCACACCTCACTGAACCCCTGTTGCTCAGCCAGTGCCTTTAAATTCATAAGAGGGCAATGGCGAATCAGAGGCTATGAGATAATTTTCAGCATCATATGGATGGACACACATTTAAGGGAGCATCACCTTATTCTAAAGATCCATGAGCAGCTTCAACCTAGACTAGTCTTTTTCTCTTCTGGTGCTACTGCTGGGTGCCCTCAGCATTGCTGCATTTAACCCATGCCTGGCAAAGGAGCAAACAAGATTATGAATTACAGCAGCCTCCTGTCACTTGTGTCCTGAAAATCTTCTTCCTGACAGAAACATTTAACTATATAACCAGACAATTGTTTCTTATATAGCATTTTTATTGCTAACTAATCCTGTAAAGCTTGCATCAAAACAAGCCTCTGCATTTTCATTTTTATGAATAAAATAGCTATATTTGCCATGCCCATGAATGATCATACAGGTATAATCTTCATTTTCAGAATAGCATCTCCTGATTCTTATTACCTACAAAAGCAGATAACTAAGCCTCTATTTCACATTTGAAGATAGAATCTTTCAAGTGAGTTTGCCCAACACCCTCAAAATTTACTACTAAAATATAACAATGGGGAAATTTTAAGATGATAAATCAACTCACTGCATCTTACATCCACTTCTCAAATGTGAAGCATTTGAAATAACACTGAATTTGAAACTTGATTACGGTGTCAGAAAAAGAAGGCCATTTGACTTCAAACACTGCCTTCCACACTGTTTTGGGGAGTTTTACCAAAGGTCAATCACTGTTGTTCAGTACATTAAAGTAGCTTTTGCAAGATTTAGCTGAAAATCTTAGGACAGAGCTGGTGACCAGATGACTCACTGTTGGCATCTCCTTTGTGAGTTCCACACAAACTGAGTAATATTCAGAGAGGGAAACTGTAGGAGGAAATTGTGCTCCCTCATAGAAGCACAATCCCTGAGAACTTAAAAATAGAAAAAACCCCAAACACCTGGCATAAATGTGTCCTCCACAGCCAATACTTTCCAAAAGCAAAAGGAGTAATCTTTTCAGTGTTGTCCTCCTTGCCACATTATCCTCAAATTTTACAGCATTTAAAATTCAGTTCTCAATCCCCTGATAAGTATTTCTGAACTGTAAATCACTTAAACAGTTATTAGTTCATGTAAAAGCTTGATTATAGACTGTATTAACTGTGTTAAAGACTGGCTATATATTTAAGCTATATGTCACCTCATGCCTCCCACACACAGCTTCCTCCCCCTTGAGTAACACCCATTAACATTTATAGGATGTTCTAATCCCAGCCTCACATGTTAGTTTTTTTCAAAGCAGGTTATCACTCACCCCTTCTTGTCCCGTGTGTCTCCGCTCTTGTTGCTTAATCGCTCAGTGTAATTAGAGTACAGAGCACTCACACATCCTAAGAAACCTTGGTAATGTATTGGAAACCAATACATTTCTTGTGGAAGGAAACTCCTGCTCCGACATTGAGACCAAGCCTCTACCTACTGCCAAGAGCAGCTTCACTATCAAGATACTGCTGTCCGCTGTAACTCAGTAACTGCTGTCCAGATACAATTATTTACCTCCCACAGCACCATCCAAATGTGCAGGCTATCTACATCACAGAATTCACAGAATGACCACATTGGAAGAGACCTTCAAGATCATCTTGAACTTAAAATTTTAGTTTGAAATGAAAATTTTGTTTTGCCTCAAACCCTAGTGCCTCTTTCCTTGTGTGTAGGCTGAAAATCACTCTGCCTCCTTTCCCTTTTTCCCAGCAGTGCAACACAAAGATCAAATTAATTTCCTCCATTCTGAACAGAAGGCTTGAAGAAAAGAGATAAAATTACTAATATTTACAGCAATGGTGAGATTATTCCTGAAGTAATAGATGAAATTCTAGTGGCAGCACTTTGAGAAGAAAGATGACAAACTGCAAAAGATTGAGAAGAGACAAGAATGCATAAAACGCTGAGGGAAAAAAAACCAAATAAGCAATTCTTTCTGTCTAGCTTAATGTTCAGAGGTGGCTTAATCTGTAACCTGCTCTATTGTGGATGGAAAAATGATTTCTAATAATACCAAACTTTTGAGCAGTTAAGGAAAACACACTTTCTGCCCTTTGGTAAACTATCCCCTTTTAACTAAATAACCTTTGTTAGAAAAAATAAGATGTTTGCTGCTGTAACTACGGTAAGGGCTTCTGCTGACATTGAGATAACACCTCCTGATACCCACCAGTGACATAATCATGCCAGCCATACAGACCTGCCTTGAGTAATAAGGCCCTAGGGACATAGTATTCCTACCATGTCACTCCCTTTGTTTACTTCACACAAGCTGTTATTTTTGCCAAGGTCAAACACACCATTTTCAAATGTGTTAATTATAAAAATGACTATTTTTTGATTGATTGTTTTCTAGAAGTTCTGTACCTTGCATATTTCTCAACTACAAGATCCTTGAGATGTGATAATCTAATTTAAAAAGATATTTAATACCGCCATTGATCCTGAAAGGATTTCTATCCCAAAGGCTGAATGAAATCAGCATTTTATTCCACCAGGCAATTTGAAACTGTAAAGCAAGTAACGATGAGTGCCTTTGTTCTTAATTAAAAGTGGCAATTCTAGGTCTCCTCCTCATAGAAGCACTGCATTTTCATAGGTGGGCTGGCTTTCTAAAGTGCTGAGCATTCAGCAATTCCCACTGTTGTTGACAGAAAATGCAAATCACTCCGTGCTTTTTGGAAAGCAAATCTTTAGTTCAGGGACCTAACTAAAAACCTTAAAAAAAAAAAAAAAAAAAAAAAAAAAAAAACCACAAAGAAAAAAGTGATGTGGAGCTGATACTATTAGCATGCTTCTCAGCAAAAAAATGAGGAGCAGAGGGGAGCTTGGCTAAGTTTAAAATGCAAAACTTTTTGTATCACTTTATACACAGGCAGCTATTGGAGCTTTATTTTGCTACACTGCACAAAGCCTTGCTGCCACTAGCACATCCCTCCAGATTAGATTTTCACCAACAACATGGAATTTTGTCCTGCTTGTAATTTTTAGGAAAAGTGTATGGGAAAAAAAAGAGGAAGATGGCTTTCTCTCTTGATCAACCTCCTGTAAATTATTAATACTTTGGTGTCACCAAATTCACAGGAGAAAATAGAAAGAAAAACCCAAGGTGCTTCTATGGAACTTTAAAATTATATGGAAGACCCCACAAAAACACAGAGCTTAATATTTTTATACCATATGTGTATACCAAAATGTACCTACACAGTGCTGAGAAGATAACCACGAGTGCACATCTGAATGACAATGCTTGAAAAATTTTACATGTTGTATTTTATACCACACTAAGTGTTAGTCTGTCAAAAATTGTCCCTTCATATAGAGTTAAAGATATTAAAGAAAGAGATTTATTCTTTGCTAGAAAACACTTAAATCCCTGTGAAAACAGGAGCAGTAAACAGTGGAAAGGAAGTTAATTAGCATCCCAAAAGGGGCCTCTTACTACTTCTCCCTGGAGGTTTTGGATGCAAAATGGTTACTTAGACACCTATTGTGTGTATGAATCTTCACATAATTCTGCAGTTCAACGAAGCTGCAGCAGAAGCTGAGGCCTACCCTAGGTAAATGGTAAATTATAATACATAACTACTTTAAGGACATAAAAGATTCAACAAATAGATTCCTTTAGAGATATGAGGTGGTGATGATTTGATAAATAAAATAAAAGAGATTATGAAAATAACTTAATAAGACAGACATGGTAAGTTCCTCTGATGCAGACTGTGGCAAAAAGGGTCTTACAAAAAAGGTGGGGGTAAAGAAGAAGAAAATCAGTTCAGCCAAGGATTCAAAAAATGTTCTGCAGAGCCATCTACTCAGCAACAGAGCACATGAGCCAGGCAGACCCAGCTTGCAAAGAAGCAAGCATACAAAGTTTTCACATAAAGTCTGTGACAATCTGACAAAGTGATGAAGTTTTCTGATTCCATCAAGATTCAATCCACCGCAGTCCTTCAGAGAAGGGAAGGATCCCCTAGACAGCCATAAAAGTCAGAAAGCCTTGATCCCCCTGTTTTGCTGGTGATGTCCTGAGTCTGTAGCTGATAAGGTATTGCAGGGAGGGAGGTGTATGTGAAAAAAAATTAGAGCTGCTCCTCTCATGGCTTCAACAGCTGCAGGGTCAGCAAAGATTAAGCTGGAAATAACAAGCAAATCACAGAAGAAAGCTGTCCAGGGACAATGATTTCGGGGGATCCTTAAGACAAGACAGAAAGGTTTTCTGAAGTACATATTCTAGTCTGCAGCAGAGCAGGCAGAAATCCCCAGCTGAAACACATGGTCTGTATTGTAAAACGTGGATAATCCTAATGGTCCTCTGATCTTAGAACTCATTAATTATTTAAGGAAAGCACCATGGCCATAGTAGGAAACCTAAGTTTTCTAATCCTATCACTCAAAGTCCTGATGTTCACTTTAAAGCAATTAGTCCATTATCTGGGCCTTCAGCTCTCAGAAGCCTCAGTAACAACAATTTGGACATCCCTGCTGAATAGCCCCCATATTTTTCATTCTTTGTGAGTATAGTTTTCAGGCAGAAGGTGGATATTTGTCTTTAATTTGTTAGCTTTCTTCCTCACATTTGAGAAAACTCGTTTGAAAAATACTATGGATAAAATTGTCAGAAATAAAGGCAGATGATAATGAAAAATTAATGGCACAGAAATTGAGCATCAATCACTGACTTAGCAATGAGATTACATGGCTATTCCATCACAAGGGGAAAAAATGAAATTTTAAAAAGTGTTTGCCAGTCAGTATGCCCCATTTCCACTTAGCAGGCAGTATCAAGCAATCCCCAACTCCAGCAGATCTTACCCACAGCAAAAGCCTTTGCAAGTAGAGAAATCCCTGCTTAGCAAAGAAGGCATCCCCTAAGTATCAGTGGCATGGCAAGGGGAGACACAGGGTGACTGAAAACACATTCCACCTGTTCTCAGGGGCACCACCTTCTTTAAGTCATAGCAATGGTGTAGCTGAAGGAACTCGCTTCAGGAATCAGGCCAGTGGGCCATTAACACTGAAGCCCAAGAACCACAAAGGTACTGCAAATCTCATTTCTAGCTCAGCTAGACCCACAAATCAGAGTGCAGCTGGCTGCTGAAAAGTTAGAGGCTCTGTCACTGATTTAGTTCCAAGATTCTTAGTACAAAAATAAATTTGAAAATATGTGATGTATGTGCACTGCACCATCTCAGTTTGGAATCCCACAGTCTGAAATAGGCTTCCTGAGATATATGGGCTGCTGCGTATTAACAGACATCTCCACAAGACTGAGTCATAGCTGTGCTCACTGATCTCAGTACACAACTCTGCTAACCCAGCTGCTCCAAAAATTATCCAAGGCAAAAGGAATAATGGGGGGTTTTCCTCTGTTAACTTTCACCACTTGATTCCTTGAGCCAGACCTCTGCATGCAATGGTTCAACCCTTCTAAGGAAAAGTATCTCCTTTCCTATCATAGCAGTGGTATCCACTTGAGTTTTATTTAGTTCCCAGATTCTACAGTTTCCTCAAAGGCATTATTCTTCTGCCTTATGCCGTGAAAATGTCCATAAAGCAATGAAATTGAAAGCAGAGAACAAAGCTTGATGTGCGCATGTATCATCATATTCGGATTATTAATGCAAGGTGGTGTTTTGCAGCCTTGACATGCAATGCATGATATTTATGACGTCATTCTAAATAGTTACATGTATTTAATTAAAACAATATAAATAGCATATCAACAACTTTCTTTGTATATGCTATCATTAAATCTCTCTCATCTAACTCCTTCCTCTCTGTTTTCCTCTTACAAATATTTTCTTCACAGTTATCACCAGGATGTTACATCCCATCTTTTCCACACACTTGAGTAATTAACTCTGGCTGATGTAAGAGGACAGGGCCTTTCTACTCTTTCTTCAAATGCAAATAAATACTATTTCTTAGATTTAGTCAAAAAATAGTTTTTCCATGCTGATGGAGAACGTTTGGCATTTGAATCTAAAGAATCCATAAGAGTGTGTTTTGCAGTATGCATAGGATAAGTTATACAAGAGATTGCAAGACATATGCCAGAAACTGGCTTTAATCTCTTTGCAGAGATATTTAGAGGATATACATTCTGCAGGTCTGGGATCCGCACCCAGAGGAGTGGGTGCAGTGAATACATGATTTCTCTCCTCTCCCCACCCACACCTTAACATCAGCGGAGAAGCCAGCATGGAATTAACATAAACACTTAACTTTCAGATTCTTCCCTCCAAGTTTACAAAACTCTAAAGCAAAAGGAGGTTATGTTGGAGTCATGTTACTCGGAAGTCAGAGGGGACAGTGACTATTTAAAGATGTCCCTTCCAAGCAGAGTGTCACCAGCAGAGCAGACAGTGACTGTCACCATGCACACAGCGCAGTGCATTTTAATGCCTCACTCTCTGCAAATATCAGACAGCACAAGTACTCAGCAATATTTAAAGGTAAGAAATTACCCAACTGCCTCAGAAACATATGCCAGACACATGCTCACCTGACGACACAAGAACAAATGTCTGCCAGCTCTGTCTGCTGTTAACTGTACCCTCTTTCAGACCCTGACTTCTCCTGTGTATTCACTTTCCCTCAGATGACCACAACACAGCCTCACCTGTCCCACTGTGAGCACTCCAGAAATCAAAATAAGGCTCAGACAACTTAAGCGCTCAGAGCACTCACAAGCATGACAGGGCTCACCCCAGAGACCCCACATGACTTTGGTACATCATGCTTCCTCTTGCAAATCCAGGGAGGGACTTGGATTGCTGCCTCCTAAGACAGAGGGCCTAACCCAACACATCACATGCACTTCTTTAGAGGGTGGAGATGCCCCCTGTTCAGCCCTGTTACAGTAATGGAGGAGTTTTTCAGACAGCAATCAGTAGCTGTTTGTCCCTCTCTGAGAACCACCCTGTGGAGCTCCGGTGGACAGACACCCTCTCCTGTACCCTGACACAAACCGGCTCCCCTGTTTCTGGAATGTGTTCCCCATACTCAGCAAAAGTGAACAATTTTCTTACTTCCACTTGCAGGGACAAGACATGAGTGGGTTTTGTTGACACCACTCATGACAGGACTTTCTGGAAGGGGCATCTTTATTTGGGAGCTCAGGGTCCTTTAAAACTTGGAACAGCTGGTAAGAATGACTCAGATGGGTGCATGGCCTTTCTTAAGCTTTGAGAGTTTTACTGAAAACATGCACTTTTTTAGTAAAAAAGAAGAAGGAAACAAAGATAAAGTCTACACATACTACACCTAGACTGTCATTTCTTGTCAGATAAATTAGGAAAGGCACTTTCTACTTAGTTACAGAATAGAAAAAGGCAAATATGTATCAAATATCAATAAGCTCACGTTTTCCTTCAGATTTTGCGGAGTACTGTGCATTTTCCAGAGCTCATCCCTCTATGCCAACCCATTATTTAAAGGTATTAGAATGTATTATTTCACAAAAATGAGATTATATCATGCTTACCACGAGGTGTTTGTTGTAGTTAGAGAAAATTAAATAATCTCATCTCCCCAGTACAAATATTCTTTCCTCTTTATGATAATATACCCACTTACTTCAGGAAGATTTTTTTTAGCTTGTCAAAACTCACTTTGATTTTCAGAAACAAGCGCTTTCTTGACTATGCATGTTTAGATTCAAAAACACCTCATACTGTCTGTGCACCACTTGCAGCACTGCTCCTACAAGAAATCAGAAAATCCAGCTCATATCTGAGGGAAGATGTCCAGATGTAGAAGGACAGATATCCAACTTCCATTAACTTCCCTTGCCTTCTTCCACAATGCCTCTTCCTCCAGCTACCAGTTTTTGCCTGATGCAGATCAAATACTTTTGACATTTATAATAGGATCCACTAGAAGATTAATTCCTTTTTTTTTTGGGTTATTCTGCTTTTTTCCTCAAACAGACGTGTGTCAGGGTGCTTAAGTTGAAATCATCTTTCCTGATTTATGTGCATCTTGAGCTGTATATAGTGTTTGTAGAGGTTTTTCTTTAATTATTTTGCAAAATATTTCTTTTCTTTTTCAACCAACTAAAGCTACAATCACAGGGATGGAAAAAATGAAAAGAAATATTGTATCATGGTTGTTGATCTGAAGCCATAAGCTATCAAGCACCCTTAACTTCTAGGACTTGGTCCAAGGGCTGCTGGAATTGGTGCATTTACTGCCATTAATTTCAATGGGGCTTGGATGAGACTCTTTAGAGATCACTTTATAAATTTTTGAGTTTCTAAAATAACACAATTATGAAATTTTGCCCAAGAGTCTCATCTAGAGAGAGACTCCCACTCTCATCGAAATGAACAGCACAAAGTAAAGTCACTTAGACCAGAGTTCCGCAAATGCCTACATTTGAGCTTCGTTTTATTGACTGAGTCTGCATAGGAATGCTCAAATAGATAAAGACATGCCCATGAAGTAGCAAAATAGACTGGATCAGGATCACACTCCGAGCACATTTAAAGATCAAAAAACACCCAGAACAGAAGCCTCTGCATTTTTGTATGTGATGTAACCTGTGGTCATATTTCATAACAAAGATGTAATTCACACAATCTCGACTGAGTCATAAACTAAACATTGTACTTAAGTGTTTAATTCAATTTAAATGCTTTGAAAAACACTAGAGCTGCTGCTCATGTCCTCAAAAGTTAATGAGTTCAAGTGCTGACAAACAACAGCTGACCTTACAAGGCACACTGCAGTTCTTCAGATGGTTGGTCAGAAAGTAAAGGCATTATGATGCTTCCTTATGCAAACCAGAACTATCAAGCCAGATAGAATATTCAGTTCAATCCTGACAGAATGAACCTGAATGCATAACAAAAAATTAAAAAACAATCTAGTCTGTTTATTTTCATTATTGTTTTTCACAAGCACTTAGTCAAAGCATCACGGAAATTTGCAATACAAGGATCAGACTGCAACAATGAGGGAATTTGGAGAGACACAAGGGAGAATACATGAGTTAGTAAATCACTGCCATACATTTCCTAAGCATTATAAATATACTGCAATTATTTCTCAAGCTATTACAAAAATCCCATGTGTTCAAGGCTCTACATTCTCTCTTTCAAGAGCCAGCAATGTCACAAGCACCACCTGTGAAGCCCTGAGAGGGAGAGCTGCTCCCTGGTCTCTGATTATGCAATGATAAGGATCCAGGCCCTTCAGGCATATCTATTTACTGGCAGCCTCAGAAAACAGGCTGAGAATCAAGTGGGCATGATGAGCCAGCTACCTTCCTGCTTACCGTAAGTGCACCGAAGGAAAAAGGTAATGTCTGAACCGAGGGAAAAAGTTTGTGCTGCCATTAGGTATTTAATGGCTATTCCAGGCACTTGTCCATTCCGTTTGGGTGCAGTCAATCTAGCACTCCTTGTGGACACTTAACTTATTTACTTGTCACTATTGAGCATGCAGTAATGACCCAACTGTACTCCAAACATATACGCTCGCCTGACTTAGCATTCCATAACCATCTATTTATTAATTGCTTAAAAGCATCCAAAGCAACACAGCAAGCTGGCAACATGACCCTGATTTCTTATGTCCCTGGAGTACCAAGCAGTAAAAATGCAATTTTTAAGAAACTGATACTCATTCCAGAACAAACAGGGTAAATTTTCTGCTGAAAATTTTTATGATAACTACCTAGTCTAGAACCCAAAATCACTATGAAGAACGTCACAATATTTTGACTGCAATAAAGTGCAGCACCTGATTGATTAAGATATTACTGTATGAAGAAGGGACATCCTGCCTAGGCTCCTCTAATTCCTATGCATATTTTATAATAATTCTATCCAAGGGAAAAACTAATATAGAATAACATAATGAAAACAGGATTAGGAGACCTGTGATTTTTTCCTGACATGCATCTCACTTTATGAGACAGGTAATGCCATTCAGAAAATCCCCATAATTCTTTTCATTACAATTGCAGAGTTCCCTGAGATTCATTTTTTTAAGGAAACAAGCAGCTACTCTAGGTTGATCGCGCCTGTATTCCCTGTCAGTATCTAGTCTTGTTCACACAACACAACAGGATAGCAGCCTGCTCCTTCCTAAGTGACATCTTCAGCAGTATTGCCCTCCATGCATTTCTGCTCAGAGATATCTTAAAAAAAAACCCACTATGAAAAATTTGTGTCAATAAAAAGCAGCCACCCTGGAAGGAGAGGCCTTCGGTAGTCATTGCAGGGACGGAAACACTGTCACGCAGCAGTACAGCCTGTCATCGCTGCTCTCAGCTTGTTCCCCCCGGACCCCGAGAACCCAAAGGGAGCAAACAGGGGCTTCCTTAAATTACAGCCGGCAAGATTTTCAGCAGTCACTTGCTTAACCGGGGGTTGTCTTGGAAGCGAACCCCGGCGCCAGCATTGCACAAGAAGCGACTGCCATCTTCAGGGGAGCCCCGGTACCGGAGCCACGCGTATCCTCCGCAAACACACAGGTACTGAAGTTGTGACAAAAACCAAAGGCAGCTGTGGGCGGCTGGTAGTGGCAACCAGCTCGACAAAGCCCTCGCCTCGCTCCCTGCCTCCCTCTCCCAGGTAAAGGGAGTGTGTTTCCTCGCTCAGCCGGGCTCCCCGCTCTCCCAGCCCTGAACCGGCCGCTGGCAGCGCTCCGGAACGGGGGCAGGCATCCCGCCGCGCTAGCAGCGCTCCGCGGGGACCGGCACTGCAAATTTAGTTCTTCCCGGGAAGCGAGCGCCTCCGCGCCCCGCCGCGCACCCCCGGGCGAGCGCTCAGCCGCTCCCGCCGGAGGGCAGGGACGGGGGCATCTCAGCGAACCCCTGCCCAGAGCCTCCCTCCTCCTCCTCAAGCTACGGCTGAGATCGCTGCCCTTCGCGTCCCGCCGCCGCATGGGATAAGCCGGGCTGGCAGCGTGAGCCCGTTGGCGGCGCGGGGGAGCGGAGCGCCCGGAGTGCATCTGTTGCTGAGCGGGTGGCGGCTGGCACAGGGATGCGGCCGCGGCTCCGCCGGGCGAGGCGGCTTTCCTCCCACCGGTGTACGTGCGTGCCAAGGGCAGCGGATCCCAGCCGCCGCCGCCGCCACGAGAACCCCCGACCGCCCGGGCACCCGTCCGGGCCCACCCCCGCGCTGCAGGCGGCTCCCGGACAGGGGCGCTCCTGGCGCGGCGGGGCGAGCCCCAGCTGCCGGGGCAGCCGCTCCGGATAACACCCGCCGGCCCCGCGTCCTCCCCCTCCGCCGCCGGTGCCCGCACATCTGCGGGCAGCCTGCGGGGCCGGGCGGGCAAGGCGGCTCGGAGGCGGCGCGCACGGCCCCCGCCGGCAGCCGCAGCCCCGGCCCGGGCGTCCGCGCTGCCCTTGCGCCCCTGCGCCCGCAGCGCCCCGGGACTGGGCGGCGGCGCCTCCCCCTGCGCCCGGCGGCGCGGGGCCCGCGGCGGTCCCTACCTCCGTGTCGTAGACCAGCAGGTCCAGGTAATAGGGGCTGAGCAGGGACTCGTTGCGGATCTGATCCATGGCCAGATACACGGCGGGTAGCACTCCCTGGGTGATCCTGCTCTCCTCCTCGGACTGGTTGACCGGCATCAAGCCCATGATGGAGATCGGCGTGGTGGCGTTGGGGCGCAGCCCGGCCGCCCCCCGGGAGCTGCCCCGCGACCAGCCCCAGCCCGGCGGCGCCCAGCCCAGGCACAGGAGCAGCAGTAGCATGGCAGGGTTGGAGGTGGCAGCGGCCGGTCTCCGCGAAGAGGGATGCATGCTGCTGGATGGGGAGGAGGAGGAGGAGGACTGAGGGTGGGGGAACGGGCTGAGCGGCGGAAGAGAGCCGAGCCCCTCTCAGTCTGGGCGCATCCCCCGGCGGCAGAAGCCAAGGCGGGAGGAAAAGATCTGCCTCCCTCCGCTTCCTCGGGAGCCTCGGGGTCTCCTCTCTTCCCCCCCCCCCCTCCCCTCCCCTGGCAATAATCCTTCTGGCAATGGCGCCTACTCCTTCCCAGGTCTGCCAGCTGCAACCACCAGGAGCAATAAATAAATAAATAACCACCACCACCACGCACACACAGACACTCTCCCCACCACCCTCCTCCGCTCTCCCCGGCGGCACAGCAAGGGAGCGGGACCTGCCTCTGCCTCCCCGGCAGCTCTCCCCCCTCTCCGCTCAGGGAGGGACAGCACCTCTCAGGCGCGGGGGGGGGAGCCGAGCAGCCCTCATTGAACACTTCCTTCCTTCCCCCTCTTCCTCCTCCTCCGAAAGGGTGAAAAGGGGAAAAAAAAGAAGGGATGCTCCGGCAGAGAACGCCGATGAGGAAAAAGCCCCCCCCCCTAGAGCCGGGGAGGCGGAGGAGGGGAGCGGAGCGGAGCCGGGGCGGGGGTGCTAGTGCCGCATTCCGCGGGAGCCGGGGCAGCCCCCGCCGCGGGCGCGGGGTGCCGCCTGCGCCCTTCCTCCGGCTCGGGCAGAGCCGCCGGGCAGGATGCGCGGCCGGGGGCACAGCAAAGTGTGCGGCGGCGGCGGCGGGGGCCGGACCGAGCTCCCTCTTCACGGCATCAGCGCTGGCCGCCTGCGGGTCGGGCACCTTCTCCAGGTGGAGCTGCCGAGGCGGGCGCGGGTGGGCGCGGGGAGGTGCGAGCGGCGGCCGCTGCCCATGGGCGGGCGGGGGAGGCCGGCGGCAGCGCGGCCCGCGGGCTGTCCCCACGCGCGGGTGACCCGCCGGCACACGCACGGAGCGCGCTGGCAGCGCTGCCCGGCGCGGGCGGCTCCGCGCACTCTCCCCGCCCTCCCCCGCGCACACGCGGCACGCAGACACGCTCCCACTCGGGCTCGGCAGCCCGCACACGCACACGCGCAGCCAGCCCGGGCCACGGCAGCTCTGCGGCACGCAGGAGCGGCGCCTTTCGCTAGAGCTGAAGTCGTGGGGTTTGGGGTTTTTTTGTTTGGTTTTGGGTCTTTTTTGGTTTTGGGTTTTTTTTTTTTGTTTTTTTATTTGTTTGTTTGTTTGTTTGTTTGTTTTTGGGTTTTTTTGTTTTTTTTTTTTTTAACCGGTTTCTTTTTCCCGCAGAATTGGCGGGTTTCTGGAGACCCTGACACCGCTTGGGTTACCAAAAAAAAAAAAAAAAAAAAAAAAAGGAAAATATTAAGGCTGTCCTGTCGCAACCCTGTGAATAGCCTGTTCTCCCAAATAATTGTCTTCACATCTCAGTGGCTGTGGGACACATCCCATAGACAGCCCATGAGCCCATGGCTTTTTGCGTTGTTCCCAGGCTATCCCCCCACCCTAGGGAACGCATTCACACTGCCCACCCAGATCTGTGGTCTGCAGAGTCCCAGAGCAGCAGTTCACTGATCTGTTTCATCTCAGGTAGATCCCATACAGGAGGTGGTACAGGCAAAATGCAAAACTTTTCTTAACCCTGCCTTAGGCACCCCACTTTTTATACATATTCATGAATTTCCTGAGGTCACTCCGAGCAAACCTTTGAAGATCAACCTAATACATCTAATTTATATTACGCAGCAATGGCAGCATGTCTGCAATAAAGTGGAAAGAATTTTCACGGATTAATACATTCTAAGATTGTAAGATCTGACCTTGGGCTAAATGCCCTCAACCAGTAATTTCATAACATTTGTTGCGTTACAGCCTTTCACTCAGAATGACGTCCAGCAGTGTTGACTTTGAGGCATCAGTAATGAACAGTCCATCACATCTCTTGATAAATCATTTCAATTATTAATTAGTTTGCTGAAAGGTGCATTTCATATTCCGTATCAATTTGTCTTATTCCAGCTTCCAACCACCAGGTCTCATCATACCTTTATTAGCTTAAGGGGACACAATATCAGTGATCTTCTCCCACACACAGGGGCTAAGATTAATCACATTTTGCTTTTGTAAAATAATAAGGCCAACTTTCCCTCGCCTCAAGAATCATTCCTGGAGGCACTTCCAATCTACCTCTCCTTTTTCCACATGATGTTGAACTGGCCCTTCTGTGACCTCCCTGCACTGGGCCATAAGCTGCAGCCTCCCTCAGTACCAGCCAGTTCCATAGGCTGGGCAGGTTGGCAGGTTGAGAAACCTAATCCCTACAGGCAGACCAGACAGTGTGTTGTCCTTGTGGGGATGTCTCTTTATGAAATCATCTACACCATGTTTTTGATGCCTCAGGTTTTAGCTTTTATATTTTTCAAATTCTGTACTGCTTTAGTGTGTAGTTCTGAGCTTCATATTAGGGGATAGTAAGCTCTCTTCACAGAGTAGGAGATAAAACAATTCCTTCTCTATCTTGGGACCAAGGACAAATGGTCCAAATCTCAGGCCTAAGAGCATAAACAGTGGACTGAAGAGAGAAAAACAAGAAGGGTGGGACTTCATAATCTAAAGCTATAATTGGACAATTAACTCCAATATGGAAATGGACCAGAACTTATAAATGTGAGAGACCTCATGACCGGTCCTCAATTTTGTGACCATTTTGGGTTCATTTTGGGTGTAGCCCTGGCTGGGCTCTTGTACTCCCCGAGGTGTATCCACTGAGGCCTTCCAATAAATACCTACTCTATTCTTTAACTCTAGCATCTGTCTAGCATCTGTTCTAGGTCAGCCTTCACAAGGCATCAGTTTCTGGTGACCCAGGTGGGTCAGAAGGCACCTGGAAAACCCCCTGGACCAGAGCCAGAGGAACATCCAGCTCCTGCCCCTCCCCACTCCTGCCAGCACTGCCAAAAAGCATCACCTGCCTCCTTACTCCTGTGCACTTGGTCTTGCACTAGAATAAATCAAACCATGACCTTTATTTGTACAAGTGACTTGTCCAGCAGTTTGTCACCTGCAAACTTTCCAGCAACTCATTTTCTTCCAGAAAATTGATTATCATAACACCAAGAACATTCCTAGGATGCCAACAGGAATAGGTGCCATATTGATTTTGTGTAATGCTATTTTTAGCTAGAATATCATATGCTAAATTATGTTTTGCCATTCTCAGCTTGCTATGCAAGTTTGTCTGTCAAAATTAGTTCCACAGAAAATCTTTCTTCACTGCTTATATACTGTATCATTCTGTGATTTTCACCAATACTTGGCTACCAGAACTAGAGCTACTTGGATCGATGTGGTGATCCTTTTACAATATTGGCAGTTTATTAGCACACACACTCACATTGTCTCTGGACTGTCATCATCTTTCCAAGATATGGGCTTTTTCTGGAAGCAATTTCTACAGTTTTGAGAACTCAGTCTTTCTGAAAGAAAGCTTGAGGCCAGGTTGTGTATTGCAACAGAATTAGTATCTTGGACATTATAAGCAACTACCTGACATCCTTCTTTGCTACTGCTGCAGCAGCAGCAAATGTCCCTTTGTTAGCTGAAGATTGAAATGCATCTCCTTGCTTTTCCCAGCACAGGTCAGAAAGAGTCACTGGACAGTTCCACTCAGTGTGAAGTTCAAGGCTTGCCCTCATGTGGGAGGCAGAGACCAGCTGACACTGGTGTCCCTGCAGTGCACAGGGAAGGCCAGTGCTGGAGAGGTTGGGCAAAGAAATGCATCTAGGAGAGGTCTGCAGAGGTCTGCAGTGTGGCTGGATATCATTTAAACCAAGCAAAGCTGCACTTCAAATTACAGTATTTAACAATGTGGTGCTTCTGACCTTAATCTGTTTCTTGCTGCACTCCCTGTCAGTAAAATGGGATTCACTTCCTTCATGGTAGTACTGTGAAGACAGATTAGTAAGTATTTGGGAAACACTAAGAAACTGTAACATTCCAGTTCTATAAAAACAACCAACCAACAAACAAACAAACAAAAAAAGGAAACAACTCACACTAAGAAAATAATTTTTATTTTTCAGTCGAGGGATTTGTTCTGGGGATGCAAGTAAGGCCATATCTTGAACAATGAGGATTAGTTAAAGTAAGCCTCTCAAAATTCTTCCTGTGTATCAGTGAGGCATGAAAATGACAGTTTCTCCACCTTTTGTAAAAAACAAAAAAACCCCAACAAAAACAAACAAAAACAAATTAAAAAAACCAAGCACCCCTCACTATTCCCCGCCAAAATCAGGGGATGTATTGCAAGAAAATAATGTAATTAAAAATTGTAGTGTAATAGACACACTGAGGCCAACTTTTGGTTTCACAAAAACCTTTATTTCTGGCAACTAAGTATTTAATTTGCAATCTGATAGAAAGTTTCACGTTGTCCACATATGTTTTCAACATGATTCTCTGCTACAGTTATATTTTGTAAAGCCTGCTTCTTTCCAGTTTTCAGCACTGAGAAATTTCTTCTTTCTTAGGTACTATACTGTGTTTATGCATAACAGATGCCCAGGTAACAGCTCATTTTAAATAAAAGGAGGCCTGAAGAAGAATTGCACCAAAATGCTTATTTGTGTCAGATACAGCCACTGGCCCGGCTGCCTTTTTTTCCCCCTTAGAAATCCCCAGAAAATTTTGCTACCGTCAAATTGGTAAAGTGCATTCCCTAAGATGAAATCCTCTGAAGCAGCACACATCCTTCATCTGTTAGGCAAAAAGGCATTATATTCTCATTTGGTGGTCCACATCAGACACCCTCTGTTTATTCCTCCTTGGCTAAAATATCAGTTCACAAGAATTGTAAAACCTGTTCTCTTAACTTGAAAATCAAATGTCACTTTCTTCTTGGCATGTTACCCAGTCATTTCAGTGCTTCAATCATGTGAATCCTTCAACCATATTTCTGTAAAAACACTGTCAAGTATCTTCCCGCTAATGATCGCTTCCAATTTCTCAGTTATTACTAAGCCTTCTCACAGCGTATGCACAATTAACATTTTTTTCTCTATATATTTATATTTGCTCGTCACAGAGTACCTAATTAATTAATTTCGCATTTAAGCATCTGTACTAGTATGACTCCCTTGACCACTTTTTCTTCAGTTGCAAGTTAAGTATCGTCAGACCATGTATAAAGTCAAGAAACTCAGAAAACTGATTTTCCATTAGCACCAACAAATAAATTGCATCTGCTGCAAGTCCTCTCCTACTCTGGGAGATGGTTTGATGCTACACAAAATATATCATGCAGCCCCTTAAGCCAGCAACTCACTTCCTGTATGCATTTTCCTGCATATTCATCTTCTTAATACTTTCGGAGAGATCACTGAGAAGGTCTGCCCTGTTTCTTGTCTCCAGCCACCTTTGCAAATCCTGGAGCCATGCAATTCCTGTCAGTGCTGACTGGGACTGGTCTAATCAGGCTTTGTCTATTCATAAAAATATCAGTGAATAGTGGATTAAAAAACCCCAAACTGGTAATCTAGGCATAGTAATTTTAGTACTGCATGTACATGCATAATGTTTTTCCTCTGCAAATGAGAAATGTAGGAATACCGCAGTGCTGTAATTCGAACTCAGCTATTGCTGTTGCGCCTCAGCAGAATGGAGGGAGCTCTCCTATCCATCTTTTCCCTCCCTCCCAAGGGCTTTCACACCTCCCTCAGCTAACTTCCTAGACCAAAGTTCCATATTTGTTACAAGAGCATACAGCATTCTCAAACCCTGCCAAAAAACCCTGCACATTTGCAAGGGTATACACACAACTGCATGATCCTAACCCTACAGTCTCTCTAGGCACCTTGATTACTGTCTTTATATCAGGATATTAGGACAAAGCTCAACTAACTTCAAGTTAATCTCCAAATCTAAAGGCAAATGAAAGGCAAATGAAGTTAAAAGAGCATCAGATTTTAAATTACCAGTCAAACACTATCACTGTGTAGGTCCCCATGTTTTCATAAATATGAAATAAGAGCACAATCTCATCAGTCCTAGTGTAACCAACCAACATGAATTTCCCCTTGCAGTGCATCTTACCACCTCCTATAAATATAACCAAAATTGAACACACTTTTGAGTCTCTGTTTTCAGCAGAGCCAGCAAGAAATACTATTTCCAATTCATGTTGACTGATGCATGTACGATGATGACTGTTGTTCCCAGGTGTTTTTGCAAGCTCTATCAATCCCCCAACATAATGGTTCAGATAAGGCCACATATACAGAGGTTTTAGTGGTTTATTTCTTTGAAGGAAGGTTCATGTGCTGTCTTCTGTTGAAGTGAAAATCCAGTAAGTTTTAGCCTATGTTGAAGACCTATAATTTTTAAATGAAAGGAAATTGGTGAGTGAGTAAATGAAAAAAAAAGTCAAAATCACTACCTGATAATTTCAAATAAATATGATAATTAGGTACCTGACTGTAGTCTGGGTGGCTTTCTAAAAAACAATACATAAATACAGGAATAGAAAGACTTAAGAAATAAGCATTAATTTGTGACTGAAATCCTCCAGTTCTTCCATTTCTATGAGACATCCAGCCCCATCTCTGCTCAGAAGTCCAAAGCCCACAGTCCATTCCTCAGCAGGTAACCCTGACCTCCTGCAAAAGGAAGTCTGGAGATGTTAAAGGAAGTCTGAAGATGTGCTTCATGACTCAGATGCTTGATGGAGTCCTTCACCCTACAAACCTGAAGCCAGGCATTAATACAACTCCAGTGAGTTGAGAAGAAGAAAAGGCTGTCAAGGAATAAAAAATGGTAAGTGGAGGGACTAAAAGGCCAACAGAGGGAGCAAGCTGGTGGCATTGCTAATGTTCAGTGTTTGCTTTTGAACTCAAGTGTGTTTGCCTAGCAAATATGCAAGCCAGGCTGGCAGGTTTGCTGGCATATGCGAAAACATCTTAGCTGCAGGAAGCCAAAAACATCAATACTTCCCTCTAAACAAGGGCAAAGTGAAAAGATGTATAGAAAATAATTTCCACTTAATAAGTTTCACTTGCATACCACCATCTGATGATGAAATCTTGAAATCCCAAGACTAAGAAAACCTCACTGAGAATGGAGGTCAGTGAAAGCTTTGGCTGTGATTCTAGTAGCTGGGCTTTTATCAGCTACTAACATTGTTCTATCAGCAGTCAAGAAGGCAAAGCAGAAATTAACAGAAAATCCTTGCTGTTCTCTCATGCAGCCACTCACTTTTGATTTGTGGCTCCACTAAGTATAAACCACTGCTGCTACCAGGTGAACAGAAGCACTACTGAGTTCAGGAAACAGAACTTGAGACACCATAAAAGGAAGCTGTCTTCTCCCAAGCACTGTAGGGATCTGGGCCTAAGAGATCAGCAAAATGATTAAATGAAAACCACTGACCACAAGAAAAAAAAATAGTGGATAAGACATTTTCCACTCTACTGAATCACAAAATACTTTATTAATTCTAACATCAGTTTCATCAGTCTAGCCCACAGAGACAAAATTTCAAAGGTGCTCACAAAAACCTTTTATCTACATGGGTAAGAAAGACCTTGGAAGAACATGTACACATGTATCTGCTACAGGCAGAAACCCTCCCCCCACACCCCAATCATATAAATAGGTATGCCAAAATGGCATGAGATTATGGGGATTCAAAGGAAAGGCTGTACATTTTTTATAGAAAACATGAACAAAAGCAAATAACAAAACACATACCAAACTAATCAAAACAGATGCCCAGAGTTCTGGGGGGAAAAAGGTTGAAATTTTCATCCTTCTACACATAAGCATTCCTTCACCTGACAGGGAAAAAAACTCTTTGTATGAGCTGAAACCCTTCTAATCAACATGGTAATGCTGATGGTCGATGGCCAGACACGTTGCTATACACACAATCCTTGTCTGATTGGGCGAGGCAGATCCCACACACCAGTGCACAAACCATCCGGTACTGCTGCAGATTACACCCTCTGTTTTCAACAGGACCACATGCAGGGTCAAAAGGAGCTCTAAAAGGAGCTCCCAGACAAAATGCAAGTTATACCTCAAAGACAAGAATTTTTGTATTAATATTAGCTGAATTTCACAGAAATCAGTTGCAAAACCGTTTTAAAAATATAATCGTTTTTACATGAATCATTTAAACATTTAAATGTTAAGACTCATTTTCTCTAACTGTAATTTTGAAGTTTTTACAAAAGAATTGTTGGTAGGTCTTATCTTGAAAGTTCTATGCACATTGAAAGTCCACATAACGTTAAAGTTGCTTGTGTATTCTAGGACACAGCCACATAGCTGGGCCCATATGAATCTAAATCGGTTTTCCCTTTAAATATTGCTGCCTTCTGCCTTTAAGAAAGATGAGAAAATCCCCATTTTACTCCCAAACCAATCTTAAGCATGATTAGAAACTTTTCAAGTGCCATGAACATCTAAAATTGTCAGACCATTTAAGGTATAGTATTGTCAAGCATGTGCAATTTGTATGCAACTAGATTGTTATTTGTGCAAAACCAAGCAGTTATACTCTGCCTTTATGTGTAAATCCACACTGTCTTCAGTGAGGGCTTTGTGGTAGTCACTTAGGGCAGAATATGGCCTACATTTACATTCTTGGTATTTAAAAGACAAGAACAATTATTAACTACTATCTGTAAAAGACCCAACTTGAGAATGTTTTAGTAGAAAAATAAACATTTTAAGTTATTGGCAGATTACCATTAGTGCAATTTTTTTTACTGCCTTACTTCCACACAGTAGATTAAAAAAAAGTCACTTATGAAAAGAACCTAATACATTTCAGAAGCAGATATGTAGCTGCCAAATAAAAAGGAGCAGATTCTGTGGCACTTCATGAAGCTCTCAATAGTTAGTGCCTTCTAAAGCTCCAGGAAACGGGATCCAAGGCTTGTCAACTAATTACAGTTCTTTCCATACAAAAGTATATCACTTATGAGCTTTTCAAAAGGCTGACTAACTGCTGACTAGAAAGAGCACATTTTTTTTTATTCAGCTATATCCTAGACAACATCTGGATCAACTTCTTTCTTTGAAGAACCATTTTTGATAGTCCGAGTTGGTACAAGGTCGCAACAATGGTGCTGGGTTCCCGTTGTAAGCATTTGCCTCAGCTTGTAAGCACTTCTGGGTTTGTGGGTGAAGCAAGGTACCATCCTACAAAAGACAGAAATAAAGTTAGCTTTTCAGGTCTCAAAAATTGCAGACATATCACTGTGCTTTAAAGTAACAGAAAGCATTTGCAACAAATAAATATCCCACGTATCCTTCCAATGGGGTTGTGCGGTAAAGCGTAATTTGAGGATATCTGAAACTTTATCTAAAGATTCTGCTTTTAAACTTATGTAAACTGGCATCAGCATTGCTTTAGAGTAACTCATGAAGTGGCATCTCAGCCTGTAAAGGATGTGCTAACATTTGTTTTCGTTGCCTTTTGTTACCAGACCAGAATATGGCAGAAAAGAACTAAGCTAAGCACAAGCATTACCTAAATGTATCAATTTATTGCACATCTTGTAAGTAAAAAGTAAATATTGTTCATTAAGCATAAATGTGGGAAATATTTTAGCAAGAAATTTTCCTGTCTCTTCGTAGGGTATATTTTTGATGGAAAAAGTAAAAATATCTAAGTGTGCCCCTTTCCTGCAGATGTGTGTGGATTTCACTTGCTTTGCTGAAAGGCAGTACAGCTGCCTCAGAAGTGTAAGGTCTGACAGGCCTCCACAGCCAAATTCCCTAAAGAACACATTTTGAGACCTCAGGCCCTTTTTTTATGTTTATCTCCAGATCAAGTCTCTCCTTCCAATCCAGGAGCACTGTCAGCCAGGACAGCGAGCTGCAAAAGGGCAGCATAGCCAGCAGTGGAGGACTGCCCTGCTCTGAGGCCATCCCCTTGGCCTGGGTGCCACTCCTACATGCAGGCACTCCCCCAAGGCCCCCTGGCAGCTTTGAAAGAAAAATGCCAATGCCTTGTTTCTGTTCATAGCTCCGACTCTTGTGGAAGTCTTGCTTCTTCCCTCATCAGGCATTTTGCACTTAATTGCATCCTGAGCCGCAGCTCCTGATGCCCAGCAGCGTGTGCTTGCTCACAGACTTGCTGACAGATTCAGCTGCAGAATTACTTTCTTGCTTCCATCACAATAATTCAAATTTTAGAGTGGATTAATCAGTATCCATCTCACTCATTTTTGACTCAGTGTCCGCAAGGACTGAATTCTTGCCAAGCTGCTGGGAAGGCTGTTCAAATCTTTGATTATGCTCCATCCATAAGGACAGCTGTCTGACACTACTATGCACAAAGCAAAAGAAATGTGGTGCTGACACCTCACCCATCACTCGCCTTGAAAGGTGGAGACCGGTGCTTTTGATTTAGTGCAGCAGCAGAAAAGGAATTGGAGCAGAGCAGTACATTCAAATCACACACAGGCACAAAGTGATCATGAGAAAGAACATTTAAAGTAATTCCTAAAGTCTCAGATGATTAAATTAATGGTTAGGAATACAGTGGAAACAGATGCATTCCATTTTTTTTTTTCAATTTTTTCATTTTCTCAATTTGAAAAGTTCAATTCTCTAGATTACTTTTTGAAGTGACTGAAGATCCTTCAATATACGTCATCTTAGGGATTCATGCAATACGACTGGGCAATATTGTTAAAAGATGACATTAAAAATGAAACATCATTTATAAAGTCAACCTTTTAAACATTTTTATTTAGTAATATCACTATGAGCTTCAGTCTGGACTAGATTTAGGGAACGGACAGTAACTTCCACCTTATTTTTTTAGAGTTTACCCTGCTACCTATCACTACTGGTACTATCGAAGTGTGACATTTGTCAGCCATGGAGCCTGTAGGGATTAGATGCATTATGCAAACACATTATGTAAATATACCATTTTGATATATTATGTGACCTTTTCCATTAGCCAAATAACAACACTCCAGAACCTGACCAAGGCCATAATTTTTCATCCAGCTTATTTTCTCTCAGGCATCCAGGAGTTTCTCTACAGATTCAAAACTACTAAACACAAATTTTTCTAATATCATGTAGAGGCAGCTGCTTAAAAGAAGGAAAGAGCACAAAGCAATGGTGATGTGTGAAGTATTGGGGATATATGGTAATATAAATATTGGGAAATAAGTCAATGAAAAGAGAGCAGAAGTTGGCCAGCCATATGAGTGGCTGGGGAAGGGTTATATTGAAGCTCCTCAATCTCAGGAGAAGACAGTAGGGGTGACATGCAAGAGAGAATGTTCCCAACCTCCTTGATGTTAGCAGGGGTGCTTTCCTTCCTCTAATCTTCCTGCTTTTTTTGACTGGAATACTCTTTACCTGCTACTCTGTTTCTGTGTTCAGATATTAGAAGCCTGTTTCTCCCAGAGACCTGTGCCAGTGTTGTGGCCTGCACGATGTGTATGCAGTAAGATAAAAAATTTTAAAATTCAACAATTCTCCTTCCACCCACTCCCAAAAAAACAAACCCAAACCCAAGCAGGCACACTTACCTCTCTGAAAATAAACTTCTGGTTTTCAGGAACACTGTGGGCATTTTCTTGGCACAAGTACATCGTCAGGTAGTCAGTCCCTGAATCAACGGCTGCGCAGACTTCCGGCTGTCGCGTGTTGTAACGTATTTCATTGTGGGATGTGTACTCAAAAAACTACAAACCCAAGAGAAGAAACAAAGGACAGCAGTCATTTCATATGCACACAGAGAGTGTTTATAAAGAAGAATATACTAAGAGACTATAATTAGGTTCACGAATAAAAGTTGCTGCTGTGAAGGGAAATTTTGCCAGAAATATTCAAGGGTCCTTAACTTATACTGCTTACTATTTTACAGAAAATCAATCTCATCACAGCACTGCTTTACTCTTGTAGCACTTAAATGTCCTGGAAAACAGGCATTCCAGCATTAAAGAATTTCCAAAATTCAACTGCAATATTTAACTTTCTCATTCTAGGCCCCCCTTAAAAATAGGATGGAAAACAGTTTCTGGCCTGACATTATGCCTTCTTAATTCAGTCATCACAAAGTAATATTACTTTTAACTAAGGAGTTGCTCACTGCATAGTTCAAATGGAGTTTGGTCCAGGTTCATTTCCAGTTATAATGATCATTTCCAGAACTAAGGATGCATGGTGATGAGCATTTTGTTCTATAAAGTTTTAAGATATTATTTAAAGGAAAACAGGTTCAGCTGCTTTTAAACATGAAAAATCTTCCTTAAAGACAATTTACTATCTTTACTTGTTGCACAATATTCTACAGAAGTGTTATGAACATGCTCTGAAACTCCTGGCTTCTGTAGCAGTTATGGTTGAAGACTTCCTTAAAGTTTTATACTTACCATGAACATTTGCCAACTTTTGGACTTCATTAAAGAGTGGAAGAGTTGGAGAGTTGTTTGTATTTAGCAAGCTTATAAAAAATTTAGATGACTATAGTGCACGGATGTGTGTTTAGATCTGATTTAGATTATACTCAATAAAGTAGAGGAGAGTTGTATAAACATCAGAAAATTGCTTATTACCCATAGTACAGCTGCATTAGCAGAGACCAATAAAAGGATGAGGGAGAGAAGGAATCCTCTTTTGTTTTGTTTCCCCTCTGGAGACTGTAAGGCTTTGTGAAGGGGGCTGTACTAATTCAGAAATGTACATACTTGAACTTACCACAAAAACATCCTTAACAACAACCAGGGCTAATAACCCTGATGAGGACTTGGAAATGGAGTTTCAGTATAAACAGGACTGTGCTATTACAAAATCTTCAGCCATCCATTTCCAAGTATAAGAGCTCTGATCTGGACTACACTAATAATAGTTGTTTCATGAAATCTGCCCTTCCTATTATCACAATCAGGAATTTCTCTGTCAAGATGGCCATCACACCAACCAATGCTGCCCACTGCATCACCCTGTGGAGTCTCATGGGGTCTTTTTCCCAGCAATGATGCAAGTGACTGACCCCTGCCCTCCCCCTCCACCCCCCAGAATTCACCTGTTTGCCACCATTCATTTGTGGTAAGCCACAAAGGGAAATGAGCGTTTTGAGAAAGCAACATCAGGTTTGACGTCTCCCTGCTAACATAAGACCCCAGAGACCATGATTTTCCCTTGAAACCTATTGCTAAGATCTGTTCCTACAATGCAGGTTGCAATACTTTTACATTTGCCTTATGAAAAAAAAAAATCATCAACAACAAAAGTAAATTGGGTGAATATTCGTCCCGTTATTATTATTTATCCTAACAGGCAGCAGCTACTCCCTGGCCTTTAGGCTTTATTCCCAGGTTCAGTACCTGACTGACACATGGATAACCCGCTACTTTGGGCACCACAATGAGCTACAGGGACATGCATTTTAATCCTATGGCTTGTGAATAAAGAAAAAGCCTCAGTTCTGCTCAGTTGTGTGTGGATGGACACTTTTTACAGCTGCCACTTTCATAAAGCCATATTTAGAGCCTTGCTCGTTAGGGGATTTATTAGATATAATAACTCTTTAGCAATTTGTATTATAAGTGAAAGCTTGCAAGCTGCTGACTGTACCAGATGTGCCAAGAATAAATGGAGCAGCTTCTAGATCAGAGCACTTCTTACTACTGATATCTTTGCTGAATGGTCTCTCAAGGACTTGCACCAGATCCCAAAGAAGAGCAAGTAAAATGGTTAATTTCTGATAGCTTTAAGGAATGGGGTTATAGTACTAACAACTAAGCACTCCTGCCTTGTTGCCCAATGAACATAATCAGTTCATTACCCTACACTGCTTCAAACTGAATAAATACTTCAGGCTTTGGGCTTTTCCAAGCTCTAGTAATACAGGAAATAAATATCTTCCTCCTCAAAAGGTAAAGTGTTTTTTAGTTCTCTTTTCTTGCATTCTGTCAGCAGAAAGGAAGAATTTTCAAACTGATCCATGGCCCAGTAACTAGCAGCCTTACTGCATTTCTTTCCTTCTGAGAATCAGTAGATTCCCTTAAGTGCTATTGGCAAACTTGATGAGGCCTTTTACCCAGTGTCTCTGGCTTGTGGACAATCTACAGGATATGTCTCAGCTGCATCAGTGTCTCTCTGGTACTGTGGCCAGCAGCAGATTTTGGCTACCTCACTGGACAATGAAACTCTCATCTTCTCTGTGTCTGGCTACTGTGGTTTTGTATGCAGGGAAAAGTTTGCACTTGATGGGTAGAACCAGCAGAAAGGTCTAATACTCTTTTTTGCTGAAAACCCAATGGCTTTGCTAACTTCTTTGTTTCCCTCTCACTGTTAATGTCAAATGCATCAGCTCCAAATGGGAATTCTGGGAAGAACACTGTCAGTCAGTGTGTTCCCATCCTCTTATCACATCAGGCTGATTTCTTGCCATCACACATTGGTTCCCTCTGTACTGCTTCCCAGCCATACCCAGAACAGCAAAGGGCTTTACTGATGTTGAGTTTCAAAGCCTTTCATTCTCCTCTGTGGGGCAGATACTCCCACAAAACATAAGCAGCCTGAGGTATAAGCAATCAGTAGCCAGTGTTTTGTGTATTTCCTGCCTCTCTTCCATATACCCTCAGCTCTTAACACTGCAGTGTTATCCTCTCTTTCTTGTGATAAGGATAATGCTAATTAAAAAAAAAACCAAAAACCTCTCCAGTTAGTTTTCTTACATTCACACAAAAGGAGTAAAAGAAACCCTCTCAATTAGACCATGGATTCAAGAAAAAGCAGCAATAAACTACCAGGAACTTTACCTTCATGAGATTGGTTTTATTTACTGAGATGTAAAACACAAGCAGGTGCTGGACCTTGTAAATAACCAAGAGCACAGTGCTCTCTTCTCTCAGCACAGTGCACACAGATATTCAGAGGTCACCAAGTTTCACTCTGTTGCCAGTGAAAAGAGTTTTGAAGTTGTCCCCTACATAAACAGCCACCTGTCTGTGGTGTAGGACAGGGAATGGGAGCAAAGCTTGCTAAGGGCTTGCTGGTAAAACTCCATATAGGTAATGAGTGGAGTCATGAGAACAAACTCACAGAAAAAGGGCAGGAAGAGTTTGGGATTAGGATGGTGGATTCCTTTCCAGGGGGCCAAAGAGAAGTTAAGGGCTGCCTGCTGTCAGTAAACATCTCTGAGACTCTGTGGTTGTTGATACTAGAGGATGACCAAACCTTGCCATGATCATTTCATCAGCAGACAGCAATGGACATAAATGTGGAAGATTTGACTGCTTTGATCCTGACAGTGTCATCTGCCAAAGGATTCACACCTCAAGGAACAGCCTGCTACCTTTTCAGACTGACTGTCAAGAAGGTGGTGGGATGGGAAAGAAATGGAGAGAAATGTCCTGCTGGTAGGTTTCACAGCTATTTGTGAGCCAGAAAAGGGAGCTGCAAGTCCAGCAACCCCAACTTCATTTCCCAGCTCACTTTTGTTTCTACATCTTGTCTTATTTTAGTCTTCCTCTGTTCTCCCACACACAACTCTTCCTGCTGTCCACTTGTTCTTTTGCAACTACCTATCACCCCTACTCATGTCCCCCTTTGCCAGCTGGTATCTCAGCTCCCACATTCAGTCACCCTGCCCCTTTCCACTAAAATGTTCTCCAATGACTCTGCTTGGTTCAATCCCTGTCCTACTCTTTCCTGTGTCACAAATGCTCTGCTCATCACCTGTTGCTCAACCTCTGTCACAAACTACTACTGCCTTTGTCACCTTGGCCCTTTCTCCCTGCCTCCTGCCAGCCCTCCCATGCCTTTTTGCCCATTTCACTAATCTTGTTTTACCCATTTCCTGTGTTTGGCCTTCCCTCCTCAGGCTCTGCAGTTCTCTCAGGCCATCTCATATTTTCCTTTATTGGTTTACATTGCAGTCAGGTGGTTTCTCCACTTCTCCTTCCTCCTCCTGCTCAGATGCCAGCAGAGGGAGCGGTTTGCACAGTTCCCAGAGTGTCGCTGCTTTCAGCCACCGCAGGATGCACCATCAGCAGAGATGGAAGAGCATTAATAGCCAGTGATGTGATATCTTGCAGTAAATTCAGTTAGTCTCTTAGTGCTAGCTAAACAAAGGATAACTGTAAAAACATGACAATTCGTCTCTGAATTGTACTTCTCTTTTGCTTTCACCTTTTATCTTATTTCTTTATTCTTTCTTGGGGAAAGGGATAAAATTTAAGCTCAGAGAAGCTCATTTTGCTCAGAGAAATGCAAAAAAAAAAAAAATGCAACCCCTCTCCTCTCTGTAATCTGCAATATAAGGAAAAATATATCTTTAAATACCTTTGGCATGTTAGCATGTAATCCTATACATTAAATGCTTCTTAATCTACAAAAGCTATCAATGTTACTTATAAGAAAGTGACTTGACTGGGTTATCTGATTATTAACTTCTCTATAGATCTATAGAAGTATTCTTAACTTCTGCAAGAATTTGAACTGAGGGAGTAAACAGGGTGAGGTGGGACTTAGCATACATCTGTCAGTATTAAGATCCTTTGGCTTTTATGGTACAAGATTCTCCCCCTGCCTTCCCCTGCATCTTGGCCTTAAGGAGAGAAATATTATGAAACCTAAGACATAAACCAGACATGAGCTAATAAATAATACTAAATAATAGGTATAATACTTCAGGCAATAAACTTGCTATCAGCAACAAATCGATTTCCTTTTAAGATCTGAGGTACATTGCTTTTTCTTTCCCCTTTATCATGTAAAATGCAATTTATATTAGAAGCTTTCTCCCCAATACAGATTTGTTTTATACTCCTTGAGCTTTTATGGGTTTTTTTAAGCAGAGTTCAGAACGATAGCAGATACACTGCTTAACTGTCACATCTCTGGTTTCTTTCCAAACTTTGTTTTCCCTTTTTTTCTTTTTCCAAACAATCCTAACTGAGTGTTTGGATTAATTTCATTTAAAAAGGACCTAAACAGTCAAGCCACCCAAGCTGTCACAGGGTTATGTACAAGAGGTCTTACAAGACCTTTGGTATTCAGCACTGATGAGACCATATCTCAAGTACTATGTTTACTCTAATCTGGGTTAGAAGCCAAAAATCAAGATAGGCAAGTACATTCCCCACATCAAACATCAAGCTTCAATTCTGGAAGGTGGTCACTCAAAACTCTGCAATAGCAGCCATTCTAGCCATTCACACAGTGTCCCACAACACTTTTACCATGGCATTATGCAGAGGGGCTTACAGGTATCAAAACTAACAACTGCTGCACACAGTTTCAGTCAACATGGAGAAAGAAAACAACACTTTCAGTTTCAGAAGTTAAAAACAAGACAGCAAGAATGAAGTGTTAAAGAGAACCCCTGCTCTCCTGGACTGTGGAGCCCAAGCTAGGAGGACATTTCTGTAGAAGGACAGGAGAATATGTGGTCTAAAACCTCTTGGGTAGTTAGACAAGCACCACGAGGAAGAGACATGATGACAGACCCAGGTGGAACTAGGTGAGGTTTCCAGTGTTATTAGGGGCTTTAGAGGCATGGACAGACAAAATCTCAGAGGGGTTTTGGAGATGAGTGAACACTGGCCTATAAGCACTATAGCTACACTGATGTGCTAATTAACCCCTGCTAATGAGTTCTGTGGAAAGGAATAATAAAGCTATGCATGAGTTCCCTGGGCTGGGTAGACACATCCTCAGAATGAAGAAAATCTGACCTGAAGATACATCAAAATAAAAAGCATTTAGTGCAAGAATCAAAACTCAAACTAAGATCACCTTACTGTGGCAACACATTCTCTCAGCTCTACTGCAATGACCTTACCATGCTTCCTTACATTACAACCATAAATGTTAGTCAAAATAAAAATAAAATATTATTCTTACCTGATTTTGTCCCATGCCATGGCATGGATAGAGTATGACCCTCTGTCCAGTTACTTGATGTTCATTTGTAGGGTTATAATCAAAGCAGAAGTTTTCCATTCCTCTATTCTTCAGCTAATCAAAACAAAAGAACATTTTAAAATATTAGTCTAAAGTAAGGAACATATTCTGTAGTCACTCTACACCCATCCTGCTGGACTCTGAGATCCATCCCAAAGCTAGTTCAAAGCAACTGGAATAGATCAAAGGGATGCAATGGTAACATCTCTCAGACTAATATGAAATAAAACTGGATCATCTTGACTTTGAGCACTGAAGCAGCCAGACATGATGGCTTCCCCTAGGAATGACACTGTGTTCCAATGTATTTGCAAAGGAAGTGGGTAGAAACTATGAAAAAGTGTGTTGAAACCCAACAAGCCAGCAACTCATGCAGAACAAAAGAGTCTGCCATGCCTTTTTCCCCCAGGATCTACTTGTTCAATTTTCTTATGAAAAGATGACTACCTACTTTTCTCAGTTTGTCAAATGGGAAATGTTAGGAGGATTTGTTCTCAAAAGGACTCCAGTACCCTCTTGAGGCAGAACAAGCAGACAGATTTTAGGATCAGAAATCTTGAAAGTGGGCAAAATGTATCTTTGGAAAGAGATATTATTATGGTGTGATATTAAATGCTCTTTACTCATGTTGCTGATCTCTGACAGAAGAGGCGCATAACTTCTAGATAAAATATTAAAATATTAAGTTAGGTAATTTAAAAAACAATAAGCTAGTTAACAAGGATTTGCATTTAAGTATTCAGGAGGCAAAAGTAACTGAAAATAAGTTAAACAATCTCATAACCACTGATTCCTGGTATCAGCCACATAACCAAATTTGAAAATACACAGAGCAGAATAGGTTCTGTAAACAAGAAGCTGAATGCCCCTGTTACTGAGTGTAATTATATCACAGACAAAAAGAAGAGGCAGAGTAAATCTCAGAAGAGTTAGTTCAGCAAGGTGTAATTTCACTGCTCTTCCCTAGTCATGATAATCGTATCCTGAGTTCTTAATGTGGAAAATGAGCGGACACATAGGGATTGCAGGCGGCTAGAACTAAACAAACAAGACAAACCCTGCAGGGCCTAAACCCACCACAGAGCAAACCACACAAGCTGGAAAATTAAATACTTGTGTTCTATATATGTTTGCTTTGCCAACTTCTACTTTTAGTGCTACCCAACATCTTCTTTCCACTGGCTTGTGCTCACTCCCACATTAGAACACTGCAACCCTCCCTGAACAGTCAAAACAAAACATTTTGTTTACTTTCCTAATGGGAGCCAAGAATTACACTTAGAAAAACAGGAAAGAGAAGTGTCTTACAAAGACTATTTTTAACACTGCCACGGAACTACATAAACCAAAAAATAAGCTTCTCAAGTTTCTACAGTCTACATCAGGAAATATCAACCTAAAAGTCATAACCACTTAAAATGGTAATTTTATCTCTACAATTGTTGTCAGCAGCTGTCTTCTGGACCAGAGGGTCTCCCATTAGTAGGTTTAATAACATATGACTCTGCCTGACTGTCTACTGGCTCCAAGGGCAGCAAAGCCCTTATCCATGGTGCCCTTCCAGGCAGCCCAATGACTTCACTAGTGCTCTTTGCCATCATCCCCTGGCACATGCTCAAGTGTGAGCTCCCTTTTGGGAAATTTTAAATAATCTATTTGAAAATGCCCTGCGCCACCAGAACTACAGTAACTCTTGTATGCATGTTACTCAATGCCCAAATACACACAGCAAAAAGATATGTAAAAGCTTATTAAACTTAAGCTTCATTTCAGATGGTTTGAAAATGAGGCTGTATTCTAGGGTGTTACTATGTATGTTCTCTCCTTCTTCGCTTTCTTGCATAAATGCTTGTGATACATGCTGACATCTTCCTACACGTACATGGTCCGTGTTGTTCACCTGTTTCTTTTATTTTGTCAGACATTGGTAGATATGCCCACACTTCATCAGGAAGCCCAATAGGTATTCAAGACCTAATTAGTGGGAATAGTATATTCTAAGCTTTTAAATTACCTGATCTGAAATGACATAGAAAATTTTGAAAATCTGACTGCAGCACCATTTATTAAAAACACCCCAAAAAACAAAGGTACACACCTGCCCTCTGTTCCAGAAAAAAAAGTATGAGAGAATTTGTGAAATATTTTTCTCTTGTTAAATGAAAATATACAGTTTAAGTATCTTTTATATGCGAGAGTGCAAGAGCTCTATCAAAACAGTGATCACCCACTCATTTCTGAAGCTATGTTTATTCCCACATCCACCATAAACAAGTCATGCAACAAGAACAAAATTTTCTCTGTAACTTACCTTAGTTCTTTTGCAGAATGCTGCATTAGAGAAACAGAAGCAAGAAAGAATGTTGATCACCTTGCCATTAAAACACATTGTTCAGATCTAAAATAATGTACCCATGCCGGACTATTGGCTGTGGTTTTTTACAGCATTTGCCTCCTATTGAAACATTGCTATTGAAACTAAAGGTGTCACTCTACATGCCATTTAGTTACCATGTTTGGAGGCTGAGATAGGTAATAAACACCAAGATATTCATCATAGACCTTAACCCTTACTGCTAGGAGATATTTAAATCGATTGTTTTCTAATATCTGGACACTTGCATATAACTACATAATACAGCTGGCATTCTATGAATAAGTCTTAGTTTGATAAAGTCCATTGTAAACAAACCATCAACAACAGATTTTTGACACTAAAACTTCATTACATTAGTTGATAAGTATGGCCAGTGGAGCCCTGCCAACCTTTCTCTACATCAACAAAATAGATCAGAATCCTCTTTATTCTGCCAGTGGCAGTGGAGCTGATCTTTTAGTGATATGGACAGATGATACTGTGGGATGCAGTAAGATATGAATTTGCAGCAAGCCAGACAGCTTCACTAGTACTGATCAAACATCAGCTTTTACCTCAAAGGTAATCCAAGCAGTCACAGGAAATTATTCTACTGAGTGAATGCTATTTTCATATCACCTGTTAACTTCTTAAGGGCAATGCTGAAAAGGGCATACAAGACTGATGACTAAAATCCTCTGAAGGAATCCTCCAACACTGCTGTTGGATTCAATGGCTCACCCCAGCAAGTCCAAATCTCCCTGGGAAGCTCAAAAACCTATAAGCATGTGGCTCAAGCAATGGTGTGTTCACTACCAAACACTTGAATTTCTTCCAAAAATTCCTTTTAAAAAGCCTCTGCCTAACTTTCAGAGGCTTTCAGAGGCTTTTCAGAGCCAGCTAAGTGGTGCATATTTTTCTGTGATGGGCATAAGGTCTCCAGGTCTAGTCAGTCCTAATCTTGGCTACCAATTCAACCTCAAGTGGCAGCTCTACAAATTGGATTTTAATGCAGTTTTAGAGGTATACCTTAGAGAAGGGACCCTGATACCTCTGAGAATTTGAAGAACGAGTCATGCAATATCTTTGATTATGTAATTTAAACCGCATAGCTCTGTTCTTCTGCAAGTCCATCCATATATATCATGTGTTCTTTAGATAATTTAAATAATTTTAAATTCTCTTTCATGTTGCAGCAAAACAAGATTCTTCACAGTTTTAAAGGGATAGTTTAAAATCTTCCTTCCCATTTTTTTAAAGATTACATCTAGTCTAAATGAAAAGAAAATTATGGCTGAGCACTTGAAAATGAAGATGAGATGGTCTTGGAGGAAAATAGGGAAGGAGCTGTCAAAAGAAGAATTCAAGTTTTTGATTTCCCAACTGACTCAGTCAGTAACAGATGCCTTTACAGATAGAAGGCAGAAAGAGAGACCAGATAGAAAGTCCCAGCACAAGACATCTATCAGCTTAGTTGCTTTACATTCAGCTGAAAGAAATATCAGCTAGAAACTGAGAACAAAGAAAAACTTATCATGTCAGAACATAGTATGGTCTCACCACTAAGTGATCAAACTTACAGAAAATCAGAGTAAAATCCTGATTTTTGCATCACCACTGTTTTTTAAAAGCAATCTTGATGCCAAACTTAAAGCCAAATTCACTGACTGACCATAATCTTTATCCTCACATATGCACCTCAATACCAGCTATACTTAATACATACCTCAGATGAGAGAAGAGCCCTGACTACTCCCTTGCTTTGCAGCCATGCCTTTACACAGTCACCCCTAACATGAAAAGATCACAGAGCTGCCCAGCTCCTCTATCTTCATCCAGCTGCACAATGCAGAGATATCACCACACTAATGCTGAACACACCAGCTGGCTCAAAGCTCTTCCTACAAACTCCCACACCATCCCTTCCCAGGGTAGTTAGGATTTTTAAGCTGAGTCTCTGCTGTCTAGGTAGGCAATCTGTGCAGAGCTGGGGCTCAAGTCTTGTTATAATTTCACACCTACCTACTAGTAGGTACTCAGCCATAAGTGCATGCTCAAGGATGGCCAAATCAGAGGCTGTGCCAGAAAAAAAAAGAAATCAGTGTGCTTCACCAGAGCTTAAAAGGCATTATCAGCCTTTCCAGAAGTCCTGACATCTGGAAAGTATTTTAACCTGCTGAGTGTCTACCAGCTTCACTTCCTCCTGCCCCCAACTAAGAAATTATTCAAGGCAGAAGTTTCATGTCCCACAAAGTTCCAAAGCTGCATGAAGCCCAAGGAGCAGCAAGATATTTATCTCTTTTATAGGTCTCAGGCAGTTTGCAGGAATGCAATCATATCTCAGGCAAAAAGGTTCATAATTCAGTATGTTTAAGTAAAGTTTGAGGCAGCTAACATTTTAGATAACCAAGGGTAGTATGGATATTTTTATCTATGTATCAAGAAAAGAAATGTAGTGTAAGAAGCTGCTTGCCAGTGCACAGTACTGAATGCTGCTCATTAATTCTTGACTCCATTGAATAACACATGGTTGACTTATAGGTAATCACAGACATATTTTTAACTTCAGTTCAAAAGTAAAAAGATTTTTAAGGGAGGTAGAAATCTCCACATTCCCTCGTATTCTCCTTGAACAATTAAATAACCTCACACTAAGTTGAGCTGTTATCAAAGCTGACACTTTTAAATACAGTATTTTTGTGAAGCAGAAAAGCCCTACACAGCTAAGGCGGGAGTAAAGAACACCATCAGTGATTCATTGAAGCTAGCAGATGGGACTCAATATCCACAAATCAGCTGAATCAGTAGGTATCATTTCTGCACTCCCAATTTCTCAGAGTACAACCATATTTCCATCACATTTTAAATTCTTCCTCCCCCCCAAAAATGGTGTATTCTCATTATGCTCACAACTAGATGACAGCATTTATGAATTGTTTTTAGAGAAATATATAGAGCACACCTAAATTACACTCCAGATACCTCAAGCAGCTCTGAACAAGAGTTATTATTTCTAGGTACTGTCAACTCCTTGCCTGAAGATGACAATTAAATCATAAAAGAAACTGCACAAATCCCTTCTATTCACTATCACTGGCACAAGTCTAACCCTTTCTTTTGGAGGGAGAAGGATGGAGGTGGAAGGAAGGATAAAATTCCCAAAATGCTCCTGGAAGTTAAGTCTTATAATACCTTACTGCTTCAACTATCTCAGAACTTGTCAGCAGTAATCCAGCACAAAAGAGCAAAAACAGAACCAGTGTTGTACCAGGGGTTTGTTCAAGGTACTGGATAATGGTGGGTAACATCTTTCATGCCAGTGATCACAGAGATACCACCTCTCCTGCAAGCTCCAAGACAAATGGAGGAGGGTGGCAATTCTCCCAGAGGCTCCTAAGGGCTTTTCTGCCGCCCTCCCTGTGGGAACTCCCACAGCTCCCCAGGGGAGGAGTTTTCCTCAGGGGAAACCACAGCATTTCCACATTAGCATCTTTTTCATTCAACAAGTTACAAAGCTATTAGGGCAGACTGTGGGGAGACTTTGTTCCTTTGTCCACAGAGATCAGATTTTTTTCCCTTTCCTGATGGAGATTCAGCAGAGGCTGAGTAACTTGGGGAAGGGCAGATGGCAGGAAGACCAGGGTTGGATGTGATGATGCAGTGTGGGAATGCAGCTTAGCTGGATCTGCGGAGAGATTGAGTTACCAGCAAAAGTACTTTTAAGTCAATGTGTCATTTGGTAATTAGGAAGGTATTTGATACATCTTTGCCTGGTGGAAAGGTGCAGTTTTGTGTTCCTAACATGCAGCTGGTATCTGGTGATTTTTCAGAGGAAACAGCTACTTGCTGCATCATCTCTGCCTTCATCCCTTCCAGATGAGATTACAGTAATGTAATATACACAGAGCTATCGTTTATATTTCTTTGTAAGCTGCAAAAAGCATAAAGAGCTGTCAGCTCTTAAAAGAGAAGAGGATTCTGATTGAAACTATTGCCTGTGCCCTTGTTGGTCTAAGTGATCTCCAGATTAAAAATTAACATGTTGGTTTAATATACAGAATCCCCTATGATCTGGAAGCACTTAGCACCAGCTCTCTTTCCCATCACCAGAGCATCAGAGTTTTCATCAGATAAAATGTATGAACATATGTTTCAAAGCACACTCTTCTTCCTTTCAATTCAACAAGTAAAATAAAACACTTTACTGCTATCTTTTTGTTACGCAATGTTTTGAGAAATAAAAATCTCCTCTTTTCCTGCCTTTAACAGCCCCAAGATGTCACTTAGAAGGAGTAATCCACAGCAACATTACCTGTTCTCCTACTCTGTCACAGAACTCCTTCATAAACAGCATTCCCTTAAATAAAGATTCTGATAAATACCACATTTTAAAGCCTACCAGTTTTAACTGAATTCTACCAAAATCCCAAGTGACTTAGGCACAAAAACACCTTCATACTGACTTAGTAGGAGAGCTCAGAGAGCTGCAAGCAGGCTCCCTTCTCAGCAGCCACATACCATTCCAAAGAAGCCTGGTCTGTCCTCGGGTACGTGAAGTTCTGGATACACGTTCTCCAAAAACCATTTGAAGTCCTTACATTTCAGCTTCTCTCGTAGAAGTCTCCTTTCTGTCACATCTCCATATGGTTCCTGAAAGAAAAAAAAAAAAAGAAAGGAAAGGAAAGGAAAGGAAAGAAGAAAAAAAAAAAATTTAAAAATCCAGAACAGATGCTCTCTTTTAAATTATCTGTATACATTATTAGGAACCGTATGCTACAGTGATGAGTAGGACTTCTAGCCAGGAAAAATCACCATGTTTGGGTGCTGGATTTGATTTCATTATCCTTACATTTGTTAAATGCTGACAAAAAATAATTGGAGCTGTGCAAGTAGAACTTTAAAATATTCTAGAAGACAGTTTGTCTAAGAAAACTCCCTGAATCTGCAAGTGAGGAAGCCCTTGAATACAGATTGCTGGAGACTGAGAAGGCGTATTGGAAAATGAGACTTCCTTTAGATAGATAATTGAAAATCTCCAAAGCAGTGAATGAATCTTTAGGACTTTAAATTATAACACTATCCATTTGCAAATTACCTGTACAGTTCTCCACTTAAGTTATGAAATTTGTGAAATCTGCTAATGCGTCCTTTGAACTTCACCATTTTGGGGGGTGGGGAGTATGAAATCTTAAACCTCCAGAGAAAAGCTTTCATTGCAGACATTTCCCTGTCTATGGATTGGAGCAGAGTCCATGTCTTTTTATGTCTGTCTTCAAAAACCTATCTTCATATTGACTAGGGATTTCAGATAGGCATGAGAGAGCGTTTGCAGTCCGCAGATTTTTACAGGTCACTTGACACAGTCTTTCATCAAACCACAAATGTATTTGCATTTCTCAGAGCTGTGGAAATACCACTGAAAACATAAAGCAGATGTAAAACAGAGATGCCTGTTTGAATAAACAAACAGCATGACATATTAGCTCTGAGGTCTGAACATTAATCTTGAAGTGAAACTTCATGGAACCAATTTTTGCAGCCATAACATCAATCATTTTCCTCTATGCTGCAGAACTGAATATTTGGGTTTGATGAAGTAAAAAGGTCTGAGCTCAACTGCTGCAACAAGTGGTGCACAGAGCATTACGGAAACCAAAGTTCATCGGCAGCGGCTTTGATATGTGGAAAAATAACCCACATGAGTTTCAGCTTATTTCCACTGTGTTACAATAAGCCAATACACTAAACTTTCAGTGCTAACACACAAATATCCCTTAAAGTTAAAGCTCTGTCATTACAGACATAGGATGCCCAGCACTTTACAAGAAAAATTGTCAGCATTTATTGCTCTTTTTGTGTATGACAAGCTGAAATCAGCCTGGCGTTGCCTATGGGCAAATCCCATATTTCTCTCCAACTCAGACTCCGATAATAAAACCTAAATGGCTTTTATGACATTAAAGTAAACCAATTATTACAAATGTGTGGACTACAATGATCTAATTACCCAATTTAATCCAAACAAACACAAGATGAAAGCTAACCAAATTCATCTTCTCCAGCATCCTCCGGCATATTTTTTAAAAGCCTCATGTTTTCAAGGGCAGTTTTCCCCTGCTGCCTCTATTGGGGTTGTCCACTCAAATGAGTGGGGGGCTCCCTGTACCCCACACTGATCCCTCAGGTCTGATCCAGTGCAGCCAGAGGCTGATGCCCAGCAGCCCATCCCAGGCACAAAACCAAAAAGGCAGGGTTTAGAAAACTTTTCATGCAAAGAGATCATGCTGGGGAGATCAGGCACCTCCAGAAACAAGCAGCAGCAGACAATGATTTCTCTGGGGCCTGAATTTCAGACCTTGTGACAGAGGTTCATTTAATTCATTTCTAGACACTGAGAGAAAATTCCAGTGTTACTGTTTTCCAGCCTTCAGGCCCCTAACGATAAATACGTCCAAGTTATGAATTTGCACACGGCTTTACTGTTTTGACATATTCAGTTTTCACAGTAATAATTTCCTGAAAAATTCTGCAACCAATGATCTTGTATTTTCATTTCAAGGAAAATAAAAACATCAACTTAAAAGAACCTCCAAAATTGACAGAACTGATACTTGAAACATTTTATTAGGAACATTTTCATCTGAGTTGCCATGTCTGATATTAATTAATTTAATTAATTCAATATTGATTTTGGTTTTGATTTGTTGGTGTTTTGTTTTTTTTTTTTTTAACTGAACATGGTGCAGCAGTAAATCAAACAGAAAAATCTATTTTGCTTTACATCAGTCTGAAGTTTTACAATTATCACAAGACAGGTAATTTTGCTAAATATTATTACCACACTGTTTATCTGAAGGTCTACTGTCCACTGAAACTTGTTGATTTGCATTCATTAATTGTGTAATTCTTATTTAGAGTCCTGGATCAGCCATTTCACGAAGTGCACATTTTAGGCTAAACAACTCCTCCTTGCTTTGATGACCACACTTCATATTATTCTTTCATTTATTTACTTATTATTGACATAGATTGGGCCACCTTGTACTCTTACAGAATTTTAAATTTTTTCCAAAGAATTAAAAATTATACACTTATTCTATGTCTGGGAAAAACTTTCAGAAGGAATAAGAAATAAACATAGAAAGCACTTCATGTTAAATATTAGCTTAGTCAACAGTTAGTAGGTTGAAAACAAATTCTGAAATTCCAGGAACAATGGAGTTGAACTCACCAGGCGAGCGTGTGGGTTTCGGTGGTAATAAAGTTGTTTATATTCATCCATCCACACTTCAGCTGCACGCACACTGTTTGCCAGAGCTTTGGCCCGTGAGTATGGAGCTTGTTTGGGGAAAACATGACCTACATGGGAGCAAGGATGGATCTCAAGACTTCCTCCACACTGCCATATCTGAGCAAAGAATTGAGAGTGTGTATCAATAATTTTGTCTTTTGCAAGCTCAAGGATATAGTAACAATAAGCCTGTGTAAGAACAACCCCGTCTCAAGAATACCACACCACACTACAAGTAATACATACAATAATTTTGTGTCTCATTTGATGACTAAACTGGATAAAATTACATCCCTGTTGCTCTTAGTAATTTGGTCTGAGTTCATAAGGAGATAATCACTCTCTGGTTTTATCTGGAGTGCAATATTCCTTTCTTAGTCTTATTTTTTCATGATAAGATGTGGTCTACCATATAAGTTATGCAGGCATTGTTTAAAAAAAAAAAACAAAAACAAAAAAGAAGCATGTTTCTTTTCCAAATTAACCATGTAAATAGCTATCTCAGAAAGAAACCAGTAACTGATAACTAATTCTTACCAGAAATCTACAGATCTATATACCATCTAAATATTCTACTGGAAAGCTGACTTGACAACACAGGCAAGCTTCCCATTTGTACATTCACCAATCTAGGAGGGAGGCGTAGGTGCCTGGTGATAAAATCACACTACCCTTTTCCATTGGAAAGCTGGGAAAGGTACCCCAGACCCAACACATGAAAAGAAAAAGCTAAGTACTTCTATAACTTATGATGGTCCAACCAACAACAATGAAACAACCTCCCCTATCTAAACCAATATTCCTGCTTGATGCCAAGGACGTACTTGCACCCAAATGTGGAATTGGCAGATCCCTGCAAACCATCACTCTGCCCTTGTGCTCCGGCTCCTGCTTCTCTGGCTCCCCAGGTTGGGAAATGTACAGCCCATGAGATAAAGTCCAGAAACAACCATCAAGTGGATCCATTACCCCCAGCACTCTGTACACAATTTTGTAATTACATTCTTCTCCTTTGAAAACCAAAGACTTTCGGCAGTTCATCTACACAGCCACTTTCCCATCACCCATTCTGATCTCAAGTTTGATTACTTGAAAGGAAAGCAGAGCGATGCATTTCCTATTCAATATTGTGTGTGACCACACCATGGCGGATGCCCTGTTTCTGAAGGGTACCTGAAACAAGGTTTCTGAAATTTTGCCAGATGGGAGGAAGGCCGGAGATGTTGCTGTACTTGAACTAACTTGAGGCTGTCACCAATGGCTCTGATGGACTTTCCATAAAAGATTTAGAATTCTCCTCATGTATTCAACCATGCATAAGTGGCAGCTCATCATTCCTTTGTAAATGGAAGACAAAGGAAATTAGCTGGGATAGGCTTAAGGGGTAGAGGTTTGCTCCCTGACAGCCTTCTTGTATAAGACATACATTTTTAATTATATGCTATTCAAATAAATAGAGCAGGAGTGAAAGATATGAGGTAGCAAATAAAAGCTCTGCTGCTAACAGTGCCAAAGATCAGTGGTGGGACTTTTCCCACCTCTCTCTCTGGGAGTTTTAGAGATCTAAAAAGATAAAGGCTTTCAGCTCACACAAGATAGGACTTGGTTTTAGGCTGCTAACTTTTAGGGGTTTTTTTAAAGTTACTCAGAATTTCTGTAAAATTTCTAAATTTGGAAATCAATGAGTGTCATCTCCATTGATTTGGTTTTGGATAACAACATTGGACTTTCTGCATGGCACAATACTGTATTTAATTACTGAAGTGTAAGCACTCTAATACATATGTTTACTTTTAAAACAGAGAGTTTCTTTAAAGATAGAGGTAATTCATTAATCAGCTATAGGGATAATTATTACTTCCTGGATTTAAAATTTTAATTTCTTCTTTTTGCACGTGAGGTTTCTCTACTCTTTTTTGCTGCTTTTCAGGGAAGCAGTATATTTGTGATTTGAACAAAGATGATTAAAGGAATTATACAATAAATTTAGAATTCTGTACTAATCTTCTAAACAATTTGCATATTTTCTCAAGTGAGTTACTTTTCTGCCATTTTGAAAGCTGCTATGAAACCAACTATCCACTTTCACTTTACAACCTCCTTTTTTGAGATTTTTTTCAAAACAACATTTTTCATAATTATTATTTCTATGTTTAAGATTTTTTTAAAGCTTTTATTTACCATTCAAGATTTGTCAGCAAATATTAAGAGCCATATGTTTATTAGTTTAAATATTTCCAATGTTATATTCCACATAAGAATCATTAATTCACATTTATTTGTCTACTTTTAACAAAGATATTAGGAACAGATGATATAGACTACCAAAATAAAAATGCAGGTAAGAAGGAAGCACATGCTTCAGCTCTTCCATGATAAAGTCTGATTTCAAAGGAATGAAACAAACTGACCATACCTCTGTTAAATTGATGACAAAAAGAGAATTCCATAACGGCTGAATTTTTAATAATTAAAGCTCTCTAAAAAATAACTGTAGGTTGCTAAGCAATGCTCATTAAATTCTAAGTATTTCATAAAAACAGTACAAAAATTATCTTGTCATCCTATTACAAAAGAAAATTGAATATACTTCAGCTAAACAATTCCTCAAAAGGTTTATTCACTTTCATTTTAATGGAAAAATTATGACCTCTATATAAAATCAGGTACAAATGAACAGCCATAAAATAAAGCGAGGAATTTAATAGAGAGACTAAAGTTGATTACTAAATGCTAAGTAAGTGGTTCTGCAGAAGATTCTCCATAAAACTAGCTCCACCTTCTCTAACAGAAAAGCACATAAGGTTTCATGCACATTTTGCAAGCTCATGTACGTGTAGATCTGTTTCTTTACTAGGTCTGGGTAACTCACAGCTCTCATTATAAAAGCACACATTCTTCCTCCACTTCAATAAGAAAACAAGGTGACATTCCTTTTTTCACTTTCACTTTCATCTTGATGCATGCAGACTATCGGCATATTTTCTTTTGTTTTCAGAGACAGATGGTGGCATTATGAAAACCTACAGAAAATGTTCAAAATCTCACCTTGGGATCGCTGTCTCTGCCAGGGTCTCTGGACAATTGACCTTGTGCTGGGTCAATGAATACTAAAGAATAAAGGCTCTACCAGCTCATTCTAACATTTTAAGACTATCTGGAAGAAATAAAAAAACCATAGAAAGGATGCTACATCCTAAAAAAGGGCAAAATGTGGAAAACCCTATGTTTCTGCTGCTCTCTCTCTACTGCAATTTTTTCTTGACAACTTGTGGCTAAGCCCCCAGCGTGGTGCTCATGCACAGTCTGCTGGAAGATGGGTGGGTGAGAGGCACCCCAGACACACTCACCCTGGTTGCTCTCAACACAAGACAGAGTTCCAGATCCAGACAAAAAGAAACAATACAAAAATACTGGAAAAGAGAAGACCCCAGGTGTTCTGAGTTGTATCATCCAGGCTCATGGGCAGTAACACTTCTGAGAAGAAAGGCCTTTTTGCACATGGTAGGCTGAAGGACAGACCACATATATATTAAGCCTTGGTCCAGAAACAAACTTACATGGCAGTGCCACTTGCAGGAACAAGAGCAGAGAGGGGACAGAAGCTGCAACCAGGTTCCCTTTGCTCTGAGTACAAGAGGAAGAAGATGAAAGAGCATGTTTTGAATCCCTCAGAAAGAGGAGTTTCAATGCCCATTATGCCCATGAAGTGAAATCTTATCCAGCCAAATAGCATTAAGCAATCCAAAATCAAGGTACATTGACTCGATTCTGCATTCAGCACGTAGTATCCATCTCTCTTAGTCATCGTGCTTTTAGTGAAAGCTTTGTCCTTGTTGCACCTCTCAAAACCACAGAGAATTTCTTCAGCTCAGAATAATCGAAGTGCAAGAAAGAGGAGGCTTGAGGATAAGTCTTTTCATGTCATTGGGAGAGAGTGGTGTTTTCAGAGATGAGAGCAAGAATAAATTAATTTACAGTGGTTTTGAGTAGTTCTGCTCCTAATTTTCAGGTCTGACAGGTTTAGAAAACAGAAGGACAACAACACTAACAATGATTTATCCCTTCCGACCTCTTGGAACACTGCAGGCAGCCAAAAGAACACAGTTAAACAGCATCGTAGCACTCTGCTCTGTTCCACAAAAATCCTCTCCACACAGAGCACAAGTACAAGGGCTCCAAATCAAACAGAGCAAAGCATGTTGCGTACAAATACCCAGATGCTACTGGCAATCTGCACTAGGAAAATTGGCCAGGCATATTTGTTGGCCATTGCACAGCCTGTCCTGTTAAATCATTTGTCTCCCAGGAGTTGCTTGAACCACCTGCACCTACGTGCTGGCTTAGACCCTTGCAGAGTGTTTATGCGCTCTCTCCTGGGGATTCTGCTGCTCCCTTTGTGCTTCTCCTGTGTGCTAGGCCACCTCTGAGGCTTCCTCTTATCCCATGAGGAGACCTCTGTCTTGCATGCTGAAGGAGTAAAGGCACTGCTCATACATGCTGCTGCACCCCAGGGAGTCCCGGCTCAGGGGAACCAGTGATGTACAAAATGAGACTGGCTGCCGGAGCTTCATAGACGTCAATGGCAATGGAAGGGTGGGTCTAAAGCAGCAGCTGGTACTGGGGCACTCTGAGTCAAAAAGAAGGGCCATGCTGCTTGCAAGCCTTGGTCTCCCCAAAAGCAAGACACAAAGAGCAGAAAGCCAAGAACTGCAAGCCAAATGTGCCACATTAGAGGTTTTCTTCAAGGAGTTGAAATTCTGGGTACACCGGGACCAGAGACTCCTGCTTCAGAGGGTCACAGGGCTGATGGAGGTGGGTCAACTGCTTCTCCCTTTAGGTGGAGGCCGACTGAACTAGACCAAGACTACTGAGTAGGCTGTGTTTGGGCTTACGTGCCAGAAACTGTTCCCTAGGTGAAAAAGGAGGTGGTCATGAACTCAGATTGAAGAGTGTTTCCAGCTGAGAAGTCTCCCTCCAGAGAGAAACCATATCAACTCTAAGCCTGTGCTTGTTATTTCTAATAATTTTTGTTCCTTATTTTTATACCCTCTTTTCTACGATTTCTGCACTACGGGCAGCAGGAAATCATAACAGCAGCCTGGAAGACTCCATGCTTCTCTGGTTAACACACAGACATCCAGAGAAACAGTCTGCTGATGTCTCCTTTCTCAAGAAAGTGTTTTTTTAACCTTAAAATGCTATTTAACCTTGAAATCTGTTGTCACGTGGTAAAAAATCCAAAAATCCTCCTGAACCATGAGTCAATGACTCAGAGAAATATGACCAAAACATGACCATCAAAAATAACAGATGATGGGCAGAACAGACAAGGGTAATCCATGATAATAAGCTGTGAACTCCATGAAAGCCAAAAGAGGCCCTACAGCATCCCCCATCACCCACTGGATGGTCTCAATGAGTGTGAGGCAAAGTGTGATTTGGGGTAAGCCATAGGCAGCCAGTGCTCGGTGGGAATCAGCCCTGGTAACAGCTGAGCAGAGGAGAACTCGGCTTTGCTGATCAGTCTGGACTGTCCTGTGTCTCCTCTCTTTTCCTGCTGTAAATCCTTTCCATTACAGCTATCTGACTCACATCTGAGCACTTGGTCATGCCTCCTGTGGGCACAACTCTACAGTTACTGGAGAACCTTCCACCTTTTATAACCTTTGTACAAACATTTTCTGAGGTGAAACAGAAAAAAGCCTTAAAATTAGTACAGGGGCTGCCTTCTCCTGCCCCACTGGGAACTGCTTGCTCCATCAACCAGAGCAAGACCTCTGAGTCACATCAAAGCACTACAAATCTTCTTCCCCATGACCTCCTTCAAGCTGCAGGATGTAAACTTCACCCACTAGTATCACAGCCCTTTTTATATTTTATACTAGAGCTCAAAACAAAGATGTGTATTTAAAAATTGCTTTAAAATGGCTATTTGGAAGAAAAGTACAGTGATCCTGAAGTGCAAGAACAAGATGCTTCCAAAATACTCCCTTCTTAGCACTTGCTTACATTACAGCTACCTCATTAAGTAAAAGGGCATGAAGAAAGAAACAGGAACTTGTTGTATTCTGAGGAAAAGAAACTTTCAATTAAGCCACCTACCCTAAATGAGAATTCAAGGTTTTCTCCTCCCCAGACTTCCATTCCTGTGTCATAGGAACCAAGATAATCAAAGTACTTCTTGCTCACAGAAAATAATCCACCTGCCATGGTCGGAGACCTATGAAAGAGAATAGAAACTCTGAACTGAATAAAAAAAATATTAAACCAATGTAACAGATAAGAAAATAAAATATATTTTTATTTTCTCAGTCTTTTCTGGATACAAAGTAACAGTCAGAAATTTGTCAATTATTATGAGGCCATTTGAATTTAATTTTGTATTATAAAAACGTAGCTGAAACAACACTGGAATGTAAAAATATTGTGTTAAAATAACTTTTTCCAATTGCAGTGTGTGTGTAAATGAAGAGCCTCTTCACATAACAGAATATTACTTTTTGTGGCAGAACTGTAGTAGTTGGCTCAGTAGTTTAAGTGCTGTACCCTTATCTATTTTACTTAAGCAATAATTAAATAAACACTTGTGCTTTAATAATTAAAACCAACATTCTTGATCCCACTAATATTGAAAAAACTCTCACATTTTAATTATTAAGTAAATATAGCTCCTAAAGAGATCTGTTTTCTTTCTAAGAAAGAAACCATCTGTGTATTCTTAAATTTTTTACTAAGTTTTGGGGGAAAAAAAAAATCAGGATTCATGGCTGGGTCCTCATTGAAGATCACAAGGCCCAGAGAGACAGCACACTTAAGGAATGTACTTCCATTATGGTAGAGTGTGCACATATACATAAATTTCTATTTGTCCAATGTTGTTCCCTGTTGTTTACAGTCTTAGGATGACTTTCTTTAAAGTGCCAAGTATATAATGGTGATTAGAACTAAGTTCATCTGGCATTATGCGAATTTTACTAAATTGCTGTTGAGGTAAATATCAACAAAAGCAAGATGAACGATCAATTACTCCTAAACTGTCAAAACTAATTTTACCAGCTTTCTTTTTGAAGCAACACTGTCTCACACTGTCATATGTTGTTTCAAAGAATGGAATGAGATGAGACAAGACAGAAGGAAAAATAAACTCCATAACCAGTCAAATCCTTCTGTCTCCCTCCAGATCTCTCCAAACCAAGCTGTTGGTGACACCACTCCCAGCACTGCTGCTTTCTGCAGACACTTGTCGAGCTCACAGTCCTCAGGCTACCCTGAAACTTTATCCCTCATCATTTTCCTCTTGGCATGTCAAAGACAATTCTTCTTATCATGAAGAAAAATAAGCATCATATTTGAACTAAATGTTTTAAAAAACATTTAATCCATTTGTTTTTTATTGTTTCTTTTAAGGAGGATATGGACATGCTGAGAAAGACTCAATTACTACATCACTTTTCCCATTTAAAAAAAAAAAGTTCATTCTGTTGAGTATAAGTACATTAATATTTGTGAAATACTGGGAATTAATATGATAAGCAACTTAGAAAAGACTGAGAAAAATTAGTAATTCCATATTTTTTGTGGTCTATAAAATAACAGATAAAATACTAACAAAATGATGGTACTAAAAATGCTTAACCGGTTCATTTACGTCAATAAACTGCTGAAATACAGAAACTTCCATAGCAGGTAGGGTTAGGTTGAACACGGCAGATCCTCAGCTATCAGGATCTTGTCTACCATTCCCATTTTCCAGATGCCTTGTTTGTTCTATTCTCTTACCTCTCCTAAATATACAATATTGAGTGACAAATAATATCAATTGATGACATCTTGTCTTAAAATAAGACAAAACTAAAACCCATAAGGAAGACATCATCCTGAGCTCTGCGAGTTAGTCCTCCACAGAAACCACGGTGGATAGAGCTGTATTGTTTCACCCCAGTAAAGAGGTGGTAAAATGGTTCACCTTTGAAAATAGCACAGTGAACTACACAGCACAGAAAAAAATCTTCAAAACTGCTTTTATCTTCTTACTGGTTGGTGATTTTTTCCCTTTTCATCGTTGCCCAAGATACATTTTTTTTACAAATGAGCCCTTTGCTTTGCACAGAGTACATCCTCCAGTATTAATCAGTTACACTCTTTCCATGTGCTGTTAAGCATCTGTAAGAGTTTGTCTAGAGGTGTCAAGAGACTACTTTGCAATAAGTTTTCTACATGGAAGATTAAACAGGATTTTCATATTTTAGAGCACTATTTTTTCCAGGAACATGGTAAACAGGAGTTATTTTGGAAAAAATGGGGAACTAAACAAAATACATACTTTTTTGTAACATGTTCATTTCCCAATATCTTTCAGCAGCTGGAATTTTCAGGTGAAATCAAAAACACATTCACAGTTTCTAGGATGCATAAAAATTAACCTGATCACATCGGTCTTGGACTTCCTCCGTTTTTGTTCTCTTTCAGGGGTACTGTGCCAAGTGAAGACAAGGCGCCAATCAAATCCACCAATCTGTGGCTCACCAGCATTTCCCAAGTACTCAAATGTGTTCCAGTCAATAACATCAATAACAGGGCAGACAACAGCTGTTTCTTCTTCAGCAATCCTGGTAAGGTTTTAAAACAAAAGGGTGACTTCCATTAGAAACATGTCTAAAGATAAATTTTAAAAACCTAGAACTGGCAAGAACAAAGAATGCTTACAATGTCAAACATGAAGTTTTGCTCCTTTTCAATTCATGCTGCAATAACAAGGAAATGATGACACAACAAACACAAGAATAACCCCCATTTTCCTACATCAGGAGGACGTATCAGGATGGACTCTGCTGGCAAGCATCAACCTTCCTGGATGGTGGAAGCAAGATATGCCAGATGGCTTGAGATAACACATTCAGCATCTGGCTTGGCTGCGATAGCCAACACCACTTTATTAAGACAAAAAATGTTTATTTTCTTTTGTACAGGTAGCTGTTTAAGAGACCAGTTTGATTGCATACTTTTGCAGTGATGAATAATAAACGAGCCAGACTCTTGGCCCTTGAAGTCATGGCTGTTCTTGTAACTGTGATCATCTGCAAATGTTGTAGTGAGTACTGTAACAGCAACTCAAAAAGAAGCCCTGAGTTTAGAAAAAACCAAACCTGCAACATGGGAATTAGACCTCCAACAATGAAACATAACTGAAGGAGGCCTCAAGAAACCCTGGCAACATAGGAGATGAAAAGGAGAAACAAGATAGCTGCAGAATGACATTCCTAATACCAAGGGTGATCTAAAGATAATCAAGATCTTTATCATACTAAGAATACATCAGAGCTGATGACATTTCTTGCAGGTCTGCTTCTACAAGGAGATAAACCCCTTCCTCCCATTTCTCAATATCATGCAGGGTTTTCAGGATTCCTTTCCAAAAGGATTCATCCTTACAGAAGGCAGTGGGATTATAAACCTTCTCCTCACCTTCTAGAATGGCCTCCCTCAGTACTGGGATCAATGTCAAGCACACAAGCTCAAGCCAATGTCTTTCTCCTAAATCACTGTTTAGCATCTTCCCTGTTCTACTGTTAGACATGCCCTGATAGTTCAGTGAAATGAAGTAACTTGTTTCACATAGAGATGCAGATATGCACTTTAGCCTTGCATCTTGTATTTACATATTTCAGAGGTGAAGGAAAACTGAACACATTATTGTCACACAAGTAAGAGATGCAGTACATCTGTCATCCAAAGGGATGACATTCCTCATGGGACTGTTAGGTTAAAAATATGTAGATTGACCAATGGCTCATACTGTGAAATTAGAGTAGCTTGTGATGGTTAAATACAGCAGCAATTCCAAAGAAGTATTGTCTGAGCTGGGAAAGACTGCCCAAAGTGTGAAATGGCCCCTTGTTGCTGGAGGGAATATGTGAAACAGCTGTTTTCTTCTTTATGATCTCCAGTTGAGACCTTGTTTGGTAGAGCACACAAAAGAGCTTATACAAATATTGTTATCTCCTGTCTCACTTGCATAAAACTTCGTACAAATCCTCATTGTACAAGGCAATGAAAATGATATCCACACGTAGAGGAAAAGGAAAAAATGCAATAAAAAGTAAAAATATTTTCCTCCTCCTGTAACAAGTAGGAAAATGAGTAAAAAGTAGGTAGCTGGCATATGATTTCAATTATAAAGGGAGTGAAATAAGTGAGAAGCCATCACCTTTTCTGTAAGTTAAGAATTAACTAGATGGTACAATGCACAGACAGCTTACAAATACAACTATGTTTGCACTGCAAAATGCTAACACTGTGGTATTGCTGCCATACATTGAGTCAGATATGCCACAGAAAAAAACCCTTAGAGATGTAGGTCTGCATATGCAGCAAGAGCGGCAGGAATTCAAAGAGAGAGCTAAGTTTTTACAGGCAATGACGATTGAATTTTAAAAAATCCCAATCCTTCCTCAAGATTGCCATCTAGTGGTGTGCTAAAGAAGTGAAGAAATCACAGACTTTTCCCCCATCATACGCTTTTTTAGGCGACAGTTGCTAAACCTATGCCCGTGATTTGATGTTTATTCCTCTTCCTTTCTTCACGCTATCATAGCTACCCCCCAGTTATCTGGAATACACTCAGTGTGAAATTTAGAAACAAGGTAAGTATGGCAATTTCAAGAAAACAAAAACCTGAAATTGTATTCTAGATACAATTTCAAAAGGACATTGGGAATTTGGGAACACAAGTCCCACTAAGAATCAGGAAGACTCGCACACATCAAGACACTTTGTGCTTTTGGAAGTCTCTCTCCAGTTTGTATTTGGGCTGGTTTTTTCTGGTCCTTTTCTGTACTCTACAGTACCTGGTGGGAATCTTAACAGGATCCAAATCAAAACGCTGGCCTTAAGGAAAGATTTTTTTTTTCTTTTAATTATGTTTTAAAGAAAGCTGGTTTTCTATATACAATATTTTGGAGGTCTGATTCAGGTCCTGTATCTATCAGTATCTGCTAATGGCATCCAACAGGGTAAAGCCATGAGCTGAGAGCAAAATGGGCAAAACCAACAGAGCCTTGTAATGTGATGCAGAGCAGCAGGTGCTGTGGTGAGGTGTCAGTGGCTGAACCCATAGCAGGAAAAGTCAATGTATGGCTGCTGGCTACACATGGATGAGGCTTCAAGAATATAATAAATATTCTCAGCTGAAACAGAAGGCTAGTGTTCTGGTTTCTAGGGGTTTTTTTGTTAGAGTTTTGGGAAGGTTCCTTGGTTTTTTGTTGTGTGTTTGCTTGCTTTTAATTAAGGAAAGATTTCTGAACAGCCTGATGGATCTGCAGAATTAACAAGAGACCACACAGGCACGAAGTACAGAGTCCCAGGACAGATGGTTTCCAAATAAGAGTCAGTGTTGACATAACATTTACTCCTCCCTATCCTACACCATAATGCTTTCTGTCAGAACCAGTCTGGAAAGGTGGATTTGCTCAGGACTAAGAAGATGGAGTTTATTGACTTGTATTATGCAAACACTGCCTTGCAGGGCACACATCTTTCCAGATCTTCTGCTCACCCAGGCTGAGAAATAGCCTCCTTTACCAATGTAGTTCCAAAGCTGGAGGTGAGGACTCATCTTCTTGAAAACCAAAACTTTCCATTGCCTGAAGAGGCAGCTGGGTCCTCAGGGAAAAAAATAAAACAAACAAACAAACAAACAAACAAACAGAAACAAAAACAAACAAGCAAAAAAACCCCAAAACCCACCATGCCATGATCTTTCAAACTTCCATTTGCATTTTCTTCCCCACAGCCAGGAGACAAACACAAACACTTGCAGTGCCTCAGGGACCAGACTGCAGTAACCTTTGGTGAACCGTGAGTCATTTTTCCACTGCAGAAGTGGGCCGAACTGTCTCCCCCCTTCTTCTCCAATGGGAGAGAAAACCAGCCCAGAGCATAAGCTCACCTTGCCAGCAGTGGCTCCAGCCAGCCGTCATGGCATTCACAGTGGCAGTCCAGGAATGTTAGGATGTCTCCTTTCGCCACAGACGCCCCCAGGAGCCGGGCTCGGACCAGCCCCTCCCTCTTATTTGCGCGGATAAGACGCACCTTGCGTAGGCCAGCCACGTAGTTTTCCAAAGTCTCCTTTAAATGTTCTGTAACAAGCCAAAAAAGGAGGGAATAATATACTCTGAAATGATTTGTTTGTATTTTTCTATAGGAAGCTCTCTCCTCACTAGCATAATACTTATAGTAGGGCTCTAAAGATTGTGGCACTTTGAACTCAGATCTGGCTATACGTGTTTAGAAAGGACATGAAAAAAGCACAAACCTGGATTTGGACACAAATCACAGTTACTTTTAAGAAGTAGAACGCTTCACATTTACCTCTGTAATACATCCCCAGATCGATAAGAGCTTCTCAAATGTTACTTAAGACTTTCTGTATAAAAGTTTTATTCTTAACACAATTCATGTGTGGTGGAAAATGCCAGCATTGCCTTTATGTCCTGTTGTTCAAACAAGACCAAAGAACTAGGTCACTGTCATTATATGAGACACCAGGGGAGCATTGGCGCAATCGAAACTTGCTCAATTCAGGAAACCCAAAGTGCTCTGATCAGACTGTAGTCTATCTATACACACAAGAACTCATATTACAGCACAGCAAATGTGCTTCCCCATTCCAAACTAAATTTGGTACCTAAGCCAAATTTTTCACTGGCACACTACAATAAAAACTATTTTTCAATGAGACGCCTTTGTTGTACAGTTTTCTATTATGTGACCTGAACAGCATAAGACTCTCTCCTATGAACTGGCTGACCAAAAAAGCCCATCAACAATCAATGCTATTTAGACTTATTCTTCCTACCTTTGTCACTGTAATCATCTACAAGGATAATTTCTTCCAAAAGTATATCCGGAGATGTCTCAAGAACACTATGAACAGTTCGCAGAAGTGTTGACCAAGCCTCGTTATAAAAAGCTATCACAACAGAGGTTTTTGGCAGGCTATAATAATCATATTTCTTCTCTCTGCATCTGTAAAGGGGGGGATAACATTTAGTAGAAGTGCAAAAGCATTTATTAATTTTCAGGAAACAATTCTCAAATCCATTTGCATGCTAGTTACTAACTGCAAGCAAGAACACAGAATAGATCTTAAAGGAAATGCATGTGTGTGGAAAATTGTATGAGAAGATATTAGGAAGTTGCTCTTACAGAGGTTCCATTTCCACAGAAGCATTATGAATAAAATTCTGCAAACTATCAAAACGTCTAAAAAGAAAAATAATAGGAGTTATTCTGGGCTGGTGTAGCTGCAGTAGCTGTCTTCACACAATTTCAAGTAGAAGAACAAGTAGTGGACAAAATGTGCCTCAGATTAAAAGGGAAAAAAAAAAGACATGTAAAATCTAAGTGGAGTAAAAACAGAAAAACAGTAACATAAACTAGCGATAACCGTTGCTTTGGAAAATAGAACAAGTGCTAGACAGTAAAAATATGACTGTGAAGGAACAGCAACATATAAAGAGGAAAAAAAAACCCAAGCCAAACAACCAGCAACAAAACTGAAATGTATGCACACTGAAGCAGAATTTGGAGAGACCACACAACTGGCAAAATCTAATAGTGAAATCCACAGAAACGTAAAACAGAGATAGAAATGCATGGTTTTGGCTCTATGGAGAGCCAAAGAGAAAGTTTGCAAACCTTTGGATTAAGCTCCAGAATGTATTTCCTATAAATATATATATGAACTTCCCTAAATGAACATAAGGATGCCAAGAAAGTTACAGCTGAGCCAAATGTATAAATTCTTAAAAGAATCCCCTGGTTTAGAAGAATTTTAAAATAATGATGGCATCTTCTACAATTTCTCCTCTTTGCTCAGAGCATTCCATATTGGCAGCTTTTATTGCCTGCAGTCAATGAGGCTTGTAAGGGGCAGAAGGACAGACTTCAGCTTCTGTAGGCTTCTAAATCACAACAGATACCAAGGCAGGTAGCAGAACAGCAGCGAGTCCTCAAGAACATATGCTATGGGGAGCTGAAAAGGGAAATTAAAACTGATCTGTAGAAAATGGAACAGGAAAACGCCTTAAGTCAATTTAGGGGCACAAAAATTCCCCAAAACACTAAGAAAATTATATTAGAAGCAAACTGCTTACCTATAGCACATTGAGAATATTTTAACAAACTATTTATGTCTGCTGTGTCTGCAGTTAAAAAAGGCTTATAGATTTCTTTGGAGATTAGGCAGTATCTATTAAGATTGGTTGTACAGAAAGAAAAAAAAACCTGAATCTGATTATGCCTAAAATTAAAACTCTTACAAAGGAAACAAAAAGTCTGTAGAGTATTTCTTAATAAATAGGTGAAAATGAGGAAGCAACAGGACAAATGACACTCGGGCAAAGGAGGCACCCAAAGGCTGCTTCTTAAACATGGCAGGAACGCCCTGTGACAGCACATGTGCATACAGACACATATAGGTAGTACACATAGACACACACATTGATGTAGTGAAGTACAAGAAAGCCTGTCCCTCCAGGCTGTAACTTATCCTGAGGGGCTTTCATAGAGGAACTGTCTCACACCAACACCCGGTGACAGAATTTATTTATTTAGCCAGACATTCATGTATTGACACATAAAAAGGAGTTATGAGTGACATTTTAATTAACTTCTTTAATTGTAATGCAGAAAAACCCACTGTATTAATCCAATTATAGAAATATATATTTAATTTAGCCTACTGAAAAACATTTCTGCTCAGTACTGCCAGAAAAAAAAAACATCCATATATATCAGTCACTTGTACCAGGTAATTTTGAGTTCATTTCTTGATGGAAATAGGATCTCTACATACCCAGTTTAGAAAGCTGAAGGAAAATATAAATAAATTTTAAAAAAACACCAGGAAAGCATTCTTTGAAAAATATGTCAGGAAGATTCATGGGAAAAAATGCTGTATTCCATTTAAAGAAAGGAAATCCAAAAGGTCTAAAGAAGCTTATAAGTCTAATTATAGATTAAAGACTTCAATGGATTTGCCTGAAATTACATGCTGGAGACAGAAAACATAATTTGGCACAGAGCAAGGCAATCCCCACGCTGTTTGTGATTCACTGTGCATTGCTGCCTCCTTCCTTGAGCACACCCCACACTGCAGGAAAAGGTCAGCCTACTACAAGACATACCAAAACACATGTTTCTTAGGTTTCCCAAGTCAAGAAAGAGGCCAGCACTAAAAAATGGGTTTAATTTACCAGCTCCGTGGTGGAAGGCACCACAGCAGTGCAGAGAATTGACCACCATGGTAGCAGGGCAGGCTGCTGGCCAGCACTGCCACCCTGACCTGAGCAGTACTCTGGATGCCCGTATTAAAAAAAAAAAAAAACCAAAACTAACAAAACAAACAAAAAAAAACCCACCCAAACAAAACAAAACAAAACAACAACAACAAAAAAACCAACCAAAAAAAAAAAAAGGAAAAAGCCACATTATTCAACTTCTGTGCAGATTTGCATGTTTATCTCAGATATTATTTCCAAGACATATTTCTTGCTAAATTGCAAGAAGATCTCAACTGTTAGCAGTCTCAAATAGTGTTGCTAAAGTGAAGCACACTTTTCCTTATCTTTCTGTAATGAAAGAGTTTCACTAAGCCTTAAAAATTAATCCCATTCGGGAGATTACAAACCCAAAGCATTTAAACCCTGGCAAAAATTATAGCAGAGGAAAATCTTTAAAAAGCTAATGAATCCCTGAAATGGAAATGCTTGGCAGTGTTGCTGAATAACAATTAAGTGGCATGCATATGGACACTAAACATTACCACTTCACAAGATATAAAAATTTAAAAAAACCCACTACAAGTACAAAACCTGATTGAAAGCCTAGTGGTCATAACTCATCTTTTCCATTTCTCAACTCCTGTTTACCACAGAAGCGCCTCAGCAGCCCATCTTCTGTATTCACACTTGCAAACTTCAAGATGTACTTTTATTATCCATGTGTCAGCCAAGTATCCCAGCTCCTACTTTCCAACTGAATCATTTCACACCTACTTTTGGATTATTCAGGAAAACAAATGCATATCAATTACAGTATGCTGTTAAAATGACAGCAACTAGTGACAGCAGTCCCAAAATATGTTTTTGCAGACACTGGGAACGTCTGTTTATGCATACTATACTGCAACCTGCTTTCAGCTTCTGAGTAGGGCACTCTCCAGTGCCACCCTCAAACCCATAACACTGTCCTTTACAATACGGAGGATCATGTTAAGACAGGATTCATTGTGTCTCACATTATTCATCCTAAAAACTACCTTTGAGCTGAACATCTGAGTTCTGCAGGTCCAAAAAGACAGATCCAGGAGGCGACTTGCCTCACCCTCCTTAAGCCATTGATCCAGCACAGCCCAAGAGACCTCAGTGGGTCCCTCTTGTCTATAGAGGCTTGATTATCGAACAGTTACTTAACTTTTCTATGAATAAAGCTAAATGTGGTCCCTATCACTGTCTGTGATACATGACTTTGAACCTAGTCATCATAACTACCAAATGGTTGGTAAAAGCATAACATAGACATAAGGAGATTAGTTGCCTGTAAGCATGACATTTCCAAACATGGAAAATAAATGCAGATGCATTTGAAGTCCAACATTCCTTCACAATTCTCCTTATCTTATTCAATCACAAGAACTTTACTGTTCTGTAATAATTTTGCAATTTGTATTTTAAAATAAACAATTACCTAAATTAAAAATGGCACGATGTGCATGTGCAGTGGGTTCATTTTCTTCAGAAAAGTACACATATCTCTAGTCAACCTGATTTTAGTAACAGTTATCAGATACCAGGATCGGTCACTTAGGAAAAACCTGTTGCCAACACAGCCAAGAGGCTTCTCTAGAGGCAACAATATAAATGCCTATAGTTTTAAACAGGACTCAGATTTCAATGACAAACACTGGTATATAATGAATAAGCCACAACAGGTATGGCAATGCAAAGGAGTGACACCTGCTCATTCCCTGCCCTCTGGTCACTCCTGCTCTCTGCAGATTCACTAGAAAATGCACAAGCAGAAGCCTCGTGTGGGAATGTGCCCCCTGTTGATGGAGTGACAAAACTATCCTTTGTCTTCTAAGGAAAAAAGCCCAGAAGTTTCTTTCCTCAATTAGCGAAAAAGGCACCTCATAGGACCTGGGGGACTTCACCTCAAACTTAAGGATAGCAAATTGGACAGAAGCCAAAAAATCCCGCCTGAGCACTTAACTAGAAAAAGAAGAGAACAAAGAAAGTAATCACTTTTGTGAGGTGTTTTACCAGGAGCAAGAACCTCTTGCACCTGGCTCAGTTTTCCTCTCTAAAGAGTTTTGTTATTTTGCCTTTTATTAAACCTTTTTGTTTCCAACACTATCACAGAAGCCATCCTGCTGATTTTATGCCTTCTAAGGTAGCTGAGCTATCTTGGGTGTGAAATAGATCTCCAAGAGCTCATGAGACCTGGCTGAGGAGACCAATATTCAGCCTTGTGCACAGTAGAGTGACAGACAAAATATGGCCAGGACTGCCCCAGCCATCTTCCAAGGAGCAGACAGGGACACTACAATGCTCCAGCATCATCCCACTTCTGCATCATCCTTCATTTCCCCCAGGCACCTTCTGCCATACTGGATGGGTGTTCCAGGGACCCTCCTACTTAATCACGGCGGCATAAGACCGGCATAAAACAAACAAAAGCTTTGTCTTCTGGCATTTCTTAGCAATTTACACTAAGACAACATCTGTATTTTAGAATTCTTAATGTGTTCATCCATTAATCTTTAAATTTCTCAATGGGAAGAAAAAGAAAATAATGCTGGTATGTACCTGAACACAAAACCATGTTCATTATGTACTGTCCTTTCTCTATGTTTCACTACAGCTTCTACTCAAACATCTAAGTCCACAAAATGCAGACTGAAGCCAAACATATAAAAGTGCATCCTTACACATCCAAATTCCTGTGGGGTTTTGGTTTTGCCTTTTTTACACTGCATTTTTAAATCACAGTCTAACCAAGAGTAAACAGCTGACAAGTTTAATAAATTAACCTTGGAATCTACTACACTACACAGTCTCCTGTTAGCAAGTTTTACAATAGGTTATTTATTAGAAACCAAGGAGACATCACTCAGGAAATGCCTAAACAAAATTAAATGGGTTGTTTTCAAGAACATTTGTGTCAATTAATGTAATCACTCAATTTATTTCTTTGTAAAGAGCTGTTTCTCTAAGAGATGTGTATCTATACACAGGGAGAGAGCATGAATGTGTGCACACTGGGCGTACTGCCATGAGTTAATTAGGAATGGTTGCTGACATGCTCTTACTTGAGACTTTCACCACAACTGTGACAATGATACAGAAAGGGAAAACAGACTTTCAATCTCCAAATTTGATCTTCTATATGCACAGTTATTTATATTTTAGGAAAAAAATATGAAATGTTCTCTGAGTTTTCAAAGATTTGTTAAGAACACAAACTGCTCATCAATTATTTAATGCTTTCAGAAGGTATACTGCGTAAGTTTCGGTTTTGAAGCTTCAATCTGAACGCCCCAGGCAAGTTCAGGATTGCGCAGCTTCTCTCAAGAAATGCAAAACAGCACGTGTCACTGCTGAAGCTGATTTATTTAAGTTGATTTATGTGACTACAGCAGGTGACATATATGCCCCATCCCAGTGTCACCTGGAAAACACTGCCAAGGTTCTACTTCAGGCTGGCTTTCACATGGGCTAGGAACCAGGTTGGCTGGGCTTGTTGCGATGGGCCACAGACATACTGACCAGCCTCCTTTCCTCTTCCTAATTTGAACAGCTAAAACACCAACTTAAACTGCTCTTTCAGTAAGAGGTGTGCTCAAAAGTGTCATTTTGTAGGCTGTAAACAAATGAGGCTGATGGGGATGAATGGCAGCATCCATGGGCATCTCGATCTAGTTTTACTATCTTCACTCCCACTCCATAAACTGCAGAGCCAGCAATGTGGACAGTGGAATCTGCCAAGTACCTTCACCCAAGAGGAAGCACCTCCTTCTCTCACTTTCCCAAAGCCATGGCACAGGACACAGTAGTACTGGGATCTTCTATTCCCTTTTCTACTTTTGCCCAAGCCACAGCTTAGGGTTCTGCACATCCATCCACAAGCACACCAAGCCCTGCAGCATGACAGAGGTGGCAGCACTGTCTCTAAGCCACCCCACAGTTACCAAGGCTGTGTCCCTAACTCCAGACTGAATATATAGTTGAACATCCACTCCTCACCCCTCTGTGTGGGAGAGTAACCTATGGATAAAATGCAGCATGTGAGATAAAAGCAACACCACCCAAAGCCTGGGATACAAAAGCTCAACATCTCCAGTGGAATTAAAGGATATAATAAAGATTATTCTTATCTCCTCCAAACACTACCCAACTTTCCATGCCAAATTTATTTTGTCACATAAGACTACCTTGATCCAACTGCCAGTTCAGGGATTTTCTTTTTCTTTTATTTTTTAATTAAAAAAGGTTTATCTGGGCATGTAGAGGCTCCACCTGGTTTTACACACCTACACAAGCCACGTGTTCAACTATTGCAGAAAAAGGCATTGAGAGTTTACAGAAGGTGTGTCTTAGTGTGAGTAGCAAAGCACACAGCAGCAAGGTGCTGATAACTGGCAAAATGGCCAGATTATTTGGGGCAAGGCTGGAACACTTAAGCAGGTGAGTTCAGGATGCTGGCCTACACTTCCCCACTGCTTGTCCCAGCCCACCAGGCTGGCTAAAAGCTCCCTAAATTATATCTGCTGAAACAAACCATGTTAGAGAAAGCACCCCTTTACAGGCCACAACACTGTGATATGATCAAGTCTCTGGAAACAGAAGCTGGTTTGATTGCGAAACAGTTTTTCAGGTTATTTAATGTTCTAAAGAATGATTCTCCCAATGACAAGAAGGTACTGACAAGACTGACTGCCAAAAGCCGTCTTAAGATTTCAGATAATAATGGGCTGTACTGCCTTGTATACAAACATTGTGAGAAGCAAGAAAGAAAGACACAAAGTCTGAAACAGAAGAAAATATTTGTTAAGAAGTTGGGGGTTGGGAAGGAGGTGGCACAGAAAGCAAATGTCTTTAAGACAGATTAAAAATACATTAAGAAATAAATGTCTAGAAAGACCAAGTAAGAGAATTTACTAAGTCTGTATCCTAAAATCCACAAATTTAGGAAATCCATAGAGCCTCCTAATTCCAAATTTTTAGAGAAATACTAAAGAATTTCCTAACTGACCCAGATTCTGGATGTGCAGATGAGAAGGAAAGTCTGCATGTGACAGTGGGGAACCCACTTGATTTTTATTTTATTTTGCTAAGCTGAAACAGTGGTTGCATTTTACTCAAATGTTTTCACTTTTCTTGCAAGACAGTGAGATACACTTAACCTTTCCACAGAGACGTGCTATTTCTTACACCTACATTCAAATAGTTACTCTAGTGTGAGTAATTTGATTCAGGACAAGAAAAAATATTTTGCAAAGCCAAAACTGAAAGAAGCTATTGTATTCATCACTACAAATAAGGCGTGGATGCACCTGATCCTTATAGACAATTGTTTAAATGAAAGCAGCTTTTGAATTAAAAAAAAAAAAAATCAATTTTTGCTTACTATCAATCACTGATCTGGGAACTTTTTCAATTTAAAAATTAAATCAGCTGAAACCAAGCAATAATCTAGATGTCAAAGGAAGTTGAGGAAGTCTACCAGAAGCTGGAAAGGAAAATGGTGAAAAATAATCATGCGAGCTCTTCTGGAAAATATTTGATGGGGGTTGTTAAAAGCATAATGACAATGAAAAGTGACACATTTTTACAGATGACAGGAAGCAAAAGTAGCAAAATATCCTGAATATCAAAGCAATAGTGGAAGCATTGCTTCATTTTGTACTGCTATAAAATGCAAGCCTTTTTATTAAAAAAAAAACCAAAAAACAAAAAACAAACAAAAAATCCCCCAGAAAACAACTATAGTGAAGAATTATTTTTACCCCGCTTACTGTCTGAGGAAAGACTGAAATGTCCTAGAGAAACATAGCTTTGAAGGTCTAAAACCTGTTTATATATGAAAGAAATCCTGCCAACCAGCACTAAAGTAATGACTAAAAGGTATTATAATTAATATAGTTACTAGTAACCAATTACATATTTCCAAAAAGCTCATAAATCGAACCAAAAAACCCTAACACCAAACAAGCGACCATAGCGTTCCAAACCTACTACACCAAACACGCTCTTAAGTGTTTAATGCAAAGCCTTAGCATGTAAGAAGTCGTGTGCTGTGTCTCCTGATCAGACGCAAAGCATGGGAACAGCCGTGCCAAAGCCAGCTCTGGGCACAAGGTGCACCATCAGGTGATGGTTTAGAGGGAAGGGATGTGCCAGAATGGTCAAGCTGCTGCAGCTCACCTCTTCAAAGTGTTCTATTTCTTATACACACTGCAATAATAATAAAAAAAAAAAAGTCACTGCAGTTGTTTTTTTACCTTTAGGTAAGAGATGAAGGAGAAGCTCCTGGGTGAAGTCAGACATTCACTGTGGGCTGAGGAGGGAAACACTCAGCTGCTACACCTTTTCCCAGAACAAGGTCAAGTTAAAACTCCTGGCAGGAGTAGCTGTGATTTTTGGAGTAGAAAAGGAACCAAAACCTAGTATCAAGGCTTATTCTTGGAACTTGCTAACAAGATACTATTAGACAAACATCCTGGTATAATTTAGAATTTACAGCCCAGAAAACAAAACAAACCACAGAAGAGAGACTTTGGGAGAATCGAATTCAAATATGGGAACAAACAGGAAAAACAGTACTGAAAGACAAAACAATCAGAACAAGATTGTTATGCTAAAGTCAAACATAATGTTCCCCCAAATAAATAAAATTATAGGCATAAATGATGGTGGCAGAGGAATTTGAGCATTTGTGTATATCTAGCTATCTATACAAAGACACTTAAAGATATATGGACAGACACTTAAACATATACATAAAATCACACATATAAAAAAATTATATAAAGAACTCTCCAAAAGACAAAAGATTACCTAGAATTAAAGAAAAAAAATCTAAAACTTTTTTTTTAGTAGCTGAAAAGTACTATGCAGACCACATTCAATATTTTGGGGGCTTTTGTGGATACTTAGGAAAGACCGGAAAGAATTAAAAATCCATTTCCTTGTGATCACAAGTAAAATGAGTCCCAAGGGCTGAATCAGGCTTCTACCATGAAAGAGAAAACATGAAATGCTGAGTCAGCACAAAAGTGCCTAGTCCTGACTTGCTCCTTTTGTACCAAGAGTCAGCTGAAAGGCAACTTGTGTGCTTTGACAGAAGCTATCCCCAAAATAAGTGAGCAATGCATCCCTACTGTAATACAGAAAGAAAAAGTAGAATGTCTAAAATCTTAAACAATGCTTGAAAATAGCCCTTATTCTAAATGGACCCAAGTAGAAAAACTGGAAATGTAATTCTTACACATTGTAATAAGCTGTAAAAGGCTAAGAGAACATATCAGTTGTCTGCCTAGCCCTACAGTCCTGTAAAACAAGCACATAAGGAGAAGCCCCATGGGACACAATGCTGAGATGTTGTTGCAGGGGGAGGAAGGCAGAGCAGCAGCAGCAGCCAAACCCATGGCCCCAAGCTCATCACACTCAACAGGGGCCTCAGTAAGTCAAAGTCTGACAGAAGACACTTGCTGGTTTTAAATTGTTGCTCCCTTTATGAGTACAAACTAAAGAAATGAAGGGTAGATGTTGGGAAGACAAGCTGAGCCATCCATCCAGACAACCTTATGATCAGGGGACAAAAATAAAAATTAATCACTGTGGCAGTGATGTTGCATTTAAAGAGGTGTTCAAATGTTGTTGAATCTCCATCCTTGGAGGCTTCAAAGTTGGACTAGACATCCCAAAGTTTCCTTCCAACCCCCATCCTTCTCTGACCCTGTGGCTTATTTCACTTCTAGCCGTGTACAAACTGTATCATCATTTACTAACTTACATTCTTATCCATAAAATTCTTCCAAGTGGACATTTTTAGAGATTATAAATACATAATGTTTATTTGTTTATATATATATACTTTCAATAAAACTAAACAAATCCTGTGTGATGAAACACATTTTCAGTTGCTGACGTCAAGCTCAGACAGTTAAAGGAAGCAGAAATTGTCTAAAGGAAACAATTGTAGTTGTCAAGTTCTTTGGATCTGTGGGTCAATAGAAACAGAATCAGTCATCACAAAAAGCAACTTACAGCAGTAGGAACAAGAAGGAACAACAACTTTCTGAATATTTTCACTGTCAGGAATATATTAGTAGGAGAAAGATCTATATTGGAAACCTCTTGGACTCATAGTCAAATATCATCAATCAATGCATTATTTGTGAGGGTAATCTCAGCCAAACTATTCTTCTCTTCCTGTACAGTATTACCAGACATAGATACTAGCAAATATCTGCCACACTTCTGTTCCCATGGCAGGTCCAGGATGTACAACATGCAGCAGTAGGAAAAGATTTTTGGCACGAGTTTCTGACACAGCAACACCTTGTGCAATCATTGTGCATATCACATTTAACAGCTTACTGGTTCAGATACTTTCTATCTTATTAACCAAACTCTAGTTTTCATTGGATTCAAATGTTTTCACCAATTCACACACAGAGAGTGGGTTCATTGATCAGTGTGGGAGGACATTAACATCAAAAGGAGCATTGGGGCATCCAGGTGGTGGTAATGTTGTCTCTGTTTCCCTTTTATTCTCCCATTTTTAGTATCTAAAATTTCCAGATTACCTCCACACACACAAGAATATGCTGAAACAGACCAAAAGCCCATAGCCCAGAACAGAGTCTCCAAGCATAGTATCTGTCAATACCTCCTGAATAATTGATTTAAATTTTGTAGTGGATGGACTATGCTTTACAGGAAATGGATTTTCAGAACAGGGAGGTGGCAGAATTTGTTTTATCCATTTTCATGCATCAACCATGTATTGCAGGAATCCTGCAGGAGATACACTTCCAGAAGGCCACCTGTCTTTCAGGCTGAAGACCTGTAAATTCGTCTCTCCTTTTGAAAGCCATGCTGTAAGTTGAAACTGCATTAAGTCCAACACAGATTTCTGTGGGACTTTATCTTCGCTTCTTAAAACAAACAAAAACCAAAACTAACCAAACAAAAAAACTGAAAAAAAAAACCAAAAAAAAAAAAAAACAAACCCAAAACTGGTTTGCAACTTCTACTCAGTTATTTAGAAATGCAAGGAATTTCCACATTATTTCACAGTTGTTTAAGGAACTCATCAAGTAACAACACACTTCTTTATCCATATAATTACGACCTTCAAAGAACTCATATAGATTTTGTAAGACACGTCATCCTTGACAAAAGCCTTGTTGACTTTCTCAATAGATTACACCCTCCCATCTGTTACTAATTCTTTCCCTTACCACAGTTTGTAGATAACATGCCTGGCAAAGATCCAAGGATTGCCAGCACACAGTTCTCTGGTTCTCTTTTGGGACTCCACTAAAAAATGGTGCATTTATCACCTTCTGGTCTTCTGGTACCAAAGCTGTCTCACTGATCACATCTAAAATTTAGCCTTTGCATGATTTTGGTGACCGCAGAAGTCCAGTTGCCATCTACCATTACTACTCATTTCCCATCATTGTGGCCTCACCTGTAAACAAAATGTCCTTTAAAGGTCGTAAATAGTCAAGCATTACCCATCTTAAAATAAAAAAAATAAAATATTTTCCCTAGACTTGAGTTTTTGAACTGTTTAACCTCTAATCTTGGGACTAAGTGCAATGCATTTTCTATGGCTGTGGACTTGGTGAAAAGTTCTTTTTTTTTTTTTTTTATAATTATGGGGTTTTTTTTTACTTCATTCTCTTATTCTCTTACATGGTCTTCCTTCTTGAGAGAAGAAGTTAACACTTCATTGCAAAATTTGCTTTGGGAAAGTTTTTTATATTTGCTGTGTGAGTTGGAGAGATGCTCTGTGACATTTTTGCCATAACTTAGATTTAACTATGCACAAAGGCATGAAGTACCTGCCAACAGTATAATACAGCCCTAGCTTCAGAAGGCAATTATCTCTGAGATTATGTCACTGATGCTTCTGTGATTATTTTGGTTTGGATATATTTTGTCATTTCAGCATCCATATATTCAAATCAAAAAGGGTCTGCTGTTGTGGCAAAATCTATTTAAATTATTTTCATTTCTAGAAAAGTCACTCACACCCATCTATAATGCCTCCAATTAAACAACTGTGACCTTCTATTTCTTCCAACACCCTGTCATAGGGAAATGGCAGAAGTCCAAAATAACTCATTGAAATGATTTAATTCTTCCCATGGAAATGAATTTTAAATGGTCCTTTTTGACCTATGGTCTACAGACTGCTGATAAGAGGGGAATAATAGCTAAGTAAAACAAGCCTAGTGTCAGGCTTAAACTTATGATGAAAAGGCCTTGCATTTGCACTGCAACTTTTTGAAAGAGATCATGAGATTCATGCTTTAGATTCAGCACTTGCAATTAGAGTTGGTGAAACACTGGGCAGGACACACGGGCGTGAAGTGAATGCATGGGAGAGCCAGAGCCCTGCCTTTTGCTACATATGCTACAAACTTGTTGCAATGAAACAAACCAGCTGAAGCCAAGCTCGAGTGAAACAGAAGTGAGGAGTCAGGAGCAGCCGTGGCTCCATCCCAACCCCTGTGACAGCTAGCATATCCCCTTAATTGGCTGGCCCCCCCTCTCACCAGCCGGCAGCTCCCTCACAGGAGAGCCCAAGACGGTGCCACCCGGAGTATTTGCGCAAGGGCACAACAGTCAGACCTGCTGTGCCACGCTGGCTTCACAGCTGCACTGAGCCATTGCCTGTAAACTTGAGCCACCTCATCTAACATTATCTAACCCTTTGTTTACAATAGCCTGTGCCATTATCTGCCTCTGGTGTCATATCTATACATGTAATTTGTAAATGCACCTTGTCCCAGCAACCGTGCATCCCGGGTCAAGCACAGTCCCACTTTAGAATACTGCTACCCACCTTTGTGAGCACCATTTCTAGCTCACTGCTGGTAAAACTGCTGATAAAACAATCTCCTTTAAACTGTGTGTCTTAAGACATTTGAATACAATGCACAGCTGAAATCTGGGAAGCGTAACATTTGTAAAGCTGGGAGTGACTGAAAAAGTATGCTGCCGCCCATGGTAACTGACCCAGGGGACAGCAGCAGCAGGAGGGGACAGCAGCCGGAGAAACACGGCAGAGCAGCGTAGCTTGAGGATTGGAAAAAACACTGCCAGGGCTACGTGGGGAAACGACCTGTACACGCACCACCAACACGCGACTTCGTACTGCCTTGTGTAGGCGCGCCAGCCTGGCAAAGTCACCAATCGACTTAACTCCGAGAGCGAACGCTGTGATCCAAGAGCGTTTGTGATGGGAAAGTTTCCAAAAGCCTCCACGCTCCTGAGCGAGAGGTACCTGAGAGAGACCCGACTACCCCGCGCTGACCGCTGCCAGCAGACACTCCAGTTTGCCGGAGCGGCTCTCCGAGCCACAGCAGCAGCAGCGGCAGGCACGGCTCCCCTGCCCCGGCGGTACTCACAGCGGGTGCCAGCGCTCGGGCAGGCGGCGGTGCAGCGAGATGCGGTCGCTCAGGTAGATGTTGATCTGGTGCCGGCGGATGCTCTCCTCCTGGCGGCGCTTCTCGGCCGGGCTCAGCTCCAGCCTCACCGCCCGGCCCAGCTCCCCCAGCGCCCCCGGGTCCAGGGCCGGCTTGGCGTACACCGGCCGCCGCAGCAGCTCGGAGTCGGGGGACGGCGGCTGCGGCGGGGCGCGGCGGGCGGCGTGGAGGGGCGGCGAGCCGTGCCGCCACACGAGGAAGCCGAGGGCGGCCAGCAGCCCCAGGGCGAGCAGCGCGCCCTCGCCCCGGCAGCCCCGGCCCCGCTTGCCCCAGCACATCCCGCGGCCGAGGCGGCCGGCCATGCTGAGCGGGCTGCGGCTGCCGTCTCACGGACACGGGCGCGCCTCCGCCCCGGGCAGACTCGGCGAAGTTCTCAGGACCTGCCCACGCCGCGACACCCGCCCGCCGCCAGCGCTGCCCCGCCAGGAAGCCCGCACGGCTCCTCCGCCGCCGGCTCCTCCCTCCTCCCCGCCCCGCCGCCGGCCAGCCCGCAGGGGCGCGGCGCGGAAGAGCCGGGCTCGGGCGCTGCCGTGGGGCGGAGAGCGGCACCTCTGGGCAGGGAGCCCGCCCCGCTTGTCCCCCGGGGGTGCTGCGCCCCTGCCGCCCGCCAGCCGCCTCCCCGGGAACGATGTCCCTCGGTTTCGTGGTGGTCGGAAGGCTGCTTGGGCCCCCGAGGGTTCCGGCGCCCCAGGGGAGGCACACGGCTCCAAGCCCGCTCCGCGTTCACTCTGGGGACAGAACCGGTGGAACCATCCTGGGGCAAGGAGGGAGTGGAAGCCATGCCGGTTCTGTCGGATCACACAGAGTTGGGATGTGGGAAGGAAGGAGGCATGTTCCTTTTGCTGTCACCCTTCTAGAGAAAGGTGATCTGGTCGCCTTGAAGCTGGACGGACCTTCATAAGCGCTGGTAGTTGCATGGTGGATATGCCATTTCCCCAGCAAGGGAAAGCTCTGCTGGCACTGAGCTGCCAGAGCCACAGCAAGCTGCTTTGGCCTTTGGAAGTGTTTGGGATAGCACCAAGACTTGCTGTCTATGGACAGAAAGTTTCAGAGCTGCAGGACAGCAAGGGAGGTTATTTCCCTCAAAGAGACTAGGAAAAGCTTACGGGTCAAAGGGAACAAATTGATAGGAAACCAGGCTTCATCCATTCTGCTGCCTATAGAATAGCACATGCTTCAGAAGTAGACCAGAACAGGGGCTAAGAAACTACAGGCATTAATGACAAGCTCTTTTGCTGAAGAAAGGAGCGTTCTTGGTAGAAAAAAAGAAGTCAACCAATGTGGCCTCATTGAGAGAAATCCAGAATATTAATGAAAATCCCAAGTTTATTATACACATAATGGGCAGTCCATTCTATGGCTTGACAGAATCATGGAGGAAAAAAACAACAGTGGCACGAGTTAGAGCTTTCAGATTTGCTTCATACTCAACAACATATCCATACTGATTGTTTTACCTCAGCCTCTAACAGTATGAAGCCCCACCTGCCTAAACTTGTGATCTGGAGGCTGTGAGAGAGCTCCATGGGAGCTCCTGATTTTGTGTTTGAAATACTTTAACATAAATGTAACACAACTGGATACAGTTTCTCTCCCTTGCAGTAGGGACCTGGAACTGGTTTTGAGGCGTCATTTGTTCCACGCAGTTTCCATGTTCACTGCAGCATCCTCTGCTGTTGGAGACTTGTCAAGATCAGCCCAGCAGAGGAGCTCGGTCATGCCCAGAGAGAGAACTTCAGTACACAGCACTGGGCGGAGCTCACCAGCACTACTGAGGAGTGAGTGAAACTAACACTAAGGAAGGAAAAAAATTTAATCACTGTCAGGGTCAGAGCATACAGCTATGAGCTCTTTCTGATTTTACATGATAATAAATATTGTATATGACAACAAATGCAGACTCAGCTACTGTAGGGGCCATGCTCTGGACAGAAGGGTGCTGAAAATCAGTGACAGATTCTGATTCTGGCAAGCCAGTGTAAATCAAGTAATTTAGGTGGATTTGCAATGAATGTGTGTATAGACAGATTGTTTCTTATGCAACTATACAGCTAGCTATCACAAGAAATTACATAGGCATAAATCTAGTTTCAATATGCTTTGTAGACAACTACTAAATATCAGTATGTTGGACATGAGAATTTACATTGCATATAAAGGATGTTGTGTCTAGCAAACTTTGGGTCTGAAGAGTCACGTGGCACCAGTTATTGCATGCCCATTGTTTGCTTTGCCTCCTTGCTTGCCATCTTTCTGAATGAAAGAAGCCTATTCCTGGAATGAATCAAAGGAGAAGAGATCCTCCTGGACTCCGAAAAGAAGTTACTGAGGAGATTGGGAAGAGCAGAACTCTTCTTAGTTAACTCTTAGGATCTCTTCTTTGAAAGTATTGCTAGTAAACAGTAGTTCCCTGGGGATGCTGTCCAAACACATAAACCAGAGGAAATTCATCAAGAGAAAGTACAGTAATGAGGCTAATGTAAAAATCATAAAGAATCAATTATTTGCATTCACAAAGAAGTTTGTACAAGATGTAAAGTATATGAAGGTAAAAACATGTTTTGTCAAACCTTTTTCAAACATTTTTGGGATGTCAATGTGATGGGAAGACTGAACATTCTGAGCTGAAATAGTTAAGGTTCAAAGAATTCTCTCTGAACATACAAATAGCCCCAGCAGGGAAAAAAAAATCTCCAATCAACAAGGCAAATGAATGAGTTTACTGCTAGCCATAAAACTTGCAGCAAAATTTTCATGGTAGAGTTCCTTTTAAGCAGTTCTCTTGTTTCTTTCAGGTTGAATAACAATGGAAGTTAAAATAATTTGTTATGATTTTTAGTGTTCAGTGAGTTATAATTTCAGGAGTTTCAACCAAAGATAAGTAGAGTAATGAAACAAGTCATATAAAAACTCTAATTACTTATCTAGAAATATCTATTGTGTCCTTAGTTGTCCAAATTAAAACAGAAGATCAGTAGAATAATCAATGGCTTTGAAAAGTTTATTTTTAAAAACAGAAAATTTTTTCTTCACCTCAAAAAGTATTCAAAATATTAATTAAATTTTCAAAAAGCACTAAGATAAAAAGACTAACCACAACAATATGCAATTGTCCACACGAATTCACATAATAGTGAATATAATAGCTGAAATTAAGGGTGTATCTCTTGGTATCTGAAATATATTTCAAATGCAGGTAATATTTAGTTCACCTAAAATACATGAGCTTATTGAAGGACCAGGTTTACATATAGGGAATACTGAAAGAGGTAAGATAAGATGAACTATTTGACACCTGTATAGTTATTAAAAGGTATTCTTATTTTTAGTGATGACATATAAATTACAGAAAAAACAGAGCTATTACAGTTTGCCAAATATTTAAAATTCACCTCATAGAAACTTTTCCTTTTTTTGTGTGTGCATAAAAAGCAAAAATCTCAAATGGAAATAGAGTGGGAATACTGCATTTTCAATAAGTTCAACAGCTTCCTAAGTTCACACTTTCAGAGTAAAAATAAAGTGTCAAATAATGTATTTCAGAATAAAGTTCCTAGTTCTAGAAAAAAGCCAAAGCTTACACATTCTAAAGAAAAAAACTCAGAAGAATATGATAGGAAACATCATGTATGAATACTTTGGACATAGATAGGAAATTTGCTTAAGGAGAGGAAGAATCATCCAAGCTATAAAACATACTCCCTGGAGATAGCATTGGACCTACAGGGTCATTGTTCACCATTGTTTTAACTGTGCATAAAAATTGTGCACTGCCCTGCAAGACCCCCCCCCCCCCCCCCCCCCCCAGTTCTCACATTGGCTGCTCTTTCTCTCCTTTATTAGCACAAATATTTTTAAAATATTATTATTCAGCCTATTGTACTACCAGTGCCAAGGATTATTTTTTTTTCAATAAATGTGTTTGGATTGAAAGTCTCTTTATTTGAGACAGATGTACAGTGCATGCAAAACACGAAATGAGCCACACCCTGCTTCCCCAGGGCCAAAGGGCCCTCGGTGCTTCAGCAGGAACCCTGTTTTACAGGGTAGGCTTCAGGTCAAGAGGGAAGCTGGGTGTATAGTGAAGAGGCAGAGAGATAAGGAATGGAGAGGAAGAACCCTAAAAATAAAACAGAATAAAAACACAGACTTGATGACTGACATAGAAACTGTTGCCCATTTCAGGGATCTTCTATCAGGCTGATGAATGCTGTTAAATTCTCCTGGTGATAGGTCAGTAAAGTGAGGCAGCATTCAGTGGATTACTTGGGCAAGACCTCAGCTGCATCAGTTTGCAGATCTCTGTAGAACATGTATGTGCACATGTGTTTGTGCACCCATAGATAAAATACACACACAAAATGCCTGCTCAAAAGGTCACATACAAGCCAGGATGGACAGACAGATAGACAGAGACAGAACATGCATGTCAAAGCCATCAATCAATATATTTGCTTGCTGTAGGTATGTATTGCTTGCATATAATTTTACTCTTAAGCTAAACAGCAAGCACAAACTGCAGGCAGTGGAAGAGATAAGGAACATAAAGGAAACCTAGGCCGGGAAGCTTAGTTATCAGAAAGTATTGCTCACAAAGTATGGTATGATGTGACGCGTTAAGGAAGATATGTTATGTTGGAAACCTGACTGATTTTCCATACATGCAGACACAATTAATTAAATTACTGAGTTGCAAATACTTTTTGAAAGTTTGTCAAAATTATGGCATATTCTGAAACAAATAAATGAAGTAAATTCCTCATAAAGGTAATGCAGCTGGTCATAGTAGACAAAGAGAAGGCCATGATTAAAATTCTGAACCAAGAAGTCAAGCAGATATTATGTTGTGAAATTAATCTATGTCACCCTACACTGTAGCTACTTACTACCAGTTGGTTTTTAGTAATTTTATCAAGGTTGTTTCTGTTTCTATGCCTGACAGGACAACAGTTAGCATGCATAAGTCCAGTGATACTGTGGAAGCATTTCCTTTTCTGTGATGGTATTTCTAATATATGTGTCTTCCTTTTCATCCAGGCAGAGATAAGTGTCTTCACACAAAAGATATACTAAAAGTTTCATTCATACTTCTTATTGTCAGAAGTATGACTTTCTTGTGATTCACATCAGTAAGATTTTAAAGTAGAAAATAAGTCTTTTACTTCTTAAATTGCCATGAAAAATGCCATCATACTTGGGGAGTTGAGATGCCACCATACTCTGCATGATAATGCAGACTGAGTGAATCAGCTGTTTCTAGTTTTATGGATTTCTTTGGAACAGATTGCTTGACTACTTGCATTTCTACATTTCTGAGAGGCTTTTGATTATGATGGCAATTTTACAGTTTTCCATATTACATGATCCTGAATTACATATGAGGTAGAGATTTGCTCAAGTGTCATGGAATGTGTCCAAATATATTACATCCTATTACTACTGTAAGAACAAGGGAATTTTTTGTCACGTTACCAGGCCAATTTGTAGTTCTACATCATTGCACATTTACCATATTATACTTACTTAACTAGTTCCACAGGTACATTGCATGCTCTAATGGCTTCCTAGGCTTCGTTTGACAAATGCTTAGTTCTGAGTCTTGAAGAACAATGACTCTAAGTAATTTATCTCTTTCATTTCACATTATATGATGAGTAGCATCAATAAAACTTCTATCTCCTTGGTGGTGTTGCTGGTGTTTTGTGATCACCAGCAGTGGAGATGTTAGAGAAGTTAACAAAACTCCTCTCTTATCTTATAGAAGTTTCACAGTTGTTGATTCCTGACATGTGTATTCCTGCCTTATCTGTTCTGCCCTTTTTAGTGGACCTGTTCTCTTTCTTGCACTTTTCTCATCTTTATTTGAAAGCAATTTCTTCATTCATTAGGGTTTTTTCTGTAATTTAAAATTATTTTAACCTTGGAGCAATCTAACATTGACCTATACAAATTAGCACAGAACTGATGTAAATGAATTTCTTGTCAAAAGCAATGCATTTTTCACTGACTGGACAAAGATGCAGTTTGAACAAATCTTCTGAACAATTAACACACAGTCTACTTGAGAATCTTGGTTTTATTTTGTCCCATCTTATCTTCCAACCTAAGTTTTCTCCATTATCTTATTCTAATGAACTGTTTGAAAGGCTGAGGTTGTTCTTTCATTGGTGAAGAAATCAAGTCCTGTATTTTTCCAAAGATCTTGGTACTGCATCATCCAGGAGAACATTTCACAGCAGTTTATTAGTTTCAGAAGAAATTTTATTATTTTTCCTTGCCTTGGTCATCAGTCAGTGACAGAAATCCCTGAGTGATCACACCAGTATAAATGCCTAGGATGCCGCCAACTGAAGATGATAATGACCATCAATGACAGCAGCAGAATTCAGGACAATTTATTTTCCCTCTCATTGTTTAAACCCCATCAAATATTTCCTATGTCTTATAAACTTCGTAAAATAAGTGTTGCATCTTTTGCTAATAGGTTTCTAATTCCATTCATGATATTTTGTCTGGAGTTTCAAACCACTAGTAGAAATTGATAGCATAACCATCAGCTACATAACATAAATTTGTAGGATCAACATGTTGAGTAGCTTATCTCATAGATAAACTGGAGTGATCCTGTCACTAATTTGACAATATCCGAGCATGCACTTTGATATGGTAAGTGTGACCCAATTTTCTTCAATCATGAATAATGTATTGCATTAATCACTCTTGCCATTCCCTCTTTCCAGGCTCTGAAATCTTACAAAGAGTGATTTGCACCATCCAGTTTTACTGACAAAGGCAAGCTTCTCATCCTGTTATAATGCAAGGATGGCTGTAGGCTGTTTTGGCTGGACCAAAATTCTCCCTAGCCATGCATCTTCACTCTGCTGATGGCCACTGTGAGCTTCTTTATGCTTAAGAAAATTATTTAACACAAATGTAGGCTACACATACTTAAATATTCAACATGAGCATGCTGTCTATAATGAAAGAAGTATCCCTGAGAATGTACCCTGTCCAGGAAATTGTTCTATTATTTCTGTAATGATAAATATGCTTTTTTTTTTTTTTTTTTTTTTTTTTTTTTGCTATGAATGGTACTTTCCCAAAGAAAAAGTGTCCATAACCGCAGCCAAGACTCTTGTTTGCTGTAGACTTTCTCCAAGTGTAATAAGTTTGGCCCTTTGCCATGATGATCTGGCAATCTGGATTTGCCAGTGTATCAGAGCCAAAAAGCTGTATAACTTGTAAGATAAGAATGCCACTGCCTAAAACCAGGGGATTGCTATATTTTAGTGGCATTTGATAGTTTTATACTCCTTTTAAGTTTTCCTGGTCTTCTCATCCCCAAACCCTCCACCCTATAACAAGTGCCCTGTCCTGCCATTGAAGTCACTGATTTTATATATAGGGACACAACACAATATCACTGAGTGACGAAATTCAAGATTTTTCTTTTCTTTTTTGCCTTGTTTTAGATGTTGTAAAATCAGTTTAACCTAGAAAAGATTTCAGGATTTCCTGGGGGGCTGAAACTGAAGAGAAGACACACAAGAAATTCACATTTTATGCACAAGATTTTAAACGGAAAGACTAATCAGCACTGTCAGGAGATGGGAAATGGATGTTTGTAGAGGAAAAGACTGAACTTCGAATCCTGTATCTCATTGAAGAGAGAGACTGCTTTGGAGCTAAAGGAGACACAAAGTAGGACGGTGCAAGTAAAGGCTGAAGCATCAGGTACACGGAGCGGGGCTGACAGAGGGACCGCGCCAGTCTATAGGAAGTCGCGTTGTGAAGCAAGAAAAAGGGATTGTTGTGTCAGGTGAAAATAAGCCCCACAGCGAAGGCGCGCTGCCATGACCGCGGGCAGAGACACGCAATGCGGGGACACCTAATTGTGCGGCAGCCAGTAACGGCGCAGAACGGCTGCAGCCCAGAGCGCAGAAATCCCTGGCGAAGGGGGCAGGAGCCGTGAGGACACAGGCGCTGGCTGGGCGAGGTGGGGGGACACCAGTGGGGCTGCCAGCGGGGCAGGAGAGGCGCCGAGACCCCCGGCCCAGACTGGGACAACCCTCGCCGGCTCCGAGGAGCGCGGCCCAGCCCGGCTCCCCCTTCACGCCGTGCGAGAGCAGCCGGGGCGCTGCGGCCGCCCTGGGCCGGCCTCCTCCTGCCGGCCGAGTCCCCTCCTCCCCGCTGCCTTCCCGGCGGCGGAGGGGCGGTCGCGGGCGGCCGAGCCGCTCGGGGCCCGGCAGCGCTGCCCATGGGGGAGAGCGGGGTGCCCCCCCAGGTCCAGCTCTTCCTCCGCGCCTGCGAGCAGGGCGACTGCGAGACCGCCCGACGCCTCTTGGGGCTGCCCGGCGGCGGCGGCGACCCCGCGGCCCCCTCGTCCTCCTCGTGCGGCCCCGAGGAGACGGCGGCGGAGCCCCGCGGCGAAGCGTCGTCCCCGCCGAGCCCCGCCGTGCCCGTGGACTGCACGGACGAGGCCGGCAACACGGGGCTGCAGTTCGCCGCGGCGGGGGGGCACGAGCAGCTGGTGCGGTTCCTGCTGCGGAAGGGCGCCTCGGTGCAGAGCAGGAACCACTACGGATGGAGCCCCCTCATGCAAGCGGCCAGGTACGGGGGAGAGGGAGGGAGGGAGGGAGGGATCAGGGCCGAAGTGGAGGTCTCCCACCGCCATCCCGCCTCGCCGCGGAGCGTCGGCCTAGTCGGCGGCAGCCTCGGGGCGGGGAAGGGAGGGAGGGCCGCCGGGGCTCTGCCTTCCCCGCCCCCGGGCTGCCGCGGGCGCTCGGCGCCCTCGCTCTCCGAACCTCGGTCCCCGGGCCGAGCGAGGGCGCCGGGGAGCTCCGGGCGAGGCAGCGTGGGAGAGAGGGCGGGCGCCATGTTGAGGGCCGCGGTGGGTTGGTGCCAGCGGAGCCCAGAGTTGTCCCGGCGGGATCGGAATGGTCGCCTGTTCCCGTCCCTGGGCGGGGGTGAGGAGGGGCTGTCCCGGGTAGAATTGGCTAAGCGTTATCTTGGGGCATTAGAAACTTTCCATGTTAAGAATGTGGTGTTTGAAGCACTGCATGCTATTCCTTGGTTTAGCCAGCACAAAATTGGAGCTAGCATGAACACGAAACACTGCTCTCCTCTGTGACAATAGGTATATGCACGTAGCCTTACTTAATCTTGCATGAGTTTTTTTTTTCGTTTTGGGTTTTTTTTTTTTTTCTATCTCTGTGTGTCTTTCTTACTTGTTGAAAACTACGTCTGATGTAAAACATACTGAAGCGAACTGAAACAATTAATTTCCCTTAGCTTGCCCATGTTTGCCTAGGTGGCTTGCCGGAGGATAGGGGAAATCATTGCTGAGGGTTTTTAATGACAAAGCGGTTGTTTTCTGCATCGGTGATGCTGTTCTCTGCGTCACCCACTGCTGGGCCGTGGGAGGTTCCCGTGTTGCTAATGCTGGGGTTGGTGCTTGTCTTTATTCCTACAAGCACACCTTGGGCTCGAAGGCGTGTTTCGCAGGGTTGGAGGGCATTGCTGTCCTATAATAACTGAATGCTTAATCAAGAGAATGTTTTTTGTTATTCTGGTGGTGTTTTGTTTTGGTTTTTTTTTGGTGTTTTTTTTTTGGGGGGGGGGGAGGGAGTTTTTGATTGTTTGTTGTTATTTGTTTGTTTTTTTGATGGTTGCTTTTTTTTAAATTTCAAAACTTTAAAATACTTGGAAGAAAATAATCTGTTTCAAAGTCAACGTTTTTCTTTTCAATTAATGGCCATAGAAAGTTCCCAAAGAATGAGTCACACAGCTGGTTTCCCAGTAAGAACAAGGAAGACAAGGTTCAGCAATTTGGTTATTTCATGAAGGTTTAAAAAAAAGGAAAAAAGTTGCAGAAACAGATTTTTTTTCCCCCCTTAATGAAAACCATACTCTCATTCCCTAAAAACAATAAAGTCAGATGACTAAAACCCTCTCACTGATTTCAAGAAATTACTGGCTGACATTTGCAAAGTACTGTATATATTGTTGAAAAGTGTAAAGTAGAAGAGCATTTTTCTCTTTTCTTTTTAATGGATAACCAGAAAGGAAGCCCGGTGTTTGTACAAAGGTAGGCTTCAGACTTAGGTAGCTGTTTCATTTTCTGGCTGTGATTAGCTCTATTACAGCTGACAGGAGGTAGCATATATGCATAACATTGTGTGCAGGAGTTGCACGCTCTACTGAGGTGATGCAGTTAAGGGTACAGGGTAGATTTAAGGAGTACACAAGCTCCAGAGGGTTCCTCCTGCAACTGTGTACTCTCTGGAAGGAAACAAAGGACTTTGAGGCTGTGGTTAGTAGCATTCTCTGGGGTTTCCTCGACTGAGGTTTGCTTTGCTGTAATGTACAGAAGTTGCCTTCAGGGTCAGAGTTGGGTTATGCTAAGCACAACGTGCATGAGCATGCAGTAGTGCATGATGCCTCCAACAAGGGCATGACACACATCTTGTCAAGGTATTATATTTATTAAAATATGAGGTTGCCATTTTCTCACTGATAATTGGCTGGATGGGGGTGTGGCTTGCCTGATTGCCTTTTGCTTACTGACAAACTAGCAGAGGCTCTGATAGTCAAGGGATATCAAAACTATGTTGCTGGTAAAACTGGTGTCGGAGTTCAGTACTCTGACCAAATTCTTGTAGATATTCCACACAAGGAGGGTTTGGTGCCATATTTCTTTATTGGCAGGTACTTAATATTACACAGGGTTTTAATTTAGCCTTGTAATACAGCAGCCTGTTGAAATCATGGCACAAACCTGACATAGCAACTGCAACAGACAATCGAATCACAAGACACCATGGCATACCCATTACCAGTCCCTCTCTGCTCATCATCACAGTGCTGGGTGTTGGAAGGAATGGGTTAAAAACCTCAAGACTGTTGAGGAGAACTGTTGACCTTGCAGCCAGGAATAATTCTTGATAAGTCTTGTGTGAACTACAGGCCATTGGTTCTTTAGCATGAACTGGTAATGGTGCCTGCTTCTCCACTTCTGTATCTCTGCCTGTGTGTTGCTTTGGGGATCCCCAGGTTCACGAAGTAACAAATAAATTTACTCTTTGCATTCTAACTAAGTGAGTTTGTGGTTGTTCTGTCTGCCTGCTTTTGTCAATTTATGCAGTGGGTATCCTCAATTATCAGGAAGGAATACCTGGCTGGAAGCCAACTCAAGCACCTTACTTTTTAAAAATTTATTTTCATTTCATTTTGGTGCTCGGTGTTGGGCTGAACCATGTTGATGCTTCCCCCCATGCTGGTGTGTGTAACTGAGGAGCAGAATAATTTCCATTGATTATTTTAGGGAAGGCCATTCACATGGCCAGTTGTCCCACTGCTGGTAAGCCATTTCTCTTAAAGATCCTCTCTGGTCCCCTTGGTGTTGAGGGAAGTTCAGCTAACTTTGCAACAGTGATCGCCACTCACCGTGTTCTTCTCTGAGCTTCATGGGCACATCTGTATTCCCTAAGTCTTCTTACATTGTGGGAGTTCATTGATGGTTCACAACTGGAAAACAAGGGATAATGCAGATTTATCAACTGGAGAGTCAGTCTTTTGTAATGATCTCTTTCTTCCTTCGTTAGCACTGACTCTGCCGTTTTTACTCCAGTTGTTCAATAGTAATGGCAGTACTTAATAAAGATCTCTGGAAACAAACTGGCTTTGATCTGTTAATGTGATATAGCTGTGGAAAAAGAGGACACTGAAAGTGACTGAAAGTGACACTGGTTTATGGAAGTTATGAGTCGGTGCCTTGGTGCCCTGCAGCAGAAAATGAGGCTGGCACTTTGCTGCTTTGAGCAGACCATCCTTTTCAAATAGGTGCCTGCTTTATGAGCATGGTCACTGGTGCATGTGGAATGGTTTAGTTTACAGTCCTCAGCTGATGACTGGTCTCCTCCAGCAAGATGCCCATTGTCACATTGAGAGATGTTTGTATGATCCCTCACAATGTATGTATTAGTCAATTGGCAGATTTGGTAATGAAGTTTTCTAGGTTCAGAGTATGTTGGTTTTTGCAGTCCAAGGTGTTAATTCTCCCTTGTGTCTCTTTCTTCCAAGGTTTGGACATCTAAGTGTGGCCCACATCTTACTGGAGAATGGTGCTGATCTCAATGCACAGAACAAGTTAGGAGCCAGTGTCCTCACAATGGCCTCCAGAGGTGGTCATGTCAGCATGGTGAAATTGTTGCTGGAATCTGGAGCTTTTGTGGACAATTACGACCATTTTAGCACAAATGTACTTAACAGCAGCAGAGATGACCTTCCTGATATCACTCCACTGATGGCAGCTGCTCAGCATGGACATGAGGCAGTGGTACATCTGTTGCTAGACTGGGGAGCTGATTGTAACTACACTATAAAGACCATGGGCTGGAGCCCTTTAATGCTGGCAGCCGTTAGTGGAAAGGTGAGCTTGGCACAGCAGCTCATGGAGAAAGGTGCCAACCCTGATCACTTGAATGTACTACACAAAACACCTTTTGAAATCTCTGTTGGCCTCAAACACAAAGACATGAAGGACTATTTGGAATCTCTCACAACGATTAGGCCTCAGGCAGGTATGGAATGTTTTTTTTTGTTTCACTTTAGGAATTGAGGAGTTTATTTTGTATGGGCATGATATTCTTTGTAATTTGCAGCTGGATTTTGAAAATGTTGGAGTAGTCGCACCTACTTCAGCTGAGGTACAAGTACCCAACTTCAGCAAATTTTTTCCATGTTAGCAGGATAAGATTCCTGTCTGTATGTGGCTGTTTTGGGGACACTTTTCAAGATATTTATGCAAGCCAGCACTGAGAAGTGCTTAACAAGAGGGTTTGGAAGAACTGGATTTTCCAGCTTTGTACTGTTTGCTATAAAAGATAAGGATGTGGCTAGCTCTAGAAAGATCATTTTCCACTGCCATATGGACATGTCCAAAACTGTTGTCTACATTTGGTGTTATTTCTGCAGGTCAAGCTTCCCTAGTACTTGAAGAAGTAAGAACAAAAATCAGACATCTATTTTTGCTGTAGAGAAGCTGTGAACTCAGATATTGACTTATAGATTAAGTTGAAACTCTATAATGCTGCCAGGCAGGACTCATTGATTGTAGATGTTTGCTCTTGACCTTGAGGAACAGACATCAGTTGCTTACAGTACACAGAATCAGAGATCCATGGAATTCACTAGTGTCCATGTGTTTGCATGTACAGGATGTCTGTTCAGGCAGAGTTGGCCTCAGCTTAAAGTATTGAAGGATTCTGTTTAAGTGAGAAGACTGGACTTGCTTTAAAGCAGATTGATGTTTGTCACCTCTTCTGAGGGGGAATTTCCATCATCAGGAGGGTAGTGACTCATTTGGGCAGAGAGGGGAGTAAAAACATTATTCTTGCACACAAATTTCTGCATTGGTTTTAGACCGTACTTCAAGTCTCCTCCTAGCGCTGAAGTCTTGAATATCCCGTGAAGAAGAAAGATCATTTCTGTCATATGTTAAGACAGTAAAAAAGGAGCTTTTCTTCTGATCCATTGCCATAGATAGGGTGAATTGCCTCCTCGGAGAAAGCAACTCTCTTCCCACATCTGTTCTCAGTAGCAAATTTACTACCTGGAATGGCTTGAGTGTTACCTGCCATCTGTCCCTGTCCTTACTTAGGCTTACCCAGATCACAGTCTTTCCTTCTGGCATCTTCTCATGGTCTCCTGCTCCCTGAAGCTGCCTCTCCTCCAGGGTTTTCACATGACAAGAAATGGAGTCTGGGCCTTTCCTAAACTAGTCTTTTGAAATCTGTTTTACAGTTTTGATCTCATACACAAAGTTCCTTCTATAAGAGCAGTTTCTGAATCAGGAGAAAATGTAGTACCCATCACTCTCTTTCCTGGTCTTAAAATAAGAGTTTCTTGGAGTATTTTGGGCTTTTCAGTAATTGCTTTTGTTCAGTATATTAAGGTGACTTCCTTTGGAGTAAAGCTGTGAACATAAACCTTTTCTGTATTTCATAAAAATGCTAGAATTGGGCTCACGAAATCTCTCAGTGTCTCTTTGTTTTCCATAAAATTTTGTTACTCCATGGATTCTGTAGTAATAATTTGGAAGATAGAGGACGATATTTTCTGGCATGAGTGGAAGGTGAAAAGTATGTCACTATTTTTCCCCTCATCTTATATAGTGTCAGAATTTTCAAAGCACTGTTAAGCCATGTAAAAAAGAATGATTCTTCACTCAAAATATTACCATTTGTAATAATTACAGTTCTTACTATGGGGATGGTTATCTGAGAGCTGAAGACTATTAATTCACAAGTAATGAGCTGCATAGTTAAATTGACACTATTATTTTTGTGACCTTTACAAATTAACCTGAAAATACTCAAGAGGAAATAAAACTGGAGCAGCTTGTAAAACTCCTTTTTAGTCACCTTTCAAAATAATCCCATACAATTTGAGTGTTCACTGTTGTACAGACGATTTTACCAGACCACAAAGCCATACTGTAATTCTTTAGTGGATATTTTAGACTTCCAGGCAGGAAAAAAAGAGTTTACAAATACAATTTCCTGATGGAGAATGGAAATTGAAAAGCCTGTGCTGGTGCCTTATTATAGTTTCTAGCTTTAGCTCTGCTCAGAGAACTATACAGGTGATTCATTCTTCCCAAAGGTAATACAGAACTTGTCAATACTTTCTTTGTTCTTACTGAATATATGCCTAAACATATGTTTTATAGTACTTTAAATTTTTGATAGTTTTTAGTATAAAAATTCTACTAGAGATTTTTGCTATTTTTTTGATTGCTAATAGAAATGTTTATATTTCTTTCAGATGCAGAAAAGAGGCAACCTGATGTCTTTCATGCTTTGAAAATGGGTAAGTACTGTTATGATTCTTGCACCCTGTCTAGTTTTTCTAACTTCAGAGCATGTCTGTTTGCTAGTGTGGGAAACATGATTTTTCTGTTCCTGCTCTTCACATGTGAGCTACCAGAACATCTTCCTGGGAAAGCCGCAAGTCTGTTAGATTTTTAGTGATCATGTGCCCTTCTTGTACCCCTGTGATTTTTGAGATTTGCAGATTTTAGTGCTGGGTCAGAAGAAGTAGCATAGGAGGGGCCAAATGAATACTGCTCAGCACATTGGGTTTTGGCTTTTTTTAATTTGGCTGTGGATGGCAGCACTGTTAAAAAAGCAACTCATTAGGTTAAGGAGTGTCCAGGGTTCAAAGTAAATTCTGGTGCCTCTGTAGGTTCCAAGGTTTCTGTTTAACGAAGCCTGTGCTCTGGGTCTGTGTTAAAAAAGCCACCCACTGTCTTTCACCAAATTGGAACATACAAATGTAGTCCTGTTCCAAGAAATTAGCTGAGTGGCATTGGTGGGTGTGAGTTTCAGTGAGTGCATTCAAGTGGCTGCAGGTTTTTCTGGGATTCTGAACGACTTTCCAAGGAAAATGTCCATGCCAGTGATTGAGTTGAAAGCAGCCTATGCTATGAAGCAGTTTACCATCTTAAAGTTTTTTTTAAAGGTGAAAATTTTTCCATTTGCATGGCAGTTGATGATTTGCTGGTTCTTGCCCCTGTTCCTGTGCTGGTACACACAGTCACAGAGATCTTTTTTTCCTTTCTCTTCTTTTCTGCTTTTGCCTGCCATAGGACATCAAAAAAATACAGGATGTAGGTGAGCTTAAGCTCTCTGTTTAAGGCAATCCTGACTACCTCATATGATTTTTAAAAGCAGCCCTACTTCAAGATTTAGGAAAAAACCCTCAACCTTGTTTAAATATATTCAGTAACATATTTAATACTGCTTTTTGTAATCTAGACAAGAACTCAAGTGACCACCAGCTTGTGTGGAAACCTGAAAATTAGATTAACTTTTAAGGAACTGTAAAGCTGACTAATGACAACAAATGACTTTACTCTTGAGCAAGGAGTAGGGAAGTTTTGTATTGGAGGTGTAGTTCAAATACTGGAGGCAGAAAAAAATAATTTGGAATATAAGAAAGTTGAGCACTGGAATAAACTCCTTTGAGGTTGTGGAATTCCGTCAGTGAAGGTTTTTAGAATCAGTGAACTATCTTTGTAAGAGGAACTTACTGGTCAGTGTGAGACAGGGCATTATTCTACCTGTTTAAGGCAAGGGATGACCTCCTTTTAGAGTGCCTTTGTACCCACCTACTTTGATTCTAAAATTGTTGATTCTGTGATTGCAGCCTGTGGAAATGGAACAGGGATCTTTGAAGGAAAAATCATGGTGCCTGAGCATCATCAATTTTCCTTGCAGGACATCATCTTATGGCAATTTGATAGAAATAGTCCCTCTTTGTGTCTTCACTTGCAGGATGCACTGCAGTTTATACAACCTTCCTTAGTCATTCATTTCAGAAAATAATTATTGCAATGGGATTGTGCCATAAGTGTACAGGTAGAGAAAATGAGGAAAATACAGCGCCTCATGCAATTTTATGTCAGCTGGAAAAATGTACTAATTAACTAACATTTAGGTTATGTTTTATCACTGTTTTACAGGAAACTTTCAGCTGGTTAAAGAGATCATTGATGAAGATCTGAATCAGGTTAATGTTACCACTGTTGATGGTGCATCTCCTTTAATGATTGCGGCTGTAACTGGACAGCTGCCCCTTGTTCAGTTCCTTGTTGAGAAAAAGGCTGATATTGATAAGCAGGATAATGTTCATGGCTGGACAGCACTAATGCAGGCCACGTACCATGGGTAAGATATGTGCTCTCTTTGTGTCTAGCAGTAAAGAAGTTTAATTTTTCTTACATCCCAAAAGAAAAAATCCTTTGTGATACTGACTCTAGAAGAGAGAGGTCTCGAAAGAAATTAAGAGACTCATGATCTCAGTTTGTCATGACTCTTTCACTGCTCTCAGCTTTTTGGAGCAGATCTGAATCATGTTTTGGTCACCATAGTATGAGAAAGACATAAACTATTAGAGAATGTCCACAGGAGGGCAACACACATGGTGGAGGGCCTTGAGGAGAAGCTGTGTGAGGAGTGGCTGAGGTCACTCGGCCTGTTCAGCCTGGAGGAGAGGAGTCTGAGAGGAAAACTCATTGCCATCTACAACTTCCTCATGGGGGGAAGAGGAGGGACAGGCACTGACATCTTCTCTGTGGTGATCAGTGACAGGACCCGAGGGAGTGGCCAGAAGTGTCAAGGCAAGGTTTAGGTTGGATATTAGAAAACAGTTCTTCACTTAGAGAGTGGTTGGGCACTGGGAAGCGCTCCCCTGGGAAGTGGTCACAGCACCAGGCCTGACTGAGTTCAAGGAGTGTTGGAACAAAGCATTCCGAGACATGGTGTGACTCCTGGGGATGGTGCTGTGCAGGGATTCAACAGTCTTGGATTCAACAGTCCTGGTGGGTCCTTTCTAACTCATATTATTCAGTGATTCTGTGATGTTTGGGTTTTAGAATGAGTAAAGCATTTGGGAACTTGAAGCAAGCTCAGTAAGTACTGGGATCATGGTGCTCCAGGCAGTCCCCAGGAGCCTCGGTGCATAGTTCAGCTTCCATCCTTTGATGTTTTACAGTATTGTGAAAGATTCTATCACCCCTCCTGCCAGGCTTGGAAGTCTACATGAAGTTGTGAAACTTCAAGGCAATCAGCTTTCCATGTATCACATTTTCCAGGCGTAAAACCATTTCTATATTCTCCATAGAACATAGAAATTCAGCCTTTTGTTTTCATTGAGTTTTTGGAAATGCAACCAAAATAATTGTCATTTTCTGTAAAGCTCCTTCATAAATCTAAGTAGTTGCTTAGGAGTTAGACCTCATAAATTGCCCTGGCTGGTACTTCACATGTGATATCTATCATATACCTAACACTGAATACAGGATATTTGGTTCAGCAAGGTGAACTTTGCTTTGTTGTAGATAAGGCCTGCAGCAAGGCAAAGGTTCTCTTAAGTGGTAGTGCATTAATTGTATATAGGCAGGTATTCTGCACCAGATTTTTTTTTAGTCAGCAGATCTCCTTGGACTACGTAAGTGCAACAGAGAGGAAAAATAGGAGGTCAAGTTGTCATTGCCTTGTGAAACTTTTCTGAAGTTGTTCTTGGGACCTTTACCGATAGTAGCGACAGAAGTGCACTAAGATCAGATTTTCTAGTGCAGTTGTTTCACTTAGCATCAGTCACACAGTACGCAGCTGGAATAGGAGCAGCCAGCACAAAGTGTTGGGCAGGGCTGCTAGTATGTCCCCTTGCTGGTACTCAGGTACTTGTGGAAGTACATGCAAAAGTTAGTCTTGCATGTGTTCAGATACTGGCTGTTCAGTTTACTGGAGGATGGGATTATGAAAAGTCTTTTCCCTATTTCCCTAAACTTTGTAAGTTTAAAACTTTGTAAGTTAATTTTAGGTAGTGGAATTTTAGGAGTGTTTGATATTGTTCATGCTTAAGTAAAGCTGTCTAAAGGACACTGGCTCAGTGAAAAGCCCAGAAGGACATCTCTGGAAATAAAGGTGTGACTTCTTTGGAACTTAGAGCTATCCATGAAGGATATAAGGTGTCCCTAGTTACCCGAGATAAACCCAGCATCGCAGCCATCTATGCAACCTTCTCAGTGTTGTATGGTGTCATAGGTAAGTAATGACAGCAAGACTGACTCCAGAGACATCTGGATCAGTAGAAGAGCAGCATGATGGCTGCAGAAGTACAATTGCTGTGCTAAGTTTTACTATGGTGAGCAATCATAGTACAAGTGGAGGTAGCGCAGTTGAAATACACAAGAGCCTTTTGTGTAAAGCCACATTCACACTGCCCCAGTGTGGGTTGAATACCTCATGTACATAAATAAATACTTATCCTTATAATTCTATACTTTGCATCTGAGCCTTTTTCTTAGCATGGAGAGTTGCAAATTTTCATAACAATCTGGAAATGTTTGGGCTCCACATAACCTCAGCTAACCCTCTATCAGGACCACCAGTAGTGTGAAGGGCTTGAAGGAGGGAGCAGGCAAGGTCTCTCTGAGCCAGAGGCACTAAAAAGTGGTGTCTCTGTGTGCTCACAAGGTGCAGGACTGGAGAGCAGGATGGAGGGATGATAGTTTTAAAGAAGAGTAGGAAAGTAATAGGAAATACGCAGAGGAGCTGTGGTGAGGATAAGCAGAATTTTTGTTAGAAGAGAGGAGTAACAGTCATCCTCCATTTCAGGTTGATTTTGTGTGGAGTGAGTTCAGGAGTGGAAATGTAATCTGAATAAGAAATGATGCTCTGAAGTGGAGATGTTGAGATCCATTTTTCAGCTTCATTATTAGAATTTGCAGTTACCTGTTGGTGCTTGAGAATTTTTTTTCTCTGTGTTGCTTATGCGTGTCAGAGTTTGATTTTATACAAGGTCAGTCACTGTTAAAGAGTTTTAATATTAATTATATTTTCCCTGGCTTTGTTTTCTGTTCAGTTATTTCATAGGCTGAATTGAAGTATTGTTTTTAACTCACAAGGCTAGTCTTGCTTATTTACTCAGGTGTATCAGAGGGGAGAGGGGCTAACTGGAGCAGGATGGTGAGTGTCTTTTATGCAGCTAGCTTTGAGGAGCTTTTGTTGGAGGTGTTTGTGTTGGTTGGCATTTAATGCTGATTGTTTTTGCATTTTAAACACCTCAGGGAAGTGATAATGTGCCCTCTCAATTATAAAATTTATAGCTGTAATTAGGTGAAGTACTGTTTGAAGTTTATAAGTTATCTTCAGTCAATTTGGCTTTTCTGTGTGCAATTTCTTAATGTGCAAGTTGTGAAAATGAGGTTGCATTGAAGTATTAGTGATGGCATGTGATGACTACTGAAATGTCCTTTGTCGTTCCATCTGCTTTTCTGCCCTAGGCATTAATGGCTTTCATTGGAAATGTGTTTAGCAACGTGTTGCAGTCACTTCCAAAGGATCAGCTTAGGAAGCTGATATTCAAATGGTGCTTTTAAGGCTAACTTTCTGCATTTTGATTAATGTAAGTCATACTGAGTAAATGTGACTGATAAAGGACTTGTGGGAGCTTTTGAAAAGCTTGTGAATAAATTTTACACTAAGTTACTTGTAGAATGTGTAAAACTGATCTCTGATTCAGGAACAATGTTATAAAAGGTTGCAAATGGAGTATTGGGAGCTTCTTTCTTCATTTACTTGTTCTTTAATTTGACCAATGCCTTTTTTTCTTTCCTTAAAGAAACAAAAATGTTGTAAAGTATTTGTTAAATCAAGGAGCTGATGTTAACCTTCGTGCGAAAAATGGATACACAGCTTTTGACCTGATAATGCTGCTGAATGATCCAGGTATGCTATTTCAAAATGCCGTGGAGAAATGTACAATATAAACAAATATACATTCCTTCCAATCTAGAAAATACATTGCAGTTGCTAAGAAGTATCCTCTCATGTCTAGACTGGACTGGACCAAGAAAGGACACTGCCTGAAAGTGGTGGGGTTTGAGTTAATTGGTTAGATGAGTGTATACGCTTATGGGATAACCGATTTTGTGCATTCCTCTTGCTTTTGGTTCTGAAGATGCTTGAAAACTGTGCTGTTTGTGTCACCAGAGCCAGCGGGTGTGGCATTTGATTGTGGGGGCACTGGTATTCTGTAGTGTTGCTAACACAGAGCTATGAGCTGGAGCTAGAAATTGCCCCTTGACACAGAGCAGCAAAGGGACAGGATAGAGAGAGCACAGTAGGAACAGAACTAGGGAGCTCCTGACTGAACCTCCAGCTACTTCTGTAAAGGCTGAGAATAAATCACACCTCAGGGTTCAGGTTGTTTGTGTGGGAGTGCTGTAGGACAAGACAGCATGCTTTGGGGAAGCTTGAATGAAACACTTTTAGGTTTTTATGCAATTTGTTTTACATATATAATTTGTTATTGTTAACCTTCCTTGGTGCCTGAATTGATTTATCTGAAGCCAAAACCCATTACTGCTAATGAAGTCTCTGAATTTACACATTATGGTGGTCATGGTTACTAGCAGATTGTTTTCTATGTCCAACGTAGATCACTAATAGTACAACATTTTAGACAATAAATACAGAGAATTATTTTAGAACTAACTTCTGTGACAGAATAGTTTGTCTTGCTACTTCTTTCTCTCTTCCTCAGTTCTCTCTGCCTTTCTGAAAATCCTACCTGACTCCTGTACAAAATGCAGATTTACAGAATATTTTTTTTTTGCTTTCCTGTCTCCTGTCATGCTTCTTCTTTTTTCATCCTCATACTTTTTTTCTTACTTCTTTTTTGTCCATCTTTTTTCTTACCATTTCTTTTCAGTCCCTTCATTGTCCAGGCTGAACATCTTCTTTCTCTTTGGGATTTACTTTTGAACTTCTTTTCTGCAACCTACGCTTGAAGAAAGAATATTCATTTCTCTCTACTCTCTTCTGTGCCAGGTGAGAAAAGGGAACATCTCAATATTATTCTTAACTTGTACAAAGTATGAGAGAGGGCAGTTCGCTTGGTCACACATGACTGATTCCAGCTGAGTAGCATGCTTATTTATATTGATAAATACCTTTAGAGAGATGATAAGACTGCAGCCCAAATTGTGGGGAGAAGACATGGGAAAATAGGTCAAGAAATAAAGGTTTGGGGGTTCATCTGCTTTGTGTTTGAGAGGTAGATCAATTGCTACTTATATGTGATTTACAGGGAAAATGTCAGTGCATCGGTTGTAATTTGAGAAAGCAAAACAGGCCAAACATTATCTTAATTTGCTTCCTTTTAGATACAGAGCTTGTAAGGTTACTGGCATCAGCATGCATGCAAGTAGATAAAGACAAGAATAAAGTGAACAACAGATCATCTCTGCCTCGTTCCAGAAGTAGGCAATCCTTAAATGTCCCAATCTTGCCAGATGACAAAGGAGGCCTAAAGGTAAATATATTCATTCTTGATAAAAACTCATCAATTCGTGTAATGTATAAGCAGAAAAAAACAATTGCTAAGAAGTGTTTTGGATCTAATATGTAACTGGGTTTGTTGGGGAGTTGTGTGTGTTTCTGAATTCCTTGTTGACAGTATGTTCTGGTTTTGTGGAGTGTAGCACATATTCAACTTCCTTTTCATCAGGTAACAAGGCAGTGGGAAGAGTTTGCATTGAAGCATTTCAGTGCCTAGTAATAGATCTCATAATTAAGTGGAAGGTACCATGTTCATAAGTTTGGAACTCAATTTCCATTACGATCTTGCTTTTAAATCTGGACAGAGGGTAGACTCCTTCATAGCCATAAATGATATCAGGCTATTGACATTGAAAATTATAAATATCATAGCAGAGATTTTAATATGAAGCGTTGTGGAGGAGTGTGCACTTGAGGCTTACATGTCATCTGGCATGCTGTATCCGTAACTCAAAACTGATGGGAAACAACATGGAGTTAGAATAAGTGTATGCCAGCTAAACAAAGATACTCCAACTTTCATTGACTGCAAAAGAGAAGGAAGAAGAGTTAGTTTTGCTATTGTTGCCATTGTTGTTGCCTATTTCTGGGCATCAGTTTATTCAGTGAATAATCTTTAATTATGGTGTATGTCTGGTGTACCTCAGAATTTCCTGGAGTCCATGATGCCATCCCTTAAGTATAAATATTACCAGGATCTTAAAAAAAGGCATGTTAATTTCAAGGCTATTTTTGACATGAATTTTAAAGACCATTTAAAGTTCTGCTTCAGCTCAAATCTGTTTTGTCATTTTAACTATGAAGGAACATTGTTTTCATATGATTATGCTATCAGTCAATATGGTACAACTTCATTGTCAATTTAGACAGAGCTATTTTACTTAGATAGGAAATTGTCAGAATAGCTTTTATGGAATACAGATCAACAATGGATTGGATTGCAACCCTTGCAGTGTTATGACACAAAGGCTTGAATTAGGGTCATAAAAGATTGTGAGGTGAAAAAAAAAACCCAACTATTTGCCAGTGATAAGGATATAGACACAATTATTGACACAAATTTAATATTCTGAAATATTTAAGTATTTGGCCTCAAAACTGCAGAATATCACAGTGCTTACTTGTCATAATCAAACTTTTTTTTTCAGCAGAAATTGTATTCTGTATAGTTCTATAAGAAATATAACCTGTAAGCCTATATAATCCATTCTTCCATCACTTCTTAATGCTTTACTAAGCAGCCTGTCTGACCATGAGTATCTTGCGTAGCTTACTCTTCTTACAAATACTCAAAAAGGGTAAAAATTATATTTCCAGATTTTCTTGCTGGAGGGCAATGTCATAACAATCATGTTTCTTTGGGGCTGCATGTCAAGAGAGGGCTGTGTTGAGAGGACCTCTGCTAGGATTTGTAGCAACAGTGTTTCCATGCGGACAACTGCTCTGTGGTGAGCTGGAACTGTAAACTAGAGACTTTTGGCAACTCGGCCAGTACAGCATTTTTTGTCTAGATCAGTGCAAATGACTGAGTGTGGGGTCTGCAGGATCGTGGAAATGTGAGAGTGAGAGGGAATTCATGAGGCTCACTTGCCTTAGCATCAGGAGACAGAATAAATATACCAAGAACATCTTTGACAGATATTCAGTTCACTCTTCTTTCACTGTGGTGAAGAAAATCCCCTGATCCCATGGTTTCTCCATCAGCACCCAATTCCACTGCCTGATGCTTTTTAGGTCAGACTTTTTTCACCCTGCATTTTTTCTTTTATTGCTCATTAAATTGATTGCATCTTGTTCAGTGGTCACCTTCATTTTTGTAAGAACCTTATAAATACTTAGAGAACTATCATATTTAATATTTTTTTCTAATCTAAACAAAATTGATTAATGCAAATTTTTGTGTTTGTATGTTTTGATTCCTAAACTTTTGACTATTTCTAGTTTGCATGTTATCTGTCAAGATGAGGATTCTAAAATGAGTGGTGAGATTCTGACCAGGGTCACAGTATCACTTAGTGGCATACAAAAACTCCGTCACAGATGTGTTTCCTGTTACCAGTGAAATTCACTTTTTATTTTTTACAGCAGTAACACTGTCCATCTATACTGAGTTTCTGCTATATTGTGACTGATTTCTTTTTCTTTAGTACACCTGCTTTGTTCCTTGCTTTTTCCCCTACATTAGTACACTTGATTTTTTCTTGCTTGCCAGCTTTAACCTCCACTGAAAAATGTCAGATTGGCAGTGTTTAAAATTAGAGTGTTAAAGGTGCTTACGAAACTGTCTAGATGGATGTCTTCCATGGACTGCAGAAAAATATGTTATGTTTCATTGTTGCAATTATTAGTGAACATTCTCAAACCTATTGCACAAAGCATGTTCTCCCAATCTGAGATCAAATAATTTGCAGTTTGTCTCATTTCTTGGCTGTGGTCTTTTCCCTTTATTAATTTTACTTGAACCATATTTTTCTCAATTGTTTGATGAATGCAACATGAAATAGCAATAAAATCTTTAATAAAGTCAAGCTGCATTCCAGCTTTTCTTCCCTTCTGCTCATGTGACTGGTTATTCTGTCAAAAAGAGATTCATTTGGTATTTTCAACAAACCTGTGCTGGCTGTGTCTTATGAGCTGTGATGACATGAATTTTTTTCAGTTATCCCTTTTCATGGTAAGCATTTTGGATCAGTAAATTTTCAGATTTTCCCTTTTCAGTGATTGTATGTTTGCCTTTTGCCTGATTTCTGTAACTTCTTCCATACTTTTTAGTGAAGATAATCAATATTTATTCAGAGGTCATGTTGCCTATAATTAATCTGGGGTAATTTTAATCGATATTATCTGGTTCTAATTTGTGTAAGCTCATTTAAATACTCTTACTCTGTTAAGCAAATGCACATATATTCCTGCCTTCCTTCTGTTAATGGCACTCATACTAAAATACCTGATTACAGCTAGGCTGCTTACGAAGTTTAAAAAAATAAATGCTTTTCAGTTTCACCTCTTGAGCACATTTGTCATTAACTAGTAGACTTTTTGTGGTTTGTTTGTTTTATTTTTAATTTGTGCACAATATTGGGCCCTATTCCTTTACCTGCTGATAACATAGTGGATATTCATGATCTCATTCTTCACATCTATCACACAAGAACAGTTAACTGCTTTGTTTCTTACCATTTCATGGCCTCTGAATCAGCACAGGTGGGTAACCAAGGCAACCAAGCCACAGGAAATGCAAGGAGAAGATTTATTTTCTTACCTCAACGACAAGGCAGGGTGCCATAGACACAGAGGGACCCAGGCTCCAATAGGTTTAGTTCATCCTATAAGTAAGGGCTTTGGGTGTGGCTGTAAGAGTGTGTTAACCTCTACACAGAAATTCTACTTCTCCAGTCAGGCAGACAGGAACTAGGCATAATAAGGAGTTTTCCACACCTACATTTTTTGAATTCCCAGCTGAAAGGTCACTTTGAGCAGGAACCCTTCTCCCCTCTTACTTGATTTTAATCCTTTCCTCCCAACAGCCTCAAAACCAAAGTTTTCCCTTTCCATATGCAAAAATTTTATTTCCTTTTTTTTTCTTCTTGCCTGTTCTTCTTCAGCAAATTACACTCTTGATGTCAGTCTTAGAGCAGTGTGAATTACCACATTCAGTTTCTTTTCTAGATTAAAGTTGTTTGAGGGCAGAGATTTCCAGTTTTCCCCCTTACTCTTTTATTCCTAGCATTGTTACAAATGTCTAAGGTATTTCTAAAATGGCAACACCATTTTTCTATTTCTTTGATACTGTTGCCTTCTCCCACTGCTGCTAGATTTAAGCCTTTTTATAAATGCTATTTTTAACCAGGAATGATTTTTGTTACTTGAATGCCTCAGTCTATTTAAAGCCCTTTATTACAGCTCCTGTACATGTCTGATGTGGTAGGGATATATGGAGAGGCTGCAAACTCCTACAACAGCAAACTAAAAACTCCAGAGATCAGACCATCATACTGTGAACACCAGAAGACAAGGTGAACCTCTCCAGTATCATTACTTTCTTGCCAGACAGCAGTGTTTTTGTCTGGTGACATAGTGGCTGTATTTACTGCATTTTGGGGTAGTTTGTGGTGTGAGTGTATATTCAGGGAGCAGAAGCACTGTGAGTAGGAGTAACAGAGATGATGGGCAGTTCTTTCTTACAGAAAGCAAGGTAGCTTCAGTGACCAAAACCAAGAAGTGCAAGCACTCTCTTTTGTAAGCTCATTGTAGTCTATGTTAAAACTAGATGAACTTCCAGTTCCTTTGGAAGGTGAATAAATGCGGAGCTGTGGGTTTTATTGCTTTCTCAGAGCTATTTGTCTCTCTTGCCTTTTTTCATCAGATCTTTGTTGCTGAAAGTAATGGAAATCTTTATTAGTTGTGACACCAAAGAGATACAGAGGTCTGAGAACTCTATACATTACTAATGCTCTGTGCAGATATAAAATGTTTTTAATGGTCTTCTGCTACAAGGATTAATATGTAGAGGAGAAGTATAAAAAAGTTGAAAGACATGTATCAGTGAATAGTTGAAAAATATTAAATGCCAAGAAGAGAGAAGAATATGTATTGTGAGAAAGGGTTGTTACCTGGATTTGCTATCACTTAAAGCTACCCTGATGAAATGTTGTTACTTTAATATTAGTCTTTTTTAAAAGTGTTCCAGAAAGAGAAGGAGAAACTTCATTAAGAAATAATCAGAAGGTACTTACGATCTGATTTACCTAGAAGCTACATAATTTTTGGTGCAAATGGCATAGGTTTTGTATAGTCTAGAGAAATATCTTACTGAAGACTTGAAGCAACTTGCACTTTCTGCCTGTAAAAATATGCAGGTCTGTGAATATTTGAATAAATTTTATTTTGAGCAAAGTCCTTTTGCATAACAGTTTCCACATATGTGATATTTGTATGGATGGAGGTTATAGGTACATAGTCCTGAGGTTTATGTTGTTTTCACAGCTGCTATTTCCTTGCCTTGCTCTTTTTCAGTTTATAGTTTTCCCAGTCTGGTTAAATTATCTATATAGAAGCACTGTAGGTATTGTGGATCTTTAGTTTGACAGAAATATTATCAGAACTCTTATGGTTTGCCACTGGTTTTGAAAATTTTGGCAAGAAGCTTTGATGCAGATTATGTAAGCTCATATGCACACCTCTAAAAAGCACAAAATAGAGATGCCACTCAATGATTCCCGAGAGAGTAAAAATCTGTGGTGAAATTGGAAGTTAATGGGAAAACTAAATATTTTCTATGTAGCTGCAAAAATTCCCTATTCGAATTGCTCTAATACTTCTATCTACTTTGGCCTTCCAGATACTGTGGAAAAACATTTTAAAATATTTTCCATGTGAAAAATAAGGGAAGATATAATTGTTACACATGCAAATTACACTGAAAGTTTCTGTTGGTAACTGCAAACCACTTTAACATTGCTTTTTAGCTTATTTCAAAAACTCCTTGGTGAAACTATCGCTTCTGTAAGGATTGCTTAATTATACATCTCTTTTTCTCTTTTTCTTACCTTTTAGTTGGAATTAAATTGTTGTGTCTTCTTTTCAATCTAGTCCTGGTGGAGCAGAATGTCCAATCGATTCCGCAAACTGAAGTTGACTCAGACATTGCGCCATGGATTTCCTTCTAATCAGTTTGTGCCTTTTCCGGATGAGACTGAACCATCATTAAATTCCACTATAAAAGTAGCCTCACAGAGTGATACAGACATCTCTGGAAACCTGGATGCTGCTACAGCTTGGAACACAAATAACAAAGCTAGTGGTAAAGGCAGAGTTGTCTTGTGGGAAATGAGTTCTTGTGGGGTGGTCAGGATGGTATTATTTCTGATTTATTGGTTTAGTTCTGCTTTAGCAGAACCAATAAGTGAAAAAATGTAACGTATTTGTAGTCTGTAGAAAGAGAGATGTTTGTACTCATTGTTGATCATGCTGAGTGCAGTAGCATTTAAGCAGGAAAATGCTAATATAAACGTTACTGTTTTTTAGTAAACGCCATTAAGTCACTGAAAAGTGCTAATATCTTCCATAAAAATTCCCCACTGTCTGCAATGCAAAGTAAGACTTGGCTTGACTTTAGCTGAGGTGCATGGGAGTGTCACTGGAAATCCTCATACTGTCTGTGTACTGAGGGTAAAGCTGTTGATTGTTTAAAAATAATGAGCTAGCCTTAGAAATAGAAGTAGAAACATTGAAACAGCAAAACATAATTTATGTATTTTTCAGGTGCAAACACTGTGAAAGGAGAAAAGGATGATGAATTATTGACAACTATGGTATGTTGCAGTGTTTTTGGTGTTTCAGTCTAATTCAGAGGGTCTTGTAGCTCCCATAATTTTTACAGGTTTTTGCTTCTTGTCCAAGTCACTTCTGGATAAAGAGCTTGTTTCTAGTCACTAGACATGAACTGATAGGCTTTGATATACCAGTAGTTCTTAGACTAGAAAGTACTAAAAGTAGTTTGATATGGAAGCTGTACTGACCTCTTTCAAGAGTTACCCATACCTTTGTTTGTTTGCTCAGCAATGAAATAGTAGAATAGATAGAACAGCTGCTTAGTTGCTGACAACTAGTACGAAGTGAGGAAAACATGGATGGAACATGATACAACGGACATGTGAAATTACTAGTAGAGGCAACCATGAAATATTTAGTTTGGGAGGTGTATTTACTTTACTCTGTTTCTTCTTTTGTTGTGCTGTAGCTTTATATTCCCCTGCAGCTTACTCCCTGGTGATGTCGTTAAATTTGACTGGTTATTATCTTTATGTTCTTTCATAAGAAGTTTGACTTCTTTTGTAAGAACTTTTGATATGACTGACTGACAGAACTCCAGGGAGCAAAATCAGTAGAGGTGTTTTTGTCTCCTGCAGTACACATACAGCAGGAACATGCAGTTGCTCACTGTTGCCAGTCATCCTGTCTGGGAATACAGAGAGGACTACATTGTTATTTCTTTGGAAATTCATTGTTATTCTTGTGAAAGTCAACTTGAGCAATATTTAGCCCAGTAAAGGAAGAGACAACTTTCTGCCACTTAATGAGCTATATTCATTTCATCAAATGAATAAGCATAATATTGAGGGGTACCACAATGTTCATTGGTTTCTCTCTTGTTATTATGTCTTGTACTTCTCCTCAAATAGTACTTTTGTGTCTCATTTCTGTTCTTTTTAAATGTGTTTTCATCTTTTTGCTTAACTTAGAGTCTAACTTTGCAGGTCCCAGTAAACTTAAGAAGTGACTCTTCCCCCCACCCTTTTCTTTGTTCCCCTTTCTCAGCTGAGGAGTAGTGCTCCATTTACCAGGCTGCCTAGTGATAAGCTGAAAGCAGTGATACCACCTTTCTTACCACCCTCAAGCTTTGAGCTTTGGAATTCTGACCGAACCCGGCTCAGCAAGGATGGCAAAGCTGAACAGATGAGAACTGCCTGGCCACAGAGAGCTGTCAAGCACGATTTTAACAGCAGTGGGAACTCTGATATAGTAAGCAAACTAAATGTGTATGAAAATACTGTACTATGCCCTGGCCCTGTTGACTGGTGAGCCACTCTGTTTCTGATTAGAAATTTCTTATAACCCACTGTTTCAGCAATGGCTTGTCCATTTAAGCAGTGCTGCTTAGGAAGAATGCACATCTGTAGGGAAGGAGCATAATAAAGCAAAAGTTCTGTATGAAGTGAAATGACATTTTTTTAAATTTGGTTTGGTTTTGGGGGGGTTATTGATTTTGTTTGGTTTTTTGTTTGGTTTGGTTTGGTTTTTGGGGGTTTTTTTTGGTTTTTTTTTTTTTGCCCTTAACCAGAACCACCAACAGTGTGGTAGAAACTGCTCTGATTTGAAAAAAAGACCAGGGACAGTGGAAAAGAATGAAAATTGCTCAATTTTTAGTAACCGAGCTGGAGGGAAGAAATATCAGTTAGACCAATATACAGACATAATATTCTGAAAGATTAGCAATAGATAAAATTGTAGCAAGTAGTGATCAAGTGGACTTGAAGGCACACAGCTTTAAATTGGAAGTACTGTAAAACTGGAAAAAGTCTTGATTATTTCTGTTTTTTTATAGACGGAGCCTGATTCTACAATGTTTTCAGTCAAAAGGCAAGCCAAGAGAAAAATAGATGGTTTGTCTTGAGATAGAAAATTAAACAACCTTGACAGCCTTCTCTTTCATTGTTGGAGAAAAAGGAGAAGTGCTTACTCCCCTAACTGTAGACTGTAATAACTACATGTAGAGAAGACCAGTCCAGAACTGTGTTTTAATGTCAGTTCTAGACATGGGACAATGAAGACATTTAGGAGGAATTTTTTTCCTCTTTTCTTTTTTTTTATGTGGATGCTAGCTTGATACCAGTAGAGGTGACTTAGGTGGAATAAGGCAGAATAAGGAAAGTGACGTAACAGGAAGGTATGTGTTTATCATCCCAAAAAAGATGGTTGTAATAACATAGTTGGATAACTGACATGTGTATAAAGTGAGGAGCAGGGAGAGTAGGGGAGGACTACCCATCCGTCCTTCTGTGAGGAAAGAAGCGTCTTGCTGAAGGTATAGGAAGGAAACAGCAAGTCATAGATAGAAGAAGTGATTTGAGCTACAGAATAAGAAACATTAAAAAACTGAGCTGCAAAAGCTTATATGTCAAGTGGCTTGCAGTGGCCAGTGGTGTAAAAGCAAAAGAAATGAAAGAGAATGTGGCTGAGGATTTGGGTAGTGTATAGCTGGATCAGTATTGCCTCACTTAATGGAACTCAATAAAATGGTGCAGCTAGCTGTTTAGATTGCAGGGAATATAGAAATGCAACTGGTGGAGAGAAAGTTTATATCACTTCTTGCAGCTTAGTTTGTAAGAAACAAAGATATGATGGATGGGAAGGTGGTAGCTGTTTTGTAAGATGGGAGAGACAAAGCCAGGATTCTGCAGGAAAGAAATTTTACATGTGATTTTTTTTTTTCTTCCGCACTGCTCATAATACTGTGTATATCATATCTCAGGTGCATCACATATGCTCATTTTTGTGGCCAAAGTTAAGAAGAATTAATGACTTAATGTGGTATAATTTATTTCATTGAATAAATGTATTCAGTATATATATACTGATATAGGTATATATTCAGTATGTATGTATATGTAGAATAAGATTCTTTCTGATATCCCCTTTGTTCTTCAGTGCAAGTTTCAGAACTTGGGATAAAGAAAATAGCAGTTGAAGTTTGCTCTTTATTTTTCTCAATCAAGAAAGAACAAATTATTTTTCATTTTGTTTTCCAGACATCTGTTAGCAAAGGTACTAGACCAGTCAAATTGCCAACATTTGCAAGAAGACCAGCATCTCCTTCAAATTCCAATAACTTCAACCATTCTCCCCATTCTTCTGGTGGATCTAATAACATAGCAGGAATTAACAGGCATGGAGGAGAACTGCATAACAGATCAGGTACCATTTTTGATAAAAAGTGATTTGTATCTGATTCAGTTAAAAAGTTAGTGTTTGTGATGATGGCAGAAGATATTAAACCTTTTCTGAGTGCTCCTACCATTTAGAAGCAAAGCTTCTGAAAATTTAGCAGACACAGGATTGGACTTCAGACACCTACATAAGGGAAGAAGAGCCTTACATCTGTTACAGAAGTCTCAGTGGTCAGTCCATCTCATGCAGATTTTACTGATTCACCCATGGTGGATCAGGTGGATGCTGGCTCATTGCACCATGCATTCATAGAGCTGACTCCTATTGCTGTTGCTTACTTTCTGTTTGAAATAAAAACCAGTTTTTCAATTAAAACCAAAGCTGCACACATTGTACCTAGTAGTTGACAGTAGAAGACAATATGGTGAAGTGTTTATGAAAACTATGTCCAAAGGTATGAAAGTCAGCTCTGTGTGTGTAAAGACAGGGCTGGCTTCCCTCTTCTGCTATTGATTTCTGTTCTTTATTCTGGAAGCTACTGTAGAGATCTGAACCTTGCAATTGTCTCATGCTTCATCCAGTCAGTTTTTAAATTAAAGTGAATGTTTGAGAATTAACAAATATTTCAAAATTATGGTTTCCTTTACTGGGTTTATTTTATTTTTTGTTCTAGGTGGCAGTGCAGATAATGTTTTGTCTCAGATTGCAGCCCAAAGAAGAAAAGCAGCTGGCTTACCTGAACAGAAGCCCAGCCAACAGCACAGTCCAGTCCAGCCAACTCCTTCATCCAATCCTACTGCGTTGGATTTGCAGTGTGCTCATATTGTTGGCAATGGAAATGTTGTGAAGGTAATGGGAAAATGTAAAATTTTGCACTCTAAATTGGCTAGTAGGTCATATCTCACTCATGGGAGATATGCAACAACATTGCACAGCCAAAAAAGAATGGACACTTGTTATGTGAGCGGAAGCTTTTCGGCTCTGCAAACCTTACTTTTAAGTGGAAGTCCACAGAAGATGAAGCCTATTAATAAAACATGATTTTACTTTATTATTAATTTCACTCTATTAAAAAAAAAAAGTAAACGTAATGCTTGATTTTGGGGTAGATCTGCACTATTATGGTTTCTCATTATTTCTTTCTATGGCTAGATATAGTGTTTTATGGTAGTTATTTCTGGATTTTAGCCTGAAGTGGTATAGTTGGTTTCTCCAGCTAGTTTCCCTTCAAAGGCACAACCTGAATGCAGAGTATGACATAATTTGTACCAGGATATGGTGACCACAACAATATGCACATAACCAGTCTGCTCCACTGGTGTTATTTTTAAACAGTAGGTCATCACCAAAGTCGGATTTTGCTCCTGAGGCCATACTGTCTGTGCTGACTTACCTGTCAATTCCCTGGAATAGCTTTGCTCTCACGACCTGCACGTTTTCGTGCACATACTTTGAAGTTCTTAACTGCTTTGTACAACATTTTTGATGGAAAAGATTTTAAATCTTCAAGATCTGCAGAGACACAAACTGGAAAGCAGCATCATAACAGAAGATGTGACATGCTGTTGAGAAATTGATGGGTTTATTTAAATAGAGAAACATTGCATTTCAGAGAGCAAGAGAAGGAAAACACAAAATTTGGGGTTTATGTTCTAAATGCCTGATATTCTGGAAATGTTAGAATATGTGAGCAAGAGCAAAATTTGTCCAACTTTTGCTTATGTAATCTCCAAGCAGCTCATTTTGTTTTGCTTTGTTTGCATCTTTCAGTGAGATTCTTCAAATTTTACCTGAGGAAACAAAAATTACCAGAGTATAAAATTGATAGTTTTGCAGTCTCATTCTGTAATGTCATATATGGCAACAGTACACAATATTTATATTTAATCAGTACATAAAAATGATAAATGAAATTGCAAAGTTGTTCAGAAACTACATGGAAATTTCTGAAGGACAAAAGTCAAAAAAAGAAAAGGTGCAACTACCAATGCTGAAACAGTTTCCATGAATAGTCACCTTGTCTCTGATATGTCAGTCCTGATTCTGGAGGGGCTAGTGGTTGCCTTTCAAAGATAAGGAGCTAAAACTTCTAACTCAGCTGGACCACCAGAGTCTGAGGATTTATACCAGTTCTTTGGCATATGGTAATCTTTCCTCCCTTTCTATCCTGTGTAACTGCTCCCTGAGTTATAAATGATCCATCTCTTTTTCCTGTAGACAAAACTCCTTTATCATCCTCTTCCCTCATTAAAGTCTTGTCTGCAGAGCAGCTACCAAATGCTTTTTCTTTCAGAGGTGGTCTGGCCAGTATGTGTTAATTAAACTCTCAGCATGTCCTCTCAGCTTGTTTTTAACTTGGAAATAATTTCAGAAGAGCTCCTTGTGTGGCCCCCAAAAGTCTCATTTTTCTCCAGATACATTAATCATCCCACCAAGAGATAATAACCTTAAACCTGTGCCTGTGAGCTTTGGGCTGCAGATCCTGTGACCTTTTGTTGCAACAATGCTGCAACTAAGAGGTTTATATACTGTTTCCACTCACAGTGGGATACATTAGGGGATAAAGAGTAGTGAAGTGCTATGTGCTGCAGACCATCTTCTGGAAAGGCTGTTTTTTGTACTTTTGAAAAGATTTTTAAACAACAATTATGCCACTGTTTTGGAAAGCTAACAGCTTTTTCAGTGCTCCTGTTTTAGATGTCTGGACAAGTTTCCTTCTATCCACCAGTAACAAAACATATCATAGTGTGGATCTCACCATAGATATTAACATATCACACAACTGAGGTGATTTTTGGAGATTCCTGGTGGGAGAACACAATCAAATATGGATCCACACTGGCTGCAAAGGCCAGCAGTGTGTTATTGTAATCAGCAATGTAAATGGTGGAAATTTAATGTCTATATCCATTGAGGAATGTCTTGTGTCCTCTTGTTAGGATTGTACTGTCTAAACTTGGAAATAGCTGATCTAAAAATGCAGTGATATTACACTGATCAATTTTGCAAAACTTACCCATGAGGGGTGAGATGGTGATTTCCTTTAAAGAAAGGAAAAGAAAAAAATTAATAACATTTTACAGGATGATGTAAGTTAAATAAATGCAGACAGTGTGCTAAGGAGGGATGACCATTCTGCAACACAAATGGCCATATCAATGTAGATGGAAATTTGGGACAGAAAGTTGAAATGAGTTCATGATGCTCTTCAAGGAGCTCTCAAGTTTGTATCATACTACATTACTTCTAGTCAATTCAGTGCAGGGCTAAGGAAGTATTACATTCTGACATAGGATAGAGTAATGGAAGAATGTTACCACTCAAATGAGTTTTATCTTTTAAACCGGCATCTTTTTCATTAACTAGAAATGTTCCATTTATGCCACAGCACAGAAGCAAAATTGTAATGACAGGAAATACGGTCATTCTCATTTCTTGCATTGTTACCTAGATAGATTTTTTTATCAGGTTGTTGCAGTAGCCTGAGTGACAAAAGGTCTTTAAACTCTGAATTCAGGAATCCACTAAAAAATCACCTTCTTTTTGGGTCATACAGTGCAGACATCAAAATTTATATGTAGATCAAAGAATTTAGGAGATGAGGTGCATTGATGGTTTTTGGAAAAGACTGTTGATATGTGTACATATATGTATTCTTACTACCCATTTTAACTCAGGTATTTCCCTGTTTTCCATGGCTACAAATGTATTAAATTTTTGATAAATTATTAATAAATCACTTGACTCCTGTTAGGTAATAATAAATTTGAGGGTTGGCTGGAAACTTCCATTCCAGTTCAGTAAGGGGTTTAATGCGCCCAAAATTTAGTTTGTGCTTGCTACATGTTTCTGGTTAGTCCAGCATGAAGTGCTACTTTAAATTAGCATCTCATATGTTTTGAAAATCCTTAATTGAGACTTAAATCTATGAACGAAAATCCCTATTTTCAAGTCAAAGTAATTGACTTTGTTTCAGTTATTAAACTGTTCTTATTTCTAATGCAAGTTTTACTTCTGCTTCTGCACATTCCAAGGGAGGTGGGGAGGTGAGTGAGAGACTGTGTGGTGCATAGGTGCCACCTGTACTTAAACCAAGATAGTTCTTTTAGAAAAAGAAAAATTGTAGTGCTTGTGGGCAGTATTTCTTCACAGGAAATAATTTTCCTATTACAAAATTACAGCCTTAATAAATGTATTTTCTTGATAATTTTGAGGAGAGAGACTTTAATCTGGGATAAAAATCACTGTTGCTTTTGTTATTTTAATATAGGTCAAACAGAAATTTCTGGTTGTGACTACACGCTCTCAGGAATGATACGCAACTTAAGTAATGTTGAAGCGTCATGCATAGGTAACCATTTTGGTGATTATTTTTTAACTCAAATGGTTTTATCATTAACTGCAGCAAAAACTGGAGATGAACAAAAGACCTCCATCTGGGACTTCATCTACGTCTAAAAGCACATCACCAACTCTGACACCTTCTCCATCACCTTCCCCATCTCCTAAGGTTCAAAATGCAGAGTCTTCTCTCTCTTCTTCTCACAGACACGCCAAGAGCAATGGCTCCAGCAGTGGTACTATTACAGAGGATGGTGAGTAGCTCACTGCAATTGCAGATTAATTCAATGAGAATACCACGTGTTTAAAGCTATAACTGTACTGGACTAACGTGTATCTGCATGAGAGTGAGGTTTCCCTTCTTTCTAGAAAATATGTTATGGTGTTTCTTACAGTGAGATTGATGCTCCTGCACTAACTGCCTTCTTCTCTCCCAAAACCTGGCATACTTTCTATTTACAGAGAGACTGGTATCACCCCAAAGCTAGCATGTAGGTTGGCCACTCTTAAGTGGCCACATTTTCCCCCTTCATGGCTTAAGTCCTGTTTTCCACTCTTTGCTGAGGGTACAAAATGCACTTTCTCCACACTAGATTTTTTTAAATTAGTAAACGCAGAGAAGCACATCACTACAGAGATACATTTTTCATCCATAGCAAATCATAGCTACATGAAGTTAAGAGCTATAGTGCATTAATTTTTCTGAAATGTGAAATTAACCTTATTAACAACCTCTTTTTAAGTTAAAGTCCTAAAAAATAATTATGATGTTATTACTTTTCCTGTAAAACTGGTATCTTTTAAATTAGACTTTTAGGTCTAGATTACAACTTTTTAAAAGTCATTTACTGCATTGGAAACAGGGTATCAATAACTTTGTTTTCTCTTGTAAATATCTCCAAAAAAGTGAAGAAAATAACATGACTCAGAACCTTTTAAATAAGGAATGGAGGCACTTTGTACTATTTTTGTTTTTTCTAAAATTGTCTCTATTGATTTTGGTTTATTTTCACTTATGCCAGCTTTGTCCATTAACACTAATTCCATTTGACACTGAAGACAGGTGATACTTGACCTTCTTTCGGTCCTTTTCTTAAGGCTTAGCTGTAACATATTCTAGAGACTGCTGGAGCAAATCCTTTCATGTTTAGTACCATTTTATAATGAGATCTTGATAACATAAGTGTTGCTGATTTAGAGATGCATAAAAGCAAGAGAGCTCACTGTTGGATAACAAAGCAAATTCCCCAAGCCATCAGCTGCTCTCATCTCACTCAGTGAAGCTCAGTTTTGTGACCATGCACTAATGCCAGGATACTGTGAGTTCCCTTGTAGCAGAGGTTGTTTGTCAAAAACTCAAGTAGCTCTGGGTTCATTGTGTTTGTAAGCTTTTGTAGTTAAGTGCTCCTTTAATTCAAGGGCTTCTCTTACTGATGTTTGATTCAGCAGCAGCAGTACAAATGCTGATATGCCAAGCAGTATTCAGAAGAATAAGTACAGAAGGTCTGTAGTGTTAACTTTTCTTTCAAGTGAACTTAAATGAGTAAGAAAATTGATTTACATTGACTATTACTGTGAAGGAACAGTAGGCAGCAGCATTCAGAGGTGTTCTTTGTTTCTTTTTAGGCAACCATATGGTGGACCATCAACAGCTTGGCACTATTCTGAGAGCCAGTGATGTAGAGAATTTTGAAAGACGAAACCATGTGAGAGTAAAAGAGGGCTCTGAAAACTTGGAAAAAGGTAATCTTACCTTACTGCTATAGAACAGTATGAAAGGAGGTGCTAAATAGGAGTAACATGGCAAAAGCATTAAGAGCTCTAAAAGCCTTAGCTTGCTCCTGGCCTGGAGGTAAGGAGACAAGGTAAGTGTAGAGCAAATAGAGTGGTAAAGCACAGGACAAACATGTTAAACAAGAGTTGTAAAACTGAGAGGTTTCAGGTTTTGTTCAGCCTTAGAGTAATAGTACAGGAACTGGAAGAGGGGTAGAGGAAGAGAAAACATGAAGGGCCTGCTCTGAAGGCATTCTCTGTGTGTGAAAGGCATGTGGTGTTATAGTTGTTTATGACAATAAGACTGAGCTCGGACACCCTGGAAGTTTCTTCCCATATCATGGCCTACAGTTCTAATCACACCAGCATGATGAAAAATGAGTAGGGTAACCAACAACCTATAAGAAAAAGTCATTAACAATATACCTAAGAGTCATCTAATGAGAATTCTCTTTTTTTTCTCTAAGATGTTATTTTTCATCAAACAATATAGAGAAGTTCTCATGATACATTTTTAAAACTGATTGTGTTTTCCCATGGATTAATGTCAGGGTACTAAGGCTTTTAGTCTGAGACCATGTCAACTTTTGCAAATCATGTTAGGCATACCAAGTTAGTTGAATTTAAAGTAAAAAAAAACCCCAACAAAACCCTAGCAGAAAATAAGACTTAACTAGAATTTTTCTCTTCAGTTGTCTGTGGACTCTCCTATGTAAAGAAGTCTTCCAAAATAGTACACAGAGGTGTGTTTATCTCAAGGTACTTGATGTCTTTTGAGAAGCTTGAAATATGAGATTCTCTTTCATGTTTCTAGTGATGATGAAAGAAAAGGGAAAGTCAAAAGACAAGTGAAATAAATGAAAGCAAAGTATATTTGGTAATGGACTAGTGGTGTCTTAAAATGAAAGTGAATTTATATGCAGAATATTAAATATAGTCTTGTTTTGTAATGTAATAATTAATGTTCTTCATTTGGACTCTGACTACTTAGTTTAACTGACCACTTAGGTACTTAAGGGGAAAAAACAGTTAGTTACTTGTGACAGCAAAGTAATAAAAAGAAAACTTTAGCTGAGAGATGTAATGTGTAATTAAGAAATTCTGAAAGTGCACTTATGCTCTTTAGCTAATCACATTTTAAATGTGTGGGAAGAGTCACTGTTGGGTCCTGCAACATTTAATTTTCTTAGGCTTTTAGAGGAAAGACAGTATTCAGAGCTCTTAGCTTTGGAAGGTAGCCTTGTAAAACTTGAATTCTGTCCAGCTTTCATCTTAGCTGAACTTCAGCTGTCTTTGTTCAAGGTGCCTGGATGTTGGGCACGTAAGGACAAGAGGGTTCAGAAAGACCTGTGCTGTATCAGTGTTTTGAATGAGCAAGTGTGTGGTTGCTTGCTCTACTCTTTGCCTTCCTGGATGATGACATAGAAATATGCCTTTCAGTTCCTTGCCTGCTTGAGGAGTTCTCCTGTCTAACCTGCACAATCTGGATCAGCCATCTGGGGCCAAGCACCTGCATTTTAGGCATTGAAGTGCCTTAGTTGCCCTTACTGGTTTGGTTTTGTAAGATCCTTTTATTGAGGTAGAAGGGGCAGTACAACGGTGTTTATCCTAGCAAGGTAAGACTAGATGGAATTACAGTATATGTAAGTAGGTGAGAACAGAGTAAGCCAATGTTTCAGTTTCTGATGGAGAATAAATTGGGTTGGCTTTTTCTTGCCATAAATGACTATGGGAAATATAGGCTTTAATATATATTTTCAGTTTATAATGCTGAGGTCGTTACAATATTTTCTAATCTATGGAGTTGACTTTTTTTTTTCTGTTATTACAGATGAGCTGACTGGCATCCTTAAAAAATTGTCACTTGAGAAATATCAGCCTATATTTGAGGAACAGGAAGTATGTATTTTCTAAAAGATCTTCTACTGTTTTAATGAAAGTAAGGTATAAGACATTGCATCAGATTTGTGATCCAGAATCAAGTTCTACAACCAGTCCTGGTTGCAGAAAGAACCCTGAAACATGGACCAAGTGGTATTTGTGGCATTCTCCAGAATAATGCAAATAGCAGAGCTGTTTACACTTAACCTACAGCTTTTCTATGCATAGGGTTTTTTTTTCTCTCTGTTGTTACACTGTGCTTTTTCTATATATGTCTGTATCCAATGTGGCTGAACAGTTCATATGACATACTGTATCATCCCTGAAATCATGGCTGAAACCTCATTTTCAGAAGGAGAGCAGCAGGGTGTGAGTCACTGAGATGGCTGCTTTATCTTCTTTATCCACTGTGCGTAAGCAATAGGAGAATTAAAGTGGGGAGCATAGGCATCGTGATAGATGAGAGCTGTGACATTGACTTGCTGAAGGATGCAGTCACAGGATATGTTGCTGAAAATAAGTAAAATTAATTCATTACAATGGATCAGATGTGAGCAAATACTGTGTGTTTATTTGATCAAAGAAAAGGGTAGTGAATGGACATGCACTAAGGTGACTTTGCTACAGGGGTTCAAAATTCAGCACAAGCCCAGAAAATGTAGCTGCATCACAATAGATTGGGTTATTATTGTTCCCCTGCATGATAGGCAAGGGAGCATTGTGTAGAAATTAATATACATAGTGTGGGAAGGTTCTATCAATATGAAAAGTTTCAGATGTTTGTTCTTATCACAACCTCGTGGATATGTTGTAATAATAAAAACTGTTATGTGAACAAAACCTAGGTTTTTTTCAGGAGACACTGGAAAAGTAAGCACAATATTCTGAAGTTCCAGAAATACTTAGGGGGAAAGGATGAAGAAAAAAGAGAAACCTTAGGTAGCTGCTACTATAGCTGCTACTATAGGCAGAGGAATTTCTGTGGAGACTATATATTCTGTATTAATAGAACTTGATGGGAAAAAACCTAAAAATCCATTAATATTTTAGGTGTACTGTCATGATTAGTTGAATGATTAACAGCAGATTAGAAGCCTTACAAGAGTGGCAAAGTGTGTACCATTTGATGATGGTAATTCATTATAAATTCTTTGTGCACAATATTTACATTAAATCTATGCAATTTTAAAAAACCCAAGAAACCCCTTTTAACTTGTAGTAATGAATCTTCACATAGGTAAATTTGTCTTACCTTTTTTCTTTTTTTTTTCTTTTTTCGCTTTTAATATGCAGGTGGATATGGAAGCTTTCCTCACACTTACTGATGGTGATTTGAAAGAGTTGGGTATTAAAACAGATGGATCAAGGCAGCAAATCTTGGCAGCTATTTCTGAACTGAATGCAGGAAAGGTACATTTTAAAGTACTGTACTCTAGTAAATTATTTCAAAGTTTTTATAGAATTAATACAACATACATTTTGAAATTCAGTTACAGTTGTTAGTTAGAAAAGCTAAAATAATCCTTTCCAAATGTAGAGTTTCATGTATTTGACTAGTAAAAAGTCTTCCTTTGTGGCACGTCCTGTTCTCTTGCAATAACTCTTTCCTAGTGCAGTGAACAAGCTACTTGTAAACATGAGCAGTTTTGCAGTTTCTGAATATTGATTTCAGCAGTGCTAAAAAGAATCATCTGGCTGCAATAGTGGAGCTAGAGAATGCAGTATAAGAGGAAGGGTGTCCTTTGGTTAATGTAAAAGGTTTTGATTCCTCTGTGATTATGTGAATAGCTTTTCTCTTGTTTCTTACACTTTTATTGCCTTGGAATTTTATGTTGACATGAACTAATTTGCTCAGAATGGTGTACAGTAAACAGTGCTCTTGCCAGAGGGATTTTTTACTGGAATATGTCTTTGATTAGCTTGCTGATGCTTCTCAGCAGCTTTCTTAGATTTGAGGTCCATTCCCTCTCTGATAGTGGAAGTTCAGAGAAACAAAACATAAAGACAATTTCTCTAAGTCAGTATCAACAGTAGTGATGAGGCTAAAAATTAGGGGAGGTGGATGATGTTCCATACTAAGATATGCCATAAAGATAGGAAGAAAATAATGGAAATGTTTCTATTGTTCTCTGGTAGTTTCAGGAAAAGATTATTACAAGGTTTTCTATGTATGTCTGTAAGGTAAGGATTTGTTACTATTTCTGATAGTATATGGAACATAGACACACATATTTACACATTTGTTGTAATTTACACATTTGTTGTACTCATAGTAAATTCATCTTTTAAACAGGAATTTAGGAATACCTTATTTTATTTTATTGTTCTTTTACAGGGTCGAGAGAGACAGATTTTACAAGAAACTATACACAACTTCCACTCTTCCTTTGAGAGTAGTGTTAGTAACACACGACCACCAGGTCATTCCCAATGTAAGTAGCACCTGAAGTTAATTAAAAAATGAATTTCAGGTTGAATCACAGAATCACAGTATCAGTTAGGTTTGAAAACACCTTTGAGATCATACAGTCCAACCTGTGACCAAACAACACCATGCCAACTAGACCATGGGACTGAATGCCAAGTCCACTCTTTTCTTAAACACCTCCAGGGATGGTGACTCCATCATCTCCCTGGGCAGCCCATTCCAATGTCTAATCATTCATTTATTGAAAGAAATCTTCCTAATGTCCAAATGTGTGGATATTTTATTTAGTACTGGCTGGAAGACAGAATGTGACAAACAAGACAGTTAGCTACTTTCCTGGGCAATGATGTGTGTCTCTTGCTGAGACTGTAGAGAAGATTCCAATATAAAAAGTAGAGGTATCTCCAAGATGTTTATACACCCTTCATTACTATCTGAAATAAGGATAAGATTTTTGTTGTGCATTACTAAACACAGAAAATGGATGTAAGTATAGCAAAACAGAGTATACAGTATACTGTCTATAGTGTCTGTACGTATATATGTAGCATCAGTGGGAGGTGTTCCTGTATGGTACATAATTAACTTTAGCATACTCTTTATGGGAGACACTTTAGTATGATCAGGTAGAATAAATATATTCAAGATTTACAATTTAACACAATGGCAGCTATGTTAATTATATATTTATGTATGCATGTATTTAGTTATTTTGCATAGGTGATACTTCTATATGATTATCTTTAAAAAGATAATAATATAAATGGTTTCTTTATAATCATATAAAAGTTTTCTTTGGAATACATGTATTCCAAGCACCAGTGTTATCTGCTAGCCAAGCTAGAGAAACTGCCTTTTAAAATGTACTGTCTGTAACCAAAACATACAGGAAGGTGTTGCTGACTTGTAATAATTGAATGCATTTCCTACACTCTCAGATATAAAAACTGCAAATCTCTGTCCTGCTAGCCATCTGAAACAAAGGCAGATACTCATCTGTTACTCCAGATTAAAGCATAGGGTATAACCTATTCCCACATGTACTTCTGTATCCATGTTTTAGAGAAACAATGAAAGCCATTCAATAGCCTTGAGATGTTCAACCATGTTAAAAGTGCTTCTTCTTCAATTGTTTTTTTTTGCTGCTTTCATCTACTCACAAAATAATTTCATTTATTTAGGGGATATGCTAAATAATTCAGGTATTGTATGCTTTAGGAAACCTTAATAATGAGCTAGTCCCAGTTGTTCCAATCTCAGTCAGCTGCATTTCACTAGATATGTGAAAGCAGGTGCTGACTGTTGACCTACTAATGTCTTGGGGCAAACTGGGAATTGCTGGGGTAGTTAGTGAATGTGGGCCACTTCAGTGTTCTGTGTAGTCTGCTTGGCTGAAAGTCTCTATCCGGTGTCTCTGTGTGCATTGTGCAACTTTCCATTCTCAGCATAGTCAGCATGTATGGGAACTTCTGGATGTCTCTTGGTAACATCCCAGAGCTGAAGAGCCTCTTCTGTAGGTATGACTAGGTGAGCAGAAGCTGTTTGGGATTTGATTACATGGTGCAAAGAACTGGAATTACTTCAGAACCAAAAGAAGCATAGAGGTGTAATGTATCTCCAAGCAACCTGCTGACTTTAAGTGTCTTGAAGACATCAAAGGACAAGAATGGTGGCTCAGAGCTGTGGAGAAACATCCTTTTGTAAGAATGGAAGCAAAGTTGCTCCTGTTGAGCTTTTGGCAAGAGGCTGCAAGAAGGCTGCCATGAGAGATCTGGCTTTTGGGTTTTTGTGTATGAGAACTCCATGATACAGTTGGCTGTGAAACAGAAACAGAGCACTAACAGAGAAGAGGAAGACAGCATGTAGCTAAGAGAAGTTTCTGCGCCAGGTAAGCTGCTTTTTATTGTAAAAAGTAGCAGTGGAATCTTTATGCAGTCTCTGGAACTTGAAGTAATTTCCAGGGATGTGTAATATTTTAGGGCATAAGAGCAGCTGTACCAAGTCAGATTCAAGGTCCATACAATTGTGTTCAGCTTTTTCATCCAGTCTCATCTGACACTGATTTGAAGAGCTACTTGATTTCATTTGCTGTGAACTTGCCATGTCCTGACTTCTTTTGCTTCATCATACTGGATCAGAAGATACAGTGAGCAGTTGTTTCCTCTTCACTGCCTCCATGCCTCTGGTGATTTTACAGATCACTGTGATATCCTTCTTCATTCATGTTTTTTTCAAGGGGAACGCTTATAGTCTGCTTTGTCACTCCCTGTACCATAGGTTTTCTAACCTCTTTTTCTTTTCTGCTATTATCTTTTCAGACTTGGGAGATACCAGCCTAGCATGCAGTATTCAATATGTAGTCATATTATGGATTTACACAGACTGATGTTTGTTTTTCAGTTGTGTTCTCTGCTTTCCATTCTCCTGCTCTTTCCTAGTTATTTCTGGTACTTTGCTGTGTTGGCTATCATTGAAGACTGAGTTGGTGTTAATTTAAATTAGCTCTTACAACCCAGCTGATCTACTGAGTTTGAGCTCACAACCTATAATTTTAGATAAACACATACATCATCTTTTCAGTTTGCCTTACTTCATATTACTTATCTTCATATTACTTTATCTTCACCAAATTTTGTCACTATCTTATTGTTTAGGCACAGATGTCGTATGAAGTCTTCTGCCAGTCTTCTGTTTTCCTTTCTTTTTACTTACATGCATAACTTAGGAAGGTTTTTCCCTTCACTCTATATGCCCTTTCAAAATCATATATTGAATATACTGTTCATATCCTGAATATCCTCATGCAGATGCCTATGAAATACTAGTGGTGAATCTCTCTACTATGGAAAAAATCACTATTTACTGCAAACTTCTTTCCTCTGCCTCCCTAACAGATTATTTATCCACACAAGAAATTTTATTTTTACCCTGTGGGTTCCTTATTGTCTTAAGGGCTAATCTTGAACCTTGTGAAATGCCTTGTCAAAATCCAAGCATCAAATGGACCTCTTTAATCTACAAGACTCTTGGCACCTTCAGGGAATTCTAGTAGGTTGGTGAGGCAAGACTTCAAAAATCCCTTCTTGTTTCCAACAAAATTTCAGATTGTTACAGGTTTTACTACTCTGGTTGGTATTACTGTCCAACTCACTCATCTCTGTTTCCCTACATTTCCTGTTGAACCATTAAAAAGATTTGCATCACTGTTAACCACGTCTCAGTTACGTGACAATTTGAACAACAACCTGTGTTCTGTACACAGCAGTTCAGCTGCTTAGACCTTCTGCTTCTCTAGGACATCTGCCTTAGAAATTTGCTATTATTTGCTTTGTGTATTTGTTTCATATTCTTTTTTGCTAGTACTTCAGGTTAAGCTGTCTTAGACTCCCACTCAAAGGTTTCTGAAATGGAATTCTTCCACCCCACCCCATGCCAGGGACACTAGGTTAGGCTGTATGAATTCCTTGCTCCAGTCCTTGCCTGATCTGCATAAGGCAGAGGAATGTAAATGATTCAGAGGTTACTGGACCTCCAAGCCATTCGGTTTGGAAGCACCATGAATTCTGAATAGGCAGACAGTATTTGCATGGGGAATGTTACCTCCATCTCTTTTTTCAATGGAAACTAGTTGGTCATTTTTAGAAAATACTGATAAAATTATTCATTCCAAGAGTGAAGGTCTTAGTGGGTTTTGACACTTTGGTGGTTTGACTACTATTACATCTTGGAAAATTGACAATGCACCCTGGCCATGATAAGAGAAATTACTAGGAACATACTGCTTCTTTATAGTCCAGTGAATGTGTCCAGCAAACACAGAATTACTGTGCTGTTTTACCATTTAGAGCAGATAACCAGCCCGTGGAGGCATGAGGTTCTGAGGAGCAAAATCCTTTGTGTGGATTCCAGCTTCAGTGAAAAAGCAAGTGGCAGCATGAAGTCCAGCTTTCTGAGAGAATGGGATTTAACAAATAATATTACCCCAGGAGGAGTTTCTGTTTGTGGTTTGAGGTGACCTTACAGGATTCTGGTAAAAAAGAAAATTGGACTTTGTGAATGTGTAGTTGTCAGGACTAATTGTTGCATTTATTTCTGGGGGCTGTGTTAAGATTCATGCTCCCATTAACTGAGTGCAATCAAGAGGTTGAACAGATCTGGCAGTGGTCAGCAGGTTAATTGAAATGAATGACACCAAAGAAGACAGAGTTGCATTTCAACAAAGACTTGCCAAATCAGAAATGAAAAGCTGAAAAAAGGTGATGTGAATTCATATAAAAAAAAGGGGTGATGTGAATTCATATAAAAAAAAAGGGGGGGGGGGGGGAGAAAAGCAACTGAAATAGTTTCCCCCAGAAGAGTAGATGTAAAATCCTATGTGCTAGTTATTGTAGTTATAGTAAATGTGTAAGGAAGTGTTACATGTTAAATCCTCTGATAGAAAATGGAAAAACTTCATGGAAGTTCCCTTGCCCATTTATGGCTTGCAACAGAATTTGCCATTCCTACCAAAATTACATGAAAAATGCAATAGAGCATCCAAGGTTTGTACTCAGAAGGACACAGTCTTTTTCTGCTAGGATATTTCTCCAACTCATTATGAAAAATCCCATTAAGATTGGTTGGAGGTAAAGCTGACTACCAGTTAACTTAGTTTGCCTTTTAATGCCAAGTTTATTGAAATGTCTGAAAGTGAAAGATCAGCCTTGTCATTTAGCACAGGCATCCAGCTGCTCTCCCCCATCTAAACAACACTTCTGATAGGTGGGAAGAAAAGAGAAAATCCAAACATCTGGTAGCAGCAATGAACAAAGGCGGGAGAATAAACTGAATATTCTCCAGACAAAAGCTTAATGAAGAGTAGCTATACCTATGATGAAAAAGAATATGATGCCATGCAGTTTATAGTTAGTGGAAATTCTGGTCCTCCAGTTTCTTTTCACATATTATAGTATGTTACATATATTGATAGATACATATGTATCTGCAGATACAGAATTCTTTGTGTATTTACTTTTCATTTTCGGATTCAGACTCAAAAATATCCAGTGGAAATTATCCAGCGGAGAGAGTTAGAGATTGAAGAGAGAGAAGTAAAAATAGGAGCAAAATCAATACAGACTTGCATATAAAAATCATACAGGATTCAGATAATCACTTACTGGAAAGGTGCACATGGAGAAAAGAGGGATACTCCAAACTTTGTGGCAGTAGGTGACCTTTTCACACATGAGTTTGCCTTTTTATACCTTCTCCTTAAAGGAGATGGCTTAAGATGAGTAAAACGAGTTACAGGATCAAACTGTCAGATACTGGTATAACACGTACATTGGGAAATGTGGGCCTGTTTCCAGTAGTTGTGGAATTACTCTCTTGTTTACAGTTGTGAGTCTTGCTGATTACAGTTTTTCAGACTTCTTTTTTTTCCCTCTTACAGCTCCTGGCTGCTCTTCAAAACCACAAGAAACTGTTTCTTCTAAAAGGTAGCTACTGGAACAAAAGTGGTTTTTATTTTTTATGGTGAAGCTTGGCATCTGACTAAGTAAATCCATACAAATGAAAATTTGAAAAGTTAGTCCTGACTACACTGAGATAGGATTTTCTGCAGTAACGTGCTCAAAGTACAAAACCCACAGAAAGGCAAAGAAAATAATAAAGGGATTGCCTATATAGTTCAACCTAAGTGTTGAATTGTTCAAGACATCAGTGGTCTGAATTTAAGAAGAGCAAAGTCAGAAGAGCAGGAAGAATGGATGAATGTGCAAGAAGATGGATGTTTCATTCTACTCTTGCCTGTAGATGAAGAATCCACAGGAGACCAAGCAGGGGCACAAGTGAAGAGGAACCAAAAGCATGGAAGAAGGCAAGGACACCACAGATTGTGACCCCTGCTACATAGGGAAATACATAAGCTGAATATGCCTCTTTTGATTGGATAAAGTAGTCTAGATTGAAAATGTAATGATTTCATGGGAAGAAATACAAAGGAGAAGTAATGCTGCATTCTTCAATAACCAAAATATATTTTATCTATTCAATATTATGAGGTTAGAACAACAGTAAAAGTAAAAACAAAATACCTATTTGTAAAAACAGCACTTTATTTGAGTAAATGCATAATCTGTCACCAATATTTAAACAGAAAGAATGTTAAAATATTTTATATTGCTGATTATTTTTTTGAGAATAAAACCATTTACATGATACTGGCTGGGGTTTTTTTGAATAGTAACACTAGCATATCCTTAAAGATACATTTTTATAACTTGATTTTGTAGCAGTTTTGAAATGAAAGTTACAGTAATTACAAGTAGAAATAATTTTCTGCATAGTAAATATCCTTTTTGTTAAGCAGTTAAAATGCAAATCATCAGGAATTAAAATACAATTCATCAGAAGCCTCTGACACTATATTTATCTTCCTGAAGATAAATATAGTGTACTGCAGGTAAGGGCAAGATCTTGGGGCTCCAATTACCTGAGTGCTCTCAGTATATAACTAAAGATTTTACATTTCTCCATGCTCCTGACAGCTCATGTCTGCTTTTTCTGCCTTTGAGAGGAGGTAAGTGTGAGACAGAGTCCTGTATTGTGTGTCTGTGTGTCAGGGCTGGCACAGGTAGCTCTTTAAACTCTGCTGTAGGCAGCAGAGGTGTGGTGGGTACCATCACCAGGGCCTCAAAACCCAGTATCTCACTGGGCTGGACCAGAAGTTTGATTCAGTTGTTCAGACCTCCACTTGCATTTGGCAGGCCCTAAGGCATCCAAAGCACCCAGAAGGGATGCCAGACATGACACTACATGAGGGTTATGATCAGGTTATTCATTGCAGTCACTTAGACAAAGAGACCATTCAGAGATGGGGACTGTAATTTCATTGACTGGTCCTGATTTGTCACAGACTTTCAAAGGTGAAAGTTTTTTTTAATTCCTGTTTACTGTTCATTTTCTGTGTCCTCCTTTTCAGTTTAAATTAAAATCTTTGTTGGCAAACTGCTTACCTCATAATGAAAAGTGATACCTTCTGGGTTTTGCCAAAGATGAAAATCCTACAAAAACCAGTTCTTGTTATGATTCAGTCTAGTGTTACAGGCTTGACTAATCTGGAGTTATTAACCTAAGATTTTGCTGAGGAGTACTGTTACTTTACAAGAAGCTTTTATAAGTTTCTTTGAATTTAATTTTCTTTTTCTGTACTTTGAGCATTAATGAAGATCTGATTTTAAATAAAGATACTTTGTTATCTGGAAATTATTCAAGCAGTCATCTATCATATTTCTCATGCTTCAACAAATGCCTTAGAAGCCAGGTACTTTCTCAAGGGAATAACTTTGGTTTCCAGAGTGAAGGGGAATGTAAGAGTTCATGCAAAGAGATTTCTCTAATACTGAGATCAGCTTAATTTACAATTGCTTGGCTTGTCTGATTCTGACAGTAATAGCCTCAAACTTGCCACTTTATTTTATTTCAAAGCCCTCTTGGCGGTACAAGGGTACATTTAGTGGGAACAGGCTTTGTCCATTAAAACTGAAACTTCTTGTGCTATATTTAAAGCTCATTTGGAACACTTAATTTCCAGTCTCTCAGAAGTTTGTATTATTGAAATAAACTGTTAATGCAATGTCCTCCTTAAAGTGTCACAGCAAGGAATTGTTTCAAAGCAATTTTGGCCACTTGTCATTCACAGCATTCCAGTGTGCATTAAAACTTAATGGAGTTAACACGCAGTCATAAAAACAAAAGCAAACAGATATTTGAAGTATGATTGCCATATTCCCAGCATTGCACCTATAGCATTTTAATTGGCCTCTTGAGTTTTTATTCGTAAGTATGTTCAAAATAGGTCTGTCTGGTCTTAAGAGGAGTGGGATATCAGGACTGTTGGCACAAGCACAGGCTAGTCCTGTATAGGAGCAGGGTTCTTGAAGGTGATAAACAGGTTAATGTGAGTGTTGGAAAGCAGGCCCATTCAAGACACTTCTTATAAATCTAAAAATATTCTGTGTTCATGTATACACTTGATGCATGCCTGTGAATTCTTGTTTTTAATAAGCCTATGTGATTTGTTACCCCACAGAACTGGTAGCCTCCAATTAGTTGGTACAGAGATTTCCTGTTTTTCTGAGTTGTGGAACAAAACCATTGCACAGACAGCAGCCAACAGTGTGCTAGGTTTGATCACAACAGGCCTGATTTCAACTGTTCTCCACAGATTTCTCCATATGTTTTTTCCAAGTCACTCTGTTTCCATTAAGAATGGCATTCTTCCTAAGAATGGGAAGAATTAATAAATGAAAAACAAATTAAATAAAAGATAGAGATAGAAGTACAACTACTAGATTAGAATTTCTAGTTTTCTTTCCAAGATCTGCCTCTCTTTTAGTTTTTTTCTTTTGAAGACTCAGAATTAATATTGAATGCCCTGGGATTCACTTACTGCAGCAGCTCAGGATGCCAAAGCACTTAATGTTTATCACAGACTTAGTTCAAAATCTGTTGCTCATATACCTTTACTTAGAGCAAACAGAAAGTGTCATTCTCTGTGCTAGTAATTAAATGGTGTAAGCAGAGATCCACTTCTCCAGCTGTTTGAGCCACAGAATACAAAAGAGAGCTCAAGTTTATAGATGCTCCTAAAACATTGTGTTATCTCCTATCATGCATTTGAATTGCTTGTTTGGTGTATGTGTCAAGCACCCACACAAACTGTAGTCCTTAGCAATGTCACAGATACATTTGACAGAATGACAGAATGACTGAGGCTGAACGAGCTTTTGGGGTACATCTTGGCCAGTGCCCCCCTGCTGGAGGAGACCACCTAGATCTGGTTGTCTGGGACCCTATCCACTGACATCCTGTCATCCAGTGAGATGCTCTTCATAGAAAGCTGTCAGATTCGTTAGACATGATTTCCTCTGTTGTGAATTTGTGCTGAATTTGTGTACTCCCAAACACCATCATGGAAGTTATTGGAAGTTATTTTTAGGGTTATTTTCTCCATCACATTCCCCAAAGTCAAGATGAGACTGATAAGGTCCAGTTCCCTGAATCCTCTTTCCTTGTTATTTATAAAGATAGGGATGACCCGTTTTCTTACATTGTGCAGAAACCTTGGCCAATCACCACAACCTTTTAAAAATAATTGAAGCAGGTTTGCAATGACACCAAACAGCTCCCTCAGTACATGTCGGGTGCACGACATCAGGTCCCGTGGACTTGTCTGTGTCATACAACTTCTCTTGGAATGCCATGGATATTTTGTCTACATGTGCCCCTCAAACAATGGATGCCATGTGCACCACACCTTGGCTAGTCCTTCGGTGGTTTATAGACATCCTCTTACAGTGAATTTCATAGTGGTTTGTCAGCTCTATTCCAAGCATCCCATCATTTTCATTGCACAGCGACAGCATTCATGATTACCATTCTCTGGGCATGCTGTGTTGCTTCTCAGTTTACACAGAGATAAATAAACTTTGGGGTTTTCCTTCTAATTCCTTCAACAAAGAGAGTGAACAGGTTGCAGCTAAAATCTGCCAACACTTTTTTGTGTTATCAGCATTCAAGCAAATCCAGCATCATGATGAAGTGGGCAACGGCCTTTTAAAATGCTGAGAGTTCGTTAGGCTCTGAATATTCTGAAGAAAAGGACCTAGTACATACTGAAGATGGCAATACACCCTGTATTTCCTAGCCTTGTATAACTTCACTCTTGCCACTCATCACACTGCCAAGTACAATAAAACTAAACTAAGTCAGTGCACAGTTAGGAAACAGGCTATTAGATTCAGAAACAGATAACAAATCCTTCAATAACAGAATGCCTCTCCTTAGTGTAGGCACAGGTGGTTTCCTGTGTTTTATCCAGATGACAGACTCTGAAGTCATGCTGACTAGTCCTTGATTCAGCCAGCCAGCCAGCAGACATGGATCCAACTCCCAGGGAAGCCAATCACTCCAAGTGCCATTTTCTGTGCAGCAATAATTACTTGCAACCAAGCTCCTCCTTATTTCCTCTGTGGGAGGAGAGATGTATCTTCTAAAGTATCCTGAATGTAAACTTTGATGATCAGACAATGATACTGACTTCTAACATTAGTAGTGTCTATTCTTTGTTCAGTTTAGAGGACAGTGGTGTTCTCAGCTTAGGCAGTGCCCCATGACTACTCCTAAATGTGCTGGATTTTGCGATAGCACTGCTTAAACATAATAATAGTTTTCTACTTGTGGCAAGATGCTGAGAAATTGTAATAAAATTTACCTTTCAGTAAATAAGTACTGAACTAAACAGCCAAATACTGGCCTGATTTGTATCTGTGTAACTACCACATCTAGGCCAATACAGTGGATTGAAGTGCAGGGAACCACAAAAGAATCTGGGCTAAAATAATCTAGAAATGAAGTATCCCACCTACCATGTCTGGTTGCATAATTTCTGTGCGAACATGGTGTGCATGCAAGGGAACCATAGGTATGTTCTTAGATAAAGAGCTGCAGAATGTGTTTGTTGTGTTGCTTGAAATATCTTTTTAATTTTGTTGGTGGCTCGCCTCCCTGTTGGCATTCATTATGCCATTGTTTTAACACCTTGGAAGGCCTTGCCTCTCTAATCTGATGAGTAGTTATTTGATAAATATTACAAATATTATTAATGGACTTGTTTTATAATATCTTCCTTTTCTGCTGGAATGAGGCAACACAAAGAGCAGTTCATTTATAGAGATGAGGGGACAAAGAGGACAAAAGAAAACTACAAAAAACCCCCAACACTAAAAAACACTAGAAAACCCTCACTTGTTTAGATATATCAACAAAACTAAGCTGATGATTTAGCCTGTTTATTATGTGGAAATTAGCAATAGCCTTCTCATATGTTAGCTATTATGTACATGTGAATACTTTAAATTAATTTGGGAGAACTGTGCATAAGCACAGCATGAGAAACTCCTAATTTCTCTCCTGGAGACAACATGCAACATTAGAAGCCTTGCACAGCCATTTCACAAGCAGAGCATGCCAAACAACTAGCAAATACACAAGGCAGAGCTGATGATAGGATGCAAACCCATACTATGCTGTTTTCACCTTCTATGTCTGCTCCCCATGCTGCACTAAATTCCTTTTAGTTTACTTAACACAGAGAGGGAAAAATCTATATTCTTTTTGTTGTAACTTTAAGATGTCTGGCAAAGACACACCAGTGATTTCCTAGGTGAATCAACCTCAGTTCAGGAAGGGAAGAGGGGAAAGACACTCTCCTATGATTTTTGCATTTTAAAGCTAAAAAATTACACAGAAAGTTTTAAACATGAATGAGGGCTGTATAGCTGTATTTATGTTAAAATGTAGTACTTTTAAAATTAAAACAAAACCGCACACATCTAGAAATTTCCTGTAAAAACATAAAATAAATATTTACTTTCCATTTGCAACAACAATATTTTTGCCAGCTTTGCTGCCTCTGTTCATGTGCCTACTTTTTTCAGTCCGTCATCCTAGGTTTTTTAACATTCCCCAATGCGCACATGTTCCCTGTAAGTGCTTATTATCAGAGCCAAGTGCATGTTGCAATCCAGTTAATTCACTTCACTATTGTGTTGCTTTTTTGTTATGCATGTTAGACATGTATATTTATAATGCAATGAAACCTCAAGCTGAGGTCACTGGATGGAAGAAATATTTATTTGTCTCAAAAGTTTGAATGGAAGACTATGTTCCTGGCATTAGTTGTGTGGTGAATTTGGACCAGAAGGCAGTACATCCTGAGTTCTGCTCCTGCTTGACAACAACATGTGTGATGTTGAGTAAATCACTTTTCTGCCAGAGTTTCCCTTCACCAATAGACAGCTGGTAATGTTCCATCCTTAGCTGGTTATGCGGCCACCAGCACTGTCAACAGAAAGCTCCAAGAACAATTAACATTGGCTTAAGTAGCAGACTGCTCTTTGACATTCTTGATATTTTCTAGGTGTTGAAATGAGACATTAAAAACACTACAGAAGCATTCACAATTATGTTGGTGCCCAGATAGGAGCACCACCATCCCCAGGCTTTGGATCGTGCTCCTTCCCAAGATTCATGGTGAAAGCTGCAACAATCAGCATAAGGTTGCCAACTGTTTGACCAATCTGATTGCCTTCTATGACAAAATGTCTGAATTTATGGATGCAAGGGCAGCTACCTTGACTTTTGCAAAGCTTTTAACACCCTGTCTCACAGTATTCTTATATTCAAGGTGAGATACCGCAGTTTGGATGAGTGGATAACTAGAAAGATAAAAAACTGGTTGGATGGTCAAGCTTAGATAATAGTAGTAGTAGTACCTCAGTGGTTTATCCAGCAGAAACTTTACAAAATTCAGCAGGGACAAATGTCAAGTCCCTCACCTGGGAAGGAAGAGCCCTGAGCAACAATACAGGCAGAGTGATGGGAATCAGCTCTGCGGAAAAGGATCTGGGGGCCTTGGTGAACATAAGATGGCAGCACGGACTGTCTGAAAGGCCAGCAGCCACAAAATGAGAGGATACAATCCCTCTCTGATTACCATTTATTAGGCACCACTCCATCGAATCTGGGTATCCACAGGAAAGCCATGCAGGAAAGCAATTGATAAACTAGAATGAATCCAGCAAGGGCATTAAAATACTTGAGCACTGGAGCTCTTGCCCTTTTAGGAGAGGCTGGGGGAATTGGGTTTATTCAGCATGGTGTAAAGAGGGCTACTACATGTGACCCTCTGATATCTGCGCAGCTAGTGAAGACAGCAGCCTTCTGGTTCCTATAAGGAGGCTGTCAAGAAGATGGAGTCAGGCTCTTCTCAGTGCTGCAGGGTGGAAGGACAGGAGTCAATTGCCACAGTCCTGAATCAAGACTGCTCATCAGTGATGCTTTTCTCCCCAAAAAGAGCCGAGCAGCGCAGCACGTTGTCCACAGGGCTGTGCAGCTCCCAGTCTGGCAGGATTTTGAGATGTGAGGGGATGACCCTAGAGAGACAGCTCATACCTCCCAGGGACAGACAGACAGCTCGTACCTCCCGGCTGACCCTGCCTTGAGCAGGGAGCCGGACCAGAGCCCTGGGCCACCTCAGGTCAGCTGCTGGACCCTGCATCCTCCAGCATCCCACCGGGACCCCAGGGGTGCACAGAGCATTCCAGGATGCGAAGCGCTGAGCGAGGACCGGCTGACACAGGCGGACCGGTCGCCAGGGATCGACTTTAACATTCTCGCCTTCACTTTTTAAAAGTTGGAGCCTCCGCTGATCTCTCGGTACCCTTATCTCGGGCTCCTCAGCCTCCGCGGCAGCGCCTTGAATTATTCATTGCTATCGACAATCCCAGAAATCCAGTCCCCTCAGCCGAGGCGCGCTGCGGCGCCCTGACAATAATGACCACAGCCAGGGGAGGAGAGGCGACATTTTCGGGGCCGCCCCTCAGCGCCGCGGCCCGGCCCGGCCGCGCAGCCAGGGGCGCCATGGCGGCGGCCGCCCGCCAGGGGGCGCTGCCGGCTCGGCGTTGGCCGCCGCCCGCCGGACCCCGGGAGCGAGGGACGGAGCCCGGGCTGGGCGGGCGCTGCGCCGCCATGGCCGGGGGGTTGCTGCCCGTCGGTGTGACACTTTCCTTAGCGAGCTGCTGTGCAGCTTATGGGGTCTCCCGCTCGCTTTGCCTTGCCTCGTCCCTGCGTTTCCCAGCGGGGGCGAAGGCCTCGTCCCCAGCGCCAGGGGCGGTTTGAGCGCTCTTGGTCTCCGAAGTAGAGGGGACAGTGGTGCGACCTCCGGCCCCGAGTTGTGCCCCAAGGAGGGAATGGGGCTGGGAACACGGCACTGTGGCTGCTCCGGCAGAAACAGCGTGGCTCGGGTGGTGACAGACGCTCCTAAAGCGATTGCAAGGCCTTGGTTTTGCTGTGCCCTGAGCAGAGCCCCCGAGTTTACTGGGAGAGGGCAGCTGAGGAGGCCACCCGCAGTGGCACAACCAAGGCCGCCCTCGGAGCCTCTCTGGCAGCCTCTCCCCACGTAACACAATTGCTCAGTGTGGGCTGATGCTCTGACAGCTCCACGGAATAGTGAGTGAACTCTCCGAACAGGCACCAGGATCCAAGCCCTCTCCTGTTTGCGTAAAGGAAAGGAGAACTCACAAAATGGTACCAGTGAGTGAATGCCAAATCAAGTTTAAAGTATTATCTAAAACTGCCCAAGTGCATTCTCTGCTCCAGTCATTATACTGTGTATTTGCTGTAGAAATAAGGTACGGAAAGATCAAGAAAGGGAACTGTGCCAGGAGCAGCAGATTCGCAGGTACGCTTCAAAACACACCAGTGTTGTTCTCCATTGCAGTCGGCATTCCCATTGCAGTGGGAAGAGGTATAACTGTTCTGAACCCTCCAGTCTGAGTATCTGTTAGTTTAAACCATCTGAATCAAAAATATTTATGGTAGTGAAAATCTCTGATCTGCTTAAATTCTTCCAAATTTAGGTTTGGCGTTGAGTCATCATTATTCCCTGTCAAATGGTTTTGTGAACTCACCCAAATAATGAGATGTCACTTGCCTAGATACGTTAATAATTAGAAGGATTTATTGTAGTAGGCATCATGGGAAAGTGTAACTTTCCCATTAGATGTCCTTAATTAGAAAAGAATGTGTCAGATTTCAGATCAACGTAGGGGAACTACAACTATCCATTAAAGAGAGAAGGACAAATAATGCAAGTGACAGCTCTTGCAGAAGTACAAAGATTTAAATACTTTATAAATTAAGGGGATTGAAGGTGCTCATTTTCATCTCTAAAGCTCTGTGACCTGTCTTCATCATCAGAAAGGTGCAGTTTCCAAACTGAATTAAACAACATAAAGAGCAAGTGCTCTATATAATTCTGACAATGCTTTGTAATAGAATATTGGCGTATTCAGCAGTTATTCCTTTTTCTGTCTTTCAGCAATGGCTCCTTAAGGTGGGCCAAACTGCTCTGGAAACTGCTTGTTTATGCTAAATGAAAATTTTATAGTGACAATGGCATCTCTTGAGCCACAGGAGCCATAGCTAATACACTTGTTCAGTTGGTGGCAAGATGTGGGATAAAGAAGTGGTCTGACTGGTTTTAAGATAAAAATTGGAGAGCTGTTAGGTAACTCTAACATGTAGGAGGCATTACTGTAAATCCGAGCAGAATGAGGTGCCTAACTACTTGGGCATGTGTGAGGAGTTAATTTAAGTACCCATCTTTTGTGTCTTCCATTTGGCTCTAGGTAATTCTTCACAGACCCAGGCCAAGGGTTTTACTGGGTGTTACACAGAGGCTAGAAACTAAGTCTTTCAATGCTTACATTTACTTAGAGTCACGAGTGGAACCAGTTCATACTCATTTTTCTGCTCAGTGTTTGGTTAACATTCAGGCATGTATTTTATTTATGCAGTCTTAAAATCATGCCATGGATGACATCAGAGCAAGGATAATTTTAGAAATGGGAACATGTGCCTACAGTTTGTTTCAGCTTGCAAAGAGATGATGTTCCAGGATGGGGAGACTTAAAATTTTGCACCATAAGTAAACTACTCCATCGGGGAAATTGGATCTATTAATCCTATGTCAGTTACACCTGAGAGTTACTACAAGCTAGTTTCTGTGGCCTACAGCTTCTACTACAGTACAGCTTTTTCTGCAGCCTCTGTGAAATCAGTAACACTGGACCAGTGCCCAACTGACAGGTGGCCACCAAGTTATCAGCTTGCTTCCTCCTCTTGATAAGTGTTTTATTTGGGATGGTTTTGGGAAGAAAGGTGAATTTATTTCTTACCAGGAAAGAAAATGGTCTGACACGGAGGCTGAGCCACACAAACAGGGCCTTGTTAAATAAGCCTTTTGGTTTTATTATTTTGTGTAGTATTTCGCTTAAAAAATATGTTTCTGTTCTTTTATGATTTTTTATCTGAAGAATAATCATAGTCATTAGGTTTGGATTTAGAAAAGGATATATCTAGTTTACCTGGAGGAGATAGGTGCTCAAAAGGTATGTAGTTCTATGGGATTGAAAATGTGCATGTTTAAAACATGCACAGTCTTTCCTAAGACTTCTGTATCTACTGTAGGTGGAACGTTAAAGACATGACTTAAATACTCTTGAAATACTGTGTGGAAGCTTTCTCGTTTCTAAATTCAACCCTTATCACATAATAAATGCAAAGAGTGCTAGGGAACACAGAGCATGTTCCAAAGGGATACATAAAAAGCGCCCTCCATAAGTTATTAGCATCCAGCATTTGTGTTTTTAATGAGCAGAAATGAGAAATCTTGTAAACTAATTTGAACAAACTACATTGTCTTAGTGAGAGCACGGTGTCTCTAACATCAATCAGCTCTTGAAAGTTTGTTTGTGAGATACTTTAAAAAAAATCTTTCATCCTAAATCTGACACTTGAAAACTCAGCAGTAGATCTTGACAAGATTCACATATGAATGCCCAAGAGATAAGTGGTGCACTGTTTTACTGAGGAAGGTGGTATAAATATTCCACTTTTGAAGGCAGGACTAAACAAAACTCACCTGCTCATTAAAAGGTACTGAAACCTGACTATTTTACATACTGTTTTGTAAATGAGAGTTCCTGAAACACACCTTTATTTTCAAACCTTCTCTGAAGAACCCCTGGGGATAAGCAAGGTTTGGTATGACAAAGAAAACATTTTATTCAGCTTTATGAGCTGGAATGTCTGCCTCAGGAGAGTGTTATCTGTGATGTCCACACATCACACCATGAGCAGAGTTGGCTATTCTTGTAGTAGTAGTAGTAGTAGTAGTAGTAGTAGTAGTAGTATTTTTAGTTTTAAATTAAAATCTGCCTGAAGCCACAGATGAGTCCTCAGCACACTGCTCTCTGACCAAGGATGCAAATCTAAATTGAAACTTTCCTTGAAAAGCCTCTTTAAAGGTTGGCCGTCCACTTGGAATGAGTGAAGCACCTTTGACTTGAGGAAGACTAAAGATGCTCATACTCTAAAATGTCAGACAAGTTATGCCAGAGAAAGAGACAAAGAAAGAGGTTGAAGCCAGATCACTGCCCGTTTACTTCTTTGGCAGGCAAGGCTCTTTATGTATCTGAATACAACAGTATTAGGGCTTTTGCCTCTTAAGAATCTCTGTCACATGAATTCAGGTTGATGAATCAGCATAGCTGTTCACTTTCCATGTGTTAAAATACATGCCTGACTTAATTTTGCCAGTAAAAGCAATGTATTGAGAAGATTATACAGTGAAGAAGTTATCCAAACTAAATGGATGATTGGAAATTTGGTTGTTCAGACATCTTATGGTAGCCAAATATGCAGACAGATATTTCAGGAGATACAAAATTTATCTGGTGCCCCTTGAAGTAAAACCAGGTATGCAGACTAAACTATGCCTATTTTTGGTGGTATATCTTGTACAACAGTTGTGAATAATTATATATGTCAGTACTTATGGGAAGCAATGTACAGTCATAGTCAAAATAAGTGCTTAGACATCAAACAATTTCCTGTTTACTGGGCTTTCAGGACCTTGTTTAATATGAACAGCTGGAGTGTATAGAGCTCTGCCTAGGGAATGGACTGTGAGCCAGCTGAATGCTCTTGGGTATCAGTTGCTGAGTACTGGGTGACATTGTAGTAGGTGTAAACTACAGGTGTCATAAGCAGGAAGAACAAATGGAAAAGATCTTCTGTAGACTGAAGATACCTCATCTTGCAGGCTGTGGTTCTCCTGGGGAAACTTCACTCACCTGATATCTTCCAAAGGAACAACACAGATATATGCAATCCTGGAGGTTTCTGGATAATATTTCCTGACACAAATGGCAGAGAATTGAGTGGAGACAGGTGTTCTGCTGGACCTCATAATTACAAGTCAGGAGGGTTGAGGGTGTGAAAATTGAAATCAGTCTTGGTTGCAGTGGCTGTCAGATAGTGGAGTTCGGAATCCTGAGAAGAATAAGTAGGGCAAAAAGCAAGCTCATGACCCTGGATATCAGGAGAGTAAGGATCATGACCCTGGACATCAGGACACTGTGGCCTTGCAGGGAGACTGTTCATGCAGACTCACGTGGAATAAGGCCCTGAATGGAAAAGGGGCCCAAGAAATCTGTTTGATATTCAAGGATTATCTCCTCCAAGGTCAAGAACAGTCTATTGCAACAAGCAGAAAGTCAGGCAAAAATATCAGGCGATTATATGGGTTAACAAGGAGTTCCTGGCAAAACTCAAACATAAAAAGGAGAGACACTGTCTGAATGTGCAGAAATTATGTTAGGAAAGCCAAAATCTGTCTAAAATTGAATTTAGTGGGAGATGTTAAAGGTAGCAAGAGGACTTCTCACAGTACATAATTAGCAAAAGAAGACTAGGGAAAATACATACTTGCTGCTGAATTGGGCAAGAGCCCTGGTGACACAAGATGTGGGAGAGGCTGAGTGTGCCATCTTCACCTCAGTCTTTTCCAGAAAGACCTGCCATCAGAAATCTGAAGACTGAGAGACCAAGGGGGAAGACTGTAGCAAAGAAGTCTTACCCTTAATGGAAGAGATTCAGATTAGCAAATAATTAATCAAAGTGGGCATATGTAAGTCCATGGGCTCTGGTGGGATGCACCAATCAGATCTGAGGGAACTGGCATCATTGAGACACTACTCTTGATAATCTTTGAATTACATGGTCACTAGCAGTGTCTGAGGACTGGAGGAAAGCAAGTGTCATTTTGTCTCCAGAAAGAGCAGGAAGGAGGACCCCAGGAAGTACTGGACAATTACAGCCTCACCTCAATTCCTTTGCATGTGATGGAGCAGCTAATCCTGGAAACAATTTCCAGGCATATAAAAGACAAGTCATCACCCCAGGGAGTCATGCTTGGCCACTTGATAACCTTCTATAATGAAATGACTGCTGTGGTAGATGAGGTAATGGATATTGTCTGCCTCAATTTCTGTAAGGCTTTTGATCCTGCCTCTCACAAGACTGTTGTGCAGAAGGTGATGAAGTATAGGTTGGCTGAACAGAAAGTGAGCTGGGATGAAAACTGGAGAGTCCAGCAGAGGACCACTAAGGGAATTTTATCTGCAAATAAAAATATTTGAAAGGAGGGTGAAAAGAAGACAGAGCCAGGTTGGGGAGTCTCTATCCTTGCAGATACTCAACAGTCATGGTAACATGGTAATGGGCAGCTAGTTTTAGGTGGCCCTCCTTGAGTAGGGGGGTTGAACCAGATGACCTCCAGAGGTCCCTTCCAAACTCAGCCAAGCTATTACTCAGTGAATTTACCATGCTTTCATTTTGGGGATGAAGACAGATCAAATACATAAATAAATAAATCTAATTCATATTTGTAACCCAATGACTGAATCATAAAATATAAAATGAAAGTGAGGAAAAGATCTGCAAAAGGTCAAGACACTGCAACAAGTAGGGTTGTACTCTGACAACTAAGAAGTAGTTTCATTTTTCACTTTGGACTCGCTTTGAGTAAGTAAAATGGCTGAACAGTATCCAAAATGATGGGGAATTAAACAGCCACATGAAAGGTGTATTCATTTCTTGGTTATGGAAGGAAAATATGTCCAATGTGTAAGAAAGGCCAGAGAGAAGAGACAATACTTCCTGAGAGGTCTTGGTGTTGCTTTAGGATTTCTTACCTGTTCTAGAGATTTGGCAGAGCCACTGCTGTAGGCACAGTTTGTGGTAACTGGGAGTGGGGCTGCAGTGGAGCCTCATCCCCAGTGGGCTACGGCTGTGCGGGAGAGGTGAGCAGCATTGAAGGTAATGGGATATGGAGTGCTGAGGTGTGCTGACCAATCACCAAGGGCACAGAGGGCACACAGGTGTAAGGCATGTAAGGTGAAGGATATAAAAAGTTGGACTGAAGAACCATGAAGAGCAGATGTTTAAAGCCTTCTGAAGTGGTATGGTGTTACTCTCAATGGGCTGATGCTTGAAGCCTTCTGAAATTGTATGGTGATACTCTGTGTATTGTGGCCATCTTGACTGTGATATATGCCATGATGCTATGGCAACAGAGCCACCCTTATTGCTTACTGACCTAGGAGCTCCACACCAGATTCTGGAGAAATTCTGGAGGTGGGGCAGAAATCCATCACGTTCACCTCTTCCATTTAAGGTACTGCTAGATACTGTTTCCAAAATATTTTATTCCATGTTTTCCTCTTCAGAGGAAGAGGTCCACTGACTGTTGCTAGAGGAAGATTTGTGTAGCCCTATTGACATAGGAGAACTTGAACTGCATAAGTTTGCAGTCATCTGCAAGGAAGGCCTCAGACCTTAAGCTAGGTGAAGTGGTTAGGTGCAGATGGGGATCAGTCTGAATCCTGTGAGAAGTGAGTTTAAACATCTACCTCAATCCTGTAGAGCAGGGAATGTAGAAATGAACTTCCCAAAACATTGTGGAACAAAAGAGGGGCACTTGAAAAGGATTTTGCTAGGAGCCTGTCTTCCTTTGCATTGATTTGTGAAGTAAATAGCTCCTTGCTCCTCAATGTGCTGGCCAAAAATGGTCTCTATTTAGAGGTGAGGGAAGTTGGTAGAAACAGTTAACATGTGCCCAGGCTCTTTTTATCTGCCTGACTGTAAACTTCCATGGATATTAGCGCAGTTTGTATATATTTTTCCAGTTACCATGGAAGTGAGCATTGCTGCAGTGTAAACATTTTCATCTATTTGTCTTTTGAGTAAACCCAATAAAAATAACCAATACTAGAACAATGAAAACATTTCAAAGTCACTAAGTGTTACAGCTCATACCGCTGTCCACTTTGACCTATTGTAATACCATAAGTAAAATTCTCAGTATTTTGCAAGCTTCCTTTACCTAGTTTCATTATGTTCTTAATCAAATTATACTTCAGATCTGTTTTTTTCTTTTTTTTTTTCTTTTTTTTTTTTTTTTTTTTTTAACATGTGCAACATGAATTTGATTGGAAGGGTTGCAGCTTTCTATCCAGTAAGTGTGACTTTATGCATAGAACAACTCAAATATAATTACAAGTATGGACAAAGTCACCAAAGCATTTTCTATCCATGTGACCACCAGGGCTATCACTGTGCTTGATGAGTGGAGCTTCTGCTTTGCATGCCACATTTTTTCAAAGCATAATGCAGTTTCTATTTCCCTGTTGTTATGATTGTATGAGACAATCCCTAGCTTTAGAAAAGGCAGCAGCAAGTTAGGGCATTAAAATTAAAGGGGAAAAAAATCTACACAAACCACTTAAGCACACTCATTATTATGGCCCTTGCTACCTCAGGCCACTGGAGAACTTATAATTTAGTCAGCATTATGCAGTTTGAAGTGTTTTATGTTCTGCATGGGAGCAGGCTGCAATTCAAATATCAGTGGCCATGAAAAATATGCACATACGTTTAGTATGAAAATCTCCAAGGGCATAACAGAAGAGATGGGCACATGTAGCTGCAGTGTGATGGAGAATTTCTGTGAATTAATCATTTGGACATAGTTTATCACCATTTTATATTTTGCCAGAGATGCTTCCTCACCATTTGTTAGGAAAACTTATTATACATGCACATCTTAGAAAGATAATAAGGCCAAAGCCTTTGATGCTTAAAGGCAACAGCCTTTGTTAGATTCTGTTATGACACAGACAACTTCTCCACTGACAGAGCCATTCAGATAACAAGAGTAATTGCTTATTTTATCGAGTTTAGGGAATTGTGCTCCATTCTCCCTTCTTGCCTACTACATTAGCTATTATGACCCATCTTCTGCCATAATTTAGGGGGAGTGGAGTATGTGCATTTTTAAAGCTTTTCTTGAAAGAATAGAGTGCTGTATTTACATACTTCCTTCATTATTCCACAGGGCCAATACTTTAATGTATTCCTTCCAAAGAAGCAGAGTGGCATGTGTGTGCATGTGTGCATCACTTTCTGTGCCTAGGTGTTTGTGTGCAGTTTAGTGTCTGAGTGGGCAGGGGAATGAGAAGGGCTTATTTAGTTGTTTCTTTATACCTTCTTCTGACTGGAGACAATACCATTGTAATTGGTATTAGCAAAACTACAAACAGAGCAATCACTTCTGACACTTTAAAAGAACTTTATTGACATCTCCAAACACGAGAGGAATTTTAAAGTAGAACTTTTCCATCTGTAAGGCTTGGTGTGATCAAAGCCTGATAGTAGCTCCAGATGTAACAAATGGGGCTCCAGAACAGATTCCAGCTCCTTTTGGGTAAAAAGGCGAAAAAAAGGCTTAAGTTTGCTTAAGCCTAATCCTGACAAAACTATCAAAAGGTAGCATTGCAAGGAGAGAATTAAAAAAAAAACAGCTTTCAAAATTTATGTTCTATCCAAAGGTTTTAAAAGGTTCAAACCCAATATTTAAGTGTAAGGTTTAATATCATAAAATGCTGCTGTGCTTTACAGTTTTATTACTTAGAAACCCTGTTTTTCTCCAGTATGAGCATGTTCTGGTTCTGGCCAGGACAGGGTTTATTTTGCAGTAGCCAGGAGGGAGCATGGCTAGAATCTAGAGGTTATTCTGCACTTCATTTGGAGAGGCACAGGGAAGGGACTCCCCTTCTGGAAGGAAGGGCTCTCTTGCCATCAGGGTGGCATGGCTGGGATTGTGGGCTCCACAGTGAGCATTTTGGCATGAATCACTCTTTTGCACACTTTCGTTATTAATATTGTTGCTGTTACTGTTAGTTTTCTTTTCTCATTGTTGCTTCCAGGAAATTGTTCTTAGCATATTATTCTCTGCCTTTTGTGCCTCCAACTACCCTCTCAAGTGCACCACAAGAGAGGGGCAGTGGTGTGGGTTTTGGTAGAAGTACTAAATTGGAGAATACCATTCCCTAACCACAACAGACCACTGTAGCAAAGCCATGAAATGGTCAGAATCTGACTTCTGAAACAACAAAAACCAACACTGAAGTTAACAGGACAACTTTCAAATGGAAGCTGAAGTGAGTTATACCTCTCCCACTGTATATAAATAGAATAATTTTCCAGAAGTGTAACCAAATATGAAGGCCGGTTCTGAGCAAATTCTAGCAGCTGTTTCATGAAGGAGGAGTTTGTGATTTTTTCCTCCCAACAGGACAGGTGCCCTTTCACACTCCAGATGCACTTGTTAAGAGGCTGTTACATGTAAGAGAGAACTTTGTGTTCCCTAGCTCTTTTTATTTCCTGATTCATGTGAATGCCCTGTAAAAGTATCTGAACTGACTCATGTAGCATCCTTGCTATCAGCTGGGTAGACTGGATGCCAGCTTTATTTCCCTGATGCTTGTTCTGCTTTTGTTTCCAGGAAAAGGTCTGGTTAATACATCCACCTTTGTGTTTGTCATATTTAAATGTGCAGCCAGATTCTCTGTTTTGCAAGGACATTTTCTTCGTCTTTTGAAGTCACTCCATGAGACTGTTAACAAATGATAGCTTGCCAGCTACAGAGTGAGTATTAAAAATGAATTTTTCATAGCAGACATTCATGTGATTGTCTTGTGGCTGACTGAGGGGACACAAGTATGTTCTGCATCTCAGTGGAGCAGCTGGCAAGATAAGGAGAGTGTCTGGATTAATGGGCTCTGCTCTGATTAGCTCCATAAAGACGCAATGGGTCTATGCAGAAGGCTATGCTGGATTAATGAAAGTACACCTTTTTCAGGACAGTCTCTCTGCATAGTGCTGGTTCCTGTAGATGGACCAACTCATTTGGGACAGCCTCTTTATGACTGAACCATCTCCATTGTGCTTGTTGCCTTGTAATTTTCGACTGTGAGGTTGAGACTGACATAATATTTCTGCAGATTTTATATCCTTGGCAAAACTAAGGAGATCTAATCACCATGTACTCAAGCAGTTTCATGAAACTGAGGGAAAGAGGGTAGAAATTTGACACTTCCTTTCACCAATAGTCCATCCCTATTTTTCTTTATAGAGAGGTCCCTTTGTTTCTTGCAGTGATACCTGCTACTCTCTACAGCTCCATGATCATTTTGGCCGCGGGACTGTTGGATCAGGAATATGGTGGGATTCACAGGTAGGTTTGTGCTGTCTCCAAAGGGCTGTCCTACTACTACCCTCAAGTCAGTTGTATGTACAGATGGTGACCCTGCAAATGGACTTCAGTTGCCCGGCAGTTGGGCACGTGCAGTGACTCTGACAAGCAGGACATGCCAGTCTTGCCAAGCGTGCAGGCTCTGTGTGTGCAGCAAATCTGACACACTCTGGGTTCACTGAACTTTCACCATGTGCCCAGAGTGTCTCCTCTGCACCTGACTAGTAAATCCAGGTTGCCATGCATGCACACAGTAGTCATTTATGACAGAGTGAGCATTTGGGAAGTAGTTCAAGCTACTGCCTCTGCTCTGTAGTCTGGGAGAAATGTCCAAATCCCTTTTTTCCGGTGGGACCAGTGGAAACTGCTACAAGTTGAACACGGCATTGTATCTGGGGTAGATCAGGCATGTGGTGTCTGCACAGGAGGTTAGCAGATCATCACACAGGAAGGGTGACTGACAGCTGCTCTTCAAGAAAGCGGGACACAGCTGTTGATAAGAGAATACACTCTCATGTATTGAGATCAGACTGTCTTTGGTCCTGTTGCTTCTTGACAAAACTCTGAAATACCTCTTTCTGTGCTACATTCGGTATTACAGTGCTGTCTCCCATGCTTCATCTCCTAGGGAGTCGAGTCAGTCAAGTCCTACATAGAAACAGCACTGGTGCTTTTTAGGTTTGCTAAGACTTCTGTATCAGGATGTCCTTTTACAGAAAAGCTACTTCATGATTGTCTGAAGTGTTGGTAATGCTTTATTGCAGCTACTCTTGAGTTGCCTGAAGTTATCTGGAGCACGTGCTTCACTGTTTAAGCTTTCCTCTTTTCCACTTCCCACTCCAGTTTGCCTCCCCATCTCCTTTCATGTTGCTTTCAATACATACTGCTTCCTGTTTGTGTATATGGCTGGTAGTGAGAAGCAGCGGTAAATGAATTGATTCAAGTAGCAAGCAGTGTGTGACTTGTCAGGGCCAACCTTTCCCAGGCTTCCCAAGACAAGGTCAGGAAGAAATGGACAGAACTTTTGATGGATAATCCAGGAGAGTATGTCCTTTTGCAGTGCTGAGCTGTGTTTCAGGGCACTTGCGGCCCTTGGTCTTTGTCTTACTTTGATGTAGATTTTTCTTTTTAAAAGCAACAACCAGTGAGTGTATTTTGAACAGGAATCTCTGAGAGTTTATTCACTTTTCTGTGTTGCTGTATCCTTTCTGCTTTGTATCACTGTAGCCTCTTTGTTGGGAATGTATTCTCGCTCTTTTGGGTCGGTTATCTGGTCTTTTCTAGCCAACTTCTGGCTGTTCTCTGCTGGATCAGGCTGGGTTCTAAACATTTCTTTATGCTTTAGAGTTTGGCATTGTATGTTGCTATTTCTTCTTCTCTCCAAATTAATTAACTGCTACTTTACATATCCTCTGAAAAATGGAAAATCCACATCACTCTGAAAGCTGAGCATAAAGACTGAGAGAGCACATGGCCTAATAGAGCAGAAAGTCTGAGGCCAAACTCTATTGCTTAATCGAGGTTATATATATATATATATATATATTAATATCAGAAACTGCAAAGATAGCAGAAATAGCAGGTTGGGACAGGCAAGATCAAAATGGCTCTGGAAAAAGTTATTTTAGTCACGTAGGATTTCTTTTTATTTATTGCTTGGGACAAAGTATGAGTGCAAGCTGAAATTGCAGCAGCAAATAACCCCAGAGCATGGCAAGTTATACTTAGCTAGCATTAAGGTAATGTCATGTAGAAGCAGAATATTTGTGGTTAGCTAAAGTGACAAAAATACAGCTGCAGTGATATTAATCCTATATTAATCTTGTAAAGAGATGGGATTTTAAGAAGTAATGGTCTTTGGAAGGGATCTACCTGCTTGCTCTGCATAGACCAGTTATCTCTTTTTAGGCATTAACTGAACTTGATTACTCCGATTTCATTATTGATAACTTCACCAAGCTTTATTGCTCATTTATCTGCGAATTTTGTAACTTTATTTAAAATCCTTGTAATAGCCCTTAAATTCTGATCATTAGAAGTTCCATTTTGAGATATTTAGTGATGTTTTCATAACTGCTCAGTAATTCAGGCTGTGTTTTTAAAGATGCAGCTGCTGGCTAAATAATTTTCAATTACAATGGGAACATCTGAATGGATATTCCATAAAACATGGTCCTAACTTAGGAAAGAATTAAATATATGCTTCAAGTTATGTGAGTACTTAGATAACAGCTGAATGTTTCTAAATCTATTTTACATATTTTATTAATATATTCCTTCTTGAAAGACAGAATCCCAGATGGTTTAATTTCATTCTGCAGAGGGCAGTATATGTGTACATGTGTCCAATACTTAAATATTTGCATTGCTTTTTTTTAAGTCACTTTCACTTGAAAAAAGCTGATAAACTGTGTAGTAGATAGCTGTTATTCAATATGGCTACACTATTTGGGTTATTTGTGGAGATATAAATGGGAAAATGATATTTAAAGTAATTTGCTTAGAAATAGATTAATTTTAATCTCAGAGAGCCCATGCAATTTATGCAGTGCTGTTACAAGCTATAAAAATTAGATTGAAACTGTAAGGTATTGTCAAGTTCCAAGTCTTCTTTTGTTGGTGTAGGAGAGGTGTAATAATCTGACCATGAGAAGAGACTTTATGTATTTGGAACAAAATAGACACTCTCATGTTTTTACACTTTTCTAAGGACTTAATAGGATCCCATTCCATTGTCATGTAATTTATTTTAGTCCTTCATTTCCCTGGCAAGTTCTTAGGTGAGAAATGTTCGAAGTGAAATGAAGACAGCTTGGGTAGGTCTAGAAACCCTTGAGCTTGCATTGCTGGACATCAGCCTTTCTAAGTAAATAACTACTGAGCAGCATTTGCATTCAGTGGAATTTTTTCCAATAGTAAAAGGAGAGGAAGCATGATCTTGAAGGTGTTTATAATTTTGGCCTGTGTCCTTTTTCTCTCTTCTGGTTTCCACTCAGGCAACTGTGCCTTTGGAATTTCTTTCCCCCAGAGAAATAGACTTTACAGTGTTTAAAAACAGTCTGCACCACATTTCTTTGAAAAACTGGTATCTGTTTGCTTCAGATCTTTTATTTTTTGTATTACTGGATTCACGGCTATTGAGATACTGGATTACAAAACCAGACCAGTGATGAATTCTGGTATGTTCATGATTTTTCCCTCCAGGGAAATACAGTGCTAAAATGTGATATCTCTTTCGCCCAGCAAATGTTGCAGGTGTCAGTTGTGTTTTGAAAGGGAAATTACAGAGCAAATTGGGACCTCACATGCCCACACTGTCATTTTTAAAGCTGTCACATGAGTATCTGGCCTGGATGTTCAAACTGTATCTCAGCTATCAGTCCTCGTGGAATTAAAGAATTGCAGAGGGAAATGCTGTTTAATTTGGAGTGTGTCTTAGATTGTAACTGCATAGTTTAAGTGAGGTAACTGGTGAGAAGATATTGCATAGCCAGCTGTTTTTCATGGCTTCCCCTGCAGCCTCAGTTGCTCTGGGATGACACAGCCCTTGAGGTGGGGGTTTTTCAAGTTGATTCATGCTGTAGCAGGATGAGAATATATTTTATACAGATGTACAAACAGAAGAGTTTACAGGATTTTTAAGGTGTTGGGTGCTGTTACTGCTACTTTTGGACCAACTACAGATACTAATATTTGCTCAGGTGGTGTCTTTTGAGTAGAAATTGAATTGATTTCTGAGTTAATTTATTGGCTGTTCATTAGCATCCTCCCTGGATTTTCACTTACAGCACTGTCTTGCACAGGGACTATGTAGTCCAGTTTCGTTTTTGTTTGGTTTGCTTGTGTTAAATGATGTGCAAATTCTGGTCAGCACTACAAATCCTCCACTTATTTTTAATGATGTTTCCTTAAAGATGAAGAAAAAGAGAAACTAGCTTATTCCAGGTAGCTTGAAAATACATTTTAAACACAGCAGGTATCAGTGGAGAAGTGGGGATTCTCTGGTAAGAATGAGCACATGCAGACAGATATTTGGACTGCTATATTCCTTTTTTTGATGTAGGTTTTACATCAAAAACTACAGTTGCCTGCTAGTCCTCTCCTTTTCCACAGGGCAAGAGAGAGCATTTCCCTGTTGTCCATGTAAGCCACAGAGACAGGATAAGAGGATGGTAAGTGGCTCTAAATTCATCTTGGGAAAAGATAGGTTAAATTGCTGCCTTAGCTTGGAGCTATTCCTTGTGGACCAGGTGAGAGAGAGAGAGATACTAAGGATTAGCAATCAGGTACATCTGCAAATTGACTGAGCCTTCTGGAGGGACCATCTATTTAGAGTAAGTAAGGGAAAAAATCATGTTCCTTGACCTTGGTGTGAATACAAGATGACTGATCAAATTGTTGCTGGTGTTGGACTTTCAAAAGAAACTTATTTGAAAATTGGAGGAAGTGCCTTCAGATTTACATGGTTAGTGACTGATGATAAGATCTTTTTCAACTGTTGAAGTCTGAGCTAGGTTTAAGATACCCAGTTAATGTTTATCAAATAAGAATTTGAAAACCAAGTCTTGATACCAGCAGATAAAAGAAATAAATAAAAAAAAAAGAAATCCAGCCCTTTGGTGTTACTTTGCTTTCCTTACAACATAATATCCCAAACTGGTAACAATAGGATGTACTATAATGTAGTTGCCACAAGCTAGAATACAATGTTAACATCTTCAAGTTTTCTAGAGGAAACATACTGAGATCATACAGACGGTGTCTAATATTTAATGTTGTAGAGTATTTAGTGATTGTCAAACATGAAACCAGATAAATGTGCAGGGAAACTAAGGAGAGTATAAATGAATAAACAAGCTACAGTAAGTAGCTTTAGAGTTGGAGGTCCAGATTGCACAGTGGTTAAAATTTTCTTGTTTAGAGTAAATTTCTGTTTTGTCTTTAGAGATCCTCATTTGTGCTCTTTATGAAATACATTGTTTTCCAGAGTGATTGACTAGGGGAAGTCTGGGATATTTGTTGTACTAACTGCATGGCAGACACCAGAGTCTGGATGCAGAATAATCTTCTTGCAGCCATCTCATTACTGGAGTTCTTATGTGCGAGTGAGGCAGAACACGCAAGCCAGAAAAATTTCTATATTGGCTTATGCATGGAGAGGTTTGTTGTAGTAAACAGTCAACAAGAAAGAGAGAAGGTAACAGAGAAGGATCTGGGGTTGAAAGTTTTACCACAACTTCCCTGACTTACAGAAGTATACATGGTCCATGCAATGCTGACCTCTCCATGCATTTGACGCATTCTGGTTTAATGTAAAAGCCTTAGCAGGGGAGCCACAGGCACAATCTGCACCCTCTCTGTAGCTAAAGGAGATGTTTTTTTCAGAGCTGTCAAGCTACTGCTGTTCATAAGCAGTAAATTTATACAAATTAATTATAAGAGATGGAAAAAAGTTGGGTTTGCTCATAGGTAATACATTTGGACTTGAACAATGTGAAAAATTTAAGAGCAAGTGAAAAGAAAGAGAGAGAGAGAGTAGGCTGTATTTTTTCCTTATATTTAATGAAGCACTGAATTTCTGGCTCTTTGGGAAAGGTGTATTACTAAGAGTCATTAATGGAACCTAGTCTTAAAATACACTCAGCTGAATTGCTGACCGAAGAAATGTCTATGTAAAACTTAATGTTTTCCTTTTTGTGAATATTTTAGAATCTTTAAAAATTTTTTGAAGAAAAAAAATGGGTGTTACACTTCTTACCATTTGCTTTAAAAAGGATTTTCCACTTGCTCATTTCCAGAAGGTCATCTCTGAGATGTACAAGCTAGCCCTTCATTTAGGTCTCCTTTTACATTCATATTTAACTTTCTTTCATTCTGTGGCCTTTATTAGCTGAGCTCAAGGAGCTTGTAGCACATTTTAAACAGCAACACTGGGAGGATGTAAATGCAGAATAATGTATCAGGACTCAAATTTGCATGGTCAAATGTCAAAAAAATTAGGCCTTCCCCAGAACCATGTCAAGAGAAATAACATAAGTGGCCAGCTCAACAGCAGGCATGCCATTATCAGTTAGTTCAACCTGTCATCACTGACTGGGAGTGGAAGCAGTGGTCATTAGCTTTAACTCTGCTGGGGAAGGTTGCACTTCTTTTTATTTTATTATATATATTTTACGCCATCTGACAGTATTTCACAGAGCACCACCATGTTATGGTTTCCTCCTTGACAGGGGAAGGAGGGGGAAGTGCAGGTGAGGGAGTAGAAGAGAACACTTGCAATCATCTGTTGTCAGCCGGAGGAGGCAGGAATTGCATTGCCTATCGGATAAATACTCATTTAGAGTAATCACTTTATTTCAGCCCTGTAATGACATTAACAAGCTTGGAATACAGGGAATTACATGAGTCAGAACAAATAATTGAATATTCCACTGCTGGGAAATGCAGCACAAGTCTGACTTAATGTCATGCCATCTCTGAAGCCAGCACTACCATGCAATTAGATGATAAGCTTAAACAGCATATAATTGGCACTACTAGTATGAAAAACATACTATTAATTGTTAACTTCTTACCTGCTTGTAACTTTCATGAAATAAAAGTATTTGCATGTCTCTTTTAAATAAAGAGAACCAGATGAAACACTTCAGTCAGTTTTTATGAAAATAAGAGAGGAAGAACTGGAGTCCAGGTTGTAGGAGTAACTTCAACAAGAAAAACTTCAGCACCTTTTTTGAGGGGTGTAGAGGGCATGATTTAGAAAGTGTTAGATTGAGAAACGTATGAGAATTATTTAATATATCAAATGTTACCCTATTTCATATCCAAAGGAAAAATTCCTCATTTGTCCTTTCTTGGGACTGGTCCTGCGTAGGGCCAGGAGTTGGACTTGATGATCCTTGTGGATCCGTTTCAACTCAGTTTATTCTGTGGTTTGGTCAGCTCACAGGTCCACAGACAAAGACAGAGTTAAGTCTCCAGATATTGTTGCCTGACAAACTGTGATCTCACAACTTTGAGCCCTTTTTTTCAGTCACTCACTGTTCTTAGTTAGTAATGCAGAGGGCTTTTTGTAGAAATATGCCAAAGTATCAAAAGCTACTCTGGACTCTGGTAAAAAGAGAGATGGAGGAATCCTAATGTGATTAACACAACACCTTATAATCTGTTTGGTTTATCAGCAACTCTAGGTTTAATTTTTGAGACATTCTTGCAACATCCCAAGTCAGTATAATTTCAAAAATTCTATTATTTTAAGCATCAATTAAACTGACTTAATCCTTCAAAGTATACACTCTAGGATAGAACATTAAAAGAATTCAGATGCATATATAGTATGCATTGGAAGATTTGATAGCAGTTACCCAGGCAGCACAGTTCCTCAAGCATGTGCCAGTTCATGTAAAGATTAATGCTGGACAGATAATCATCTCCATCACCGACCTAGATTAGCTCTGAAAATCACAGTCTTATCCAACTGATAGCGCATTAAATTTGCAACACTTGAATTAAACGGTGGAGAACTTCTCACATTTGTTATAAAGATTAAAAGGTGATGCCACCTTAACTGATCTTGGTAGCATTAGAACTTGTATATAGTTAAGCCAGTAATTGGCACTGGAGTTGCCATTTGTTTTTCTCACCACTCTTTCATCAGCCATCTTTCACTGAGACTCCTGTAGGAGCATGGCAGGCCTAGGGAACAGCTCTTTTTTTAGAGTTGTTTTGTGTGGAAGCCCAGGCCCTGTGTGGCACCTCAGGCTAGCAGATAGGTTTTTAGTTCAGAAGGAGAGAAGAATCCAAGCTGATGGGGAAATGTGGGTCCTGATAAGTGAAGATTTGCATGGCTAGCCGAGTCTCAGAGATCTGAGGCTTGTCGTGTTGAACATTTATTTCTGTTTTCTTAACACAAGAGAATGACCCCACCTATTGCTTTCCTGAAGATAAGGTATTCTGGGTGATCGTACTTCAGATTATTGCTGGCATTTGGAAAACATGATCCATGTGTTTGACAAGTTGGCTTGAAGAAAAGCTGACTGTAAAGTAGCAAGCTCAAGCTTTAGATTAGAAGGTCAGGTGAAATATCTGCTATAAAGGGATGTAGTTGATCCTTGGATGGAATCCAGGTGTGCCCCTCCTGCAGTGGTGTAGCTTTGAATACTGAAGTTTTTCTAAAAGGACATATTTGGTGTATTGCTATTAATTAGTAATACAATTTTAATTACCTTTATATTATGATTTTTACTTAACAGATGGCATACTCTCAAGTAATTTCATTCATTCTATCAATAAAAATACTTGCAAACCTCTCTTGATTTTAATAATGGTGCTACAGTTACAGAATGCATTTGCAATTGACTTGTTTATCAGTATTAACATTTAAAAACATTGCAGTGGCTATCATCAATCAGAACATTAATATAAATATGCTATAATTTTCTACTTGTATGTATATATATTTTCTACCTGTATCTATTCATTCCAAGAAGACAATACTTTTAGTGTATTAGTATTATCCATGAATATGTCAGGGTTTTATATTACTATGCTGATTCAGTTGTTTCACCCTAGAACTGTACTAGCAGTCCTGAAGAAGCAGCTAACAATGTTAATTTATGCCAGAGTACTAATTTGTGGATAATATTTCTTAAAACCACAAAAACATTAGGAGTTACCTACTGAAGAAAGGTAAATGAATGCTGCACTGGTTTCCCTGTCACTTTCTATGTATTTTTCAGGATCCACGTGCATCTATTCCACGCTGTGGTTTTGGCAGCCTGGGTTTAAGGTCAGTGCAGCAGTGTGGCCTTAGGCCTATCAGCTGCCAAGGAAGACTGAGAAGGAGCTGTGAGAAGTCTTGCTGGGTTTTTTTTTTCTATATTGTTGAGTGCTGGTTTTAAACTCAGTGGGGGGATTGGAACAAGATTTCTTTGAGGTCACTTCCAACTTGAGCCACTCTGTGATTCCACAATACCATTGAAGGTGATTACATTTTGTCTCCCTCTCTCTGAATATGAGAGAGTATTGATAAGGTTATGTTTCACTGCAAATCTTAAAATGGTGTTAGAGATTCTCCTCAGTACTTTTTTTCCAAGGCTGAGCAATAATTCCTTCCACCTGTCTCCAGAGGTGATGTTTCCTAAAGCTACCACCAATCTTCTCCTTTATCTTATTTCTCTGCTTTCTTGAAGTATGATTCTGGGAAGTGGCTGCTGTGTTCCAGTCAAGCTGACTGAACATGGAGTAGAATGATCTTTATCACTTTGGTCATATATATGACAGTCCTACCAGTATATGCTAAAAAAGATGTTCCTTTTACGACAGTAACATCACCAGGTTGAGTCTGTCAGTTTATGGTCCTCTATGCTCTAGCTATTAGTTGTTTATATCTTATTATGCACTTAACTTCTTCAGGCCATAGTTCTTTGCATTTGCCTATGGAATGTCTTCCTGACACATTAGGATCATTTTGATATCACTTCAGTCTCTGGTGTGAGGCCTTCAGACCAGTGACATCTGCAAACTGGTAATTTGGTTTTCTCTGACGTTCAAATTTTAAATTATTGTGTTGAAAAGAGTTTGACTAAAGACAAATTCATACTCTATTCCAATTGAAATGTATTCGCAATCTAACTTTTATATTACTAATAGGCATGTTTTCTACCAAGTGCTCGCTGTATTTTAAATTAATCTCCACTGCCTTTGCTAGTCCTCTTACATGACTGTCACAAAGGAAAATATCAAACTAAAAAAAAAAAAGACTATCACATCTGCTGCTTCTCTCTTTCTGTTAAGCCAGTTATGCTGTTAAGGAAGAAAAGTAGCTTGAGCTGTGCTATAGGTTCTTGATGTGTTGACAAATCCTTTGACTTCTAAATGTTTAAATTCTGATTGCTGAATAGGTAGTCCTAGAGTCTTGAAATAAGGCCATTTTGTAGCTTCTCCTATTTTCCTTTCTCTTTAGGTATTGTTCCTCTTCTGCTACTCTACCAGTCTCTCCAATGTCTCAAAAATTAGTGATTTAGAGATCGCAGTGACTCCTAAATGTTACAGGGCACTGTGTACTCAACAGAGAAGCCAGTTTCTCAGCAGACAGTGAGAGATAACGTGGAGGGATATTTTGAGGCAGGAAGGATAAGGTACTAATCCCAAGAAACCATTTCCAGCACATCTTGAGGTAGAGGAGCCACAGCAGCCATATTGAGCCTGAGATAACAAGGAAGAAGAGTCAAGGAGCTCTCACTGCAGAAGTCCAAACTGGTGCTAAATTTCTGAAATTTATGGCTTCTTGTCCAAGTAATTTCTGCCAGGGTGTTTTGGTTTGTGTTTGTTTGGGGGTTTTTGTGTGTGGTTGTGGTGTTTGGTCTTTGATGAGAGTTGTATTTGACTTTTGGAAATGACTGATGTTAATGAAGAGGTGAACCGTGCTCCCTTAAGGGGGAACTGAAAAGAAGATTCCTGGTGAAGGAATGAATTGTTCCTCCCTCCTTTGATTTGATGTTTTTCAGAGGAGAATCCACCTACCTGTGCAGTTGTTGAATGTTCTGATTTTCTGCTATTCCTCCACCTCTTCCCTTCAGATAGCAGCAAGAGCAGCTTTGCATCCTGCTTATCCTCTGATAATTCAGCATTCAGTGGACTAATAATATGGGTATTGAGGAAGCCTGGAACAGAAAGTCTGCTTGCTGACAAAGCATAAATAAGCTTTAGCTGGTGCTTACAGACAGATGTATATAGCAGCTGGATCAGAAAGAAGATTTGGAGTGCTCAGCACTTGTTTGAAGGCTGCATCCATATATGGTTTTCATGTCTGGATGAGCAGCATATTGTGTTGTCAAATACTGCATGGGGGAGAGAGGGAGAAATTCTGGCAGCATTTGGTAGTTAGCTGCGAGCAAGCGCTGATGCCAGAAAATACTTCAACATTAAAAATAGCTACATTTCTGCACAGGCTTGAATGAGACCTAAGGGTTCAAAACTTCTCATTCTTATTTTCACTCTGCAACTTGTGCAATAGCAGAAAAGGGACATGAACACAGGATAAGAGTAGTTTTAAACTTATAAATTAAGGTTTCCTTTTATTTGGAGTCACCTGTACGATGTAGTGTTAGGCAAGATTCATTATAAATCTTCTCTGGCTGTTCAGCTGTTGGCTGTTATAAATTGCTTCTTATAAAGCAAGATCTTTGAGCAAAGCTCTGCAAACTTTGTTTATTGCTAAGGTAACAAAGCAATGAACATGAGTACCCAGATTGTTCATGAGTACCTCATGAACATGAGTACCCAGATTGATCTCATGCCACACTATAAGCAGGGAAATGAGAGATTTTTATTTCATATTTAAAGACAGGATGACTTTTGATACAGTTGTGGAGTATTCTGCAAGAATGTCAACATTATAAATTGAAAGGCATGTTATCTAAGAGTGCTGTTAAAGCTGGAAGAGCCAAGTTTTCCAGAGTTCTCTTTGCCAGTAAAGGAAGGAACAGACTCTTTTTTGCTTCTTTCTCCATGATGGAAGTAAGACCACCATGCTGCTTTTTTTTTTTTTTTTTTTTTTTTTTTGAGAGAAGTTGAGGACAATAATTCTAAAAACTTAAGAAGTCTTTAATGAAGAAACTTGAGTGATCCCTGAACAAAAAAATAGCTGCCACTGGAAGAAGTGGCAGCTTCAGGAAGCTGCAGCTTCTAGCTCACGGAAGAAGCCTGTCTGCTGTGTAGTAATGATTCACCCAGCTTTTGCCTTTCTTGCTGATAATAATGAAAAGTGCTCCCAATAAGAAGTAGTTTCCAGCTGGGAAAGAGGACTAATATTTCATACATTTCCAGTATGTCAGCACAGAAGTATATCAAATTACAACAAAACATAGTACTGTTCTGTGATACAAATATGCTTGTAAAGAGTATGGACCTCTCTGGGCTCACAGAGATTTTGGGTACATGTCTGAGGAAGGGCTGGCATTTTCATGGAAATGACAACTTTTCAGTGTCAGACTGGGAAAAGGCTGGTGAGATGAGAAGCCTTCCTGGTATGTTTGCCCAGATAGATGTTTAAGAAATTTTACAGACATCTGCATCTCTGTGGCATTCTGAGTTTGTGCTGGTTCATGGCTGTTTTGCCTGCTGGTTCAAAGGAGGCTGACAAGACAGATAAGTGCAGCATTTGGCTTACTTACTCTTCTCTTTCTCCTCACCTCTAAGTTTTTTAAAACATTTTACCGGCCTTGAGAAGGCTCAGGACAAGGGATTTTAAGTCTTGAAGTCCTCATTCTGTTGGGTTAAGTGGTTCAGTGGATATTTCTGCAAATGACTCTGATCTGTCATTCTTTAAAAACCTGTATATAAGTACTTTTCATGCCTGTACCTTAACATAGGTGCTGTTTTTTCCACTTTGCAAATTTATGCAAAAATATAATGCAAATATAACAAAAACAAGCCAGCTTTCTTCTTTTTTTTCTATTCCTCTAAGCAGAATGTTATAAACAACCTGATACTACAGTCCCTGCTGTTAAACAGATTCTGAAGAGATAGGATATTTTTTGTGTCCATAATTTCATTGAAGATTTTTCTTCTTCTCTGGTATAGATCTGTGATACACCAAAACTGCTCATATGTGAGTCATGGCCTGGTTTGTTTAAATTATCCCAAATATTGCAAATTTCATTCTATGGCTATCAGTCCAAGGTTTGTATATGATTTGAAGAGAGTGGCTCTGTATAGGAACTCCAATACACATCCATGGAACAGGCTAAAAGCTATTTAGAATACAGTGATTTTATTTAGCCTAAAATCCAGACCATTATTAAACTTGACTAAGATTCTGCTGCCTATTACTCCTGTTTGGTCCTAGTGATTTCAGTGTATTTGTGTTATGAAGTGGTCCCATTGAGATCCCCATAGAAACCATTTACAGATTGTAATCCTTTGTACCCTACAAGTTTGAGTAATCAGATTACAATACACCAACTTTAAAGTATTTCCAATTTGAAACTGAAAAAATGTGAGGCAAAAATTTGGGACCAAATTTCTGTCAGTATTTTTCTATTGACTTGTTGAACAGTTGTTATAGACAAGACATTGCTATGGTGGCCACAAGGTGAGTAAACCTGAAGAAGAATTTTGCAGGCTGAAATAACTGCCTGTTAAAAAGATATATTTTTCCATTTGTTATTCATATACTCTTATGTAGAAGTGCTGTTTGGGAACATCTCCAGTAGTCCTTTCAATTATAGTTTCTGATGGATGCATAGGTAAATGTTCCCAAAAAATGGATCACAATGAGAATCCAATACTGAATGTTTAGGGGATGAGATGTTTACTCAGATGTTAATACCGAGACAAGAGTTTTCCCTCCCTGCCCTTGCAGTTCCAAACAGAAGTAGGACATTTCGAATTTTTAAAACCTTGATAGAACTGGTGTTGCACTGTAGGTGAGTTTTAATAATCACAGTAGGGCCAGGGTCCTGGTCCTTTAATATATGTACTATTTATTCTTACTGCTGGAAAAAAAGAAAAAAAAAGAAAGAATACCAAACCCCTGTTCACGTTTGAGAAAGCATGTGCAAAAACCACTATTTAGTACTGGTAATTTGAAAGCACATTGTTTTGTTAAGGGTCCATGAGAAACTGAAACTTTGAGGAGATGGAAATAAAATTTCTAATTAATTTTGAAAGCACATAAAGCACCTTTCTGTTTTTACAATTCAAAGTTTAACCCTTTGGGGCTATTTGTTTGTACATAGCCTTTTCAGTTGCTTTCACTGCAGTTATGGAGGCTGAAAAATACCACCTTTCTTTGCTATAATTCAGTTTTCTCATTAGAATATGAGACTTTTGGACTGTTACGCTGAAGAAGTTCAGGGATTTTTACCCATGAGTAGCTTTAGAGTGATGTTCCATTTTTCAGAAATTAGTTTCTCATCAACTCTATTAATTATTAATTATCATATTTTACAATAGCTGTAGTTTTCTGGGTTAGCACTAAAATGATCCCTACATTGTCTTTCTACAGTTTTGTTCAGCTGATTAACTTGAACTGGTTTATTGCTATGCCATCAATTTAAATTAACAATCTGCAAAGAAAGCCAATAAAATGCTTCACACATCCCATTACTGAGGTAGTAATAGTTACTCAATTAGGCACAACTACTTCAGTTTCCAGTCTGTTCCTTAATGATCAACAGAACACATTAATTTAAAATATTAGTAACCAACAAATCTATTTAAAGTGATGCATTTTAACAAGTAGAAACAGCATTAATGGGGGAGAAAAATATTGTTTTACTTATTAAGCATCTGCACTACAACTGCTGACACATCTATAAAGCAGTAAAGTTTTACAAACTTTTCAGTTGTGACCTCCAGCTGCAAGAGTGTAGCCTGATTGATTGTCCCTTTCCTTTCAGAGGTGATGAACTAGGAACATCTCTGAACACTTTTTCCTATCATGGGGATGGGGGTTTGTATAGAGGGAGCTGAGCATGGGGACATCTTGCTGTAAAGTTTCTCTAGCATTTGATATGTTTTGGAACTTTGTACAATAATGGTAATAAATAAACTTTAGCAGTTATTTAAGCAGCTGCTGTGTTTGCTGTAACGATATTGGTCATACAAACAGTTCAGAACAGGGTTTGAAGACAGTTATAAAGACTGTTTGATGACATATAGCCAGTCCTGTTCCTCAGCATTAGCATTTTTTACACACTGGAGAAAAATATTACAGAACATGCTGTAAAAACTCTGACCATCTTTCAGTCTCAGGAACACTACTATAGAGCTGCATTTATACCTTAATATGCTTCCAGTATACTCAGTGCTGCATTAGCAAAATGGCATCTCTGACCTGGAGAAATGCTCTGTCTCTGAAATGCGGAAAGCATGACTCATTAATAATTTCAACATTTAAAAAGTGGAACTCCACTCCTTTCTTAGAACCCTGTTGACGCTGCAAGCATAGGAATCAAATGTGTTGGTACTTCGTACATATGTGCTACTAGGATTCTCAGGCTGAGTGCTCCTATGAAGATTGATTAAACATCATACTAATTCTGCACAACCAGCATGTTACACAGTTTTTGTAGGTGAGTGAGCCAAAGCGTGGAGAATCTGCTTTGCCAGACATTACACAACTAAGCTGATACACTTGACAACACCAGAAAAATAGTAAAGTAAGGAAAAAGTATGTGGAAGTGTGAAATTAAAAAAAAAAACAACTTATTTTGCCTCAGCAATTGATAACCAGAAAAGAACTTTGTGGTTTATTGAAACTAAAATATATAATGAAATTTTGCAATGAAATGGAAGGAAAAAGATTCAAACTCACTTGAAAATACTGATATCAAATTTCCTTTTGAACTTATCTCCTTGTTGTATCCTGTCTGATATATTTTTAAAGGATGTTCTTTTTACTGAATATCTTATAATACTTAAAATTACAATAAATTGATTGGTAGTATCAGTCTTCGCAATTTAAACAAAGCTGTGCTTGTCAAAATAAAGGAACAAAGTACCCTCTGTGGTGTAGTATCCTTGACTTTTTTAATCCCGTTTGTTTATTTACACACTAATTGCAAAAATTGATAATCCATATGAGGCCACTTAGTTCCATGCAAATGAGTTTTTACTGAAGGTTCTGATATTGTAAATATTTAGCTAAGTTATTGGAACTAGCCGCTACAATTTTTTTGTAAAGGACAGGTTTCTATGTAAAAGCTTCCTGAAGGGGAAAAGACACTAAAAGATGAGTTCTTGGTAGAAAGCTTATTGTTAATTGTATTTATTAATATTATGTATATTTTGTATAGTTATATAAGTTTATAATAATAATATGATGTATACTCTCATCCAAGTACATCATGGCATAATGTGCTATGGTACAACCAGTTTCATTTGCTGTGTTCAAAGAGTGAATTGTCAGTTCCAAACAAAGTTGCAGTCACTTTGAAGTTTGGGGGGAAATATATGAAAATACATTTTACATATTTCTACATTTTCCATTGACTCACTTTTTAGGTGTTAGACAAATATTTTTGCAATGGACTGAGGTAAATGAAATCTCAAACTCTGAGTAATATTACCTTTATATCACAGTTGCTCAAGTTTCATATATATTTGATGAACATGCACTGGTTATGTCAGGTACTACTATTTATAATAATAAATAATGACTTCCAAAAGTCATTAAGCTTTTGTCATGCTTTTTGTCCACATATGTATCTTGACAGTTGGGAGTTCTATAGGAGATTTGGAAATATCGACTTCTTTAGCCCATCTGATAATTATCTTTAACATTTCTGTTACAAATGTACAAGGTGAGTCATGCCATGTGTTTTATATTAAATTGTGTCTATAAATGGCAAATGCTTTTCCTCTCTGAAATATTTCAGACTTCATCATGTGTAACAATGCAGAATTAAATGGGCTTGGACTTACACTTTTCTCTATATAGACTCATAAATGAATACTGGAAAGAATTACGGTTTTCCTGTTAAAAGAAGGTGTCTGATCATCTTTTGTTTAGACTTTCAATCTCTTTTTACTGAATATCAGAAGAAATTTTAAAAATTAGCTTGTTTAGTAATCACATTGAATGAAAAGAGAAAATGTAGTTGCTCTGTAGTTCTGTCTTAAAATTCAGAGTTCTGAATCTACATCTTTGTAATAATGCAGACATGAACAATTGTGCGCTTCTGCAAATAAAAGCTGCAGGTATTAACCAGACATACACCGCATAAGAATTTACATATATGGATTCAAAATCAGTTATACATGAAAATATTGAAGTTGATGTATTTTTATGATTGAGTTTAAGTTAACTTTAACATTACAAAAGGCCTTCACTGCATCTGCATTAAAATATTACCTCTGTATGTACATATGAGTAATATTTGCATTCATAAACAGCAGTGTTCCCTCATGTGGTAAAGTAACATCTGCAAATTGATACATTTTAGGATCTTCCATCTAGTTTTCATGATACAAAGTGTGTGTAAACTCATGGTTTTTCAAGGTTAGCCTCACAAACAATTATGCAAAGTCTATAATTTGTGATTATCTTCCTTAACCTCTGAATAATTGTGGAATTGTTTATGGTTAGTTTTTGGTCTCGTTTGTTGATAATGGCCATTCCCTCCTTCCCCTTGGCCTCTAAAACATTTTTATGCCATATTTTCTATTGTTGCAACTTCAAAATATCAGGTGTAGTGTTCTTGACATTTAAATCATGTACTTAATTTGTGTTTTTGACAAGCATTGGATTAAATTGCCCATCTTTAATAAAAATGGATTTTTTACTTTTTTGAAACACAAGTAAATTAGATGCTCCAATCTTTTTTGAAAATAATTTGCTTGATAAATATTATCTAATCTCAAAAAGGCATGGAATCTATACTACCAGAACTGACGTCACACCTTTTCATTCTGAAACCTGATATAGAGTGACACAACTATCATATTTACATAAGTATAAGCTTGAAACACCATCAGCAATGCAGTCCTTCTCAGAGAGGAGATGGGGCTGGAAAATACATAGAAAATAAAGCTTTCTGCTAAAATCTGCTGGAGACAAGGGAAACTAAATGAGTAAATAGGCATCAGTAACTGGATGAGATACTGTTCTTTTGCAGGCTGTGTGAAATCATCAAATTGCATATTTCTTCCGCCCATTTTGTTGGCTTTCCTGGAAAGATTTTAACTTTTTGAAGAACCATGGGATGATAGCTGTAAGGATGAGACTGTAGATGTTTCTTTTGCCATCTCAGTAACACTGTGGCATCTTAGTTTTGATTTATTCCCTGTTGGCACCTCTTGAGTTGAGGCCTGACATTTGTGTTGATTCCGATTCTTGATCTTTAGGTTTCATTCTCTACTTGACCAGATGTGAGTTTTGCTGACTACCCTTACTTCTCTTTATTTCTTTGCAGAGATATCAAGTTCCTTGAGAATAGACTTAGGGTCATATATTGGCATTTTCCTCTCTCAAGTCCAGATGCAGCAGCAATGGTTCCTTTTCTGAAGCTTCTGAAGTTAAATTCTTGGAAAGTGATAGTGTGCATAGACTTAAAATCCTCACCTCCACTGTTTCATAGTTTAGCAATGTCTTAGGTATAGCATAAAGACAGTTGCTCCTGATGTGTGAAGATCAGAGCTGTTCAGACTAATTTCTAACAGGGATTCTATTACATTAATTCTTATGCAAATTTCAGAGTGCAAGTAACTTGTTAAAGGTATGCTTTGTTGCATGAGCAATTTTGTATTAACAGTCTTGGAGACTGAAATGTTGAACTGTTTGCTTCAGCTGTTCGCTTTGTCCTGTTCATTACTCATACTGCATGAGTGGCCACCTCAGCTTCTAAAGACTGAGTTTTCTCCCTGACCGAGTGACTGAAACTTTCAAACTGCAATCACAAATGAATTATATATGATGAATGCTCATATTTTCACATGGATAGCCTGGTTTGCATTCAAATATAGGATTCAGGTTGCTCTTGGCGTTTTAGGGTATATCTAGGAATGGCCAAAAAACAAGAACTCTCCTGGTGCATTCTTCTAAGAATCCATGCCCTACCACTGTTAAGTGTAGGTACACTCTCCACCACACCTTTAAAAGTCATAGAAGTTTTAATGGACTCTTTGTTGCCACTGGGGATGCATGTCCTCCGTCCCTCAATCCAGTTCATGAGATTGCCTTCAGTTTTGTTCCAGAGAAGGAAATGATGGTATTGCTCTATTGCTACTGGAATATAGGGAGGTGATGGCAACACCAGCGATCAAGTGGAATCATCACTCTTTTAACTAGTGAGTTCAAGGTGGTATGTTGCATTGTCTTCTTTTGCATGACCTTGAGGGAGAAATCTGGATGATTAAAAAGTAGTAATGAATTGAATTTTTCTACCTCTTAAAATAGATGTGTATATATATATATATATATATACAAATACAGAGTCATGTATTCATAAATATGTAAACAGATTCATAGGCTCATACATGCATTTGTCTGTGTATAGGTGTATCTCATGGTGGAGAAGACTGAGAGGCTCCTATTGCCCAGCCTTCACAGGTAATTTGAAATTCTTTATCTTCTGTGTAAACATCATAACTGCACTCTCCCAAATACAGTGTTTTCTCCCTGGGTGTCTGTTCACAACAGTCGTCCTAATGGGCTTCTGGGGGTTATGAAACTGGCAAGGAACATAAGGGAACATGCCCAAAGTTGCCACTCCCAAAGTTGCTGCAGTGTGAAAGTGTTCCTTAGGATGATATGCTTCCTGGTGTCTTAAAAATAAACTGGTATTTGGTTGGTCTGGTGCTGACCTTCAAGAAGCTGTCCTAGAAAGGCTTCATCCACTGTCCACTGTAAGTTTGTAATTGGTTTGTTTTGGAATGAGTTCTTCTGGCTCAGTGCTAGGGCTTAAATCAGCAGGGGAAGCCTGCAGCAAGAATTTCTCAACCAGTTGGAACCTGAACACTTCTATATGGTCAGAAATCAAGCTTGAGGAAATTAGAAGAAAATGCATGGTGAGAATTCCATTTGCAGACAAGAATCAACTGCTAAGTGACATAGATGAGAAAAGATAATCTTAGGTTTCAAAATTCTGGTTCAGTATTGTGGCCACTATTATGCTCAGCCTCCAGAAGCTGAGCATAATAATGTACACAGAAACTGCTTCATCTTTTATAAAGGTTTCATTCAGCTGAAGGAAGTAACTATTCCCTGCATGTTCCATATTTTTCAACAATGAGATGTTTTCAGTTGAAAAAAGTAACTGGGTCTACCCAGAACATCTGCATGCCACATGGGATGCCCGTGGCCTTACCATCTCTCTTTACAAAGAAACCTACATGATGCTTTACATTATACTTATTTGTGTATGCATAGTGCCGAATAAAACCTTTAATTATATCAGCATAAAGAGGGATACAACAGCTATCAAACATCAAAAGTTTTCACCATCATGTGCATTCCTATCACAGCTATCTGTTGACTTCCTGGACTGTTTTTTACTAAGTACAATATATCTATATTCTGTATGCAAATTCCACTGTGAGTGATTTGCCTGTTTTGTAAGCTAGACTGCACCTGTAACATGTGGGATTGAGTTAAAAATGACAAGCAGACAAGCACAAGGCACATTATCTTGACAAACTCAGCCTCCGAAAATTAGCCTGTGCCTGAATTATTAAAATAACAAGGAGTATTTCACTCAGCTGTGGAGAAATGCTCCTAATTGTCCACTTTAGCCAACTTCTTTCAGACTTCACGATCGGTCAATTTACAGTAGCGGCTTGCAAATTCCTGAGCTCCCATTAGAGAAAAGTGCAACAGCAGTCCAACACACCCTCATTTATTTTAATAACCTGCCAAGCAGACATAAAAATGTTAAAGTTGGAAGGCTGTAACATGACAGGAACCTGACTTGTCACAGCCACATTATAATCTAGTTAAACTACTTTCTTTCTGCCTTTCATGTCTTTTCAGGTAAGTGGAAAACTAATTGTCAAATTACTAATTTTGTTGGCATTAATATCAATACTAAGGCTAGAGAAGCATGAACAGATAGGCCTGTGGGTTTTCTTCATATTGAATGCTGGAAAGCATTCTGAAAATACAGAAGGATAAAATCAGAGCCCAGACTTTTATCAACAATGACCTATTTATTTTAAGAGGCATTGAAGCTCTATAAACAGGCTAGTTAAAGTCTCTGGATTCTTTTATTATTATTTAATGCTTGGAAATCTTGTTTACTTCAATCTTGTTTCCTTTGTGCACAATAGTGTACCTGATGTAACAGGGCCAGTATTCACATCTAAAGTATTAATGGCAGAGTCTGATAGTGTGGGAGACTACAAGGAACTGCACTACCGAGAAAAAAAGTCTTCAACAATGCCAGGGTCACACTGTCTTTTAAAATGAACTGTAAGTAGGTCATGCTTCAGCTGCAGGCAGGGTCGAGAGCATTACTGCGCTATAAGTGCTTGGGATGGTTGAGGAGCTTGTTGAGGGAAGTGGGGACAGCTCAGGTGACTGGGACAAGGACTTAATTGTGATGAACACGGAGATATGAATCCATCTACTTGATGAACTCATTTACAGATATGCTGCTCAACCCTTTTACAAGGGCTTGCTTGCTCTACAGGGCATGAAGGTTTCCAGGTGCTTTCTCAAGGCAGGACAGAATCTATTACCTATGTCTTAAATCCATTTTTATGTTTGCTGTTTTACAGGGTGGGGTGACCATGGGGTGAGAATGGTTGGTGTTTGCTTGCTTGCTTTTTTGTTTCTTCCTCATTTGATGATAACCTTTCTGAGGAATTTGGTTTGGCTTCATGAGTGTTTGCACAGATTTTACTGTCCATCATGGCACTGATAGCTTCCTATGAATAATAAGCCTTCCACAAAGAATACTGATGTGCTTTAATACTAATGTTTCCCAGCTGTACTTGAAAGCTTTTCCTGCTAAGTACTTAGCTTTGCCTCTATTTCATCTGGAATGGGCTCATTATTAGCTGTAGTTTTGTGGGAAGCTGAATGTACAGATTGTAGAAACATGTTTTGATTTCTTGTACAATTTGGGACAGAATTTATTTTCCAGTGTCTTTTGCTTGCTCATTTTTTCTTTGCTGAAAAGAAACACGAAGAAGCCCATTCTCACAGCCTCAGCACATCACATCTGTCCCAGTAGGAGCCAGAAAATGTATCATCAGAAAACAAAACTCTTGGTGTTACTGACAAGATTATCAAGAGTCTGATTGCACTTGAGTGAGTCCTATGGCTATATAAATACTCTCTTGTGGAGAACATGAACCTAGGCAAACACATAACAGCACTGAGCACCAGTACGTCTGAAAAATCATATTCTGAAAGATTCTGTATTCCCCTACCCAATTGCATTCTCTCCTCTCTTCTGACCACTCTCACCATTCTTTGTGCAAAATGGGTTAGCGAGGTTTGGAGCAGAACATAAACATTTGTTAAGTGTCATTATTGCAATGAGAAGGAAGAGAAGAAAGAGAAGAGGAGGGAAGCAGGTTTGCTGGAGCACAAGCAGGAATGGGCAAAACTAAGAGGTACAATTAGCTTTTCAGTTCCCAGAAGATAAGAATTATCATGAGTGAACTTGGGATGGTAAATGAGGCAACTAAGGGTATAGCATTCCCGAGGAGGGAATGTTTCTGTGTCCCCTGAGAACTGGGTCACCTGAGAACAGCCCCTACAGGGCTTCACTCAGAGTGAAATGGTAGCTACCTTATGAGGTGTTAAACTCTCTTTTGAGAAAACTCACTGAGTACTGGAATGACTGGTATATTGGGTAGGATGGAATTTTTGCTAAATCATTTTCCTGGCTAATTAAAGCTTTTTGAATCGTTAGAAATTAATCAAAATACAATTATTTTTTTGTCAGTGCCACTACCTTTATGTGTGACACATGGTCTCCTGTACCTAGTTCCTCCTGTCAGCAATCTACAAAGTACTTATAAATGTGCTTTTTAATTTTCCCATTGTCTGTTTTAAAAATGTCTCCATTTTGGGAGACAAGAAGACATCCGTGAATGTTTAACTTGCCATTAGCATCTATATTTTATGTTTGAAACATTTAAAAGCTTCTGTTTTAAATAAATATAAACACATCCCTAAACATCTGTGCAATGCATGACACAGAACAATTGAGTAAGCATCAAAGTGCTTAATAGATAAAACAGTGCTGGATGTGGTAAAATAAACAGGACTTAATCCCTTTATAACTTGAGTAAATAAATACAGCTTTAATTCAGATACAGTTTTGCCTTTAGGTTGCTCTGTTCTGTTAACACCTATCTGTCAGCAGTAATACCATGTAAATGAGCCACTCTGAGCCTTTCCCCTTGCATCTTGTTTAATCCTCTTCCATTCTTCTAATCATCCTACACACACAGGCCAATATCTATTTTCATCTGGCAAGATAGGATCTCCTAAGGAATTAAAGACGGTTTCCACTTAGCTCCACAGTAGGCAAAGGCTGGGCTGTGATCTAGGGCTTTAGGGACTTCTCATAATGCGCTGGTGCTCGCTAGATCGAAGAATTGAGTTCTGGCTACTGGATTTTTAATCCTCCTGTGGCTGATGTTGGGCGCTCCAGTGATTTAAGATCTTTGATTGCTCAGAGCTTGGCCCTTTGATTGAGTGAACTTCTGAAGACAGCGTGTGAGTGATTTCAAGTTAGTGGTTTTAAGTAACTACTGGAAAAAACAGATAGGAAAAGCCCTGTGATTAAGATGCACCATCTCTCTTTTTAATTGACTTTCTGAAGCTATCTGATGCTTTACTCTCTATACACAAAAGAAAAACTGTATAGATCAGTATTTGTTCTAATGAAGAACTCAAGTGTCACAGTATTTGTCTGTGCTTGTTTGCAGTGACATGTCTGTTAAAATTGTAGACACTAAAGTATATATTTTAGAAACACACTTCTCACAGGGCCCACATCAGAAGTATGAGCAAATAAAGCCTCAATGCACTGGGCTAAGATAAATAGTTAATTTTGGTTTGTAATTTATTTTCAGATACTATATATTTGCCAGCTGAAGAAGAGTATATGCATAAGAGTAGGGACAGGCAGTGGTCATGGAAATCTATTTATCTTGGCAAGTATTTACCTTATTTATCTATTTGTCTTTGAAGTATTAGCAGTTAGTGAAACTTTGAAGTGACGTCGCATATTTCTTTAAAGATCAAGCTAGGGCTTATAAAGTAAGACGGAGAATTGAACAACTTTGATAGCTAAGAGCTGAGTTTTCCTACTTCTGTCTTACTTGCTGCTTAATTGTCAGGTTCACAAAGCATTGCAGAAAGCTGCTCCTTTTGCTTAGCGAGTCAGACGTAGGGTAGTAACCATGTTTCAGGACAACCATAGCAGTTACAGACATCATTCCTATTCACTGGATATGTAAATTAGTTCTGTTTCTTAGACCTCTCTGCAAAGACAATAGCATAGGGATCTTTGCCTTACAGCAATTCAGCCATTTCAGGCTCACACCAACAGCTAGTTGTTTTAAAAAGTGTATACATTTCTTTACTGACCTTGTAGATAGAGGGGTTTCAATTTATAGTTACATAGCACATTTGGTATGTTCCGTATATGTTTCTGTCTATAAACCATGTGCGTACGTCTCCTCACTCCCATAGAGGTGTTTATATGAATGTGGTATCTGCAGGAGCTATGAAAATCATTAACATTTCTCCTTTAGTGAATTAAATTCTTGCTTATCTTCTCCAGTGAGGGTTTCTTGTGCATTTCCTTCACGCAGTTGTCTGTTCAGAACAAAATGTCAGGTTTTCCTCCATGTTTCACTCTCTCATTGCTTTTGCTTTGTGTAGACTCTCAGCTCACTGTTTTTGGTGCCTGTCTCACACTTGTCTTATGTCTTTCCCACAATTGTCTTTCACAAGCTAAGGTTTGCAATCCTCCCAGATTTCAGCTTTTGCATTGGAGCTGCGCTGTCTGAAGAATGGGAGTGTTTGATGCTGATACCCTTTTGTTCTGTGTGAACATCCTCTGTAATCTTCTCCAGCTGGCTTTAGGGAATGCACAACTTTGCTTTTGCACTTGAAACTGGGCTTAGTGAATATGCTAATAAACTGTGCATGTGAGTTTGGGAGTCTTATTCATACAGTACAAACCGTTCTACTGCATTTCTGATGGGCACATGCTTGGTCATTTGGGCATGCTTTTATGTGTGCTCATGATGTGGGAAATCTGCATAACCAAATATTGGGCAGTATAACACTGCCTGTATAATCATTCATTAATTGTATTAAAGGTGAGCTGGGACTGGAATGAGAATTAATTATAAAAAGTAAAAAGCATAATTAGGAACATACCTTTCCTCTTACAGCTTTCTTTTTCTCTGAATTATTTTTCCTGATGCCCTAATTATTTCCCATCTTTTAAAATTCACTTTAATTTCAGTTTAACTCTCCCTGGGCATGCAAACTTGACATTTTTTTTTTCTCAAAGATTGATTGACAGCAGTTTCAGAACCGTGACAGTGCTAATTAAAACCTTGAATCTATGTTTTTATGAAGCCTCAAAGACTCTGCAGTGCTACAGGATCCAGAATCTTTTGTCTTGAATAAGTTTTTTTAACAGCTAATATGGAATCATTATTAGTTGCCTTTCCTCAGGCTTGATATCCAGCTCTCTATTTATCACTGATTTTAGAGCTTATGTCAACAACATGAGAAGTAGAAGCCCTCCCAGGCAATGATATCTGTTCTGTCTAGCCAATTTTACACTTTGCCTTTTCTTCTTGGCAGAGCTGGGCAGAGTTGGCCCTTACCAAATGGCAACACAGTTTAACTCACAGTCCTGGGTGTTCATGGGGAATTCATGGTAGGAATACTGCGGTCTTATTTTACTGTCTGGGGACTGACTGAATCTACTGAAACTGTGTTGTCAGGAATCTTCTACATTACACTTGAAAGAAGAATATTGTTAGCATAAGGCATTGAGTGCTGTATGCATCAGAATTGGATCCTGATTTCCAGCTTGCAAACTTTCTGGAGGCTAGAGTATTTCCAGAATGTTAAGGTAGGCATGTCTGGAAGCTAAGGTAAGCATCTGCCACTAAGCCACAATTGTAAAGGCAATGTAGAATAACAATCCTTGTGTTCTGTTGATATATGGCTTTCTTCTTCTCTATAACCCCATATTAGTTACTTTTACAGTAGAACAGAGAAAATTTAAAAAAAAGTAAAGACATTAAAGGAAAAAAAAAAAAAAGTGGAGCATGAGGATTCAGCATTTCTTTCTTTGTGGCACTCAGTAGAAATGAGTAGCTCTAAAGCTGTGTGTGAAGACATCATGCAGCAAACCTGGTCAGAACATCCAGAGCAGGTTTTGCTGCTTTTCACCGTCATGATAGCACTGTGTTACTTCTTTGTAAGTACAGTTCATTCATATAATAAATACTTAGTGTGAAAATCTTGATGACATGAATAAATCAAACTAAACTGGAGGGACTACTTCATATTTTAACAATCTGCTTAAATATGTTGCACAGAGACATTAGTATAAATAATCTGCATTATCAAGTTTTGGCCTTTTTGGGGGGATGTTTTTTGATTGCCTGTCTGACCATGACAGAGGTCATTTAGATGACCATGACATACATTTAGATTTTCTGCAATCTTACACAACATTTAAAAATGGGCTATTTTCTCTTTCCAATTCTTGATATAGGTGTTCTGAAATATAGTTCTATTTAAAGACTTTTTTATTTTACTTACTACAGAATGATCCAAAATGGAAAATATTACCCTTAATGTTAGTATTCTTCTACTAATATGTATCAAAATAGAAAGTTCAACATTCTTTTTTTTGAATTAAGATAATATTGCTACAGGTAATAATTCCTGCAGAAACAAAATCAAAACTGAAACAGTTTCACTGAAAGGTCTTTCCTCTATCAGACACTCAACTTCTGGAATACTACCTTTGACATTCTACTAATTGTTAGTTCTCCCAGTCACCATAGGTTCTGATTTTTCTTTTCTAGATACACAGCCCAGTCATTAGGAATACCTGCTGGAGAAGGCACTGTCTTTTCAGCACCTGAGTCCTTTCTGAATACGATACACGGTTAGACTCAGCTGCCTCCCCTGTGGGCCTGAATACCCAGTGTAAATCTTTTTGTCTGAGCACTTTTCCTCTCTGTCTGAATAGTTATGTTTTCATCCTCATCATCTTCCTCCACTGAATCAAGGTCAGCAAGACCATCCAGAGGGAAGGACAGAAAAACAGCATTGTGACAAGAGATAGCAGAGCTCAGTGTGAATTGATTGGTGAAGGATGATTGTAAAAGATCTCAGCTGCTGTAAAAACAGCCAGTAAAAAACCCCAACATCTCCAGTTGATAAGAATGATCTGTCTCTTGCCTCTGCATCTGCCACCCCATGCACACTTGCTGTATGTATTTAGAATACATGTATTTCTTAAGTCCCTGCCTGCATCACTCCTTTGTCACAGTAATTTTCATGGGAAAAATTGCCATCCATCAATTTGTGAGCTCTCGGACTATTTTGGAATACATCATAAGCATATCAGGGTATAGAGAAGAGAGGTGAAAATGCACTTATCTATGGAGGGCAAAAAGCAGGTGTCTCTGATACATTTTTTCCTTCCCTATGCAAAAACCTTTCTGGAAAAATTATCATAAGGAGCTAACACAGTCATTCTTAAGGAGCTGTTTTGCCACCTATATTTAGTCTTGGCTAGAGTGGCTATTGCTTGCATTTCTGATTTTAATATGAATGTCTGCAAGAAATTGCATCTGGTGATAGTAACTGTCTGCTATGGCAGTGATTGTGCCTAATTGCAGAGAAAAGAAATCCATACATCAAAAATTGCTAATTTGGGTCATCTCTGCTCATAAAGATGGAAGTGATTTCGACTCATTTTTACCTCAAAGGAGTATTTATCAGTCCCTGAACATCACATTTTCAAACAGAAATAATATAATTAATTAAATATAAAATAATAATTTTATTCCCCTGTTATAAATTCTTGATAACATTTACAGTAAAAGTGTTCTTATTGAGAAGTGCTAGGCTCTATATAACGTTACACATACTCTTACCTGCAAATGCTTATAAGGTAATTTTATGACAAGCACAATAGACTATAGCCAGCTAAACACAGAAGGAAAGGTGGTAGAACATCATAATGATCTTGTTTTGCATGAAAAGCAATGATTTTAATTGATCATGCTCTGAGACAGACTACAGTGTAAAAAATGGAAGTCTTTAATAAGACAGAGTATGTTGGTTTTTTTCTGAGCAGGAGTTTCTTATCAGTGTGCAGACATTGTAGCATCCCTTCTCCTCTTGATGAGTATCAGACTGCAAGAGGTCTAGCTGATAAAATTCTTTAATGATCCAAAGGTAACTTTGGGAAGTAAAAGATATCAGATATTGGAGGCTGAATGAACTATTGCTCTCTGTTTAGACCAGGGGCTTCTCTTTCATACAGTGAAAAACGGGAGCAAAGTTTGAGGCAGAATGACTGTCTATTTAGTTTTGTGAATCTGGATCTAAACAACAGGTGGAAAGCAGAGAATAGAGCAGTGGTAACCACTGTGGTTTTCACCTTTCCTCAATGAATTTGTTTCTCATAGTGTTTTAGACTGAAAAATAATCCTACATTGTTATTAATCATATTTATTATTACAGTGGTTAAGGGTCAGCCAAGTATTGATCCCCATTTTGCTAAGCCCTGTACAAACACAAAGTTGACAGTCTAAACAGACGAGTTGAAAATAATGTAGAACATAAATGAAGTAAGCTGCTCATAGCAGGTCTTATCTTGTCAGTTCCACAGTTAATTTTAGTAGGAGATGAATAATTCAAAAAGAGAAGCAAAAGAAGTTGGTTAGGGAATGATTGAAGGGCAGTAAAAGGAAGAATGTGGAAAAAGCTTAGTATGTGTGGAGTCATGGAGCTGCTTATAAATGAAGAACTGCATTGTAATTAAGAGACAGTTATCTATTATGAAGCCATTTCTCTCCAAAACAGAAAGTCTTATGACTGACATCAAGTCTGTGCTCAGAACCTCAGTTGTGCAACAAAGTATTGGAAGCAACATACTTTCCTTTGTGTTAGCAGTGTGCAACTAATTTGTTTTCACCCATTTTTACAGCATCATTTGGTAGCATACAGAAAGTTGAAGGGAATCTGGGGCTGTTTCCAGCTTTTCAGCTCCTCTCCACCCTGCTCTTGTTTCCTGCAATAACAGCATAAGCCAGTTTCTAATATGTCAGATCAATTTTTGGGTATTACTGGTACTTATTCTACCCCTCTCAGACTAGGGCAGGCTTAGCCACCAGTAAAAGTCTTAGGTTTTCATGTGGCCAGGATTTGCATGTGGCTGCAGAACCTTGTACTCTGCAGTCTTTGTGGAAGTCTCTACTCCTGTGTGTAGCCCGCTTCTTGGGAATCCTCTGTCTAAGCAGTCCTACATGACATGGAGCCCTGCATCACTTACTGCTGGAAGGAGGGTATCTTTAATGTCCCAGTGTCTGTCAGACACTTCCCATTGCTTGTAGTTTTTCTAGTACTGTCACTGCATTAGTGCACTGGAGCAATTTGTCTGGACAGGTTGTGAAATGCCCATCCTCAGAGAGCTTCAGAATGCGATTGGACAAGGCCCTAGGCAATCTGGTCTAGCTTTGATGCTAAGCATAGCTTGAGCCATATGCTCAACTTAATGGCCTCCCATGACCCCTTCATACCTAAATGACTCTGCAATGACCCAAATTACACTGCCAGTACATCTGTGACATCTCTGGACAAAAATTCTAATTTGATCATCTTTTAAGTAAGTATTTAGGAAGGGATAGAAAGATGAGGCCTGAGTTGCCTCTGAATGAAACCACAGATCTTCCAAAGCTGCATTTGAAGCAATTGCAACTGGTCAAAAAAACTTATCATTAATGTCAATGGCTTTTATCGATTCAGTTTTCTTCTGTGGGTTTACCGTTTCTTGTTCATAGAGTTTAAAACAGCTGGTGCACAGTTCTTCATTAAAGCGCATGTCTTATTTAAGGACTGTGGTGAACTGAAAGAGTTCTCAAATGAACTCAAGTTTATGTGGTCTTTACTGCCACTTCTCTATGCCTCTGTCAGGATTTCAGGAAAGACTTTTTGTGTTTTAGGATTATAGGCTTACAGGTACTAACAAGTAGTCTTTTGGCGCAAAACTGACATCAGATAAAAAATTGTAAAAAAAAAATCTATCTTCATTCTTTTCTTTCCTAAAATAAGCCAGAAAAACTTTTGTGGTTTTAACTGAAACAGTTTCAGGTTCATGCTAACTGCAGCAAAATTTGGTCATTTATTATTCCCAGCTGTTCAGCCCTTGTAGAATCCATCTAGAAGAGGGAAGTGATTAACTGGAGTAAGGTGCAGGTGGACTAAGTGATAGTTGTACTTCCCTTGCAACTGAACTATTCTGTTCTATTTTGAAGTTCAACATAGGATGTAGAAGGTTGGACTTGAGACCTCTTGATGTCCTTTCTAACCTGAGTTGTCCAAAGAACCATTGCTCCTACGCTAAGAATCCTTTTCACAGTGCACAATCCCAAACACTCACAATACACATGTTCTATGCAAATGCTCCTGCTATGTGTGTCTTCTCCTCTGAAAAGGATGAAGAGAAAAATAGTGGTGCCTTCACAAAGATAAATTTGCTATTCTTCCTGTTTGACCTGTGAAATCTGCAGTTTCAATACATGGGTGAACTTTGTTTCTTAATTCCCTCAGTAATAAGTCATGTTATAAATTTTCATCTGAATTTGGAGTTATTATAAGCAAAATAATTATGAGATAGGCCTAACAAAGAGTTGAGCCTAAAGTATGATGTATTTTTTATCTGCAAATCCCCTAATCTGTAGGTATTTACTTGCACAAAGAAAGCTAAAAAAATAAAGTAAATTTTGTGTTTCTTTAAAAGCCGTGTAATATGCAAATATCTATTTGATAGATCTCATTAAAGAGTTTTCTGAAAATGTACTAAAAAAGAAGTCTTGTTTAGGTAAGATCAAATTATTTTCTGGAATAATGAACTAAGGGCTCAAACCAGTGTGAACTTGGTGACAGTCTAAGAGCTGAAACTTAGTCTAAGCAAGGATCTTTTGGATTATCAGATAGGGAGCCAAGTGACACAGAAGGAATGTACTTTTTTCAGGATCTTTCACTTTCCTTTAACTTTTTACATAAAATCACACCACAGGTACAGCAAAGTGAGGGACAGAATAATTCTAGTGGCCAAGCTTCAATGAAGAAGGGCAGCATGGAGGACACAAATTTGTTTCAGAGGTTTATGAATAGAGGGAAATGGCATGTTGTATTATTTTACAGATCTATGGAGTTCCTGGGCTTCTCCTTCCTGAGGGGATGCTGAGTTATGCAAAAAGTGTTTTTTAAAAGCACTCTAATGTTCCAGATTTTTTGTTGTGAAAAATTAATAAAAGTAAAAGAAGTTGTTTCAGTTAGGTACCTAATTCTTCATTTGACCACCTAAATCAGTGCAATTGGTTTCCTTTATGTGACACAAGTAGAATTTTAGAGCAGATTTAGGCTCCAAATGCACTTGTTAAAACAGGTAATTCTATCTCATCTTCGTGTACTTGGCACTTGGTGATTATGCATTACTGATTTGTGTAGCCATTCTTCAAAACTGCTGTTAATAATGTCAAGTCTTTGTATGGAAGTATTTTTTTAAGACACCATAGCTTTGTTTTTTTAGTGAACTAGAAATAGATTCTGAATTTTCTTTCTTAGCATGTCCATAGTCTGGCTCTGTAAAAAGTTATTATATGTTTCAAGTTCTTAGGGTTTTGGATATGGTAAGAAAAAATGTAAGTGTCACTTCTGGAGTATACAGTAGGTAGTTTACTTTGTAAAAAGCCAATAACTTGGCTTTTTTTCTTCTTCTTCCAAAACAGAGGTGACAGGTTATTTTTAAAAACACATCTTAGGCAAGTAATTCAAACCTCAAATTTCTATAGTCCTTTAAGTGTCATTTTTTTTTCCTAAAGGCTGTTATCAAAATAATCTAAATCACTTTCTTTCTATTAATCAAAGAATTACAGCACTTAAATTTGTAGTTGTCACTCACATAGTTTGTGCCTAAAGCATTTTGAAATTGTTTTGTGTGGTCTTTTCAATCACTCTGGGTTTTTTTCTCAAGATGTTGTCAACATGCACAAAGAATGGGATCACAATGGTAATGAATTTCATTCCTTTGAGACTTACAAGGTGAGATGTAATCTGATCTCCAAGGGTTTTAACAAAAATAGTCATTGTTTCAGAAATTCTAACATTAAACACAATCAACAACTACTCAGTCAATGGAATATCTTTCCCAGCAAATTGGGAAACACAACCAAGACTTTCCTACTCAGCTCAAAAAAACCTAATGAAATCCATAAATTAGCATCTTCAAGAAGTCATTCCTTGTTTTCATATTGAAAGTTCAAAGATAGGTAACACCTCATCATTGCTTTGGTCATTTTATGTTATAGCAGAATTCCTAAAACAGCACCTGCATTATGAGATTAGAATAAATTATATTAGATTCGATTGTTATTATTATTAGGAATTATTTGTTCATGTTGTAGAAACTTGGAAAAGCAGATGTTACTATATTAAAGACCACATCTTGGAGTATTTTTGTCTAAAAGTAACAGGGACAGATAAAAAGTAATGAAGAGTTCAAAGACTGATAGATTATATCCATTTACATATTGGAGAGTCATGCATAAAATAAATGTGTATATAAAATTTCTAATATGGGCTACTGCAAACAGTGTGGTACTTTTAAGTTGATTCATTAATCAGCTGGACATTGTTGAGGTCTAATGTATTCTTTGACAGTGTATGTTCTTAATTAGCTCAATTTGAACAAGCAGTATTTATCTAAAGATTTATGGGATAAATAAACACAAAATTTAGCACAGCATCATAAACTTCCTAGGGTGATATAGACTTTTTTATTACCTCTGAGTAGGTTTGTTAATTAAACTGTAATGTACAAAAGTAAGGAATATTAATTATTATTTATTAAATATTATTTTTAAAAGTCTATTTTACAGTTTCACACTTTGCTAAGCTCACTGTAAGTTAAGACACTTAACAGAAAAATAATTCATAATAAAACCGTTATTATTAATATTTAACACTTAGTGTGTCATGTTGATGTAGAGAACAATAAATATATGTAAATTATCCACTGAAGTTGACCACCGCTTGTGTAGTCAGACACATCCAATGTACTTATTAGTGACATGTAATCTTCCTAAATTGTATTGAATTCATTTAAAAACCAGGCAATAAAATCAATACTGGTGGGGGGGGGGGGGGGGGGAACAAACCCAAAGAATGAATTATGTTTAGAATTGGACAGGCATATTGAAGGAAATAAAGATATAAATGAAGGAAATAAATGTGGTCTTTTTTTTTTCTTTATTTTATTCAAAGAACAGACAGAACTCTTGGGTAATTTTCTCCACCTTTCTGACAGCCCTGACAGAATTGAATGTTGTGGTTTGATGCCTTTTTTTTTTTAATCAGTAGGACAGCAAATAAGAATTTTACCCATGACAGCCAAAGAGTCAGAACAAGACAAGAAAGGTAAATTTCCTCTAGTTACTTTCATAAAGTTACAGGCAACTCTGCAAAGCCTTGAAAGGCTTTTTTTTTATGATTTTCTGATTGTTTTGTAGATAATGTAATAAAATTATAGATTAAAGAAATGAAAAATAAATTTCCTGGATAATTTGCACATTTCTTTTATTTCTGAGGATAAAAGCGTGTGGAAGTTAATAAATTACTTTGTTTAAATGGCTACTTTGGGGAACATTTGGCATACTAATGAAGGGGGGACAGTTCCACTTCTCAGTTCTGACTGAGGCACATCACAATTAAAATTTTATAGCATTTTAAAAAAATTATTTGCCATTTCTTCTTGTTTTAGTAGCCAATTTTAATTTTTTTAAACACAGTAATTTTGCTTTTTTTCCCTTGCTTTCTCTTTTTTGCTTCTTTATTGATGCCTTTGATATCTATTGAGATGGGGAGAGGGAAAGTGGGAAAGAGGAAAAACAAGTATTCATTGAGGAAGAAAACAGAATTTGGTAAACATTTGAATAAACTGTGTTTAGTAGCTGACTTGCATCATTTTATCCTCTTCCCACAGAAAACCCTGGACTGTTCTAGGATATTTTAAGGAAGCTATCTGAAATCACACAAAGAATTGAGAGATCAATAGACTAGCTTAGTTGCTCAAGCAGTAAAAATCAATTTTGTGGTCTCTTGCTTTCTAAGCAAAGTTTGTGGAATTACACTGTAATTATGGAGAAAGTATGCAAAAAATTAACTTGCACGAAGGACAGCAAAAATGCAATTTTATCTTTTTTCTTTATCAAAGAATACTAAATTCAGTTTCTTAATGACATTTTCAAACAAAAAATGTTATCGCTTAAGTACAGTTATCTATCCAGTAAATAAAATAGTTAATTTCCTTCTAATACATATTTAATTTCCATTATTATGTAATCTCTATATGTATGTATTCATCTTCATCCTTTAGGTGTAAAATGGGGAAGAAAAAAAAAGTGTCTTTGATTACAGTATTTACTCTGATTTGAAAGACAAACCTTTCCTGCCATGAGTGGAACAGATCTGATAAGGGGGGTAGTGGTCAATTTATTCTGAATTTTTTTCAGTAACTCAAGACTGCATCCATACTAGCAGCAACAAAAGAGAACTCACTGTCACATGAAAAGTCTGGATCTCAGATTGTTGTGTTCAGTGAGAGTCTATCCAGCGACTAGGATTCGCTGACTACTGTGAGCTCCATTTTTATATTTCAATTTGATCCCCTGCTGAAGAACATATGGAAGGGTTAAGCATTGCCTCATTCAGTCTGGGAATGCATCATGCCTGTTTGTGCATGTGAGACACTGGCTAAGTGGCCAGTGTGGGTTTGAAGGATTCTGGATATTTTTATGGTAAACAGTTGTCAAAACTCACATCATTTTTAGGCTCATCTTACAGTAAACTACCTAGGAGATACAGGACCTAATCCTTAGGTTGCATATACAAAACGTCTGCTCAGTATTTTAGAAAGGAGATGATATCCTCTTATTAGGATTATTTTACAGAATTATGACCGGGCCTGCCCAAGAAGAGGCAAGACTGACTATTCTTACCTCTGTGAGAGATGAATGCTACATCTGCTAGGTAAATTAGACAGATATTGTATATACAGCACTATCACCATCTTGCCATTATGTTTTGCATGGCCTCTGAGAATCAAAAATAATCAAATAGGGGAGACATAGGCTGAGATGCACATAGTTTCAAATTCTGGCTGGTGTGTGTAGAGTGGCTGCAAAAGTCCTGTGTGCCTTCAGAAGGTGTGTATCTATGTTCATGGCTGGTAGGAAAGCAACTAGAGAACAGTATTAGGATCACTGAAACCCCAAGGGACTTAGAGAATGGTTTGACTTGGACAGGACCCTAAATATCATCCAAACCCCTGCCATGGTAAAGGATGCCCCCACTAGATCAGGTTTCTTAAACCCCCTTCCAACCTGGCTTTGGACCCTTTCCGTGGTGCTCATGATGCTTCTGTGTCTTCAGCTTTGACACCAAAACTAGCAGGTAATAGGTAAATTTAATATTAAAATTTTAGAGTGGACAGGGCACTGAGGACATTGAAATCTAACACAAGTCAGATGTCACACTTGCATTGTTGCTGCAAGAGAAAAGAAAAAGCTGTGGCCCTGTGTGGGGGATGCAACAAGAAAATGGGTGTTCCAAACCCTTGTTCCACCCATCTAGTGTTGATTTTTTCTCCTGAGAAACTTCTATCCATGTAGCCCGAGGGAAGAAAAAGTACAGCATTGGATAAGATTCTTGGTTCAAGGCAAACATTTCACATATTTGAAGAAGTGAACGCATTGTAGACATCATCATGTTTAAGAAGTCTTAGTAGGCCTGTTGCTTGTGTTTTTAGAACTTACTCTACTTAAACTCCAAAGGGATTTTAACAGAATGAAAGATTGACAAGTACTATTTATCAGCATTCAGTATTAAAGTGACCTGCTTAAGCCAATGCACTGATGAAAAAGAAAAGCCAAGCTGCCTTTTAGAGTTCTTTAAAGAAAAAGACTTATTTTGATTGCAACAAAAACACCCATAAATCTATGCACATATATATTGATCTTTCTTTCCTCTTAAAAATGACTCTGTCCTGGTAAGTTGGCATATTTCATAAACAAACCAACAAATTATTGATCCATCATATACTCTAAAAATCCTGTGAAGAATCTAGGTTGCTTTTAAGTTCATGCTGTACCTAAGGGAATGAGAAACTACGAAAGGAAAAATAGATGTTTAAAAAGAAACACAAATATTAGAAGATGTATAGTTACTTTTGCTCCTGCATAACCTTTCATTGTAATTCTTTCAATGTAGTTCATTAAAAAAATTCTTTATGAGCTAATAGATTTTTATTTGGTAATATGATTCTTTGTGGTGGCTATTGGTTACTACATTAATTAAATGTCCCTGCAGATATCTCTGTTCCTTTTTGGCAAATGCTATGACAGCATCTATTTTCTTTCAAAGCAATCATACAAAATTAGGACTGCCTGACATCTTACTATCAAAAGCAAAGTTACATTCAGCTTGGATTAGGGATGGATTCTGGTCACATGTCCTTTTGAAAAGGAAATAATGAAGTCGATTACAGATGTTTATTAGTACTAATTTATTGAACAATGCTGTGAAAAGATACAACCAGATAGATTTTTAGTTATTCAACCTATCTTCTTTACAGTGTTTCGAGCAGCTGATGTCACACACTCACCAGGAGCTTAACTGTGAATGAGATGTACATTCCTAGAGAGGGATGGCAGCAAGACATGGTCTTTTGGAAAGGTGAGAGAATTAAGGATATTAGTTTGTGGTAAAGTGAACCACTGTTAGTAGCTATTTATTCAGTCACTTATCCATTAACCACTAAGATGCAATTCTCCACTGAAGTGTAATAGTGGGGTTGCACAAGCTGCAACTGTTTTTGCAAAACACTCGTCTTGAAGTAGCTGAAATTCCTGTACTTATGCAGACACCAGACGATAAGACTTGGGTACCTCAGTGAGAAACTCTGGTTTGAAAAGTGCTTCCCTCTGAGCAGCTGTCTAATACTGGTGCTGTTTTTCAGGTAGACCTGAAAGGTTCCAAAAGCAATACTTGATAGAAACACCAGAAAGATGTTTCCAGCAGTTAAAAAACACCAAAAGAATTAAGTTTCTTTGTAATCGTTTAACAGCACACCTGAAACAAACCATAGCGCTGCAAACCAGAGACTGTAACTGTTTGCTCTTCTCTCCCCCTCTCTTGCACCACTGCAGGCTAGAGCTGTGCAAGGAAGAAGCCTTTTTGACTAATGGCCATGTAAAATGTGGATGTTTACTGTTTGTAAAAGTATTTTATGGCAAAGATTGCATGAGTACTATGGGAAGGGAAAAAGTCTCTGACTGTAACTTTAAGGGTCAAGGGACTTAACAAGTTTTCTGAACTCTTATTTGACTTTACCAGCCTGTACATTGAAGAGCATCTCCACCTTCGCTCTATTGTACCACTGCTGAGAGGGTTGTAGAGAGGAAATTCTGGACTGTGATGTTGAACTGGGAAAAAAAGTCAGATTTTTCTGACTTTGCAGTAAGGCCCAGCTGAAATTTTCAGAGAACTGTGGTAGAAAACTTCCTTTAATCCAGATACAGACTCATTTATATGAGGTGAGAACCATAAAGCTTTCCCTCCCTCGTCTGAGTGAGAGGGAAAAAAAAATCTCAGCACAACAAACAGAGAGATGTATTATTAGTATTCACCCCATGAGGGGGATATCAGAATGACTCATACTGAGCTGCTGCTCTGAAGGCTGTTTTATATTCTCAGCCCAGCTGGTCTAAGATCAAGGCTTCTCAAATGGAGTACTTTACACTCATAGGCTTAACATACTTTATACTTGCACTGACTTTTAAAAAAGCTAGATCCTAAGGTAAAAAAATTGTGAAGCTATAAACACTCTTAACTTTGACATTCAGAAAGTTATATTTAAAGTGTATTTGTAGAATAGTTGCTGCGTGATCAGTGTGCTGGGTATTTAAAGATGATTCTAGTATGTTTATTTGTATTTGTCATATTGGTTTTATGGGAAACAATAATTTGAATGATTAGTTCAGTACACCGCATGTGATAATGTGTGAAAATTGACATGAAGCTGCACCTCGGTGTTATTTAGATGCTTTGATTGGTAAATGAGGTGAGAATGTATCATAACTTTGACAGTAAATTTAGAGAAATATTGCATCAGTCTTCCTTCAAAAAAAAAAAAAAACAACTTCTTTGAACAAAGATAACTCAAGGGCTACAGATAACCCAAAATACAGGAAGAGCAAATGTTCTGCATAAAATAGTCAGAAAGTATAAACTACTTTTTGCTTGATTATTTTTGAGAAGAAATGCTGCGTTATCCACAAAGATGAACAAAGTATTTTTCATGTCAAAGTTTACAATGATTGAGTAATAGTTGTTTAGTTCTTCAGGAAGGACTGCCAGATGCAGAAAAAGAATACAAGCATAAGTAATAAAAGTAATTTTTATATAATTAAAGGACACAATTGTTGAAACAATTTTGCTACTAAGAAAACCATGAAGCATATGCTATCAGAGTCACTCCTACACAGGATTTAAGTATGACTACGGTTTAGTGAGTGCTCTAAACTTAGGTTTAAGACAGAGAAAAATCTGTATATTGTCAGCAAAATTCCAGTTCCCTTTTCAGATGAAAAAACAATCATTAACTTGGTTGAAATTTGAATATTTCTTTATTGCTGCTAATTCTTCAAAACAATTGAAACATGTAATGTTTCCAAAAACACATAAGAATAATCCACTTTTTTCCTTTTTTCTTTTTTTTTTTTTGACAGCAATCAAATTTCATTAGAATTATTTGGTATTGTAATAAGTTTAAGTGAATTAGAGGGGTTTCTTGGCAGCTTTTCATTATTTAGTGTCTACTGTGCTACTGCTAATTTGGGGAGGAAAACAGTTCATGATAAATAATGAAAAAGATTTGCTTCTAGCTAATTACTTAGCTCATATACTGCATAATGCAACAAAGTATATGATAGATTAGTCATCATTTGATCATGTAGAAAACAGAAGTTTTCAATTATTCTGTATGGCAACAAGTTTTCTAGTTGCTGGAAGTATTTTGTTTTCCTAACTTAAAATATATGGAACTATTGAGCTATATCACCCTAAAATTAGCTTTATTAGGGTGACAGATTCTTGATTATTTTCCAGCTATTAAAAGTTAGCTATCAAATGTCAGAAGAAACGAGATTTTTCAGTTCTCTGAAGATGGAGGAATGGGAATGGTGGATTCATATCTGGTGCCTGAATGCTAATTATTTTTCATTGTATGTTAAAATATAAATTAGAAAAAATGTAAATTGTCTCCATTTAATAATATTCAACTGGTCTCAAATATCTAACTCCACTTTTTGATTTTGCGAACGAAGCTATCCTTACCTGATCCAGTCTCCTTTTGGAAAAAAAGTCAAGCTTTTCAAAGGCTCAGTAATGAAAAGGACTGGGTATAGAGTGCTTGTCAGGAATATTGTAATGAGATGCTTAGTAGAGCATGCATAGAGCTGCAGAAGTGTTGTATTAGGAAACAACATTTCAATCTTTAAATCTTGAGTATGTTAATTACTTAAAGCCTGTGGAATTTTTGTTCACTCTAATACAACAGTAAGAATAATATTTCCTTGAGTAAACAGGATTGCTACGAATACAGAAATTTGATAAACATGGATTCTGTAGAGACTGTTTAAATTTGAATTTTATTTCCCTTATACATGACAAAAGTTTTACGAATTGATTTGCAGTGCCTATTTGCATGGAACTGCATTAAGCAGGTATCACTTAAACTTTACAACTACAATACTGAATTGCATGTCTTGAAGTTATAAATTAATATACTCTTATAGATATTAGTTGAAAAATTGTATTTAGATTTATATGTAGTTAATTTCCAATGAAATTATAATAATTGCCATCTCCATATTCCACAGATAAAGAATAATTATTAATACACTGACTAATAATATTGTTCAGAAGCCTGTGCTTCCTTTTGTTACCAGTCTTTGAGTGGGAAACTAGTTGGCCACCTTGCAGTTTTTTCATATATGTGAGTGGTGAGTGACCAAAACATCAGCCTGGTTCTTTATTGCCCAGTAAAGAAATAGGACTGAATGCAAAGTGTGAGGTTATTACTTCAGTACCAAGCAATTAGTCTAAGGGGAAAACTATTACATGTAGGTGAGATCCATCTATTTAATAGATCAAAATAATTCAGCCCTGAAAGAATGGTGGGAAGGCAGCAGAGGGAAGCTGTTCACATTATCCTATTGGAAGGATTTTCAGTACATGGGATTATCTGTAATGAGATTAACCACTGGGAGATCAAATTCTGAATGGATGCTTCAGGGAGACAAAATGTCCACTAAAACAAAAGAGAAGTGGGAGGTAAAGGCTACAGGATTTAAATAAAGTCTAGTCCTGAAAGTCCTGTTGTTCTGGCAGCAATAATGGCAAGACTGGTTGGCAGACAACCAGGAGACACGTCAAGTGCTCATTAGTAAAAGACAGTGTTAGGAAAAGGGTTTCTAATGAATGGAGCAATGCTGCGATATAATAAAAGGTGGCCACTGATTCTACTGCATCAATGGACAGCTGAGAATCCTGCAAGCGACAAGATGATGCTGTAAACAATTACAATGTGTGTTACATTTTGTGTACAGTTACAGAGATCAGTTTAGACTGGATTTTAAATAAGAGCCTAGAATGGAGCACAAAGCTACAAGATGAGCAAAAAATAGGTATCATTTATGCTTCAAGCCATGCAGGAAATTTTAGAGACATGTTTAACAAATGATTAGTATTCAAGTAAATAGTCAGTAACCCAATTTTGGAACCTTTTTTCACTGGTGCAACATTTAGACAAAACAGAAACTGTTTTCAGGGAGGTAGGTATCAGTACGAACATATGTGAAAAGGAATATCAATAAATAAACTTTGGCCAAAATCAAGATACTTTCCAGAATGTTCAGTCCAAATCAGAAGTTTGGCATTTCCAATTAACTTCAGATGCTGCTAGCGGGAAAGGTTATATTTTTGAGGCCAAAAACAGACATAGAGATTGCACTTCCATCAGAAATGCAGCTGTAGATTTGCCTCTCAAACTCTGGGCATTCTGCATATTTTGTCCTCCTCTGGGGGCTGACACTCACTTGAGGCATATTTGCTCAGCAGTGACATTAGCATATCTAGTAGAGACATCTGAAGGCTACTTAAAAAAAAACAAAACATGGAAGACATGGCTCAGAAAAAAGTACTCTGTCTGCAAAGGAACAATATTTTGTTCACAGACATTGTTTTGCAGTTACACAAGCTGTAAGATTGGTGACTTTTGTTTTAGGTAGAAATTATTATGCATAACAACTGGCTAAGCAGCTGTGTCTCACCTAGACCCATCACCATGCTTGGTGTCCATTATCCCTGTCTCACTAGAGTGAGACATATCAACACACAGCTCCTCTGTTGAAATGTCTTGAGCTATTCTGCATGCCACATGTAGGAAAGGATAGGATGTATCTATTTTTTATGGCTGGTTTTTGGTAGTGAAAGTGAGCTACAGAGGTGGTATCTGTGAGAAGAATATATTTTATGTGTGTAAATAGTAGTGAAAATGCAAGTTTAAAGCTTTGAGCAGTCTAAATCTGCTTTCCTGTGCAGGTTATCCAGTTATAACTTTCTCCGGGAACTGCAGAATTAGTCAAATGCCATAAAGCATGTACCAAAGAATAAGGCCAATTTTTGTAAACAGACTTTTAATTATTTTTAATTGGGCAATGTCTTAGATTTTATTGGAATTTAATGGAGCTTGTCAAATACTTGAAAAGAATTTTCCTCAAATAAATTATTCAGCAAATATTGCTATTATACATTAATTAATTTATTCAGGGAATAATATTCAGCCAGCTGCCCAACTGGTCAAATGCTGCTAAAAGCTGTTTGGTGAAGAACAGTTTTGATGAGTAACGGCAGTACTCTTTGAATAATACATATGGCAAAAACTACCTGCCCAGTTCTATTTTTATTAGATTAGACACTTGGAAGGCCTTCAGCTGACCGGCCATGGAAGCTCTAGTTACACAAGACCAGTTTAAAACCTAGTTATTTAGTATGTCTTGCTGATTCATTGATTCAGGAATGGTGACTATTTTGCAGTGGTTCGTATAACATTAATATTTTCTGAAAGCTGAGTTTGCAGGACAGCCGAATCCAAAGATAATTGGTTGTTTTGGCTACTTAGTTTAATGCTTAGTAGAAATTTTGTTCTCTGATCTTTTTTCCTTGGTAGCCTGGCTATGTCCTTCAGGAGATTCAGGACTTCTGTCATCTATCCAGCAGCTCCAAGAAGACAGTGGAAGTTGTTATGTTCTTAATGACTTTTGAAAACCATGGGGAGCTCTGGTTGTTTGGATCCAGACTAATCATGGGACTGACTTAAAGCTCTTAAAAAACATTTTTATGGTTGTGGAAGAGTTAGGTCATGCTGCAAGAAAGTGAGAAAGGAAGCATCATAGACCATGAGATTTAGAGGGACTAAAATTGTGTGAATGAGCAGGTTTAGTACTGACCTTCTTGGGTGGCCTTGTTTGAGCTTCATTTGATCCAAAACATCAGGTCATTAGGTAAATTGCAACTTTCAGAGCAGCAGCAGGTTTAATTAATCCAAGGTAGCTCAGATTGTGATTGCTTGACTCTTCAGTCCTGTGCTTTTATTCAATTCAGAAGTCCAGTACTTATGTTTCACTTCCTACTCTGGAGATTCATCCTGCCCAATACTTGGCAAGGGACTGATTGTATGTGATGTGTCCAAGTAACCCTGCATAATCCATTTGAACTACGGTCAGGGATTGTGAACGTGACTGAGGAAACGAGATCTAAACTATAACATAAAATAAATGTAATAAAACACATCTGGAAAGTAGGGTACCTTATATGCCTTGCTGGCCTCCATTAGCCCAAGCTGTCCTGTTATTATGTACTACACTCTATTGCTTTAGCCTTATGAAACTATGTAGTGAAGCTGAAGCATGTCAAGGTGATCTGTTCTCAGAAGTTGGGCCCACAGGCACAGCGTCATGGGCTATGTCATTATTAACAAGTAAATGAGTCCAGCATAACAGCAACATCCTTCTAGGGCTAGAGGATCTGACATCCTTGCTGTTTATTTCCATGGGGTTTACTTTTGGCTGGTTCTAGTATGATTCCATGGTCTAAATGCCCAATTTCATCTGATATGCATTAGGTGTGCTGCTGGGGAGTGAGCATTTTCTAGTTTAATTTCATCCAAATAGACTCTCTGCTGCACAACACAAATGGAAACCCAGTTACTTGGGTGCATACCTCAGTTGAACAAAACACTAAAGACATGCTCCTTATTGCTCATGGTTGTAGGTTTCCAGTGTGTTAGATTTTAGATAATCATGGAAGCACATTGGAGTTTTATTATACTTTCTCATTTAAAAAGGCAGGGAGAAAAGCAGTCACATTTTACTGAATTACACCCTTCAGATTTCTTTAAATGAGCTTGCACTGGTGAGTGGGTTGAGCAGAGAAGTGAAGTGAGGTGTTGAGGATTTGAGAAATATATTTATTCCACAAATTAATTAAATTTGGAATTACAAATGTGTTAGTGTTTGTCAAAGCCCCACAGCATTGCATATAGTGTTAACCATGAAAATATTACAAATCAGTATCTCTTCTGAGCTGCAAAACAATATTGTTAGGCTCAGTTACAATGCCAAAATGAATATGTAATTTAAATCCTCATTTCTACAAGTTTTGATCTCTGTTTTTTATTAACTGAGAAAATACCAAATGGTATGACAAGCAGAGACCTTTAAATCTGCATGCCCTCTGGACTATAATAGTTTAACTGCATCCATGAGTTAGAAATATTATGGGTCAAAGGCAGGCCTAGGAGGCCTTCAAGACTGACCTAATTATCTACAATACATTTCCACTTTTCTGTATCTGGAGGCCAATTAGTTTTCACATTATGTACAGCGGAGTATATTTTTGTGTCTCTTGTAGTCACTTGAGCCTTAAGAATACTGTAATAATTCAATATAATAATGGAACATAATCGAGATCTGTGATTTAGTATTAGAATAAAGAGCTTGAGTCAGAGCTAACTACTGTATGAACTACATCAGAAACATACAACTATATGCCTAAAATTTTAGACAGAATTTGGGGTGAGGAATAATAAGGGCTAAGTCTCTTCCTCTCAAATCTACTTTTCTCCATTTTGGCTGTGTTCTATGTACTATGACAATGGTCATACTGCAATGTACTATCATGATAGCCAATGACTCAATCTAATCTAAATGCCTTAGAAAACCATTAACTTTTTTTCTTTTTTTGCCTTTTTTGTGTGTAAATTGGACTAATTTAAACCTTCTGTGTCTTTATCTCCTGGTGATGACATTCAGTTCTGATTTTGCACTGCTTTGACATAACATTATGGATTATTTCAATGTAGAAAGCTAAAACTTACTAGTGAATCATCCTAGGTTTTGCTCTCGGCATTAAAAAATATGAATCCTTCTAAGTGCATCCTCCTCTAATATGAAACTGTTTCCTTTCCTTTGTCTGTGGAGTGAGTTGAAGGAGGCATACACAGTACTACTGCCCACCAGGAATGGGTAGCACCACTTGTGTTTGGGGCATGTAAGAGCTGAGAGCCAGAAAAAATGTGGTACCCAGAAAGTGGTGGAGGTACTCAAAAAATCCCCCAAAACAAACCAAAATTCCCACCTCAGCAAAAAAAAAAAAAAAAACCAAAAAAACAACAAACCAAAAAACACCAAAAGCACAACAAAACAACAAAAACACAAGAAAGAAAAGGTCAACAAAAAAATAAGGCATGAACCCGGGCAACCACTTTAAGAGAAACAGCTGAAAAAATATGATGACACACAAATAAAAGATACAAGGTGGAATTTCTAAAGCACTGCATATTGGACTGATGCTATTCCAGCAATGGATACTTCCCAAAGCCCCATGTAGAACTTATTCAAGTGTACTTTATATTAGCTGTCTGTCTTGTCCTCTGTGGTGACCTAATGCTCTCCAAAGTATAACACAGAATTTCTTAACGTTCAGCCCACAAAGGTTGTCTTGACCTTGTTGCACCTTGACCTTGCTCAGTATTATTTTAGAATTCAGTGAAGAACAGTGTGATGAATGGTTGAAATATTTCTTTTGCTCACTGAATACACACCGTGTGCTCTGTTCTGTTAACAAGCCTGTGGCTGAGCAGCCCATTCTGTTCAGGATCAGAAAAACTCTCCAGACATAGGAGAAGTTGTGTATTTCCTTGAGAATAATCTTCTTGTGCAGCTGGGAGAGGCATCTGGACTATGGGGTGATGCACGTCGAGATGGCTGGGGGTGAGGTGCATTTTAGTAATGTAGGATTTGTGTGAAAGGAAATGCAGCTGAGCTTCAGGTAATGAGGATGATAAGACATTGCTGTAGAGCTTCAGAGGGTACTGTGAGGTTGGTGCATGTTAGGAGTTCAGGACTAAAGGGAAGGGAATTCCTGCAAGGGGTGGGAGATAAAGGGCTCCACACTTCTAGTTTCAAGCTGCTTTATTCAGCAGTCCTGAGTGTTATCTTACAGCTTCTTTTTTTCCTGCATTTAGAGTATGGGTTCCTTAGTTCTGCATCCTTGCTGTGGGAAGGAGGATTCTCCTCTGAGTGCTACATTGTGTACTGGTGCAGGTGGGTCTAGTTCTGTGTCTGGTTCTTTTGGTGACATTGTGGGACTTTTTTTAGTGGGGGACAACTTGCTTATTTTAATGCTGGCTAGGCTCGGCTTTTTACTTCTCTTAATTAAAGCTATTATTGATTCCTTTACCATAGCTATTTCTGTTTACTGTATACTTGCTGAAAGAAACAAAATAGTGAGTGAATGCTATTGGGTAAATGCTCTGATTAATTTCTTCTTCCTAGCTCTGTAGATACCAATATTATAGAGAGGGATTTTAACGTTTCTTTCTCCTTTCAACTTCTGAGTGCCCATCAGAATAGTCATTGGTAAAGAATTAAAACTAAACAAGTGAACATACAAAAAATTATATTTTTTTTCTATTCATGGGCCTATAATCTCTCTAGGAGAAAAAAGAACGGACTATTAGTGGCAAAAGCCCCAAATGAGGTGGCTGCTGAGCTGAGGCAAACACTGCCTAGAAAACAGGAGATTAGAAACCTGTAGGTGACAGACTTCACCTAGCAAGCTTTATTTCAGTTGTTCAAATCTAGTGAAAAAACAATAAAATTGGTGACAGCTGAGAAAATAGTGACCAATGTTGTGCTGTCAGAGATTTGGTGAAATATAAGTACTACTAATGACCGGGGGACTGAACGTTATAAGAACTTCAGGATGCCTAAAGCAGTGTATGAGCAGCACTGGTGAGTTTGAGGTGCTGCATTCCAGGGATGATGATTCCACCACTTTCCTGGGCAGCCTATTCCAATGCTTCCAAATCACCCTTTCTGTAAAGAATTTTTGCCAGATATCCAACCTAAACCTCCATGGGTGCAACTTCAGGCCATTTACTCTAGTTCTGATAAGTGCAAGCTTCTGGTCAGACCAGAGCATATCTGAGTAAAATGTAATACTTTGTGTTAGACTGACCCTTTTTCTGATTCTTTCTGGCTTTGCTATATGTAGATTCTCATATATTTGACTGTAGTAGGTGCAGGTGCCCAGATGCTGCAGGAGCCTCACTAAGGAATGGCTGGACACAGCCCATTCTGGGTAGCCCCAATGGCTCCACCACAGGGCATGACTGGGCCCTGCAGCCAAGGTGGTGACACCTTGGGCAAAACCTGGATAAGAAAGGGTGAAAAAATGCCATACAGGCAGTCCATGATAGAGCATAGACAGAGAGGAACTGCTGTGTACTGAATGCACACTTCTCCCATTCCCTTTGCTGCCGCTCCAAGGGAGGGAGTCGAGGAGTCTGGAGTGCAGACTTCATGCAGTGAAGATCATCTAAGATGATGCCAGAAAAGCCATTTCTGTGACTATAATAAAAGTGGCTGGAGAACACAGTATTGCAGGTCAGTGCATGTCTATTTCCATGTAGCTAGATGAGTATAACTATAGTCTGTAAATAAGGTGGATGAATTTATTTGAGAAATTGGAATGAAAAATGAGAAACTGTCCTGCCTGCATGATGTGGAAACAATGACATAAATTTGAACATGTGTGGGTTTGGTCTCTCCACTATCTCTTTGGAAGAGGTATAAATACATTGCTATTGTGTTTTATCCAAGTAGAACCAAAACAGTAATGCAACACGGGCAATTCAGATAAGGAAACCTAATCAGAACACAGTCAAATTGGTAAAGTAGTGATCTTATAAACACTGAACAGAAAACTAGCCCAAAACACTAAGAAAAGTTTGAATGGGTTTTTAGTTGGTTAAATTTAAGGTTAAGATTTGTTGGTTAAATCTGTATGGCTTTCCTGATAAGTGGCCACAAAAGTGTTTGTGACATGATGTGTTCTGCACTCTGTCCACCTCCTGGGCATTGCAAGCAGCTGAGGAAAACCTTGCCTGGGTATGCCTGGCAGCATATTAACCATACAAAGCTTTCCAGAGTCCTTAGGGAAATAGGCTTCTGCATGTTTTAGAGCATGGCCTTCTGCTTCGCCTAGGGCTTCATGTCTGGGGTTGCTACCTCGATAGATGGTGACTGTGGAATCGAGCAGTGAGCTTCTTTCAAATGACAGATTGCATGTACTTGTGGGCACTAGATTTTCATCTGGCCGGGCTAGACCTGGGAAGTTTGCAGTACTTTTGAATAATAAGCAGGGCTGGGCATGTGACACTGAAGGCTATGGACCTAAGATAGAGCATATTTTGTTCCAATCACAGCCATTTATTTTAGTTTTAACACATGAGTCCGTGTAAGGTGTATTCTGTGCTTAGTGGCTATTGTAAAGTTATTTTGAGTTTCCTCCCCTAAAAGATAACAGTAATATGTTGGCCATCTGATATACATATACTGTAGGAACTGTAGCAAAAGACATTAATAGATATTGGAAAAAGCAGGGAAAATGGAAGATGGATTCCAGGTGCTGGAAACGATATTAAATATAAAAACATTATTACTGTGAACTTGTGGCAATTTTGCCACTGGAGATGCACCTATATGGTATGCTTCTAGGACATTTACTCAGTCTCCAACTTTAATGAGTCCTAAAATCCAGCAAATTTTTGATATTATCACTGTCAGACCTCAGAAGTCTTTGAGGAAGAAAATTCTTTTTAGCACTGTAGCAGTTAGAAAAGGGATAAAGAAGAAATGTTCAAACACCTTTAAGTACCTGTCTCAAGAGGGTTGAGCTTAAACCATCATTTAATCTCTTCTATGCTGAGACTAGAGGTCTGAGCAAGAATTTTTGTTTAAAGCAAAATCAGTGAATTTGGAATTCTGTTTTCTGTGAGCACAAAATTAGTCTATATTTCCAATGATATTGTGAAAAATAACTTGCATATTTTGAGAGAAAAATATTCAGGATGGTTGAAAATACAAAATTTAGTTGAAATAAAACCGATCTATTCCTGTAACAATAAAAGGAATAATTTAAAAGGTAGTATCTCAGGATTCAGGCACAAATGCAGTCTTCATGACCCTTGTCTTTGTTAACAAAGATTTCCTCTTCTCCTTCAAATATTATAGCTTTGTGTCTTACCACTTTCTTGTTTTATATAAGTGACTTTCAGCATAATTGGACCCTGGAGTCAGGTATTGTTGAACTAACCTGAGTCTCAAGAAGGTGTTTTTTATCTACCATACTAACAGAACCCAGCTTCCTAGGGACAGCTTCTCTGTTACAACTTTATATTTTTCCATTGAGGAATTTTTCCAGCTTCCATAAAGTAAAGGAGTTTAGCCATTAGTAAACTCCTTCATATGGGCACTGCATCAGTATTAGTGTGCTAAACCCCTTTGATATAATGGTAACAGATATGTAGATTTCCTGATCTGAACCTAAAGATCACGGACTGTGCAAATCTCTAGTACTTTGTGACTGAGAGCTGCTTGGGTGTGTTCTTTAATTACTGCAGAAGGGAGCAGTAGCAGATAATGTCATACAGCGAAGCAAATGTCAGGTACTGAATGGCAAAAGTGGCACAATAGTGGTTGGTGCTTGAGAAGCTCTACAGCCCTTGTCTGATGGATGGCTCCTGGCTCACTGTAAACCTGGATGGTAACAGTTCACATGTGGGAAGGCAGCCAGCTCTCAGTGTGGAAGCAGCCCAAAGGTGGCTCCACTGTCAGTGCAGGTAGGACTAGGAAACATGAGAGTGCATGTCACAGATGATTGTCAACAGTGGAATACAAAAGGGGTTAAAGATTAAAAGATAAAGGGGACTGAGAAGCTGGCAAATCATGCAGGACATACACTTGCTGAAGTGCTCCAAATCACAATTTCCTTCCTGACCATCTCTATGGCCAGGTCAGGTATTTATGGCAGATAATTTGGGGACGTGCATTAAGTTTGGCTTGTTTCTTCTGCCTATTTTGTGGGCATCAACTTCTAAAAACACGGTTGAGGCTAAACAGACTTTAAATCCATCTGGTAGCAGTGACAGCTTGTCTGCCACAGAGGAGGCTTTTTAAAGCTCTGTTCACACTGTAGGCATTGCAGGCATGCTGGAGTACAGAACGTCGTGCTTTGTGACCCCCGAAGTCTCTGTGAGAACATGGATGTGTGTGGGGTGCAGAACTTCCACAAAACAGTCGAACAAGCTGGACTGTCCTTGTGCTCCTTTCTTCCTAACCTGCTTTTAATTTGAAGATCTTGATGGCTCATTCACCCTCAGTGACCCTCAGTGACCAAGTATGGGAGTTGTCACAAAACCAGATCCTCCTCTGTAGGATTTTAGAGCTCTGCAGAGGCTCTGCAGTGTGTTTGTGCTGGTGTGTGGACACATCCACCCGTGCTGGCATGCAATGTGTTAGTCAATGAACGCGTGCTTTAACAAAAAGTGAGAAAATGTGGTTTACTGTTAAGTGTAACAGCCTCTGAATTGTCAAAACTATTTCTTCTAAAATTAGTCTCTTAAATGCTCTGCTTCTATTTGAAAGAGAATATGACTAAGGCACATACTAGGAAATTCTAATTGTAAGAGTTTATTATTGAACTCTTTGTAACTGAAATATTGAGAACATATTTGAGAGGACTATTTCAGCAAATTTTAGTTAAGTAAAGCTTAATATTTTAGCTTTTTTTTTTCCTTTTCTTCTTTCTGAAAGCTTTTCAGGCTTTCCTAGTGTATTCTTTTCTTTGATCTTCTTTTGTAATAACAAGATAGTCTCATATTTCAATAGAAAAACTGGAACTAAAGTATACATGAAAAAGTCCATAACAGCTCTCTTGCTGTTTATTTAAACAATCTTAATTAAAGAAAAACCTAATCCTACAACAGACTTGTGATTTGCCTTTTCTTTGAAGCACAATTAGTTTTCATTCATATCCCTTGATGTCAGTGAGGAAAAACTATTGCTGGGCACATCAGTGCTGATGGGGTTCAATTAATATTTTCTTTTTGCCTGAAATGTATCTCACAATAAAACCATGCACACAAAACACATGCACACGCACACACATAGGAAAGTAACCTCTGTATTCATGCTGCCTGCAAAGCCATGTCTAAGTCTCTCTTGGCTGCTATCCAAAGTCTCTAAAAACCCATTAAGGCTATTACAGAAATTATTTCTCTTCCTTTGTGAGCTGGGTAAATTTCACAGTTATCATTGCAGAAGGAAATGAATTGGGAATATATCTGTCTGGGGATGGTTGTCCCTTCAGTGGGAATTAAGCCAACTCAATGTAGAACAGCAGCTGTGTGTGTCAGTGCACGTATTTGCAGGAGAGAGTCAGTGGATGGCACTGTAATATAACTATTGCACCAGAATTATCTGAAAATTTTCAGTGCTGTCTGGTATTTGTGAATAAATTTATATCTTTGCAATTACAGTCTTTATTGGAAATCAGCTTTTGCTTTAAAATGATATGTAAACCAATATTTCCCATGAGGTGTGCTTTCCACATGCAGGAGAAGTAAGCAATTCATTCCCAAAATGGTGCAGCAGCATCACATATGGCATTGAATGGTGACCTTGTGGGATCAGGCTAACAATATAAAAACATACAATACAAATTCAGGAGATTTACAAAGATGGAAGGATTTGGCCTGTGTACTCTCTTATACTTCACAATATTTGCAGTTGGAATTACCAGTTCAGGGGAGCTTTTTGATCGGCATGGAAGTTGGAAGCAGCAGAATTTCCATTTGATTTGTGAGCTTAGGTAAGTACAAATTATACTGTCTGCCATTTCAAAGGGCACATAGATTTTTTTCTTTTTTTTTTTTTAAATTCCACTTTTCCAATACCATGAAACTTCAAGTTTCTGGATCCCACATATAAAATATATGGTGGAACAAGTACAGTAACACAAGATGAACCTTTAACTTTGCACTTAGTCACACAAAACATTTTGACATATTTACTGAAACAAGTGAGGTATATTTTCCAATTTCTTGCTAGTATTTTTATTAGTGATTTGACAAAGGAAACATATTTCCTTCTCCATATCAAATACTCTTTCTGAAAGGGTTTTGCTGTTTACCTTTCTTTTAACTCCTTGAAATCTTGGTCTACTTTCCTCATCACTTTATCTTCCTAGTTGCTAGCAACCAGCAGTGGTCCATGCAGAAGTTTTTTGCTACTTCTTGTAGGTGCCGCAGGTAACAAAATTATGCTGACCATCTCAAATTATATCCTGTGCTCCCACTGATCCTCTAAGTTTTTCAAACCTTAACTATGACAATGTCTTAGAGGGACTTGCATGTTCTTCAAGCTTCTCTCACAGACTCTCAATTACACAGGACTCAAAGGAATAGAACAATGGCAACTGAGCACAAGTGAAACCATCACAATTTACATTTTAAAACATGAATGCACATGGGTCTTTTCATAGAGTGGATACTGGTATGTGGAGTGGAGGCTGGTATGAAACCTCTCTTTTCTTCCAAATGATAGATATAATAGGTGGAGGAAATGAAATTAAATGTTTGAGGCACTTAAAAAAAAAAAAAGTAGCCATAGGTATGACTTTTGCAATTGCCAAGGTAATCCTTAGTATGATATTTGCCCTGACTATCTTGTCCTTTTTGCTCTGTCTCTATTTTGTCTGAGCTTTTTCTCTTTGTGTTTAGAGCTCTTTGTTGAAGTAATTAAAAAAAGTTTCTTATACAATTAATGTATCCTTTAAAACAGAATATCTGGTTACACTTATTTTCTCTCAGTGTTTCATTGATTTGTTAAAGAGGAAGCTGAACCTATAGGTGTAGTAAACCAGGAAAATTTTTCAAAGAATTAAGTGACCTTGTCCAAATGGTATATATCCAAGAGTTTTCAAGGTGTTTTAAGTGTGACTCAGCTGAATTTCTAGCAAAACCAAGTTGCTTAAAATGGGCTAACTGATCAGATGATGACAGGGTAGAAATTCTGACCATATCTTTTAAAAAGGTTCCAGAGGAGCTCTGTGGGACTGCTAGCTGATAAATCTTAGCTGGAGTAACTCGGAGATAAAAAAAAGAGTTGCAAGGTAATAATCCATAGCTAATCGTATAATTCTGCAAAGCAAATTTTGGCTGGCTACTGTCTTAAAATTCTTTGCGAATGTCGGCAAATGGATAGAGGGGATGTTAAGCGTATCTTTCACAAGATGTCTGACAGGGTGTCAGAAGAGATACTGTTCAGCATTTCTAGCTCTTGAGGGTTTTTACTAAGGCCCATATTACCAGATTTTGTTTCTTTAAAATTCTTCATTACAGTAGTCAAGAAATGGGATGAGAAATTTTGTAAAAAAAGATCTTCTAGAAGCTCAGGAGTTAAAGTTCATGATCATGAATCAAGTTAGCTCAGAAATTGGACACCAATAGAAACAGAATTGTTATTATGTCTTAATATGTCATGATTTGTAAGCTATCATGTGATTTTGAGGCTAGTCATGCATGGGTTTTTGAAGGCTGTGGATTGATATTGTCTCCTCTAAAAGAAACCAAGTAGCCGTGAGGCAATGTAATATTGTGGATCAAAAAAGTAGCTGAGAGGCAGGAGACAAAGCAGGAACAAATGATCCATTTTCATCATGGCGAAAGGTTAATAGCCACAAGTTTCTGTACTAGGTCTGCTGTTGTGTAATGCATTTATTAGTTATCTGGAAAGAGGAAGGAGAAATGAGGCAGCAACACCACGTTAGTGGTAGATAACCTCTTTGTAGGTTACTTGTTAATCAAGTCCAGAGGAGCCTTAAGGAATTTCATGGACTCAGACTTGGCAACTGTGAGGTACATTCCTTTTGAAGAAATACAGAAAAAAAATTTAAAGTAATCACATACAAAGTCATTGTATCAGCCAACAGTGTGATGTTCCATAAAATGTATTGGGTATTAGAAAGTCCATCCAGGAAAAAAATATTGCATTGATAGAATTGGATAGACCCAGATCAAAGCAGAGAGTAAGGCTAGTGACATAAATATATGTGAAGTGATTGTTTACCTGAGGACTCAGATGAGAGTGGAAGTGATAAAGTATGTGGTTGAAAGAGAAAAAAAAGAAGAAACAGAGGCATGTAGCAAAGAAGAAAGATCATGAGACTACGGTTTCTTCCATCTCTTAAGAATAAAGAAACACTTCCCAAAAGGTTCCTATATAAACTGTAGAACTCATTTACTCTGGATGAAGATGAAATCAAGAATTTTGTAAGCATCAAAGAGGGAAAGGGCATTTGTATGGATAACAAGAATATCCAGAGTTATGATAGTAATGCTAAAAAAGAGTATTTGAAGGGATAAAAACCCTCATGCATCAGGATTTAAGGGAATCTATAACTAAAGGGATTAGGATGAGACCTTCGAGTGAGACAGATTATCCTGCATCTGTGGGGATCTTGTATCTTTCACCAAAGCATCTGGTGCTGGCTGCTCCTAGAGACACTGTATTAGGCCCAGTGGGTGTCAAGTTTGAGGCAGAATGGCAAGTTCTGTGGTCTGATCTGGATTTATCTTTTATTGCCTCTGTCTGGGTCTTATTTCCACTACAGCGGGCTCTGTCTTCTGTTTATTTACCTCATGACTTTGTCCTAGGTCAGGCTCACATTTCTGATAGTGCAATGCGTGTTTGAAATCACTGCAATGAAGAACTTGTGTATGGGCACCACTCAGGTTCTGAGAAACCACTAACATGGGATCCAAACAGGGAGGAGTTCCTCAGTCTTTTCCTCTATTTCTCCAGCTGTAAAATGGAAAACTTTATCTAAGTGATGTCTGTGTCCAGCCCAGTCACTCAGAAGAATTTAGCTTTGAGTATTTTCCAGTTTTTCAATTTCTTCTCAGTGTCTTAGAGGCAGACAAGTACAACTTCAAAACCCAGTATCAAGAGAGTGTTCTAAAAAATTCCCATCTATCTTTATATTGGATTAATTTGGTTGTTCTAACTATAGAATATATCTGTCAGAATTTTGTGTCTATGTCCCTAATTCTATAATAAAATGAATTTAATTTTTATTGCTAATTCATTTGCCAGTGATGCTTTACTTTTGTGTCTTCTCTTTTAAGGAGTATTTTGCAAGAATTCCTGATTAGTTTGGTTTTTTTTTTTAACTGACCTTTAATTTTAGTGTTCATTCCTAAATATTAGGGCTCCTTTATTTCAAGGGCCTCAGTTGGCCCATGTGTCAGCGAGACTGGAGCATGATTTTGGCTGCAAATCACAAGAAATTTTTGAAATTCCACTCAAGAGTTAAAAAATGGTGCAACCATTGTTTTACATCACATTTTTTTGTTCAGTCATATAGCAAAATAAGTTAGTATTGACCAGGTAAGTTTTCCCTGCCTTGAGACTTTGGAGTGTTGGCATCCACTGCATGATGTGAATTAATTGTAAAGGTATCACACCTAGTACAGAAGATAATTGTGCTAATTAGGCTTTTCATGAAGGGCAGATAACAACACATCACTATGACATAAGATGCTCAGATACTGTAGCATTCTGTGTATTCTGAAGTGTGTGTACATATCTAAACTGTCGGGGTCTTCAGTCTGCTTTTTTTAGTCTCATCTGCTTTAAGATTTTATAGTTCAGAAGCTCAGCATTAACCACTGTTAGCTCAGTCCTATTTTATTTTTAATTTTCTTCTTCCCAAAGCCACAGTGATTCTAATTTAAACATAAATATGATGTCTTCTTTTAATTTTAATCAAACTGATTAGTGTGCATAATGTATTTTTATCAATTTGCCTAAGTGCTTTTACAGATACTATTTGTGAATGAATTTTTATATTGACAAGGCTTATCTGTTTTAGAGTGGCAGAATTAGTAAAATTTGAGTTAATTTCACTTTTAAATCCATTTCAGCTCAGTGGTAAATTCAGGCATTGCAACTTGCCTGGCAAAAATTTCTGTCTGTTCCCTATTTCACTGGGGTATATGACCTTTATGCACTATTAAAACTGAGTAGAATAATCAGGTGGTAAATTTTAGGGTTATGCAGAATTTCAGCCTCTTCTGCTATTGCTTAAATAGTAAGTATTATATTTTTGATATAAATTGTCTTTGGAAATATTTCCCTGCTTTTGAGAAAGCCTGTTCAAACTTGGCTTCTCTTCCTAAGTCTTTCAGCTGTTGGATGAAGCCAGATAACCTCTCAGTAGATTGTGTTGAAAACTGGCAGAACAATTTTACAAAAATAGAAGCAACTTCACAATTTTTACCTTTAACTTGATATAAGGTAGAGCAACGTTTACCTGATATTTTTTCAATTTATGGAAAGCACTGTATACTGATGAAATAGCCACATCAAAATGATGTGGGCCTAACATGCTTTTTTCTCATCCTTATCTTTCTCCTTGCATTGAAATTGATAATATCTGTGGTTCCTTTTACAAATCTGCAATTTCAGAACCTCTTGCAGTTTTAGGAAGTTAAAGAATAACAATTAAGAAAATGAGTAAAACTCATTTTATTCTTTTTTTTTTTAATTTTATTTTGAATAGGGAAACAGTGCGGTAGAAGAATGCCAAACTTTTTTTTTCCTCCTTTTTGTGACATAATTTCAATTTGAAGCTTTGTTAACAGCTAGTTTAATTTACTGCTTGAAAAGTTGAGGCATTTATTGCTCTTGTCAGAATAATAATAACAGAAATATTAAACACTATTTCTGCAGAGAAGTTTTGGAGCCATCCCAACAGTGGGCTTCATTGGATGACAGATATTGTGCAGTAGATACAGGTATCCCATATTTCCCTTGAACACTCTCAGTGCTACGTGCATTCTCTCTTGTATCATCCATATGGCAGAGAGTAAATCTCTCATGTAATTCCTGTAAAAATTTCTCCCCTAGCTGTGAAGTCATAATCATCTCATAGAGTAGTTCTTTGACTGCTAGTCAACACTGCTGTAGTTGAAGTGAAGTTGATTTTAACACCTTCTCTGTAAGCAAATTAAAATAACTTTCTTGCAACATCTTTTCCTAATTATTTTTATATATCATTGGAGTAATACCTAAACTGATATCTCTGAGAATCAAAGGGAAAATAATATGGAACCACTTCCCGAAAACCAAAGGTTAGATAAGGATTGACAACTCTTTTGAACTTAAAATATGTGGGAGGATGGGGATGTAGAAAGTGACATATGGTGTGTAGACATTAAAATGTGTGTCTGACAGTAAACAGCAGTTAGCTACTGTTTAATGCTACTCATATCCTGGTTTGTAAAGATAGTGTTTGAAGGGGCCTAGAGTACCCTGTTATCATTGTCTTTGCTGGGACCATGTTCTGACTCGTGGAGCAACCTTGTGATAACAAGCACTGGCTTATTTTAATAAAGTTGTGTGTCTCTGTCTTCCCTCAGAGAGGCCAGCTCACCTGTCGGCTACAATAGCATCAGCTTCACTACACACCAGCTTTGAGCACACTCCAGCAGCTTGGAAAAAGCACAACTACTTGGGAAAACACAGGTCAGAAATGCCCCCCAAGAAGCCAATATAATAGCACATCTTTTGGCAAACACTTGTTTTAAATATAACCTTCCAACAGCTCTGTGATCCTGGCTCTTGTGTAGTCCAGGAGCTCTGGGCACCCTGAAAGAACTGGAAGTCCTTGAACCTCACTTCATTGTTCACACTGCTGTTATCATGCCTGGTTTGCCCATGCTGACAGATGATGGTTTTTGGCACATATGGTAATCCTAACTACTGTTCTTCACTTCAGTCCTGTCCTCATTGCTCCTGATGTAAGTGCCAGATTGTCTGTGTGCCACTTCGCTGTTTCTGCCTCAAGTTTCCCTTCCCTTATTTTTCTGGAAATGGTAGGAAAAAGTCCTGTATTTCCACTTTCTTCTTCCTTGGGATCCTATGTTATCCTCTCTGTGACTAATGAAAAGACTAAAGACATTTTCTATGTGTGTTCTTTTTAATCAGCATTGTGTGTTTGTTTAGGTGGACAATAGTCTAGTCAAAGTTTTCCCATTTTGAAATAGCATTAATGACTCACAATAGAAACAACAAACACACACTTCTGGCTTCCGGTATTACCAAAAATTAAAACATGTTATTCAGAACAAACCCAAGCTTTTTCTGTATGGGATGAGTAGCACAGCCTTTGGCCTATCCCTACTTCTTACCTTTCTCAACTGAGAGCCCCTGTTCATATTTTCTTGCTGCAAGGAGACAAACTGGCTACATCCCACTAGTGAAAGCCAACAAATATAGAGCTCTCCAAAGTCAACATAAAGATTTAACCTTTGTGAAAATATTCAAGCTAAGGGAAACTCTATTTTAAACCTGGAGCAATGTTTGCTGTGATGAGCACGCTTAAATCATGTCATGGGGCATGGCATGGATTACCCATTGCTGGTGTCAAATGAGTTGGCTGCAGACAACCCTGTCAGTAGGACAAAACAGCTTGCACAGTGAGGCATGCTAATTCTTCTCATATGTTTATGGGGCAGTGCTTCCTTTTATTGCACCAGATGCAAAGAAATTTGGAGCTTGCTCAATGCTCTCTAACACATTCCCAGTTGTGCTGTGTGGACGTGCTTTTTATCACCCTAGAAATGTGAACCTTTTTGAACATGTCCTTTTTTCTATATAAATGTCTTTTCTGTTACTGCCTATTGGCCCTTCTGCTATGTGCAGAATTTCCCTGATTTTCCTATGAAGTGGAAAAGAACCTGTGATTTTTCTTGAGGGGTGGTGCTTCAATTATAAAACCATAAACTAAATGAGAGCCTTAATTATAATGGAAAACAGATTAGAATATTGTCATCTGCCTTGCTGGGGAGCCAAGGGGAGATTAAAAAGCCAGTGGCCTAAATTTATGTTATTTGTATTTCTGTGAGTCAAACCTCAATCATGTAAAACAGCCAGTAGGCCTGTATTAATGGGAGAGGCCAAGAGAACTGAATCTCAAAGGGCTGTTGCCCTTAGGATATGGTACATTATGATAATGTGATGAAGAATAATTACCAAATGTGAAATATATATTGTCAAACATGAGAGCAAGCTATTCCTAACTGAAAATGAGGATGTGAGAAGGATAGTGAATGCCAAGCAGCTGGGGCTTGGTTTCTAAAGCCACCTCCACTAAAGATGGCTGTTGAGGCATTGAATTGTCCTTCAGTTCCTGCAGGCTGAGGTAGATCAGTGGGATGGAGTAAGCTTGTCTTGTTTGTATTGAAGCCAGACCTTAACATGTACTGCAGAAATCATCCTGGTGATGACCATTGTTATGATAAAGCCCACTGAATGGCAGTGATGACAAAAGTGTAAGTATTCCCCAAATGATATTAAAAGATGATGTGAAATTTGAATGGAAGAATTTATATACATATATAAGCTATTTATTGGTTATTTCTGAAAAAATACATCAGTGCTTCCTTTCTCTTCTTTCTAAGAGTGGTAGGAATTTTTTCAACAGCTCTCTTTGTGGCTGTTGTGCATGATGTTTTCTACATCAATATTGTGTTTGTCAAGTGGAGGGTGGACACAGAACATCAGAAGTCCTCTGGCTGCTTCTCATTTCATATTTGTGTGGTGCCAGGCAGCAGTGTTGTATCCATGCCCTGCTTGCCCTGCTGTTTGTCTTCAGGCAAGCCATACTGTGTGTACTGAAAGATTTGTTCTTGGCTCTTCAGTCATTAGAGTAATCTCCATGATGTGATGTAAATGTATGGCAGCACATGATAACCTTGCAAATTTGTGACTTCAGGCCATAGGTGCCCACATGGGTGTAACCATAAATACCTAGCGAGGTGGCGTGAATTCAGTGACATTATTTTCATGTTTCAAGTTATGCATGAATTAAGTATTTTGCTGGACCAAGCTTTTATTATAGATATTTTTACAAATTCTGAGTGAAATCTGTCTATAAAAAACTCAGATAAGAGTATAACTCAAAATAGAAACATCTCCAGCTAATGAGGCAAAATGAATTTTTAATGAATTTTCTGTCTTGGGAGAAAAGACTGATTTAGCAACTGGATATAATCAACTATAGACAAAAACTGTTAGCAAATTTGTAAGATGTGCTTTACTTCTTTTACACCAAATAGCATACTCGGGAAATAAGTCTTCCCCTTGAGATGCTCTCTGGTTCAGGTGTTATACTGTTGGTATTTTCACAGATCTCAAGGATGCTAGCTGTGTGTCTCATTTTATATATCATACGTACACTCTACTAGCGCTTTGTAGGATGGAATTGTCAGCCCATTGTAAAGATGGGGAGCTGGTGTTCAGGTTAACTTGTTCAAGATCAAGTAGGGAATTTCTGAAGAGAAGACTCCTGACTCTGTGCTTCAGAATACCATGCAAAAGCACTGCTGTTTCTACTTCATTGCCTATCAGGGCAATAAACATCAATAAATCACTGGAAAGATCTTCTTCCTGTTGTTAAACTATACAGCTTCTAATTGCTCCTTATGGAAATTTACCATCTTAAAAGTGTTTTGGCGTGTCACTGAAGGAAGCATTTTAATAGTATGGGAATTTTACCCCTAACAAAAAATACACCAATACATATCAGTATTTGGTGTTCACTAATCTGGATTGCCCAAATGTATGGATCACAGGCTAGACATGTAAAATAATGGCACAATCAAAGTAAATGGGCACTTCTGAAAAATACTGCCCTTTTAAAAGCAAGAAACAGAAATGTTTGGAGTAAATAAATACAAATAAACCTTAAATTTACACTTCATATTCTGTATACTATAGACAAACCCAACAAACAAATGAAATTTTTCAAGACTGTATCAAGTATATCTCTTTTGTCTCCACCCATTTTTATGTATTTAATTTATAAATCATAACTGTGTGACTTGCAGCTAAAAGGTTAAACAGTAAACATTAAAAGATTTTTTCTCTGTTTCTCTTGAATTTTATAATGGTTTAAAGATGAGGGAGGGGTAAATCATTGACTGGCTCTAGTCTTCACTTACTTCTGGGATATAGATCAATTCCTAGAGTCATGTTTTAGAGATGGTATAAGTTTTGTTTTTCCTGAATTGGATGGGAAATAGAGCTTTTCTGTTTCAAAGTCTTACAAGTGTTACCATACAACTGAGAGAGGTAGATGTTAAATAAAAACATCAGGACTCATGAAATTCTGTCCACAAACCTCTGTAAGGAAGTGTGGTAAAGCAACAGTTGTAGTATATGCTTTGGTCTGAAACCATCTCCCTTGCTCAGTTTGCCCTTAGGCCAATGTTAATTGCTGAAAAGCCAAATGGTATGAACAGGTTTTCAGAGTACAGAACTGCTGAAAAATAAATGTAATAAGAAAACAAGATAAATACCCAGTGCTAAGAAATGATGATTCTCTAGATTTCCTCAGTCAAGCAATATTTATCAGGTGCATTGATTTAACTAGCGGCTATTGGCAGTTACAAATGGATGATGACAGGAAACAAAAAACCACCTTCATTTGCCATAAGGGGGCTTTTCATTTTAATGTAATGCCTCTTGGAATTACCAGTGTCCCGACTACATTTCAAAGATTAATGAACATCATCCTGTCAGGTTTAATACATCATACTTCTCTAGTATGCTTGGACAGGAGACTGTTCTCATAGATTCCCAGAGTTTTCAATGACACCTTGGAGATTTTTTTTTAAACATAAGTACTGAAAGGAACTAAAATACTAAGGGTTTTAAAAGAGAGCTTTCATGCCAATCTGGATACGTAGTAAATACTAGAAAATTAATTTATGACTGTGGAAAACAAAAGTGACTTAAAATGGTGTGGGATCATGCAGAAAGTTGTATATAGCTATGTCCTATTATTGTGGAAGTAGTACTATATCTTGTAAATGTAAGGAAGCAAAAAAAATTGCTCTTAGACATCAGGAATCATGCAACTACCTCATTTAGTCTCACAGATCTCTTACAAAAATGCGACTGAAACAGGAAAATGTGTTCTTCATTTTTCGTAATTTGAAGAATACAGTACAGTGGATTAAATAATTGATAGTAAAGATGACATTAATAAACAAATCAAGTTGAAACATTAGTATTCCAAAATTATAATCATTTAGGCTTAAATTTATTTTGTTTCAATGAGTTTACTTCATTAAGCACAGAAAATACGCAACCACAAATTTTTATATAAACAACCACATTATGCTGTTATGATGAAATACCATAAAAAAGGATAATTTTCTCTTTCTTGAAAAAAAACCCTTTGAATTGTAGTCCAGAGGCCATTATACTTATTGTTTGACATACATGAAACATATTCCAAAATTAGTAAAATGAAATAATTTTATTTATCATATATTTGGTCCATTATTCAGTATATATTATACTCCATGAGCAAACTTTCTTCTTTTACACTAGGGAAAATCTTAATTTCTGAGGTAAATGATATTTTCCTGACTTGTTATGTATCATGGGTTTCATTCATAAATTGTTTTACCAGTGGAGTACCTCACAGTGTAATTTGATCTTAGAAAAATATTTTCCAGTGGATGGATAGCTTCCCATAATTATTATAATAAATATAAAATTGATTGTGTTATATATGTGTTAATTTAATTCATATGTGATTTATCTATTTCATGTAGAATGTTCCATTAACTTCCTGTAACCCATAAACAAAATAACCTATGGGAAACAGGAAAGTCATGTGCTACTCAACATTAATTTTAATCTTTACATCAATGTTAAGGGTTTGTTTCAGGGTGCATTTTCATGTCAAGGGTGTACAGAGCACCTTTGATGCTGTCTTCTTTTGATTTGTATAAATATATTCCTACTGCTCTTGTAAAAGTCTTAGACAAAATCTTAACAAATTCCAAAAGGTAGAACAGTGCATATGGGTAAGAGCACTAATGGAAACTACACACCTAGTTTTAAGTAAAATGATACACCAGTAAATACCAGTAACTGTAGTGGAATATTCATTGTTAGGTCCTTAGATTAAGGTCAGATATGTTATTATAACCACAGGTTACCAGTCTTGCGTCAGAAATGATTCTGTGACATTGTACAGCTTCTCTTACACAAGAAGTTGAGATACAGGAACATTGTGCCTCCTGATTTTAAATCTTTGGACAATTCCTTTACTCTGACTAGCAGAATATAAATGCCCAGTTGAACTAACAGTTTTAACTAGCCTTTCTAGTTTTATTATGGTGGTCTTGGGACAGCTGCAAAATAGTGACATACTTGAGCTGATTTTTTAATTTTGACATCTAAAATTTTTGTGCAAAATAAGTTGAAAAACCTCTTTATGGACAGGAAATATTTTTCTTTTTTTAAAGAGTAAATGTGGTGGGTTTGTTTTAGTTATAATTAATATTGTCAAAAGTAAATAAAAATCTTCTGTGATCAGAATATCTAATGCAGCTGAAACAAAACAGTTTGTTGTGTTTCACTTCAAAACTCTTGAAATTGCAACTTTGCTGTATAGTTCTGAAATTGCTAAAGAAATGCTGTAGTTAACAAAAATGCCTGACAAAGAATTCTCAACCTGAACAAGGTGTTTTGTAAGCTGTATGAGAAGCAAACTTTGTGAACTTCGGCAACAACACCTTGCCTTAAATACGCAGCAATGCAAAGTGAAGTAAGACTGAACAGAGCTGTGCAGTGTAGGAAGCACACAGCACTACTCAGCTTTTTGGGTGGAAAACTACTTGATCATTATTTCTTTTTACATGCACTGATTTTTAAGACTCCTTAGAATTTTCATGTTGAATTGCACCTCCACATTAGCTATTGGAAATGTAATGGGTTAAAAGGATGAGAACGAGGAATCTGATACTGACTACTCAGAAATCTGATTTCTTTAGATTAGGGAAAATCCTAATGCATCAAAATGGGTTTTCATTTTTGCCGTAAATTTTGAAAAACAGGCCACACCTTTGTAGCAGCAGAGCTTTTAATTAGACATATTGTGATATCTGGGATAATTTTTGGGTGTCTCAGAATCTTCATAAATTCCTGGAAATAGTTCTTACATGTCATTTATTACTTCTGTTGTGTAAGGTTTGCTTTGCAAGGTGGAAATGTCAATTATTTATTCCATTCCACAGCCGTGCAGGAGATTTCCCCCAGTCACCTCAGGCCTTCATCCTTTGCCATACCTCCTCATTCACCTCTGGTCTGCGCATGTAGTGTTATTAGCAGTGATATCAGTGAGGAGCCCCTTTCCTACGCTGCGACGCTGTGGCGTTCCTCAGGCTTGCGTTACTTATCATCCCAGCTGCAGAATCTCTGCATGCTGTGACTGGGTAATATTGCCTCCGGGAGGTTTAAGTCCTGCTCTCAGTCCTTCCTTAGTTTTCATTCATTTGCCACAGGCAAATCTTGATCTGGTCCCTCTGAGGTGTAAAAAAGGGGTTAAACTTTAGATGTCTGTCAACTCATAAACATAATGAAGCAGAGAATGCAACTGAGCCTTACACTTGTTCCACCTTCTCTTTTGCTAGAAAGTATTTGTTTCCTTTACCAAGAAAACTGAGGTTATCTGCTCACGTTTCTCAACTAAATTGTTAAAAATTTCCTGTGTAGGCAATTTCCTGTTTCTAAATTTTGTGCCTTGAGCTAGTGTGCTGCAAATTCTTCTGGTTTCTTATTGAGCCCATTACAGCTTTAGTCATTGTTGTCAACCCTCTCAGTGGTGTACTGAGATGCTGAAGAACTAATTTTGTCAAATTAATTTTATCAAACTTTATTAAGTCTTATTAAAGAAAAAATCTTGAAAAAATATTAGACTACAACTCCGTTTTTTTCCTGGACTGATTTTGAAGCTGTCATTCTCTTTTGCAGAGTTCTCTGAGATTTCAAATTTGACCTGCAGAAAAACCTTCTGTAGTTGTATGTATGGCTTTCTAAAGCTGAGAGTTTTTTTGGAATGCCAGTAGAGCCAATAGAGCGGTCCAGAGGAAGCCCATTTTCACATCTTTTTCTTGATATTGCCATACTTAGCTGTGGTAATATAAATTACCTATTTGGGTTGTGTGTTTATTAGAATAGTTGCACTCTGTCTATGCCATTAAACAATGTTTAGAACAAGAACTTTTGTTGGAAGATCAATGGGAGGCATGGTGGGAAGACAAGAAGCAACAAGCTCAAGCTGAAACATGAGAGAGTCCAAGCATGTATAAGGGCAATCTTTTTCCCTATGAGTTCAGTCAAGCATTGGAACAAGTTCCATAGGGAGGGAGGACAAACTCTGTCCTTTGCATTTCCAAAATTCAACTGTATAATGTCCTGAGTAACCTGTACTGACCTTAGAGCTGACCCTGATTCAAGCAGGAGCTTGAGCTGTAGACCTCCTTAAGTTCCATTTGGATATTGGATAAGCAGTTTTTCAGTCCATTTATATGTACATTTCTTACAGAAGCAGGAACTGTTATCAGTTCTCTAAGTTTTCACTCTAAAGTTTCATCATCTATTTGCTAATTTAGATGTTTAACTTAGAATTTCTATAGAAATTTGAAAAAATACTAAGCAAAATGCCTTTTCCTTTTAACCCCTTTTACACAGAAAGCTGTATTAAAAACCAAACCAGAGCTACAGATATCAGGAAATACTTTCTTTGGGATCCTAGCCCCTATAAGCCAAACAAAATGTTCCCAGATTTAGCCTGGAATAGACAAGAATATTTTTATGCAAGCTCAGACACTGCAGTAAATAATCTGTGTTGAAGAGTTTAGTGTATCAATTGCTTTTATTTATGCTGTGTACATTGCTGTGAGTCTAATATTAATAGTGATTGGAGTGAATACACATGTGCATATGTAAGTATCCCAAATTAGTTTAGAATATGTGACTGTATCACTGCAGTAAGGTTGTGCATTTGGTTGCTCTATGATTGTTCAGTGAGCAGCCTCATTTGCTCATGGAATTGACATTGTAGCATTCTGCTTTCAAATGCATTATCCATCCTGAGCAGAACACAAACAACATAAAAACCTAAGAAAATGATTCTTCCTTGAAAGATAATGCCACATAATTGAGTCCCTGTATAGGTTGTTTGGAGACAGTAAGAAAGAAATGTAAAACAGGATCCCTGAAACTGGTACAGCTTGTAAAATCTTGTTAAGCCATGTTAAAAAAAAATACATTAATGCCCCCATTAGAAGCTGCAGTTTATTTATTGCATCCTCTTCTTTAGCTCTGGTAGACATAGGCTCTTTTTTTAATCTTCCATCCGTCCTTCCCCCTCCCCTTTGAAAGTGCACTCATTGAACTCTTGGCAATTAGTGTAATTGAAATTTATTGACAATGTGGCCGTCTGCTGAAGCTTCATTGTTCCGAGTGCTTAGTGCACAGCGCTATTGAGCAATGCCATGGCAGTGTCAGACAGCTCATACCTTGCTCAATTATATCAATGGACCAGTGACTGCCAAAGGTTCCTTTGGGGGTACGAATGTTACTTAGTGATAAGAGCCTTTCGAAACAGAATCCCTGGGCCCCATCTCTAGTGGGAGATAGAAATGAAATATGTATTTCTCTGCTGTGGAAAATTAATGTAATTGGCTCCCTTAAAAAGCTTTGACAAGTTGACCTGTTTGAAATCTGAGGAGGGCTTATACTGCAGTATCATATTATCTCCAACATAAAACCCCTCCTTTGGTGGCAGTGACAGTGGGATAAAATGGAATTTGGATAGTAATATTAAACTTCAGCTCTATTGAAGACGTTCATATGTTTTTCCATTTATAGCTGCAAAATGGGGTCTTAAAGAAATCCTACCTTTTTTTTATATTGTCATCCAATATTTTGTTTTGTTTTGAATTGATTTATAATAGTGCTGGAGAGAAAACAGAGTGTGTGAGTAAGATCTCTATACTTAGGTTTTCTTCTAAAATGTCTATTGATGGAAATTTAAGTAATATGTCAAAAGAGAATATTTGATTCAGGCTAATTCTGAAATAATATTTAAGCTTACAGAAAAAAAAAAATCAATATATTCTTTTCATGCAAAAGGGTTTATACACAAAGGATAAATAAGAGGTTTGCACAGGAGTCAAAGAACAAAACTGAATATCCAAATATGCATTTTAGCTTGTGTTTGAATATAGATGCATATAACAGTTTTGTCTTATTGGAATTAAATTATTGTGATGGAACAGGAAACATTTGCAATGGACCATATTCTGCTCAGGCTTAAGCAGCCTTTAATTTCTACTAAATTCACTGTAAAAGTGTGTTTGACAATTAGTCAAAGTTCAAATAATTGGGTTTTTCAAAATTTTTTCCAGATGATGTGATGATAATGACTTGATATTTTATTTAAAAGAGTACTAAAAAAGAAAGATGTTGGAAATGGAAACCTCCACAAGTAAAAAAAAAAATCATTAAATAATTATTTATTTTCCTTCTTTTCAAAACAAGAGCAAAATCTATTTTTACTAAGAGATGAGAAAGTAATTATTCACATTGCAAATTTTTGCATTACAGTTGTCTTTAACCTTTAGCACACAGATGAAGATCTCTTATTCATGAGAGCTCAGAGAATATAGAATTCTGGTTCTCATATGTGAGGGTTTTGGGCTGTGAAATCCTCTTTTGTCACCTAAAAAGATTCTCCAGTAATGAGAAGAAGCATTTCTGGAAGACTCAAGCACCTGAAGTTCCAGAGTCTTGAGTGACAAAAAACATAAGACAGAAGGAAAAGCAGGAATTTAATTGAGATAAAGAAAAACTGCAGCACAGATAACGAGGTAAATTATTTGTTTTTGCTCTTTGCAAAAGAAGAAAAAACACCCCAACAAGGAAAAATCAGATAAAAAGATTAAACAAGTCTCCTTTGATTCTTGTGGAGGCAGAACTTGGTGCTTACCTTGGGATTTGAAATGTTTCATCTGACTCTATCCCTGCATCTTTCCTTGCCATTGCTTTCCGCATTGGAAGAATATCTTTCCTGGTTTCAGTTTGGATGCTGTCAAAATTTTTGAGGTTATCTTTCAAGGTGTAGAGTACTGTTAAAACAGGATTAAAACCTCTATCCAGGATTTGGTCTCAAATTTAGGATAATTCTACTTTTCTTCCAAAATTACTATTTCTCAGATTATAGCTCTTCAGAAGCTAGTAACAGTTGAACTCCTTGATATGTTTCTTCTAGTGTTAAAAAATTTAGAAAGAACTCTAGAGCTAAGTAACATAAAATCTATCCCACCAGATATAAAATATTTCAATACTTCAATGGTGCCCTTAGTCAGGCAATACTTTAGTCAGCCCAATCCTTCAACAATATGTCCAGAGTCAATTATCCCTCATTTCAGGAAAAAATTATGGGGAAGGAATGCAAGTGTTTAAGAATTAATGTATCAATACTTGAATGTGGATACTTTAGGTGAATTTGTTTAAATAAGGAAATAATTACTTTAATATTTTAAAATTGTTATTATTTAGTACTACCGGTATTATTAGGATTTAGTATTATCACAGAATACTTTTGTATTTAGTTAAATTGATGTCTACCTTGATAAACTAGAGTTTTGTATGGAGTGTATCTTACACGGAGTGATTTCTTTATGTAGTTATCACCCCTTGATTGCTGGATGGTAAACTAGTTCGTAAAAGATTAATCCTTTATATCTCAGACAAAGATGACACAATCAGAGCTCAATCATGAAACCCGTCCTACAGATCTTCCAACCGTGATCATTTTTCTTCTGTTTCTTTGGAAGAGAATCATGCAGAAGATAAATATATATAATACTGGATTATTTATATAACTTTAAATAATTTCCTTTAATCGCATTAAACTTCAGTGACTGTTGTACATGTGATGAATTTAAAGCTTTCATCCTAACTTCATAAAAGTTCCTTCAGAGCCTGTACTAGAGAACAATCATACTGAATTGCCACTAACTAATGAAGGCATGCAATTATTTTAAATGTTCCTCCAAGGGATTCTCTTGGTAAAGTATTTTAAATTCATATATAAAAAATTAATGACAATGTGATTTTAACTTGATCTGCATCTGGGCTGACTGCAATCATTACATAGAGAAAATTACTCAGATATCTTTATTAAAAGTATAGTATTGAGCTGCACCCTTATTTGTGCATCATTAATTTCTCCTCTGGACTTCATAATATTGCCATGCAGTGAAATACACTTTACCTAATAGTTTAAATAGTCTGTATTTATTTTTAGGAACAGAAATTACTGCTTTCCTTTCATGCATTCTGCATATTGGTAGATGTTAAGGTTATGCAATTTGCTAGCACCTTTAGGGGATAACTATGGTCTGAAACAATATACTATAGGCCTCAAAGTACTTTAAAGTACTATTATTATTTTAAGTCCCTCACTGCTGAAGACATATTAAATTATTTTAGGCATTTTGTGGATTAATTAAAATGTCCGTGGCATTATCAGCTCAAGAAATGGGTAGGCGGGGAGGAAAAAGGAGAGAGAAAGATGAAACTAAATATGAAACTCTTGTACATGAGTACATGTACATCTGGAGGAAGAAAAGGATCCCCATAGCTCTAAACCTGGTTACATCTGTTCTAAAACCTCATAAATTTCTGCTTAGCAGTCCAGCTGGGCAGAATCTTAAAAGAACATCAAATAGATACTCATCTTGATAAAACAATTATGTTGTCAGTTCCCTTGATCAGCACAAGCTTGACAAAGCATGCTCCAAACTTGTAATTTTAGCCTAGAGCTCACAAAACTTGAAGAGGTGATCTATGGAAAGGAATGAATTATCTGAAGATATGAGTTTTCATGAGTCGTTCCTTAAGCACCAAATCTTGGCCTGCAGTTATTTGAAAGTTGGGCGGTACCAGCCCTGGGGTGGAGAGGGAGAATAATATTTAGGCAGTGAATGTATTTTTGCTCCCAGCTGACAGCTCCATACCATAACTGTCAGCCGTGACATCTATCTTAAGAGCGTAGCACTTTTCAAGTTCTTTTGTGTCTGTCATTCAACTGTGGACATGCTGTGTGAAATCGTGGCCTGGCAGACAAAACTCTTGCTGACTGCCTGGATTTCATGCCCTCCATGCGGAGTGGGGGAGAGGCTCTTTCTGCCATGTGTATTCCTTTCTGCCAGAAATCACACCCCAGGCCTGAAAGGTTGGTGTCTAGAACCAACATGAAAGGGGACATGAGTGAAGCACTTGCACAATAAAGAAAAGAAGAAAATTTTGTTTGAATCTTTCTTTTTGGGCTTAGACTGGGGCTGGGACAGGCAACTATGTAGTGCTCAATGAAAGAGAGAGGAAAACTCTAGGAAACACTGTGCATGAGATGGGTGTAACACAGCAAGAATTTGGGGGGAGTATCCACATACTTGATTGTGGATACTTGGTTATTCATCTCAAAATATGACAGTTTTAGCTATAGAGATTCGGTTGAATTCTTTTCTTGTTTAACTCCTGAAAATAGAAAATGAATTCCTAACAGATTTTAAGTTAGAAAAAAGGATCAGTGTTGTTCAAATTCCATTTGCTAAACTGACATAATTGAAATATAATTTTCTAATTTTTACTTAAGTCTTATTTAAGGATCAAGAAGATGAAATATTTATAGAGCCAATGCAGTATGTTGTGGATTTTGGGATGTGTAATGTGGTGTTGAACCAATGAAAGATGGCAACTTGACAGAGATACATGTATTAGATTGGAGCAGTGCTGAGTGTTTGCCTTGACGTTTTGCTAGTTCACTGCCTGATGCTTTTTAATTCATGCTCACACATAAATTTGACACATTGAAGTATTGAGTATTCAGCATTAGGTTTCTGATAGAGCAAATGCAGTCCCTTGGCTGTCCAAGAGTATAAGTGGTTTGAAACATGATCACAAGGCCTGGGAGAAATCCTTCTAATAGGCACTAGAGAGAGTAGACATTTTTAAAGGATAAAAGCATATGGTAGTCATACAAGAAGGTGCTCCTCTGAGACAGAATTAACATGAGATATTGATAGTAGCTCTTTCAGATTAACATGTTGCATAGTCATTACTAGTTTCGTTTGCATTTACTTAATGCATTTCTTCCCAGGTACTTACTTACTCAATAGGGACTGTCTTCTAAAACACAGTGGTGTGTGCTGTTAGATATGTTCCAGCATATTCTCTGAAAAACATGCTGGGAGGGCTGGAATAGCATGGGCTGAAATGAAAGGGCAGAAATAACCTGTTGAAAGATTTAAAATGGGTTCTTTGCTGAGGCATATTGAAAAGCCTACAGTAAAGCAGCATAGATTTGTAAAAGATCTTATCTTTTGGCCTCCCATTACTGGAGAAGTTTTTGCATGTGCCTGTGCCTTTGCAAGCTCTCTTAGACCATGCCATTAGAGTGCTCTTTGGCCATGGAAGATGAGAGATACAAGAAACACCTTGAAATTTTTACAACATAATAAATGATTTGTTTCATAAAAGGTTAGTAGCATTTGTTAAGCAATGAGTTTTGCTGCCTTCATGCAGGTACCTGAGAAATATTTCATTGGCGTCAAAAACAGCCTTATGGCTTTATGACAAAAATTGAAATGGAAAAGATGTATACAGATGAGTTTAAACAATGTATTGGTGTAGAGATAAAAATGCTACTGTAGTGCTGGGTATTTCAGTTTTATTAAAAATTATTAAAAATATTAAGTTATTTTTCAGGAACTACTTACAGTTTAAAAAATGTCAAAGAACCTCAAAAAAAGTGTGCTATATTAATGGGCTAATTTTGAAATGATTCTGTAACCTTCTGCTAGTGAAAAGCATTTATATGTTTCTTTTTTACCTCATTCTACAGATCCTTTGGAGTTCTACCCTGAGTTCCTCTCACCTACCCTATTTTGGACAATTAGTCATAAAACCCTGCTAGCACAGAATCCTTAACTTTTGTTTGTTTTCATAGGGCAAAAGGAACAGGAATTTCTTTCCAGATGGGGCGTATCATGCATTATACGGGGTATTGTGCATTATGGACTGGCAATATTAATAACTAGAAAAGCAACAAACAAGCAACTCCCCCTAATATTCACAAATCCTCCTAAAACTAAGCAGAAGAAAACAACCCTCAAATCACCCAAATAAAATAATAATGATGATAATAATGATGATAATAATGATGATGATGATGATGATGATGATGATGATAATAATAATAATAATAATAATAATAATAATAATAATAATAATAATTATTATTATTATTATTATTAACAATAATAATAAAGAGGAAACAGTTTTGACAAAAAGTAGTTGCGTGTTTCCTTTTTAGGATGTGCAGGGACAACCTATTGTGTAATAACTGAAATTTTGTTCAATCACCATCTGTGCTAAACCAGTGCAGTGTGAAAAGCAAATGTAATGGTATTTATTTTTTCTTAGGAGTTCTTGTCTTTTGTTTAGCTAACTCTGAATAGAACCTGAAATAGTTTTCTTTCCAATTTTGTGCTGAGAACAAGAAAGCTGTTCAGGTTTGCCAGACAACTACATCATAACTTTCTCTATAATTTTGTGCCATAATTTGAAGAATCTACAGGGTGTGTTTCTTGCCATATTGTAAGTAATAAAATTCAATGTTTATCTAGTGTGTGCCTGTATTTGCTGTTGTGGAGGTGTTGGCAGCATAAGGAATATTGTATGTTTTCTAGTATATGAGGCAATTAATGCTGTTTGCTAGTGTTCCCTTTTTTTTTTTTTTTTCAGGAGGATGGATTTTGTTGGGGAAGTCAGAGAAAAATGTTAACTGATTAGTCTTGATTTGTAAATTACATCCACTTAGAAAGTATTTATGTAGTCCTACTCTCACTAAAGTAAGTAACAATGATGATTGCTTTGAGGGTAGGAAAAACAGGCTTTTATATTTTCAGTGTGTTTTCTCTTCAGAGTCACTAGAGAAACAGGAATAGTTTTTAAAGAGGCCGGTGAATTTAGAAATCCCAAAGAGAATATTTATAGACATTTCTTAGTACACAAGATTTTTATATGAATTAGTATAAGCAGCACTGGCTTTCTGAGACATGGATTACAGTACATTTACTGATTTTATATGTAAGCAGTCTCAGTTATGTAGGAAAACAAATACATATCAATGTGACTAACCTACTCTGAAATTTTTCCATGTCATTCTATAGGAACTATAAATACAAAGTAGAATGACATTAACCTGATTTTTTTAATACCAAAGACAGCAAGTGGAAAAATGTCATAAAATCAGATTTTGTATGACTGTCACAACTTGTCACCTGCGTAATTTATGCTGTAAAAATATGAATAGAGCAGGATACTATACATGATTTATAAGGATATAAATAGTAAACAGTGCTTGAAATGTATATATTTTTTATTGCTAGCTATTCTCTAACCCCATTGTGTAATGCTGAGAATTGAACTTGTTTCACAATTTTTAACTTTTTTTCTTCAGCAAATCAGTCACATTGGAGAGGGGCATGCTGAATTGGCGGACAATTGTGAGACCAGCTATATTTCTGTAACCTAACAATCAGGATAAATTAAAGAATCATGTAAATACAGCCTCAGACTATTAATAGGTGGCATTGTTGTCATATTTTAAACCATAAAAATATAGAAAATGTGGGGGCTTTTTGACAGGTGATATTTTGTCTGTGTTGAAGAACTCTCTGGCTCTACTTTCGAAGAGTGTGAATTTCCTGTCTCGAGAGAAAATAGAAAAGGGTGTGCTTTGAGGGTGAGAGGCTGGGGGAAGAAAACGACCATAATTTTTAGGGGGTACAAAGATTTGTTTGCTACCTATGAAGGTCATCAGTAAGTTGTGAGTGTGCTTTATTTGGTTATTAAGTGAGAATGTATGGGTATTTATAATGTGAGGTTGGGTCTCTGTAAACTGATATACAGCTACTGATACTGCATTGATCATGAGCTCTTTCACAGCAGGGACATGGAGGCATGTCAGTAAGTGAAGTTCATTCAGTGTGGTTCCCATGTGAGTCTCATTACTGATTTCATTTACCCAATCCTTATGTGGCTTTTTTAGGCATTAAGAGTGGATCTTGCTCTTAGACATAGGGTCATTTCACTAGCTTTACTCAACCAGATTTTCCATAGTGCCCCACAAGCCAGCCTGACTTTTATGATCATCATCATTATTATTATTATTATCATCATTATTATGAATTTATTTTATTATTATTTTGGAGTGGGTTTCTTGAGCTAGGTTATCAAATGTTCTATTTCTTGGGGAATATTTTAATGTCACATTATTTCCATCTCTGGGTAATCATCTGTCACTTTAAATACCAGTGTCAAGTAAAGACTCCAAGTCCCTGAGGCCAAAAAACTCATGCTTTTCTCCACTATAAATTAGGGCACATTAGGACTCACCTTTCTTACAGTTCCTATTTTATCCCATTCTTGCTGCTGATGACCACCTGGACAGAAGGTCTTCCTTAAGTTAGCTGATATTTAGTTGTTGTCTAATTTCTAAAAGAGGCTTGGATGGTGCCATGGAATTTGTAGGAGCTGTTATGAAGACCTCCTCTTATCTGTCCCACTGCTGCTTCTAAAGGCTCAAACTGCTGCATTACTACATTGTGAATTGCTTGTTCCTTTCTAAGGAACTTTCTAATGTAGCTGAAATTATTGCCAGGTGTCAGGAGAGGGGTGATACTGCTAAGGGGATTGCTCACCTGAGTAGAGGACAGTTGCAGTATGAGGGGGGATCCCAAGGGCTCTCTTTTCAGACATCTCTCTCATTTGCATATTTTGCATAGAGAAACCATTCAAGAGTCATTGTGAAGACAATGGAGCTGTTACTGGATAATCAGTATCAGGTTGGTTGGATATTGCAGGTTAGTGGAAGTACTAAAATTTTGTCAAGTGTGTAGGCAGTGAACATTGTAAACTTGTTCAAAGCTGCTTAAAAAGGAGACAATTTTTTGCCACATGAGAACAAATCTGTGCCAGCAAAATTCAGATGAGCTGAAAACAAGAATTTACATGGCTGTGTAAAATCCTAGGATCATTAAGATTGGAAAACACCTCTAAGATTATGGTGTCCAACCACCATCATCATCATCATGTTCACCACTGAACCATGTTCTCAGTGCTATATCGACATGTATTCCAAACACAGCCAGGGACTGGGACTCTGCCACTTCCCTGGGCAGCCTCTTTCAATGCTTGAACAACACTTTCCCTGGGGAATTTTTTCCTAATATCCAATTTAATCCTCTCCTGGTGCAACCAAGGCTATTTCCTCTCATCTGTCACTTGTTACCCGTGAGAAGAGAGTGACACCCACCTAGCTACACCCTCCTTTCAAGTGGTTGGAGAGAGCAATAAGGTGTCCCCTGAGCTTCCTTTTCTCCAGGTTGAGCAACCCCAGTTCCCACAGCTACTCCTCATAAGACTGCTTCTCCTTCAGAGGCAGACTGTGTTTGCTAACAGTCTCTCTGTCAGAGTTGACATGTTGCATAACTCTGATTTTGGACTCTGCTCTGGGTACTATCAGAAGAGAGAAATGGCAGCCTCCGTGCCTGGAAAGATCCTTCATCTTACTGCCTGACACCTCCAGTGCCTCAGTTTTTGTGGAAGGGACAGGCAGTGCAGGCCATTGCACAAAGCAAATATAGGTCATCGTTTCTTTCTTTCCTATTAGTGCCAAGTCAAGTGGGGGGAGGAAAAGAGGATAATGGAGAACCCCTGTAAATGCAGGAGCAGTGAATGTATTGCTCAAAGAGGAGTGCAAAGCCACTAGGAACTGTGAAGGTTGTATTAATTATGGATCTTTGATGTGTGGATGAAGACCCAAGAAGCTTCATGCAGCTAGTAATTAGCTAATTAGTTCAGATTTGATAAGAAAGTGTAAGTTCTATGTTCAACGTGTTAGTCAGCAGGAGCTTCTAAAGTAGAGGCCAGGTTTATCTTTGTTTGTCAGGCAGAGCTGGCACAGTGAGTTGCACACACCTTCCTTAATGGGAGGTCAGAAGACTTGCCAAATGTGTAATAGAAATACAGTTTTTTTTTCAGTAGTATTTTGGCATCAAGGCCATTATTTATTTTCTTTTTTTTTTTTTTTTACTTACCTAAATGTTTAAGACTGCTAAGACTAGTATCAAGAGAGAAGTTCTAAGGCCTCAAAATTTAAGAAGTCTCCTCATATCTCATGTGGAACTAAAGGAATACACTGTTTATGCAAAAGATATTCTTTTGCCAAACATCTCCTTTTACACAACAACAGACAGAAATTAAATAGAATTGGAAGGCTGAAACATGAACATCATCTGGTTGTTTTTTCAGGTTTCCAGCAGTTCCAGTGTAGTGTGGATTATGTTTTGTGGCCAGGGTTCTTCCTTTTATGAATGCATATGGTGAGAGGTCTCTTTTGCTGCATTTTTCTGGTTGGATATTTAAAGTACTAACATTGGTTTTAGGCTTTGAGGCATACTTCTGTCCTGAAGCAAAATGAACTGCTCTAATAAATACAGCGGAGAGCTTCACAGTAGACTAGGTCAAACAACTGGGTATGAGGAATCTTAAGAGCTGAATTCATCCTTGCTCACTTCCCTGTTTTGCTTTTTGGCTGCTCTATAGAAAGAAGAATGTTGTGTCTGGAGTTCTTGAGGAGCTGGCTATGTATGATCACAGGATGTGATGTAAAGATCAACAATGTTGCAGTAAATTATTAATGCTATTGGCCAAAATTATTTGTTGGTGTTTAAGCAGAAATTTGCATCAGAGTATTAAGAGTGAAGGCTACTTCGATGGTGACTGAATACAGTGTACAGTATTTAACCCACCCTCCCACACAATTACACAGTAACATTCTGCACATGCATGAATGAGTTTGTTGTTGCATGAAGATGCTAATATGTTTGTCTTGAAGTGCCACAATTTTCTCAGCATGGTGCTGAGTGTATATAGCGCCTTTCTTTCATACTGTCTATACCTGATCTGTGACTTTTCCATGGAACTTCTTACAGGTCTCTATCTCAGACCTCTAGAGCTTTCAATAATGCTGCCAGAAGACAAATCAAGACAAATAAGGAGATAACATACTTTTGTTGTCTCCAAAGAGTGTCAATATCCTATTTCTGGGGTCTGGAGAGATGTACTTTCAAAAGTACGCTGGTGTCAAAGGCAAGTTGTCCAAGTGTTAGCCGCTCTTCTGATGTTTCCAACTAAGTCATTGGAAGGGATTGATAAAAATATCTGAGGTCAACCACGAATTTGTTTTCTGACTCCTCAAACCACTGAGGCACTGTTCAAATCTTAGAACCACCATTTAAAGCATATTAGCATGTCAGAGATGCATACTGGAGGCAGTAGTGGAAGCACTGCAGCTATGATGAGGAGGTCCTGGATTGGTATGCTTTCAATCCCATAGAGACCAATTGCTTTCTCCACTGGTGGAAAAGTTTTGGTTTGTATGGTAAGGAAGTCAAAATTAGCAATTTTGCTAATTTTGCAGATAAGCAAGATTTTCATGTCCGGATCCAAATTTTTAGCTGTCAGCAGACAGATTGGTTGTGTGGTCCATGATTTACCTGGACAGCCCAGCTGGCTGTGGTACAAACTTGCCTCTGGCTAGGCAAGGTGTGTCCATAAAGGCAAGTTCAATTCTGCTGTGTTTACAACATGAGGGCAGGAGGCACTATACATGCAAATGACAAGGACTGTACTTTTGTGCATTGCCTCTTTTAGGGCTTTTAATGCAGTCCACTAATGCTACAATAAAAATCATCTTTGTCTTCTAGAATGAACATAAGTTTGGAAAGCTATGAATTCAGCGTTTCATTTTTCTATGACTGTCTGTACCTAACTAGTACGGTAGTGCTGTGGAGTTCCAATTTCTATGTACGTTTAGCCCACATTTTGGCCAATTATATAAACAGCATAATAGTTATCAAATTTTCAGTATAGATTAAGCACAGAAGATACTTTGAGCTCTTCTGGAGTTAAGAGTTAAATATATATTTAAATTATTTCCCCCCCTAGATCTATGTGTGTTTTAGAGAGTTGGTTTTCTTAAGGAGATAATTATAAGTCGGTTTGAATTTTTCCCTTAGGCATTTAAAAAAAGCTAACGCCTACTGAAACTGTGTTAAGACCCATTGTCTTCATTGTCTGAATATTTTGTAATCTGTCTGAGCCAATCTTAAATTTAAAGGTGGTTTATTTTGTACATCTAATGTCAAAAGAGGTTTCTTTGGTAATATTTAAAATACATGCTTTGCTTTTTTTGTCTCTCCTTTTTTTTTCCTTTCCAACTGGCACAGTGTATGCTAAAATTATTTCAAGGGAAGACCTTTGCTTTAGAAACTCACTCTACATACATATGCCTGAAGTCAAGAAAAGCATACTACTGTTTATTCCATGAGATCACACAGCCAATTAATCAAGATTTGAATGAGTATCAAGATGTAGCCTTCATTCAGTCTGCTTATTAACTTTCATTATGTGTAAATCTAAGTTGTAACTGTTAACAGGATAGATTATGCTCCAAAGTTTTTTTCCTATAACAGCATTCCTTCACAGTTCTCCTTATTAAAGCATACCCAGGGTGATATATTATGTTAAGAAGGTTTAAAACATAAGGTGACAATGACCTTCCCTTTAATTAACTATGATGGAAATAAAGGTGAGAACAATGATGATGAAGCTCTGCTGGAGACCATAAATCATGTGCTGTACTGGTTAGACAGGGCACAGCTACAAAAATAACCTTGCAATTCACAGGTTAAATGTCTCTTCCATTGTACTACATTCACTATTGTTTTTATTTAAATACATACAGATAACTTTATGTCAGTGTAAAAATTGTCCTGTACTAAAAAAAAGTTATTTTCTGAATATGTTTGAAAACATTTAAATTTTTTTTGTTAAAGTATTATTCAATATCCCAGCTTTTAAGCAGCAAAATGGCATATGTGCCAATGGAAAGTTGGGATACTTCTGTGTTTTCCTCTATAAACCTGTGCTATAAAGGACAGAAGATGGTCCAATGTTTTGTTGTAAAATAGTTTTTTGTTTCTCCTAAAGATTCTGGACTTTCACCACATGAGATGAGCTTGTCAATTACATTCTCCAAGGTCAGAAAACATTTTCTAACTTAATTAAGTTTCAGAAGATAATACATGTTCTTCACAGTAAGACTGCTTCTTTTTCTAAATACATCCCTTTATCTGTGAGTTATAGTCCTCTAACATTTAGTATACAAACAGAGTTTGCAATGTAATGGGAACAATTAAATTTGAATTGCAGTTCAACAGAAGTCATAAATACATTGACTAGGGTCAACTACTGCACAATAAATTAAGCAAGACTTCTGTCACCTTGACTATCAACACTGCCATAAGGATATTAAGGGCTTCCTAGTCAAATTCTGTTGGATACTCCTCTAAGATTAGAATATATTCAGAAGCTGCCCTTTTAAATTAAAAAAAAAAGGCAACAAAAAACCCTAGTGAAAGTTTACAGACTATTTTGAGCTTCTTTTATGTTTTATATCTCCTGATTTCTCCATGAAGATGTGTTGTCAGTCTTTGAGACTGGTAAATCTAAACATGGAAAACAAAGTCTGGTGGAAAAAAAATTATAAAAGAGTTCAAAGTGGATGTTAACAGCCATTGAGCAAGAATTTTGTGATATTTTGCAACTGATAAGAAAGAGGCAGGTCTTCTAGAAAGGAAAATATCTGAAAGAAATGAGTATAACTACAGCAAGTCAAAAATTAGCTGTCCATTCTTTTCTGTGTTGTAATGCCAGCAGTCATTGCTGGGTAATTTTTGGGTGGTAACTTTTTTTTTAAATAAATTTCAAGATAAGCGCGTGGAATTTTATCTAATGCTCATTCCCAAGTACCTTAATTTAGCACTTTAAGATAAATCATCAGAGAAGTTTTGGCTTTTTGAAGTGCAGAAACACAGATGAAGGGATTATGGATGGAGAGTTAGGTGTCTGGGAATTACTTTTGAGTAGACTAACTCCCTAGGGGAGTGAAATGTTTTATAGTTAAGGACATTGGTTTAGTTGATTGTCCATTTATGTGGTTAAACAAAGTGTTTAAGAAGGGGAATAATAATTCTTACTGCTTCAGTGTGTCTTGTACATAACAGTTCAGAAAAACATTTTTTAAAGTATGCAGTCTGCATTAGTCCTTCCTCTGTGCTGGCATGTGGATGGCAATGTGCACAGGTTTTGAGACGCAGAAAATGTTACTGAGTGTGGAATGAAGTTTCTTTGTGTGCTGGGAAATCTGCAAGTGATGCACTCAGAATTCTGTATTTTTCCCTGGGTATCCAGTCCACAACACAGTGGGAACATTACTACAATATTTGTTTCTCTGCCACCTTCCTTCATATGTTGAGCAAGTAACAAGAGTGACTGGAACATCATAGGTTCCAAATGTATCAGCAGTATTAGGGAACTGACGAGTTAAAATACCTCCAAATGATCACAGTATTATTCTTTACTGGGTATTCCTGTAAGTCAGATAATAATGGTGATAATTCCTTCTCTACAAACTCTTAATGCTGGTTGTGCTGCTTGCTATTTATCAAGAAATATTACACTGTTGTGGGCAATGATGTTCAACATTCACCACAGCTCACAAGAAACTTCACACTTGTCTGTACCCTGACTTGAGCAGTAGGTGGTACCTGATGGTTCTAACCTGTCCTGACCTCAACACAGACAATGAAGGGGAAGAAAAGTCCCTTCCAACTCCACAGGTTATTCACCCAGAAATGGAAGACTTGTTTTCATGTTTTGATGTAGCACAGAACCACAAATATTCAGAGCATCTTCTGGACAGGGAAATAATACTGGAGTATTTATTTAGGTTAGGCAGAAAGGTCAAAATATTGCCCAGTCCCTGATGAACTAATTTCATTCCAGCATTTCGCACTTAATGCATCCCAACCCTTTTGTTTGCTATCGATCTCCTCAAAACTCTGATTTTTTTTTTTTTCCAACAAGTTACGTCAGTATTTCTGGAAGAACTTCTATCTCAATCTACTTTTCATTCTTTGGATCTTATTTTCTATCTGAATAAATGTTTCCAATGGAGAATATTTTTGCCATATCAAGATATAAACCAAGATTTGTAAAGGATAATGTTGTGGTGCTAGTGCAACACACTCACATATTTTACCAAAAGGACACTTTCTGAGTCATTGGGCAAGAATGCTCATGTCAGAGTATTGGAGATGGGCTAAAATGCTGTAATAGTATAGCAGAAGTGTCAAGCATTGAAGGCAGAGCTGCTAATAGTCAGAGACAGACCCCAGCTTGGCTTCTTCCTGCAAGAATGGCAACAAATTCCACAGTTTCAGGCCATAATGTAATATCAATTTCTTAGTTTGATTTTCTATGAATTACCTGGTCAATAGCTGGTAAATCTTCCATAAACAATAATAAGAGGAAGTCTTTGAAGGAAAATGAGAAATTGCTGCTTCTCAGTCTGTAAAGCTTTCAGCTTTTGCAATCATTCCAGAAAAGAAAGAATTTTTTACTGTTGCTATTAATTCATAAGATTGCTTAAGTGGGATTCCCTCCTCCTACTTTGTTGCCTTTTTGGTTGACCTTTCTATTAGAAGAGATAATTTTCTACAAGATACTTTAATTACCTGCTTTTCATAATCTTGCGTTCATGCCCTAACCTAATTAAGTGGAAAAATTCCATAATATTTACTTGGTATTTCATAGGCCTTCCACAATTCCCTACTTATTTTTTCTTGTCTGTACATTGTCTTCACCTGGCCCCCAAGCTTTTCTCTGTATTTCATTTTTTCTTTCTTATTAGAGTAAGAAGTACCTATTATTGTAATAAGCTTTTTTCACATCCACATTGGAGCCAAAAGTCATTTGTGATTAATGTGCTGAAGCTGAAAAGCGTGGTTTTTTCCTCAGCAGTTCTTCTGACTTCCATATTTTTAGTACAAAGGCAGAAGTTTTTAACTTCTGTATTGCAAAGTAGGAAGACAAATGCACACAGTACCAAACACATTATAAATAAGGTAAAGAAGAGACATAAACAAGAGACCAAGATCAGAAGTGATGCTACTTCTAAAAGTATCAGATCAACTTATTCGTGACAAGGAAAGGGTGAGGAAAGAGAGAAGGAATTGCTGCAGGTTTACTTGTTTAATGACTGTCAGACACTTAGGAAAAGCTTCCATGAAAATGCATAGGTGCACCTTTAAGAAATGTGGTTGGACATGCTAAATCTAAAATAAACATTGCTTATGTATTCTCTGTCAAGAGGGAAATGTTTCCTTTTGATGACTGGCGTTTTGTTTATTTGGCTTCTGATTTTTTTATTATTTTTAATGCAGTTTAATGGAATTGTCTTGTCTTACTCTGGAATCAAAATTTATTTTAGTTTTTGGCAGCCAAAGTAACTATTTAAGGGCATATTTAATGTCCAGAAGTTTTTTCCCTAAAAAATTATTTGCATGATTTGCATCATGCCATAATTTCTTCCCTTGGAAACTGTGAACATGAGCTGCCTATACAGTTCAGTGATAGGAGTCTGTTTTTGTAGTAGTTTTAATGAAAACAACTTTTTAATTTTTAGAAGGGTGTAGAAATAGAAAACAAACTCTTCAATGCTAATTATTGGGCAGGCACAGAATGTTATTCAGCAAATATCAATTTGTTGAGCTCCCTCTATAAAAGGGGGTGCCAGCAAGTCGCACATATTGGGTACTTGTTCTGCACATCTACAGGGGGCTGTGCACTGCACACCAGTTGAGAGCGGATTCTTGGTACATGGCATGCATATACTGTATCTGCATCCTCCTGATTAGATGAATTAGATGAATTAGATACAATCACTGTTTTAATATTGGACTAGGTTCAAGCACTTTTTTCACATGGAATGTCACTGTCTCATGAAGGCTGTTCTCCTCACAGAATTCTATAATATGGGCACATATTTAGGATTCGCAATAAAACGACAAGTTGTTTTTAATATTGTGGAGAAAAGGAGATAACTATGAAAGTTTGATGCTGGGTTTTTTTGGCTTCTGTTGAGTCCTATTGAGGACAGAGGGAAAGAGGTGCTCATTTCACAGTTTAAAGTCCAGATATCACTGTAAGATATTTTATGAGTAAAGGGTGATGTTTTAACACAGTTAGTTTTAGATTGCACTTAATAATAAAAAGTTGAGGGTTAGTATATAAAGCAACAATTTTTACACCTTATCCCCATGAGCTTTTTCAAATATGATTGAGTTTGACTGTAACTTTGATTCACACCAGGATGGGAAATAAGATTTATGAATTGCTAATAAAGGGGAAAATTACTGAAACCAATAACTTTTGATTAATTTAAGATTTCAAAATCAGGAATTTTGGGGGATTGTTAATAAAACTTCTTTAGTTAAGGAAGTGGGAAAATGGGAAAGCCCCACTGACTATTATAGTCTAGAAAAAGATTATCTTTATAGGAGCTTTTGTGTCAAAGTTTCACATGGTTTCCTGACTGGGATGAAAAATGTTCTTCTAGACTCTCTAGAAGAGATTGCAAGAGCCTTGGATTTTTTAAAGGAAATTTTGAGATTTGTGCAAAATGTCATTAGCAAGCCTAGTTGCCACCTAGCTTAATTGCTGACAATTTTGGTTTATATCCTCTTTTTTTTTTCCAGTCAAGGGCTGGTAAGAAAATCAGTCAAGTGGTTTAGAATGAGAAATAACAGCATGATTAGAAAGCCTAGTAAATCAAAACCTCCCACACAAATATTCAGTAAAATTAGCTGAACTATAGTATTAATATTTGTCATGGTACCTGTGGGTTGATAGGAAATTGTATTCTGAATACTAATTACAAAAAGTCTGCAAAAGAAAACAAAGCTCTGAGCAACTCTAATTTGCATTTGAACAAGTGAAAGTCAAATCAATTTGACTCAATATTTTTAAAAACAGATTTTACTTGGTTTGTTACCATTTTAATTTTTTCCCATACTTGGTGCTAATCAGGCATGACAAATAGGCTCACCTTTGAACACACTTTGCACTAATAATGTCATAAAGTAACTCCCTTTAATTGGTACCTCAGGCTACTCTCATCAAACAAGCTCATAAAAAGAAACTAGTGACAGCTTTCACTTCTGCTAGATTTATGAAATACTTCTCATCTATGCCCAGACTGTGTGTTTGCATTGCTACTCTAGGCCTGACCTTTGATCAAAGAGGCAGTATATATTTTTGTTCCACAACAAACTTGCACCATCACTTCCATTCAGACATTTATTCTCACAGTGCGTGGCTATTGTGAAAACTTTGCACTTAGAAATACAAAGGGCAGCCCCTTTACAGTCAGGGTTACAGTTCACTATAATGTGGCAAATATGTTTCAAAGACAGATACATAATTTTAATTTTATAATTTATTCTACAATTGGTATTTTTTTCTTCACAGATTGTATAAGCAAAGACTCTCATATGTGCTCATTATTCAAAACTATTCACCCGACAACTTGTGTGGATAATTCTTGTCTTGGTCTGTAGCTCATTCTCAAGGATCTCATTGTGAATATTTGATCATTGAAATTCCAGCTCAGCGACTCATCACCTAAATCATATGGTATGCTTCTGCCAGGATGGAGGAGCACAGCCCTTAATTTTCTACTTAATGATTCAGAAAGTGGCGAGCACTTCTCCTCTGAAAGTCAAGGCCCTTTATCAAATACCAGAACTCGCGGTCTTATCTTAGTCATTGGTTTTAGCAGATGTTGAGGGCAATAGCCTGTAAATGCAGATTCAAAATTCGGGGTTTTTTTAACTATTGAATTTTAAATTGGATACTTTGATGCATGCACTTATTTTATGTTCTTCTTTTCTGGCAAGTATTCAAGGCAACTAACAGATAAGAGGGAAATTATTAAAAGTGTGTTTCTGCAAAACATAGGATTTATAGTAGCAGAAATTCCTGCTAATACCCAGTAATACATGTTCAGGAATTGAATTCTGAATATAATGAAAAAAAGTTTATTTTCAGCTTTTCACTACATATGTATTACATGTACAGTCTATACTGTAACTGTTGAGCATTATCTATAATTGGGGTAGTTCACAGTGGAATTTCTGATATTGATTAGTATCAAATTACAGAGAATATCTCGATTTTGCTTTATGGATTTTATATGAACACTCTTGTCATCATTAAAGAACACTAATTCTTCCAATGATAATTTGTTTTATGAGGTAATTTTTTGTGAACTGCCTTTTTGTCTTTTGCCTGCATAAGTATTTTCTTTTAGTAATGAATATTGTTAAGCTAAACATAGATTTATTAGTTTTAAATGAAGATATTTTATCTTCTGTCCATAATGCCTTCATATTTGATAAATTTGCCCTTTACCAAGCCAATTTGTCAGAGGTTTTTCATCACAACATAGAATTTAAAACAAATGAATTCAGCAATCAGTGATGTTTACAGTTCATAGAAATGTGCATTAAGAATGTGTTTGGAGTATAACTATGTATCCATTTATAATTTGTCCAGGTCTTTTTAGGTGACTTTCCTGTATTTCAGGCTCTCTGGATTGATAGGGACCCAAGTTAGTACATTATGAACAGTATCAGAAGGGAGTTAATGATTCTCAGAGTCCTAGTTCTTCCTCTTTTCCCTCATTATTATAGCAGTGAGAAAGTTATTTTAGTATTTTCTAATTTACCTATCCATCTGCCCTTCTCCTCATAGTCTGTATAGATCAGTTCAACTTCGGTGATACATAAGTGTGGCTCTATTAACCTCTTTAAGAAAAGACAGTCCCTGTCAAATGCATAAATGTACTATCAAAATGACAGGTCAGACACCGTTCTGAATATTGTTTATAGCATTTTATTTACCACCGGTGACTTCTATTTTATAGACTACCTGGTGCTGCTATGGTCTTATTTACTAGGTGGATAAACTGTACATCTATCAAATTTAGACCTAGTTTTAAGCAGAATACATGTATATGGTTAAATTATGCTATGAACTGAGGGATTTTAGACAGTCTGCAACAATGTAAAAAGCATTTATTAACTCTTTCTGAGGAACGTGTATTTGAAGAAATATTTTTGTAATGTTCCAAAGATCACAGTGTTCAGAAAGAACAAGATTAAAAGATTTTGCTTAAATTTGAAACGTCTAGTTGAATTTTAATCATATTTGGAGGGAAGGTGATATAGCAGCTTTAAAATAATATAAAAATATATTCTAAACTACTTGCTCTTCAGCATTAATATAAATTTTATTATTCTTCCTTTCCTTTTATGTAAAATGCTGTCACTTTCCTAGTTTATACCTGATAAAAATTTCAAGCAATACTTATACATTTTTGGACTATGTGCAAAAATTTGCAAACTGGTCAGGTACTGATACCAGATATGGCAGTCGACACATTTGGGAAAAAATCCTCTCAATAATGCCACAAAATATTATTTCCTAATGCGCTCTGAGGTTTCAAAATTCAGCCATCCAAATATGTGAAAAGTCAGTGTGGAATAGAAATATCTAGTTTTTCATACTGAAAAATTCAAAATATGCAGTTAAATAACAGTTGCCCTTAGCTAGATGAATTCATTTGAATAAGTTCTTTCTCAGATCCAGTAATTCCCAAGTGGGGTTTTTGGTCTATTTGATTTATGATAGATTTAGTGAAAGGAGTGGAATAACTTAACAAATTATTTCTTCCTTTTTCTAATCATTTCCTTGCTCAGTGTTATATGACATTGTCTATTTCCATTGATCAGCACTATTTTCACACATGGGGCCTGTCCTCACCTTCTAGCAAATGGATGAGAGCCACTGAGGGGAGGATGGTGAAGAGCTTCTACTTTGGATCAGGGGAAAGGAAGATTAGAATGAACAAATTCCAGGTATAAATTCTTATCACAGGAAGTAGTGCCTGTACCTATCGTAGAGAAGGTGTATGGCAAGCAGCTTGAAAGTGACCAAAGTGGTTACTTCCATTTACAAATGTCATTTGCCTCCCAGGGCTGCTTTCTAATGAAAGAGAGGACGGGAAGGGACTGCTAAACATGAAGAAACTTCCTGGAAAGCCACCAGACTGGAAAAGAGGTATTTTTGCCTGAATCTATCTTGCTTCACTAAGCCAAATGGCTTGAAAAGGTACATTGTACTCTGACATTTTCCTGTTCTAATTTATTCAGTTGACATCGGAAATGTGATAAAGAAACCAGTCAAGGATGCCTTGCTTTGTAAACAATGCATTAGCCAAGTGCCATTAAGGATTTAGAATTAGAAGGTAGTGCACAAATTTCTTGTCTCAATTAACAGGCACTGTTCCTACAGTGAAATCTCAGTCTTACATATACAAATACCAAATTTATGCTAATTTAAAGTATTTCTCTAAATTGCTCCAGGTGAAAAGGGATGTTCTAAAATTAATATACTAAAAACCTGTTTTTCAGATATGATTCAGTAGAGATTTATTATGAAAGTGGAATATTTGGAATTTTAAGTTAACTCAAGGTAAAATTTTCCCATTTCCTCCCCTTTTTCAATCTTTTCAGAATCAGTTTTTCTGCTGGGGCAGATGGTTCCTTAACTGCAGGGCTGATGCTGTTTCTGATCACAGGGGAAAAGTTTTTTGGAATAAAAAACCACCAAACAGATAGTGAACATTAAAAAAAGAGATGTTTTCAAACATTCTCATGTGACTGCAGGACAGCAACAGAGAAGGAAGTCGCTATGGTTGGGGCTGACCTAATTCCTCTGATTGCGGAGGAAGGATTTGATAGAAATGTTTATAGATTTCCATCTTTGCCTCTTCAATGGCAGTGTGCAACTACAGGTGTGGCTTCTGCACCTTAGTAGCTGCAAAAACTACCTGAAGGAGAAATTCCTTTCTTCCAAAGCTAATGTGATCTGGTTTTCAGGTGGTGTCCAGAAACAGCATGTTTGCTCTTTGATGTTTTTTAATTGCATGCCCTTTAAGTAATGCTTTCAAACTTCTTAATAGTAAGAATTCTCGCCTTAAGTATCTAAAAATTGTGTGGCTTTGATGAATGCAAATGTGATAAAAACCTTAAAAGTATGTTAGCTTTCAGAATTGCCATAACCTTGCTTAAATGCAGTTTGCAGTGAATATGAATAATTTTAATACATCTAAATGTATAGTGTGCTGTTAAAAAAGGTGGTCTTCATAAAGTTTCACATAATAATTTCAGCCTATGCTGCATCCTCACACTTGTCCACACAAGTGACACAATTTACACAATTAAATCTATTTATTCCAGTGCAGTACTGTGAGCGTTCTGTATCAAAACTACTCCTTTGTATCCATTATTTATAACTACTTTTTGTCTTTTCTTTATTTGTGCTGTGTCATAAGAAAACTCAAAATGCAGCTCTGAGCGCACCTAATTAAACAGGGAAACAAAATCTCATTGTTAAAATTATTTTCTTTTTTTGCTCCTCCTGCTAATGGCAGATATTTTGAATTGTTTTTCTTGTTTTCCATCTCTGGTTGCCTACCAATGTTGATGGAAGTGCCTTTGCCCAAAATTAAACTTTTTCTGAATGTGTTTTTAGGTTTATGAAAAAGACGTCAAAAAAACCCAAGACACACAGAACCTCTCAGAGTAAGGAAAATAATTGCTGGTAACTTGTCAGAATGCCTTTTTTTTTTTTTTTTTTTTAAATGTGCAACCCCAATAATAGTGTGAAGGAACAGATTTTAGTGGGTTTAGTATTTTTTGCTCAAAACTTGTAAAAATTAATACCTTTGTCTCCACAAGTGTCAAAACATTAATTTCTGTCAAGAACATATGCTTTCAGTACTTAAAACAAGCTTGTTTTTGTGCTGTTGCTCTGCCTTGTTAGCTCTTACACTTCAATTGTCTGGAAAGGTTGCCCCTCTCTACTCTGCAGAAAAAGGGCCAGGCATAATTTTGCCATGGATTGAATGTGTGTAGCGAACAGTCATCCCTGGTGGAGAAAGGCTGAGCCTCCTGCCATTGTTCTCTTGACAAATAGTGAGTGTCCTCCCTTTCCACTGTCTGACCTTGACTAATTGTGGAGAATTGGTGCAGCTGTCCCTGGCTTATTCTGAGCTGCAGCACAAGGGCATGTAAGAAACTTTAAGCTGCCATCATAAAACTCCAGTTTGAGGACTTCATCACAATGCGTAGTGCTCGCTTGTTTTGTTATGTGCTGTTTAGTTTGTTGCTGTTTTCTTCCTCTAATAGCATGTTTTAGAGTCATGCTGTGTTTTCTTCTAACTTGCCCTTGTATGTATTTCAGAAATCTGTACTAAGAGATTAGGGTAAGAGGGTATTTCTAAAATAGCTGGATAAAGTCACAGGGAAAAATACTTATAAAGCCATCAATTAAAAAACTATGTGGAAAATGAAGCTTTTCTAGAAAGTGAGTGGAAAGACATGTTTGTACTTTTCTTTTTCATTATTACCATCACAATCTATTGTTGCAAATTCTTCTGGTAGAAACCTTCAGTATATTAACTTGGAAACCGAAGAATATAATCAGAAAAAGAAGTACGATGTGCATATTAATACAGGGATAAAATTTTCTGGTGCTGCTTTTAAATATTAAGCCTAACTGAATATTTTAATTACTGTGTATACCAGAGCAAGCAAAGTATTTTTCCTGTACAGGTAATTTTCCATAATACAGAAAATGGTTAAGCATATATTGATAACAATATAATATGCACTTAATGTACCTTGATAATTTTACTAGAAGTCTTCTGTGAATTTTTATTGTTTTATTTGCTTAATTAGGGTGAAAATTTGTTTTGTGAAGAGGGAAAATTCAGTGTACCCACACCATTTTAAAGTCACACTCAGCTTTTAGTATTAAGGGTAAGTGGACTCATGTTTGAATAGTAAATGGATCATATATTTGGGCAAATTTAATTCACATAGTAAGAACTACTGTCTTGATTTATTTAAAACTGAACCTACTTCAATAAAGTTCAGTTTTCAGCTGCAGTGCCTTTTCAGTCACACAGCTTCTCAGTGATAGATTCTTTTTATAGAATAAGCAGATTTCTATTAAAAAAATATCATACAGAAGTGAGGGGCCTTATTTTTCTGCCCAACATATAAGTCTCTCCAGAATAAAGAGAACTTTTGGGTCCTTGGGTTGTGTTGCTGCCAACAGGATTACTCTTCAAGGCAGGCTCATGAAAAAGATTAGGAAAAACAAATAAAACGTCCACTAGAAGATCTGCAGAAACACAAATTTCAGATTAGGTGACAAAATACTTATTGAAGGAATGCAAGTAGTAGATGAATTTTCAGAAGCGATGAGTTTTTGGTGGCTTACATCACCCTGGGCATGTCTAAGACACAAAAAGGTTGACAATGTTAACACCTTACCCCATGGACTATTTCCCTGGATCTGCTCCAAAGAGTGTGATTTACCACAGAGAATGGGAAGACTGACAAAATTTTGGTCATGAGATATTTCTTCCACAAATACTCTGCCATTGTTATCTGTGATGACAGGCAAATCAAGTGTTCTGCTTGGTCTGTTGCTCACTGCAAGGAGAGAGTGGTAACGTATGGCCTAAAGTACTGCAAGGAGACATTTCAAACATGATTGTTTCAGGTGCCTGGTAATGTGCTAGAAAACAGGATTCCCTTTAACCTCCCTCATGTCTCTGCTACTCAGACCTGTGCTGGGACAACTTTTAGTACTACCTTTTGACCTGCTTAAAATATTTTCAGTGAAAAATAAAATTTAGGAAATATCCAGCCTGAATTAAACTTGGTAGTCTCATGGCAATGTGGTACAACTGTGATGAGCAAGTCTTTCCTTGGTTTGTACTGAAGGCATAATGGCCATTTTTCTCCTCACCCTTCATAAGAACTTTCTGATGATCTTGATCCCTCCCTAACTTTCTGTGTAATGGATGTAACAACTTCTTATTACCTGACAGCCTATTTTTCACCTCTGAAAATTATTAGGCCTTGAAATTTGGAGCAAGCCATCTTGTGAAATACATTGCCAGATGTTGAAGGTGATAGAGTCACATTTTAATAGCCCATATGTAGAAAACAAAGCTTGTTTTAAATCCTGTAACATCAACAAAATAAAATATGTATAAATAAAATTGTTGTTACTGGTGACTGTCCCACAGGAGCAGTCATATAACAGTAGCCATGCTGCTGGAGGTGAACTGAAAACCTAGGGCCATTTTAAGGTGTGGAACCTCCAGATCTTAAACTCCAACCTAGCTACCCAGTAGGCAGATAAACCCTGTGGCCCTTGTTGTAGGTCCCATCTACAAAGTCCTTCATCAACAATGGCAGTTTAAGTCCTGCTTGAAGCTGCAGGGTGTAGGTTTTGCATGGCAGCATGCTGCCTTCCTGCTTGTGTCAGCACAGATGTTGCAGGAGGGGACTGGCTCAGGGACCTATTAGAAGCTCAGTGATTCTTCTATATAGAAGAATATTTTCCATATTATATAGAGTCAAAAATGATAAAAGGCTGCAATATGTTCAAAGACAAGGGATATTTTCAATCCTGGTCACACTGATAGTCTAGCAGTTGCAAAAGCACTGCTGGGGCATGTGGGTGTGTTGCACATGGATAGTAATTGGAAGGTGTTCTGAAGAAGGAATTTTTAATCCAATGTAGTGACCAAACAATTTATTCTGTGGAATGCACACACTGGATGGTTTTAACTATCAGTGATTTAGATTTTCTTTTGTGTGTAGATTAGAACATTAGAGCATTAGTAAGATGCCATTGTTGTGCTTCCGTCTTCAGGTATGGTGTGGATCTTGATTTCAAGCACAGAGAAACAAGCTGACTCTGAAGAAAGTATGCAGGGACAAAACAGACACTGTGCCCATTTTTTTTTCCTTTTTCACTTTCTTCCCAGCAGAGAACTAACATGTGGGAGAAACAAAAGAACAGAGTGATAGTATTTTGGTGTTGTGTTTAGGTATGCCTTTACATGCTTCTCAGCTGTGCCCAGCAGTGTAATACTGGCTGAATGATGTCTGATTCAGGCTCTCCTGAATGTTGATTCTCAGCAGTCTCAGAGATGGAAATCATCAAATGGGGCCTGCTGGTTTGTGTCTGGAAAATGGGAGTCCTTGAGATATTTATAGCTTTTTATTTCTTCCTAGAGGATATGGAAGCTTAGGAGAATCTTCTAAAAAAACTTGCAGTTCTAAAATAAGTGTCTCTTCTGCTTGTTTTCCCCTGGGTATCTATTCACTAGTTATTTTCATTCCTCCATTTTCTAATATTCCCTCTCTGCTCCAGTCAGAGGGGTCAGCAGGTATTTTTTCAGTTTTTCTAAATTCTCACTTCCACAGGAGGGAAAATAGAATCACTGGAGACCTAAACCAGAGCAGCAGTGAGTGCAGATTGTGGGCAATGTTGGAATAGCTACTGTTGGCACAATAGAAATAAAAAAGCTTTTTTTAAATATTAACCCAATTTAAATGCAGGTTTTCTGTGGCCTGACTCATAAAAGATTGTTTAATATACTAGTAACTTGCCTGCATCTGTTCTGAGTGCTTGGCTTCACTTGTGAGGAGTACAGAGTAGGACTACAATCTTTGCAGAACTTCAGACAGCCTTCCCAAATACTCTATATATATTGGGAGGTACTGGTGGATAATATTCTGCAGCTGAATTATGTTTTTTATGTTGAATAATCCTCCTGAATTCTGACTGTACCTTATATGCATGTGTTCTTTATGTCTGGAAACACAGCCAGAATGGCTTTCAGAATGTGGCACAGAAGTTGAAAACTGAAGAGCTTAATTTTTTATTTAGGAATGAACACTAGCATTAATTAGTTAGGCCTTGAATAAAATAACAGGTTTTGTGAGCTTATCATGCAGCTGGGCACATCTAAACTCTCCTATCCTAAGTGTTTTGGAGCAGCTTTATTTATTTATCAAGCAGAAGTGAGAATCAGGAAGATCACATCTTTTCTTGGCATTACACTGCCTGCAGTGTTTATGGCATCCCATGCACAAAGACAGATATGCATACAAAAGTAGGGATAACATGCAAAGGATTACAGAAGAGCTAGCTAAACTGTTTGATTTTTGTATGGACAGGCACATGACAGGACATGACTTTAGCACAATTAATCTATTTCTTAAAATCCTATGCACCATATTCACTAGAAATTCAAATAAAGTATTGCCTTTGCCTTCAAATAGAAGAGAGATTGGCATATTTAGATTTTATGCTTCTAAGTTCTCTTCAGGAAAACAAAGCATCAAACAGAATTGGAGTGCAATTTTTCTGAGTAGGAGGACAGTGCTGCTCAGAGACAGAAGACAAATTATTATGTGTCTGGCTTCTGCAAATCTTGCTTCACGGGAATTGTAAAAGCCAAGTGCTGAGGAAGACATGCAAGGGTTAATATAATTTCCATTCCAGCGAGTTTTGCTTGCCATTATTTTCTTTTTCTTTTCTCCCTTTTAACTGATTCATAGCATAAAATCTTCCTGGACACCTAATTATCAAGCCAGCTCACAGTCACAGCTGTCTGCTTGGAGAACCCATTAGATGCAGCAGTTGAAGCCTCCATAATTCCCCAAACTTCCCGGTTGTGAATATTAAGAAAAGATTTTTACATGTCATATGCAATTCGGAGGTGGTGTGAATGGCGTTGGAAATGACGAGCACTGAATGCTTGTCCATCACTCCATTCACTGGTTACAGGTGGTCTCATTTTCCACTTTCAGATATCGGCTAGCTATGACAGCAGGCACTTAATTTGCATGTTCGACAGACAACAAACGGCCCTGTGCATGTCAAAATAGGTGGTGATGCGTGACAGTTCCTACACAATACTGTCTCCTCTTTGCTTGACCTTCGACCTCCCTGCATGTCTTCTTTCACAATCAGAAAAAAATGCACTTTTCGGCTTTGGAATAAATTTGATACCAAATTGATTATTTTCCTTTCTTCTTTTTATTCTTCTTTTTCCTTCTCCTCCACTTTTCAAGTATGCATGCATCCAGGCTTTCATTTTAACGGCTACAAAACTCTGCCAGAAGAGTCTCATAAAATTTAAAAATAAGCAAGCAGTCAGAACAGGAAGCGCCTTGTTAAAATTCATTGTAGTTAAATTGCTTGAAAGTTCTTTGTAAATGCAAATGTAACCTTTAAAAGAGACCTTAAGTTGGGTTAATATTTGTTAAAAATAAGATTTTTTAAAAAAATCACAGAAGTGTTTTATATTCATTTTTTCCCCAGGCTGTATATCCATCTTTATATGTAAGTTGAGTAGTTTAGTATGCACTTCATCAAAACATTCCTCCAGTGTTTTTATGGCTGCTGTGACTTGTACTACTGCTAAGTAACGAGAATTAGTCTTCTAGCATCATTCGAAGCACACTTAGAGTTTTATTTAAGCTAAAATGCTAAGAAGTGATTAAAGTGCAAAAATGTTTGAATGATGGCAGCACTGCGCACTTTATTGTTGTTGCACAGGGTTTGGTTCCTGGAAGTTGCAGCTTTTTGGGTGTGCTCCCTCCTGGTTAAATCATATTGAAGGGAAAACTAAGATGAGGTGGATTCAAGCACGACTCATCATTACAGAGTTCACCCGAGCACCTGAATTTTAATTCCAAAGACACATGCTCCCCCTTGTCTAACCAAGAATGACCATAATCCTCTCACAGATCTTATCTGAGTTGCAGCTCTTGTTTTAATTAAGAATTAAAGCATGACAGCAGATAATCACACCTCTGGGGTGTTACAAGGCTTGAGATGTGGTTGTGTATCCAATACCCAAGGGCGTGATTATTCTGTGATAACCCCACCCCTAATGAGCCATCCTATCCAGGACTCAGTAATGGGTAAAGCGCTGTTGCTGTTGGCTTCAAACATCAAGCTGGATCAGCAGTGCACAGTGGGCTGATCATAGGTGATAACGGACTAGTGTGTCTTTCCTGTTGTTTTGTAATGTCTCATCTTTAAGAGAGAGTCTTCTCATGAGAAGACTTAGCAAGTTGTAGGCATTCCTTTCCCCACCAGAGTAAAATCTCTTTCATGAAACAACACCTGGTGAAATTTGATGGATATGGAAATTCAGTGTTAATTTGAGATATGAGATGGTTGCTTTGATGTGTAGCTGAACTGCTTACAGTGTTACCTTAGTGAGTTTGTTCTGTCTTTCTTCTTGTTCCATAACAACTTTGCTGTCAGTTTGGACGGTAGCTGAAGCCACCAGACCAGCTAATGCTCCTCAGCATTGAAATACTTGAACATAGTTGACTGGTTAAGAGCTTATGGCTTAGGCCATAAATATAATATTCACGTGAAGTTAGTTATGGGATAGAGCAGGGCAATTCTTTTACTAAAATGTATTTCTGTGAGTAGTGTTAAACATGACATTGACAGGTGGGCTCAGATCCATGTTTTAGGTATTGACTCCCCTAAACCCTAGGTGGGAAATGAGGGAAGCAGTGCTGAGACATGAGGCAGCTCCAAATGGTGCTGTGACAGAGCTGCATCACAGCACCTGCTCTGTGTGGTTCACTTGGAGTGTGCAAACACTGATTTCCTTTCAACAGGAAGGTTTGTCAAGAAGATAAAAATGAAAGGGAAGGAAGGATGACCATGTTTCCTGTCAGTCAGATTGTCTGCTGATAGCTCAGGAAGGCATTTTAGTCTTTACCTTTAGTCTTTACCTCTATCCACTGGCATCAGCAGAGACACCAACTGAGGAAACAACTGTTTTGCTTAGAGGGAAACAGTTGTTAAAGCTGGGCTGCTCTTCAATGACATTAACTAGTTGACTGAACTGCCAGCTCTGCTCTAGTTCAGGAAGAGACTTATTTCTGAGGTTAGATCTTAGACTTTAATTTCTAATGACCACTGAGGCTGCAGCAGTTTATTATGGGGGAAGTTTTGTGGAGGAATGGGGTCCGAGTCACCTGAAGTGGCCTGTTCTGGCCACTGTAAAAGTAGAAAGGCTTGAATTACACTAGGGTCACTTTCAAATATTTTATAAAAATTTTATTTTTCATATGTCAAAGCATTGCTAAACAGTAAGATGATTGATCTGATAATGGATTTCTCAACAGACATATCATAGGTGCCAATATCAGCTTAACAGGCTGTCCGAGAGCAGCTGATGCACAGAATATTGTAGACTGAGGTGGAGCTGGAGCATCTGCCCAGGTGAACATAGGCCAGGAGTCTAGTTTCTCATGGGACTTACAAAGTGAGGCTCAGGGCTCTGCTAATGGATCCCCAGCTTCTGCATCTGACTTCTTGTGTCCAGTCAGCTCGGAGCACAAGCAAAGGAGGGAGACAAGCACATGTTCTGCAGTAGTCTATTTAAAGTGAATAGGTTAGGGAATTATATCTTTTGAGAGGGCAAAGTATATTCAGAGAAATCAGAAAGGGAAGCTTTGAAACCATGAAAGATACTTTATTTTTCTCCCCTCTCTCCTCCCATCCTATAGTAACCTAGCAAAGTTGAACTATGTGCAGCATTAGTGATGAAATAAAACTGAGAGGAATGTGCAACAGCTCATGCTCTGTCAGTTGTGTTTTCTTATGCATTTGTTTTTTGGCACAAATCCTGGCATGATCTGGATGGATGCTCAGCTTTCCCATTAGAAATTCACACCTCTATTTGTAAGAATTGGTAATGAAAAATTGGAGCCTAAGGGAAGTCCCAAGGAAGAAAGGAATTGCTTTTCTAAAAATTGCTTCCAACATGGTTTGATGACTAACTTATTTGTTTATGAAATTGTATTTCTTCCTTGATTTTTGTGAAAAAATAGGTCCAACACTCATCTGTCCAACCCTTACTTTGCTGACCATTGCTTGGAGATCTGCCTTTATATACAATTTCCTAGCTTGTAATTTCTCACCTTTGCTTGGGAATATCTCACTCAGTAATGAAAGCACAGTTTTTTTAGGATTTTAGCATTGGAGCTGGTGGGTTGTGCAAATGTTTCTGCATTTCTGAGGCTGTAAGGTAATTAATTTTTCAAAAGTATGGGTAACTCAGACCTTATATCTTTAAAGAGAAAGAAAGAGAACTGAGAAGATGAACTTACTGTTGTTAACTCAATTAGTAGAAAGTGATATAGTAAAGCAATAGGAACCAAGAGTAGTCTAGTTTATTTTCTCATATCTCAGGAGGGTAGATATAAGGCTTGAAAGTTATTGGTAATCTTTCTGTTGCAAAAAGACACCTTTATAGCAATGTTACATTAGTTACCACCTAGTGCACTGACATACAACATTTAGTAGCATTCCATTGCCCCTGAATATATTTGTATGTGATCGCTTTTCATTGTGCAGTTTTCATGCTCATTAAAAGAGGGTAAATTTTATGGTCTGCTTACTACAAATTATTTTTTTTTCTTCTTTCTAATGTAACTTCTCTGGCTAAATAAAGAGGAAAAGAAAACAGTATGATAATTGTTCTTGGGTCCATGAATAACATAGTTCCATCTACCTGTCTTCATCCTTTCAAGGATGAATTTCAATTAATGATTGATTGCCAAAAGGTAATTAAAATGTCTTTTGTTGTAAGTTTGTCATATTTCTTTTTGATTTCTTTTTAATTGTAATTGAATACTAAATTTAAATTAACAAATAGGAAATTTATAGTCTGCTTACATACTAAATACAGTGCAGATTCTTCAGTATGGAAGAGGACAAAAACAAGAGAGGCAACAAACATAACATCCAGAAAGAAAGTAAAGCAAGGCTTTGTTTTCATTCTGTTTTGTGAGAACTGGTATAACACAAGTGCGACACAGATGCATCTTGTTTGAGGTTAGATTTTATGTTCCCCTTTCAGAGATCTGGAGTAGGCATTGTCTACTGATCAGCCTCTACCTCATTGGAGCATTTTATAGATCTTGAAAAGCTTTTTGTCAGTGCGAACAATCTCAAAAATTTCAACTTGCCTAAAGCTTATTTCTGTATCAAAAGGAAAGGTTGGGTTTTTTTTTAGTTGCTCTAACATAGTTGAGGTTTGTTCTCACTTGTTAAAACGATAAGATCATCTGCCCTTGTTTTTATTTGTATCTATGGTGTGAATGAAGGAAGTACTTCTGTTCCTCTTTCTTCTCTCCTCAAAGAATTTGACATAGAAGCCCTGGAGCATCATGCTCAGGATACCAAATCTACTGTGCAACAGCCTTTGGAAACTGAATAAGATCCAGCATTTGAATAAGAAAACTAAGCCATGCATAGGTGGGACTTATCTAACACACTTTAGATTCCTGTGTTAACTTTAAGTTCATTAAGCTCCTTCTGTAATCAGGAGATAGAGTGTGATTTGTTTCAGGAAAGGATCAAAGGGTGACTTGGGGGAAATCTACCACTGTCATGTGAGAGAGTGTAAAGCACCGTCTCTGACTAGATGCCAAACATTTAGAAAGTTAGTCTCTTGCACATAGTTACTTTTCAGTGTACAAAGATAGTACTCCTCTGTAACAAGAAAGTCCTGAACAGAGTATGTGAGAGATGGAATCACATGTGATCATGGATTCACAGTAATTTGTTGGCTTAGGTTGGAGATTCACATGCAGGCTATGCGAGATGGAATCACAAAATGGTTAGTAAAGAGCAAGCAGCAGATGGTTGTAAGTTGCATTGTTAAAATACATCTTCTAGGGCTGTTACGATGTCTTGATTATAATTTCCAGTGTACATAGAGACAAAGGACTTTACCCTTTTCAGGTATGCTCCTTCATGAAAGGAAAAAGTGTTGCAGGTTGCTCTTTCCAGTTTGACACTGTTCTGACTGAAACTTGGTGCCCAACTAACTGAATTAGCATATGCAATTATAAGAGCCTTTCACCAGGGTGATGGTTCATATGCATGAACAATGAAGTCAGCTGCCAGATCAGTGCACTTCAATGAAGCATTTCTGAACCTACATGTAAAAAGCACCTTGAGTTTCACCTGTGGCCTTGTCATTTTGGGATTTCTCTTTGCCTGCTTTTTGAAGTAGGGTCTCCCTCCTAATTTTGACAGTACATTTAGATTACTGCAGCTCTAGAGCTAACTGCAACTTAAGTGAAGATATTCTGCTTTTCCTTTGTTTACTGTTTCTTGACTGTTGATGTTTCAGCTGTCAGCATACACATAGCATGAATATATTTTTGCTTTCAAAGTTTTGAAAAGGAGATAGAAAGCTACTTCTGGTTTTATTTATTTATTTATTTATTTAAGTATGATATGGGATGACAAGTAGACTGTGTAAAAGTCAATCTGTGGTCAGCCACAGCTAAAACTGAAAACCTTATGGCTTCACTTTGTAGGTGGCCATGATAATCCTACTGAAATAAACTTTAATCGCTCTGTACTACTAGTAGAGACTAAACTATTGCTATTTCTATATTACTAGTGTTTGTATCAATGACATGAGTATAGTAATTCCACTCCCCAAATTTGGTAATCTGTTTGATAAACATTTCTGGAAGATTGCGAGCATGTATAAAAAATTTAAAAAGGTCACTTTCTCATATTTAGTGCTTTAAACTGTACAACTGAAAATTCTCATCAGTTTTAATTTTGACATTACTGTCTTGCCTGATACATTTCATTGTGGGGTGTCACTATTGAGTGTAATGGGTATTTCATTTAAACTTATGAATGCTATCTAAAATGAGAAAGTGGTTTTTATACAAATTATTTCCTGAATTTCTAAAATTAAAAAAAAGAAGTGTACACTTTTCCCAGTGTTTCAGTGAAATAAAATGGAGAAATGGTGACATTTAAAGTTTTTTCTTTGCTTGTTTGTTTCTCTTTGTTTTGTGGGTGCTTTTAGAGACATATTTTGCACATTTATGAACCACTTGGAATAAACTAAAACCTTTTTTCTTATTGACTTTACTAGAGCAAAACCTTATTTCATATGTTTACTTCATATTTTCAGTCTAGCCGAGAATCAGTGAGAGAAATCATGAGCAGTCTAAAAATTGTTTATCCTCATGCTTCTAATAGAGAACCACACAAGCAGTGAATTTTTCAAAATGAACAGGTTTATATAAAGTCTACATCCTTATTTGCAAACCTGATCACATAGAGAAAAGGTACTCTTGAGATTTTTTTTTTTTTTGCAGAGGTCATTCCTAACCACTTCCTTCAATGTCAGATTCAGACAGAAATCCAGCCTTTCAGAGTTAATTTCTAGCTTAGTGATTTCAGGTAATCGCCCAACCTTTTGATTTCAAATTTGCCTGTGGTATAGTTTGTCATAGCTGGGTCCTGATTTTAGAGGAAAGTTTTTGTGATTAGTCCCAAGATGCTGAAAATTGATGATTTTAACTTTGTCACCTCAAAGACTGTTGAAGTCAATTCCCCTTATCACAGCTAGTGTTGTATGATTAACTTCTTTGTACCAAGACATGGAAGCCTACCTATGGGAAAGGCTTTTTTTTTTTTCTGCCCACTATTTTACATTGGTGTAAATTTTAATAAGATTTCGAAGTTCCCTCCTTTCCTTATATCAGCCAAGTTGTGAATTTCCATTTTTCCATGATACGTCAGACTTATATATGACCCAGGGCAGAATTTGAGCATCTGAGATGGGATCCATACACAAACTGTCTGTGGCACTGCGTCACCTCAGATTTAGATTTCCTCTGCTACGTGTCCACTTCTGTTCAGAGTGGAGTTCTTGACATTACCAGTAAACTCCTACTAGCACACAAGGGGCCTAAACTAGATTCCTAAATCTCTGAGGTGACCATATGGCTGATGAAAAAATAATTTACTATTTAGTGATCTTGGTCATGTAGCAAACAACTGTAGGAGATCTGACAAGGAAAAAATAATCAAAATTGTTTAAGAGTCAAACAAATATCAAAAGGGAAAAAGTCCTACTACTCTCCTCTAGAACTTTTAGTGTGATTTCTTGCAGTTCTCTTGAGCAATGAAACTGTATCACTGACAATTAATAGTTCTTCCATACCTGTTTCCACCTGCTTCTGCAATTCCAGAATTTATTTTAACCCCCAGAGGCTATTGTGAAACAAAATTATTTTTAGTTGTATTTAATTTTAAAAAGTGTAAATAATTTCCAAGGGGAAAGTTGAAATCTCTTTACATAAATATAAAATAAAATAGAGATCTTAAAACATCAGATATTTCATGCTGCTGATAGATAACTTGTGTATCATGTTCGAAGCAGAAAGAAGCAGTTTTCTTGATTCTCGGTTTTATTTATTTGCGTCTTTTTCATTTTCATATGAAGTGTTGCTTTTCCTATAAGAAATTTGCTGTCTTGTCTTATGGAATGAATGCAGTAAATGCCTATCATTGTATCTCCCTTCACCCCTGCCTCTAGCCTCCTTTCTCCAAAGCTAAAGTATGCGCTTTTATTGGAAAATACCAGTTGCAAATTCTGATATTAAAGTAATAAAGATAATTGTCTAATTTCCACTGAAAGTATTAATAAAATATCCGGAAGCTTAAAGTAGGGTTGCAGTTTTCAGGGCATTTTTAATAATTAATGGCTTAGTGATAACACAGACAGTAGTGATGCAGACATCTCCATGATCTCAGCTTATAAAAGTGTTTTCTCTAGCAATCCTGAAGTATTGTTGTGTTGAACTGTGGGACAGACGGCTGAAATTTTTATTACATACCAAATGTAGAAAAAGAAAGATGGATGAAAAATTTAAGGGCATCATAAAATTGGTCCAGACACAATTCTGGCCAATTATATGTTGTCGTGTTCAACAGGAAAAAAAAAACAAAACAAAACAGATGGTAAGCTGTTAAACTGCTCAAAATATCATAAATATTAGTAGGTTACAGGTGTTATACCTCATATATATTATAGGATAACTTTGTAGCCATGCTTTTGTTTGTTTGTTTTAATTTGTGCTTTGTGCTTCTAACTTTTGTCAGATCAAGCTGGGCCTTCTGTGCCTCTTATAAGCAAAATTCAGACTGAGAATGCATTGAATTTTTTGGGATAGAGAATCTTGATTTAGGCACAAGTGAAAAGTTAGACCACTTGATCACTTCCTTGAAATGAAAATACCAAAAATGCCAGATAGGAGAAAACTCAACGGCTTTTGTTTTGCTACAACACAAATTGAAAAAGTGTCTTTGAAATAGAAGAATTCACATCTGGAGAAAAGAGATGGGCCAAATAAAATCCCAAACCATTTCAATAATTAGATTTTGGTGAAAAGAATAATGAAAACCTTTGTTTTATCCTTTTCTTTTCTGTCCTTACCATCTGCAGCTTTTTCAAAGTCTTAGTTTAGGTCTTATACTTCAGACTGAGATTGTGCTGATTGCAATTAAAAGAATAAATTAAAGAAAGACCATAAACTTAGCTAATTGCAGTCCTTAAATTACTATTAGTCTATAAAAATATTGTAAGGACAGACTCTTTTGTTCAGTGCTAACTTTCATAAACCTTGATTGTACCTACAAAATAAACAAAATGGAAGAAAATTGAAGTGCATGCACTTAAAGCTATGAAATTTTTCCAGAATGCTTTATACTAAATCAGCTATATAAATGGCAACATTATTTTTTACATATATTTAAAATTAATTTAGTTCTTCTTCTGTTATCCAGATTATAGTATTTGAACGGAATGGTATATATTATATTATGCATTAAAATAATTCTTCATTTTGTCTGGAAGCTAAGCAGTTATTAAGTTGTTGAAAAGCTCAGTTAAAGAATGAAACTCAAAATTAGCATTTTGGACCTCAAAGCAGCTAGATGAACATGCTCCTAAATATGTGTGCAAAAATAAATTGAAAGAGTTTGTTGTAAAACCATGCAAAAATATCACATAACAGGTAGAATAATTTCATCTAAGATCACTAAAAATATTAGGAATTGCCAACTGAATCAATCTGCACTCAGAAATATATGCAAACTTTAACTATAATATTTTGTACTGTTATAGGGCAGTACAGTGATGTTCTTAAAACCATAGTGCATGAAGTAGTGGGAGTAAGTGTAGAATTTAGCACACACTGAGGTCTCTTCAGCAATACTCTTGACCAGTAACTGGGGAAATAAGCTGATTTTTATCCTAGAAAAAATCCCATTTTTCTGAGCATCAGAGCATCACCTGCAGAGTGGGTCAGTGTGGAATGCCAGGGTGGGGTGGAGAGGAGTTCAAGTGGTACGAGTGTTGTGAAAACAAGAAATTACCAAATATTTGCAGCCTTGACTCTAGCAGGTACTTCCAGACACCTGGTGGGAGCCTGATTTGTCTTGTTCACTCCTGTAGTGAAAGGAGGCCAGGTAAGTTCTGGAGGCCAAATAGTTCTCTGCAATTTACATGGCAACTCCCTGTCTTACATGAAAATAACTTCAAGCTTGCTTTCTGTTTCTGTGTCATGTTGATACCTGCATTTTGATTATAGTATACCATGACAAGGCTGAAATCTGAATTATCAAAAGGTACAATACTTCAAGGCTGTGCTCTTTCCAATCCCTTTTTGTCAAGAAATCTGTATCATCTTTCTCATCTCCTGAACCACTCCTTTGCTGGAGCTGGTTACCTGCTGCTGATTTCTGATTGTAGTTGTGGTTTTCACTGCCATTTGCTGGATATGTTAAAACTACATAAACTTAATTTGTTTGTGCAGCTCATCTCTTAATATACCCTTTCATAAACCCAGTTAAACAAACATAATTTCAGGCTTTTGATCTCTTATCTTGTCTAATCCTAAATACTTTGTCTTCATATAAGTTTGGCAAAGATTTCTTTCAGTGGAGATTTCTTTCATTCTTAGTCTTGAATATTCCACTCCTTTGCTGCTGTTGTCATTCACTGTGATTTCTTTTTTAAAATTTCATTGAAGGTTGTCACATGACCATCCTGTTCTTTTCTCCTATTTGTAGTTCTTTGTGCACAAATATTGTGTTCTGAGATAGCACTACCTTTTAGAAACTGCTTTTTACATTATGCTGTTCTTTCTGCACTTGCAATTCTGCAGTGCTACACCCTTAAGAATGGATTGTTTGTCTTGTTTGCACAGGCTCAGTGGTATGCTTTTAGTGGAGAACATGCAATATTATACAAAAACCACATTTATTTCCCATATCTTGTACGGGACTGGCAGGTAACAAATGTGTACATAGTGTACATAGTCTCTCCAGTCTGCTCCAATCTGCTATTCCCTATTTACTGTAAATTATCTGAATGGGTTACCTTCATAATAAATGAATGGTGAAGTTAATACCTATAAGGTGGTTTAGAGAAACAGAAGAAAAAGTTCTTTTAAAGTTCTGGTGATTGTCACTTAATTGGCAATATTTGGCTAGATGCACTTTGTGATTCTCACTTGTGGCTGCCAAAGACACAGCTGGTTTTGCACCAATTCACGTGATTTCAGCACAAAGGGTTTATCCAAAAAGACTTGTTTGTTTTGCACTTAATCTTCAAAGTGTGAACATGGAATTTCCTGTGTAAGAGTGTGAGATCTGTGGTCCCTAAAACAAGGCTGCCCTGATATGAACTGAAGCCTCCCTGAATGCCTCAGCAATTTGCATCTCTGTAACTCTTTTACTACGTCTGCACAAAACTTTACTTCCTTCAGTATGTGGTTGCTGCCAAAGAAAAGGAAAGTAGAGGTACTTCAGATACCTCCTTGGCATTGCTGATGAAACAGCACTTGGCTGCGGCTTCTTCCTCCCAGTTGACTCAAAGGCTGTCAGCACTGCCTGTCAGCATTTCGGGGACAGCGGCTGTGTTTCAGCTTTGGCAGGTGTGTTGTAGTGACATTGTATCCAGCCAAACTGTGTCTCCCACTCCTCTGACTCTGTTGTGATTGCAGCTTGTCCTTGGACACAGCCATGTGCACAGCCAGGCTCTCTGGGTAGGCCGGGCTGATGGATGATTTTGGCTTGGCTGCACTTTAGCAAAGCTGTGGGGAAGAGGTACATGCAGCAGACTGCTGCTGTAGCTTTGTCATTTCTTTCTCTGCACTCTCTGCTGCAGGACTGACTCTTACATGCCAGCAGTGGCTGAGAGACTACTTCATAATTTTGCTTCAGAGCATTTTGTTTTGTTTTGTTTTATTTTGTGAGATGCATCTAGGCAACATTTAACAAAAGGACCCCAAACTTAGAGACTTGTTGCTTATAAATGTTTCTTATCATATCTTATCTATTCAATACAGAAAGATTTTTGTTTAAATGCAGAAGGATTTTTGTTTCAAGGATGAGGCACATGTTTTTCTGCTAATCTGCATTGAATCAGAGTACTGAAGAATTTTGGTCTGATAATATTTTTGTGCTGTGGTGTCTGATATGAAAAAAGTATCAGGTGATCAGGCAGCTGTTTTCAGATGTCTTGCAGCCAAAATCTTGACTTACCCATTCTTCACCTTTGTTGCTAATTAAGATGTTGCTGAAGAAATTCTAGAGAAATAACTCTCTTTAATAATTTGTATTCCCAGTTGACCCTTCTAAATGAAAAGTTTCTTTATATACATTGTATTTGCAGAAAGGAGCAATGAAATACTGGGTATGCCATCTGAAACAAATGCGGAAAACGAATAAAAGTATATAAAGGAAAGAAGGCTAGGCAAAACTTACTTTTCCAAGAGAAAAGAATCTTAAAAAGAAGGAGAGGTAAATGAGAAATGGCAAAATGTTGTATTGTAAAATGGGAATTTGTGACAACTAGCACAGCCACCATTGTTTCTGCAGATAAGAATTTCAGAGAGTTGCTCCAAAGATTGGTTAGGAAGCTAGCGTAAGAACTAGATTTTTAATTTTTTTTTTTTTTTTTTCAAAAAGATGGGGTTTTTTTTAGATTCCATCAGGACAGCAATGTAACTGTAATGCCAAATGTAGGAGGCATGTTTCAGGGAAAAATAAAGAGTGCAGGGATATGTTTCTAATGGTTAAAATTTTAGGAAGAAAAATTAACTTAAATATTTGTTGTTGACAGCTGAAATATTGTTGTCTGCTTCCTACCCAGTTATGCTCAAAATGAATACAAAGAGATTAAATGCTATCATAAAACTATAAAATGGAAAAATATCCCCCCCCCCCCCCCCCCCCCCCCCATTTCAAAGGGAATGCTATATTACCATGAATCAAAGCTGGTATAAGGAAATTATGGTGGAAGATGAAGTCTTCAGAGTTCATTTCCTTGAAAATAACGAGTGCCTACTCGTTGATCTGACTTTTTTTTTATATTGATGTTGTACAATAAGTCATGTTTTACAGTTTGGTAGTTGTGGCTCAGCACAAGAAAATTTTTTGATCCTCATTTGCCATTAATTAACAGTTGTGCGTATATTCCTTGAAAATATATTTTTGTATTAATGTATATTTTATGTCCTTTTCATTCTTTGATATTTTGTAGAATGTCAGTCTTCATTTTATTTAGCCTTAGTTGTTGCTTAGTGATGGAATTTTAGTTTTTAAAGCCTCTTCTAAGAGTGGATTACTTTGCTACATGTTTTAATGCCTTTCCTTAAATGTTTGCTTTTCTAAAAATAATTTGGAAGCCACTCCAGGTATTTTCCTAGAAAATAGTTAGAACACAGTGGTATTCAAATACATTTATTTCTTTGTGTTCATTACAGCCTTGTATGTGTATATAAAAGGTATGCTTGTTAAAGTTTGGCTGCTTTCATTTGCAGAAGGGTTTCTGTGCTTGAAAACCAGTCTGCTTTTTCAAGTGCATCAGGCACTGTAATAAAAGATGCTGAAACACAGCTTGTGGTGATGGTATCCCTTACTGCAAATGATACAAAAGTGGTGAAAACTACAGAGTAATGTATTTAAAAGCAAAGCAAAAAAGCAAAACTACTGAATATAGTTCCAGCTTATTTTCATAGTGGGCAACAGTGAGAACAATGAAGAAGTCAGAATGATGTAAACATAAACCATCAGCAATTGCTTCTGTTATAGAGGCAAACATTAAGGGATTTTCCTTACTAAGTTCATTATAAAGTTTGAGACTTTTAAAATTTGCCCTTTTTTTACAAAGAATAGCCTCCTGAACTTATCTGTACATGACATTTTCTGCATGCATTAGCCACTAAATTAACATCTTTTAATCAAAACAGACAACAAGAATAACTAATGAGTTCTCTTTGGATATAAGTTCTCTCTCTTCCTTATCAAGTGTGTTTTCCTTATCCATTCCTGTGAATATGATGTGTGTGTATATATATGTGTATCTATCTATCTATCTATCTATCTATCTATCTATCTATCTATCTATCTATCTATCTATCTATCTTACGACATTAAACTTTCATCAAGTAGATTCACATGTGTAAAAAGGACATAACAAGTGAATCAGAAGTAACATAAATCAATAAATGAAGTGATTCAGAAGTGTTCCTGAAAACAAAGTACTCAGAACTTTTAAAGTCTCAAGGCAAGTGATTTTGCCTGCCTCTGTATGGACAACTTCCCAGTCTCAAGGTTTCTCAGGGTTTCAAAGGGACAAAAAATATCCATAATCTCTCAAAGAAAGATGTAGATTCCACCTTGAAAATATATACAGTGAGTTATAGATGTTACAGAAAACCAGATTTTCTGCAGCTTCTGGTGTACAGAAGTCTGGATTTTATTTTTCAATGAGCTAGACCCTTAGCTAGTAAAGAAAAGCAGTTTAAAATGTACTTTGGCAGCTTTAGTATGCTCAAAATGTACACTTATTGCCATATCATATCAAACACATTTATAGCCTCTTTCACGCTAAACTTTTCTTAATGTGCTTTACAGAAACAGATCAACATATTAAAGAGACACTGTCAAGGCTGTTAGTCCTAAAAATTGACCTACTTTGACACCGGTCCCATACTGAAGCTCTTTTTGTTCTGTGTCCTTCTTCCTGGAAAACTGTTCTACACAAAGGCTAGATATAAAAACATACATTCAAATAAATTTTGTGTCAAAAAAGGGAATTCTAGAAAATATGATGTCTTGGAAAATTCTAACTTTATGATCTTTAGCAGTGTTTGTTTTTAAGGTGCAGGTGTAATTGCTGTCAATGTCAAGAGGAGATCCCAGTGCTAATATAATGTGTGACTCAGAGGGCTGAATATTTATGTCTGGGCAGGTTGATAGATACAGAAGTGACCAAGATCTATTGAAGCGCTGTGTGGAGTAAGAAGTCCATTCAACCTAAAAGTTTGTTCTGGCTCCTCAAACTTAATAGCCATCTTCCAAAAGATGGCTTGGATTTTCCTGGAGCAGGTATTCCCTGATTTCCTACAGATTAGGTACTATATTAAAATGAGTTACTAATTAACCATTTAAAGTTTTGGTAATGCCAGGAGCTTAGCTGTGTTGGTTCAGTAAAACTATAATGCAACTCATTGCATGCCAGGCTGTTAAAATAGCATCACAGACTACTGAATTTATTGCCATTATTATCTTGATAAAGTTCATACTTTTCTCTAGTTATTTATGTTCTTGGGAAACATTAATTTTAAAAAACCCATAACTTTGTTAAAAATTTCTGCAAAGAAATTCTGTAAGTGGGGTGGTACCCAAGCAATTCTGGCTTGCACATGAAAACCTAGCTCATGCTGATTGCTAATTGTCGATTAGTTCGTAATGACAGGCATTCTGATGTACAGAGCAGAGATGCTTTTAAATGCAACATGTACTGATCCAAGATGTGGAAATGCATTTCAAAATCCAAAATTCATATTTCTATTCTGGGGAATTCAGTTAAAAAAATCCAATTCTGAGTACATGCCTGCACATGACTGACATCCCCTCTCTATTTGGATTGGCTAGTAATATTAAGAAAAGAAATAATTCAAAACTGATGTTTTCATGACAACAGACCTGTTGTTTTTACAGGGAAGCTGACATTTGTGAAGTCTTGTGCCAAATTCCATGCCAAGTCCCACATTTCCCAGGAGGTGTGATCTGGCAGTGGTTTTGCTGGATCTATAACAAAAAGAGAATTTAACATCCTCCTGCAAATAATTTGCAAGCCAATGCTACTGGGAAGCAGGCGAGCAGTACGTATTCATCTGCATTAACTGGTTTAATGTATTTGATAGAGAAATATTTTATTCTGCTTTTTAGTCATACTGCTTCTCTATCACCCCTGTGTATCTTGCAGAAAGACTTACGTTTTGTTTCAAAAATCAAGTTCAAAGAAATACAACAGCATTGCTATTTATTCTGCTACAGTATTTCTTCAGTGGTTCAATATCTAATAATGCTTCATGGTACTAATATTTGGGGATTTGGCTGTCATCAGAAATGAAGTTCTTACTGTAACAGAGATAGCATATTGAGAAGGTTATAGACTTGCACTTCATTTTGTAATGTCAGAAAAATTTGCTATGTTTGATTTTTTTCCTTTGCTCTCTTCTTTGGGGAATTAATTTCTACAACAAATGGACATTACTGTTGGATTTCAGAACTGATTCTGTGCAGTTTTCATGGACGCCTCTGGCTAGCTGAAGGCTGCCATCGTATAACTGATGCTACCGGGCATGCTACTTGGTTGGTCTGAACTCCCATTTTCCCCCTTCCCCTCAGGAAAATTCACCGAAGTTTGTATCCCTCCTGGCTAACCCTGTAGCTGTCTTAATAACCTGAAGCCTGTCTCCAGGCTACCTGTCTTGGTGCTTTCTCATCCTCTGTCTTGCAAACCCAAAAGTAGTTAATGTGACTTCAGCAGAGGGTCAGGATTACCCGCTGTCGGCTCTCTTCAGTGTTTCTGAGCTGCCTTTGGTCCTAACAGAGGCCTCTAGCAAAAGATGTGCCTGCTCTTTGCATGCTTCTTCTGACAGTTCTTCTGTGTCCACCTGGAGTATTGCTTATCACAGGGAAAGGGGAAAATGATCAATACAGGGTTCAGATATAGTTACAGACCAAATATTTAATGCAAACCCAGCACTTCACTTAGTTTATCTCAGCATGAATAGAGTTGTGTGACTGTTTATGGCACAAATGAGCATCAATATATTACTTAGCTCTTGTTACCACTTCTTTGAAAACCCTGGTGTATAGTCTCCATCATTTTCAGCACTTTATAATAAATTGGTAACTGAACAATTACTCAAAACTCAAATAACTGAAGGGCATTTTTTGGAGATCTGTTTACAGTTTTTTTCCATTTATTATCTTTCATTTTTGTAATTCTCTATAAGTACTATTGCTATTATCATTTTTGTCTATACTCTGATTTCTCCTACTTTTTTCAAGATTTTCCAGAAAAACACTCTTTCTTCTTCCACATGTCCATAAGCTGTTTTGTAACCCCAATACTCTGCATGTGAACTTTTATGTATGTCTCATCTGTATTATATTTCTTAAGAAACCTCATGTCTGCAATTTAACTTTTTTTTCCTATCCTTTCAGACTATTTTGTTCTTCAGCGATTGCAAAAGTTAATAATTCTATAAAACATTATCTCTAAGAAATCTGTAGTAGGGCAGAAGAGAGCAGGCTGTTTGGGTTCAAACTTTGGTCTCTGGGTGTTGGGAAAATCATTGCTGCCATCAGCCCCACAACTCTATGATCATGTGGGACCCTGTCACACCAACTTCCCTCAGCTACTGGTTCTCAAAACTGATCTCTACTGGGGAACCACAAGGTGTTTCACAAGGCAAGATATTTGCTTGTAGATTAAAAAAAAACAAAACAAAACAAAACAAAAAAACACCTTAAAACCAGGGAATAGTTAAGTTTGAAGGGAACTTTGGAAATTGCCTGGTGTAACATCCTGCTCAGGGTGTATTTAACTTCAAGGTTATCTATATATGTTTCTTCTCATGTTCTTCATATTTCTTGATTATATATACAGTTTATATGTGTAGTGTTTTACATATATATATTGTTTATCGTACAGGTCTGTTCCAGAAAGATGTAAGAATGCAGCCATACACTTCTAATGTACGTGCATACATTGACACACTTTTCAAACCATGGTGCATGAAACTATGAAATATAATTTAATATAATATAAATAAATTATTGGTTAACTCAGACTGTGAAAAATTATTACAGTAATTCTGAATGTTACTGCTTTAACTAAGACTTTTCAGCTTATTTAGGCAATTTCCCTGCTCATTTCATGGCCTGAGGTCAATGTCCTTTACCTCAAAAGATTTACAAAATGTAGGGAACTACATTTAATTACTTGTGTGTTATTTTTTCCTAATGCTTTCTGAGATTCATCAGTTAGTAATGATACTTCTCTTGTATTCTGTTTACTAATTTCTTATTTTAACTTTTTTTCAGTTCCAGGTTGACCTCTGCCTTGCTGCTAGAACCTGTTGCTTGTAAAACTAGAACACAAGATATCTTATTTGTCTCTGTTATTTTTGGCTTATGGAATGCCTGATCTTCCTCTGCTTTTTGTCTTAAGGTAAACACTTTGCTGATTTAGTTTAATTTCTGTATTATATTTCCTTATTCACTTGTCTCAGTTTTAATGCCCTTTTTACAGATAGACTGAAATATGTGTTCTCCTGAAGTGGTCAGGGTGCGGTGTCTCTGCCACAAACATATTTGGAAGGATTCCTAGGAAAAGATATAATATTCTCAGGAGTAGGAGAGAAAGAAATGGCAATATATTTGCAGTGATTCTAGATGAGGTATGCTTGCTTCTCTTCATGTACTTCCAGTAGAGAGAATTTCTGTTGATGTTCCAATAGAAAAAGAAAGTGTTGTTCCAAGCACGCCATTCAAAGACAGATGTTTCTCCTTCAGTAAAAGGGGTCTGGTGGCCCTCTGTGACAGCAATGATATAAAAATGCTATTTATTTGATTTTTAATGAAAGCATCAAGTACTTATTTCACATCTACTCAAAAAGAAGAGCTGTCGTACTTTTTCTGTCCTGTGTATTCACAAGGAAATACAACTGCATTGTTCTGAGGTCTGACTCTGCACTTTTGCCTAATCAGAGCAATTTTCCTGCTTGTCATGCATAACATTACTACAGCTCCAAGCAATTAATTGGATAGTTCTGTACTAAGATATCCACAAACTGAAGACTTGTGGAGCATAATAGATGAGCTGTCTGCATCAGAACTGCAGCCCTAAAGATGACAACCTGCAACGTCCAGCAAAATTTCTTTCTTGAGTGGCAGTCCTTATTGCTGACATATATTTGATGTATGCTAAGCATATCCATTGCATGTCAGTTTACAGACCTTTAATTCTGCAGACTTTTCAAATTTGTTTTGAAATTCTCAGTACGACTTTTAGGATAAAGCCTCATAGACTGAGATCCTGCACAGCTCTGCTCGAGGATTACAACCTCATTATAAACCTCATTTTGTAAAAAAGTGGAGTCTGGGTGCCTTTGACAAAGTTTTCTTGACTTATCATGAAATGTGTTATGCACTGACTGGCTGTCATTCTCAGCTTGAAGGAGCTGATTTTGTTTAAAGCACAACGTAATTGTTTTGGTAGGGAGAGGTAACAGATAGCACATAAGTAATGATGAAGAATGTGATATAAAATTATCCAAAGTGTAAGGTTTAATGTATCTAATAGCTAAGAGTTTCAATGTAAGAAGCTTATGGCAAAAATCTTTGTCTAAAGATTTCTACAGCTACTTAATAGAAAATGGTCTATCACTGTAGTACCTGCTTGTATATTGTTGGCCTTTGAATCATGGACAGGAGTGAAAACATGTCAAAAAATATGAGCAACTGAACCAAGCAAACTCAATTGGTGTGTACTCTTATTCCAAAAGTGCCAAAACCAAGTGTGGGGCATAAAAAAATTACTAATCCAGATTGTGCACAATTGTTGTTATTTGAATAATCTTTTTTATTAAAACTTCTCCTTTGAAAGCCAGCTAGCCTTATAAAAACTTGATGAAAATACACATTCTGGAGATGATAAAGAAGTGTGTTGACTAACTTGGAGATCAGGGAAGGCCAAAATTACAGATCTGTTCATATGCATTACTTCTTAGTCTTTAGTTAAGTTTGATTATGCAGATTAAGATTCTATACTTCCATTATAATGAGTGGTAACTTTCTCTGTCTTCTCTCATGAGTTACATAAAATGGGTAAAAATGATGTAACTTTCCAATGAGTATTATGAGATCTGCTTTCAGATTTAGGTATGATAGATTGCTTTCATGTTCTCCCACTAACTTTTTCAGGTCATAATATCACATATTTTTTATTGTAAACAATTTCTATGATAACAGTTATAGTTTTCCTAATTAATACTTCCATCTCATAGCATCTTTTAAATTTTGTAGTTATTTCAGCTTCAATAGTTAAACAGCCATGAATATATTTTGGATGCCTATACTACGACTTCTTTAATTCTTAGATCTGTGGGGTGTTGTACAATTGCTCAGTATTGTGAGCTTTCTATCCACATGCTTCACATAATTGATTCAAATCATGTTCAGGACAGACTACAGCAATTTAAGGAGCAACATGAACTTGGAGTTGTTAGCTTACTACTTTCTCCCCTTTTGTCCAGACTGGTCATGGCTGTTCCAGGATAAATGGGATTGGGCTGTGGCCAAGTAGATTCTGACAGTGTAGAAAAGAATCTAGCTGGACTGCTGAAGTTCTGCCCAGAGAACTTAGAGCTTGCCAACATCCTGCTGTAATTTCTGAGTCAGGTAATATCCTTTCCATAACAGCCATTTGGGAACAAAAAATCTTTTGAAACTCTTGATTGAGGGCAGCCATTGTCACTTTAAGTAAAGTTCCTCTCAGCAATTAACAAATTGAGTGGTTTTGGTAGTGCCAGGGCTTTACACTCATGTTTTTAAGAATTATGATGGTATTTGCTGTCATCCAGGAGGAGCAAAAATGAGAAAGTGTTAAGAAAATTTTTTTTTCTTTATTTTATGAATTAGATGCATCAACCAACAACAACAACAACAACAAAAAAGCTTAAAAGCAAAAAAAACAACAAAGCATACATAAAAATAATAAACATTAAGGGTGAAACCTGTTTTGGAATAGAAGAAAAGCTGCAAATCCTACGTGCAAGGACTATATTTGTTGGGGGAAAGATGTGGGCAGCCTTATTATTTGAGGGGATTTGCTGGCATGAAGTTTAAAGGAAGAGCTAAAAAGGGAGAAGCTCCACCATGTCAGGCTTCAGTAGTACAATGATAAGCAGCCTTTGTTGCCATTACTGTAAATGTACATACCTAAAATGCAGTTAATAGTAAAGACAAAGATTTCCATTCTGTATTAAATTATAGAACTAGTGCTTTTTTGAGGGGTGACCTTCCCCTTGCTGGTGTCACCTAATCCTTTGCCTTTGCACATTGTCATAAACTACATTTTTCTCCTTCTTCTTTGCTCTGGCAGTATTTGTCATACATCATTTTTCTGCCCCTGCTTCACAGGAATAGGGGTTCAATCAATTTGCTATTTTTACTTGTGCACATTGTCCTCATCCAGTCACTCTCTAGCACCTGACACTTTGCTTTTCCCCTTCCCCTTCCCTGTCTCTCTTTTGTAAAGGACTGCATTGTGTTTTGTACCCTAATCCTTTCAAAACGCTGTGTACCTTTCTAAACGACGGCAACCTTCTGACAAGGCAAGAAGATGAGAAAGGTGGAAGCCGTATCAGGAGGACCTGCTATGTTTGCTGTGACAACAGGGGAGGAACACACTGACTTTCTCCGTTTAGGTCTGAAAGCACCTCTGCTATGTTTCTGACAGAGAGGGAGGGAAGGTGGGGACCTGAACTGCTGGTCCTCTTCTGTGCTGCCACTCAGCCCAGCCCTCATCGCTCTCCCTCCCTCCCCTTCCTTCCCTCTGTCTCTTCCTTCTGTCTTCGTAACAGCTGAAGAAAGGGTAAAATAGAGAAGGTTTTTCTGAGGATTATGCAATTCATACCAAAATAGGAGAATTACACTTTCCTGACTGAAAAAGCAGTGAGACTAAGAGAAGCTAATTTGTGTCTATGTGTGTCACAGGCACTGTGTTCCTGGATTCCAGCCTGGATCATTTGTTATTTTAGTCCTGAATTCACTTTAAAGAAAATGAAGCTTTTTTTTTTTTTCTTTTTGCCTGGTAAGGTCCTCATTTACATGAACCTGTCAAGTGTTATGACATTTAATGTTAAATAATGCCACTTTCATTATTTTGCTATGGGTCTACTGCACTCTGGAAGAACCACTGGCATGAAACATAAATGTTTCTGATGGTACTGTCATAACCAGGGACACGGGAAGAAACTCAGCTAAGAAGCCTGTTACAGGAACCACCAGAAGGGCAGACACTTTGCTGTCTCTGTCACTCCCTTCTTATGGGGCAATACTCCAACCATTTGAACTTGCATTGTTATAATGTTCTCTAACTCAAAATCATACTTTTGCCAACAGTGGTAACTACAGAAAATAAAGCTTAAGCTGAAGTGCTCAGCTAGTCTATAGATGTTATTGCTAGAGGAGCAGGAGACAAGGTTCAAGACTAAATGGCAAATCATAATCTCAAGGATTTTATTCAACCTGCAAAGTGACAAAGGGGAAATTTGAGTGTAATTTTTTGATGCCAGAATTTAAATCATATGAAAAATGAAATATATGAAGTACATGCAAACCTGTATGCTGATAAATTTAGGTACAGTTTTCTGACTGTTATCATAAGATTTTAATAAAGTCTTCTCACACTGTGTTACTTTTTTTCTGCACTGTTCAGTCTGAAACTTTTGGTGCTGGAATACATTGGGAGGTACAACATATCACGTTCATTCTGAAAAGTAATGCATATGCAATAAGTTGTGAATTAAAAACCCTGACAGCTTTCTTGTGATGGATAAGTAATTTAATCTGTTTCATCTTACAGAAAGAGATGAGACAGGAGGATGGTTGGCAAAGTTTTTTTTTCTCTTATTTCTTTATTCACTCTAGTACATGTACTAAACCATAAGAGAGAGACCATCCTCATAAAATTCCAGCTCAGGTTTGAAATCCAGGTGTCCTGAATAAGCATAAAATTTTGTGTGCTCCCTTCTAAAGAAAAAGTTCAAAAGACTTAGGGGTTTTGTGTAATTGGGATAAGCAACAAGATTTCATGCTTATCCAAATAGTACCAAACCTCTCAGTCTTTGAACTTTTCCTTAGAAGGGAGCACTAAGGACTAGTTATAGAGATGGGAAGAGGGGTTCAAGGAAAAAGAAAGTATAGGGAAAAGAGAAGGGGTAGCTATGTGTGTCTCTGTTTATCTCTGTGTGAATATGGAAGCGTCTTTTGCAGTGGTAAGGAAGATTTACTTTGAACGCACAGAAAAGAAAAAGATAATTAAAGTATTGCATGTACAGTTCAGCATTGTGTACAGAATTAAACTTTTAGGTCCAGCCTTTGGAAGGAGCTTAACTTATGTTGCAGCGCATGCATATTCTTGGTAAGTTTATCAAAGTGTTTGAAAATCAGTCCATATATATCACAATAGACTGGGATCCAGCTTCAAATTCTGCTATAAAAATAGATATGAAAATTACAAAGTGATAACCTAATTTTCTTCCTTGCATTTAAAAAAAACAAGTACTGGTAAAAAGTGCTGGTAAAAATAACTGCAGCCAAGGATTGCTTGGCCTTTAGTGTATTTCTCACAAATGCAGATTATTTCGATGAAATATAGGCTTGATGACTGTTAATCAGAACAGAATTTATAATAAAGTTGTTAAATGCTCATGTTTACAGTGGCTATAGCAGTAATTTCAAGACAGGATGTAACAAGAAATAAAAAAGTAATAGAGTTAAAATTACTCTTAAAAGGCGAACATATATCAGAATGAACCATGGCTGCTTTTCTGAGCTCTTTATTACTTTGCTAATCAATCTGGAAGGTATAATGGAAACTCTATCTTCTATGGGCTGAATGAGAATAATGAATGTAACTCAGAAATTTGAATCTATAATTTAACTGAATGCTCATTTAACTGACTTGAAAAGTCTTTTCCCACTAAATATTTGTTCACAACTACCCCTATTAATGCCATTCATTAGTGCTATGGGTTAGTGCCATCCATTAAGTATTCACTGAGAATCTAATTCTGATTTCCTTTATTTGGATAACAAATGATTTGGATTCAGTGGTGAGAAACTTAGGTACCCTTAATTTTCAAAACAGCTTATATTTTTGAGGCTGTATTAAAGGCATGCTAGGTGTTGTCAAGTCTAAATCTATGTCAAATCAGAGAATTCTTAAATTAAAACTCACAAATATAAACTTAAATCTAGAGAAGCTGACAGATTCATATGACATTGTAAATTACCATCATAGGAAAAAGCCTCTGGCTTTAAACTGCTTTAAAGCATGGATAGTCTAAGTTATCTTTTTTTTGTATTGCTATGGCGAAATAATTTAACTGACTGTATTTGCATGTCTTGTACTTACTGATTTAAAAATGCCAAGGTTTGTGAGTTGAAACTTACTGAAATGTAAGAGTTTACCATATATATGTTAGACTAACTGTGCCATCAACTCAGTAAATTAGCTGAGGTAACATAACTTCAGTTGTCTTGAGCATTGCAGGATCAAACTGTGCCTGAGAAACTCAGGAAATCAATTGCAAACAACCTTTAGGAGGCTGTGTCTAGGCTGGTTCTGGTATTAGTGCTGCATAGTGCAATATATACTTACATCTCTCTTCAGTAATGAGTGCATCTGCAGGGGAAATACACTCTTATACATGGATTTTTAAAGGAGTTTAAGGTACTTAAACACATAAATGTTATTAGAATTCAATCAAGTTTGGATTCTTATCTGCACAAGGATTTAAAAATTATTATTATTTTTTCAATACCTGCAATTTAGGTAGCCATTGTTGGTCAACCAAAGTATCATTCTTTTTTCATTTATGATGGTGGGTTGTGAATGATGTCAGTCAGAGTATCACGTAAGCTTCATATGAAGGCTCAATACATGAATCAATTTATGTTCCAGCTTCTCAGAATGAAGCAGGACAAATTTCATCCTTTTTCTGACTACATGGCATTGTTATAAGTATTACTACAAATCTTTAAATGATCTATAAATTGAATATAATGTGACATCTTGCTTTGCTTTTAAAATTTCGTCAATTTCTGAAAGTGAGAGAATTGTTATGAACAATTCCCTACTGGAACCTTGCATTTTTACCCAGTCGGTCTCTGTCACAAAGTTTATGTCTTTTGTAGTGGACCAGTGATGTGAACTTGCTGTAAATTCTCTCTAATTTGGAAGGTACTCCACCACCAAGGGTGGACTGAAGACAAGAAAGTCCTTGATCCAATCAACTAAGTCAGTTGACCAAAAGTACTGAAAGGTTCTTCTTTAGTGCACTGATTTGAGGTTTGATTCAATTGCCTAGAAAAGGCCTCTCTTGTCATTGCAGACAAGCTAAGGTATCCCAACCTGCTTTTTGCTGCCATTCCAGAAAGATTTAACTTTCCCACAGGACCTGTGTCATATCTGCCTTACAAACATTCCAAATAGCCCAAACAGCTCTAGATGCCTGTGTTTAGACAACTGATTTGAGACATCTGTCTCCACTGACAGAAGCTTATATGCTCACTCACTAAATATAGACTGCTAAATTTAAATCAACAAAGGAATCCCACCCAAAATGTCATGGCAATGAGTGTTTACTTCAGCTATTAAATGGTTAATGTATGTCTGAGGCAGATAATCAACAAAGCCACTGACTTACAAAATAAATGGCATATTGAATTAATACATGAAAAAATCTTCTAATGTAAATAAAGAAAGGTCTCGGTGAATAAATCAAAAATATCAGCCCTGTTGAAACAAGGCTCAGGCATCACTGACTAAAATTCTGTACTGCTTCACAACTCACAAAATAACATCAACAAGAATCTGCAAATACTTTTTATATATAAGAAAGCTTACCTTTTGGGTGATTCTTTCACTTAAGTGCTGAAATTTTGAGAGGAAATTAGGATGTCAGTTATTACAGGATTTGGGGTAAAATTAATTTGTGGATTTAGCTGTTTCTTGAATCCCATTTTTTTCTTAATAAAAATTGTTCTTATTTAGATGATCACAATAGAGGGTCAAAATTCTTGACCACATGCAGTTGGTCTTGCTTCAATTCACTTAAATAGTATAACTATACAGTAAATAACTGCACTTAGGATTGAGAGGGAATCATACCAGGTATTTCACCTTCTCTTCATTGTTCCTCCCAAACTGTACATGGTGAAGACAAACCTTTCAGCTGAAAGAAGTTAAGTGTGTTGCTTCACAATTTTTTTTGTCGTACAGTTCATTGTCATTTCTAGTTGCTATTTGTTGTTTGATATAGTAAGAGGAACCAGGCAAACCTGAGGCTGTTCTAGACACTGTGGAATAAATGTAATTCCCTGTCTAAATAAGACATGACCTTAGTACAGAAAATAAGACAAATAATGGCAAGAAGGATACCACAGAATACTTCCACTTGGTGGTAGTATTTGAGGGTCATTCCATCTCCTCAATGAAAAAGCCTTATTTTCTTTTGTTTTGTTGTTCAGGAATGATTAGCTGAAGGGAAAGAAGTAGCATGAGAAAGGAGGCAGGAAGTGGAATAGGTTAGAAGAGAAGAGGGAAGGGATCTTTTATATAATTTTCCTCCAGGCTACTTGGCAGTCTTTGGTTTAGGGTTTTTTTTTCAAATTCGTGCTAAAGCGTAAAGTATTTTGCAGGAGTTTTCTTGTTTCGTAACAGTTTCAGGGAACTTTGAACATCTTTCTCCACCATCTTGCCACTGAATCCTCATACTTCCTTGTAGTTGTTTGTGGAAGCATCAAAGAAACGGTTGCAGCAATGCTTTTATTTTTCTCCATAGTGCTTCTGCCAGAAATCATCTGGGTTTCTTCCTATATTGTTTTGGAATGGAGTGTGCATGTGGGACATAAGCTATTAGCTGTAACAGTCCAGTAGTCTATTTTACTAATATTTTACTTTGTCTATCTGAGTCTCCCTTTTTTTTTTTTTCCAAAAGCTTGAAGACTCTGTGAGATAGAACCTCTCTGTATTTCAGTATTGGGCTCCCCTCTCACAAGACAGTGCTTGCATGGAACGCTGCTGTGAGACATCTGCTGTGGTACAGATAAGGTGTTAAAATAGCATCTATGTAGGTATTTCCACTCAGGTAGGAATACTGTACTTCCATGGTTGATTTGCACATCTTCTAAATAAGAATGCCACATCAAATTGCGCTGTCTTGCTGAAAATGTATTCCTATAGGAGTAGCAGCTCCTTGCATTACTTCTAACAATGGATAATTATTTAATTATTTTCCCGCTTTGGTGGGGTTTACAGACAACCATGTCAGTCACAACGTATTCAGAAGAAAAAGTGAAAAGGAGGATGATAAGGTGTAAGAAGGGTAGATTTGTAGTCAGAGTAGGGTATCTGGGAGTTTACACAAGTCTAGTCTGCTGAGAAACAGAAATTTGTTTCTTTGTCACTAAGATGTGCTGGACACTGCCTTACTTTTGTTTCACTTATATTTCATCCATTTTTCTCTCTGGATGTGTGAGAAAACTTAGAGTGACCTGATAAATAAAATGAAGATGCATTGATCTCCCAATAATTGCTTGTCTTCTGTGAATGTTCCGCATATTGAGGGGTTTTTTCCTTCAGTGAAATTATGCTGAATTTTAATGTGTTTTCCTGAGATGAGGCTGAATTATGTGTACTGGCAGAAGGGGTAGTATCTGCCTGTATCAGAATAATATTCAAGATGGAAGGTTATGTTCAAATGAACCTACATAGCTGTCTAACTGTATTAACATTCTCCTTCAGCCACATTGTGGATTGTTCTAATGAGAAATGCAAACATTATTTTAAATCATATGTAAAATATATTACAAGTTATCGTTATTATCCAGATTAATGCTTTCCAATGTATTAAATAAGCTGAGCCATATTACAGGCAAGTCAATGATTATATATCCTATGAAATGGATTGAGTCCTTCTCCTCTTGTTCTAAGTCCAGTAGATGTAGCAAGAAGCTAAACCATTTTCTAGCTTTTGCAGGTTGGTAGTAGCTCCTAAAGATTTGCAAAACATCTGGGCCTTGAAGTTGCTAGCACTCAGAAAGTTATGGGAGTTTCAGATGAGTTGCAAAGAGATTTGCAAAGTTTGCAAGAGCTTGCAAGAATTTACACTTTTAATAACCTCTATTTTTTTCTTGTTCATTTGATTGTTTTTATTAACTTTCCAATCTCCTGGCTCCCAAGTATGAAACTGATTAGTGACCTGGCCTTACAAGTTTATGCCCTGAAGACAGCATTTCCAGTAACACAGATCTTCTAGTAGTTTCTAGCAAGCCTCACTGATAACTTTATGTTAATTTTAATGAAGTCTAAAGCCACAAATCCAAAATTCTTTGCTTCTGTATTATTTTAGATCTGAATCTCCTTGAGATTATTTTTTTTTCCTTTGCTGCCATTGGCAGATGAGCTAATATCCCTTCGAAGCAAGCAAAGCACATAATTACTCACATGAAAAGCAAGCTCTTTGGGAGAATTCTCAGCTAAACCCACCCCTTAGAGGAAGATAGGAAGGGCACTGGCAATTAGATAAGCTGCATTTCAGACATGAACAAACACATTTATCAGATAATTACTAGATACTTTTCTGTGTATTTCTGGCACCAATATCCAAAAGCAGCGCTAAGGCAGGTAAGCTCATCTGCTGAGAAAAGCCCTGTGGCGGCAACAGACTGCAAACTTGAGAGAAATGTCCTGTATCGTATTCCTTGCATGCTTCAGACACCCAGTGTTCTTTGTTGTGAGTCTTCAGCCAGTGTCATCTATTCTTCTCCCCTAAACCGAAAGGCAAGAACAGTACATACAAAGAGCAGCCCCCTGTGAGCTGTCTGCCTCTCACAGGGGAGAAAGCCCACCTTAAAAAACCTGAGTGAGGTATTTTGGGCTGAGTGAGGTGAGGCAGCAGAGATGCTGAGCAAAATTATCCAGAAATAAATTCTTCCAATTTCTTCTTGGAAATGGGAACTGGGTGCACAAACAAGCAAGCTCAACAGTTTTATTTTGGCAGAAGTTAGTGGATCAGAGAATTTGCTACTGAGCTGGATGGCTCCAGTGTGTAGTGATCTCTGGAGGTCCGTGGATTTCTCTCTGGACTACAGGGGGCATTTAGAAGCAAGTCCTGTAATGCTTGTTTAAGGACAGAGGACAGCTAATTTGTTCCTAATGGTGGGAATGTTCTGACAGACAGAGTAGATAATGAAAGAGATGCTGTGTTCTCTTTACCAATAATTAAAAGTATAAATTATACTGCAAAGTCCTTGCAATTTCTGTGTTCATACAAGTACATAAATGTACATATAGATGTGCACTCATCTATATATAAAGATTACATATGAGAAGTCCTAGTCACTTATTTTCATAAATTAGAGAATGATCCTTTTTATGATCAAAAATGCTAAAATATTGCACTAGTAAGTGACAGAACAATATAAGGTTTTCATTCAATAAATAAAGCATTCCAGCCTAGTCAATATTATTGTGATTAATTTTCTTTTTCAAAATACTCGTGATTTCAAAAAGCACTAGTGATATGTCAAGAAAGAAGTTTATGAACAACTTTAAATAGCATATGGAAATGTTCTTCCCACAGTGAGTTATATGCTTGTAAAATGTATTAAAAACATTTCTCAATGATCCAAATAATAAACCACAATCTTCTGAAATTTTTAATGTAGTCTCCAGTGTTACTGGCTTTTTACCTCTGAACCTCTCTGGCATATATTTGTGTAAACATGCAGATTATACAATATATAGAATACATGATTACCTATTAGCATACAGCTCCAAGTTGTTTTTGACATATGAAATTAAATGCATTTTTTCCATAAGTACAGATACAATATTTTAAAAAATATTCCAATAATGATTTTAATAATTTTTAATAATTATTTTAAATATTTTTATTCTAATTCAGAATAAACTCTGTGCTTAAAGGGTAAGAATTTCAAAAATAATGGTGATAACTTTTTCTCTACTAGTTCTATGATATACACTCAACATACTATGTAAAGTGTATTGTGATAGATAGGACTCTGTCATATATTAATCTGCAAATATTCCTCCAAAATGCCATAGAAATATATTTATTTATTCAACAAGATTTTAGAGTATCTCAGCATGTCTGATTTTAATCTTCTCTCATATGAAAATTGCCAATCACAGGTTGCACAAAAATGAAGGATGGTTGTAATTTTGGCACTGCTGCCAAGAATAATTTCCTCCAGAAATCAACTTTCAAAAGTCTTTGTTTCATAAGTTGGGCATTAAATGAAACTTTGTAGTTCTGAAGCACTAGAATCTATCCCATGTGTGCTGCTGTGGTTTCAACAGCTGTATAGGAAACACAATAGAACTATTTTGCTCACAGGGAAGTTAAATTCATTAACGTTTGTAAGACATTCTGAGAGCCACACACAGAAGCTAGTATGTAAGTATCCATGTATGAAAGCAATGACTATTACTCTAGTTGTGTGGCTTTATATATAATATAACATAAAACTGTTTTACTCAGACCAATCAAAGAAATAAGGATTATCTAGAATGTTATGGAAACTTTAATGGTGTTGGGAGAGACCCATTAACTTCTTTGCATGCATTTATACAGCAGTTTTAGTGCATCATTTCTTTATTCTGAATTTTTATTTTCATTTTGGAATTGAGATCACAAGAATTTATAAAATACCTACATCTAGATCTCTATTCAGAGTAGTATTTGTTTAATGTAAAGTTAGCTATCTGAAAGCTAGACGCCTAAATGCACTAGCCATTTATATTTTCTCTATAATCAGTAGAGAGAAACATGCATCTCCTGAGGGCAGTTCTTCCTTGGTATACATCAAAAATAGGTGGGATGAAACACCCTCTGGAGATGTCTATCTGCATCCATTAACCCTAGAGGGAGCTTATTTTAGATTAGCTTTATCTATCTAGAAGTTAAATATCTAAGAGTGCTAAGACTCTCCCTTACTGCTCCACTAATGAAAGACGCTGCCAACCCCTCCAATAATTAAAAATAAAAAAGAGGGAATGAGACCCTAACCCTGCTATAATCAGTGACTCCACAAACTTCAGCAAGCCCAGCACTTCTGCTGCCAGTTTCAAGTCTGTTTATGTGTGTGCAAAATACCCAACTTCAATCCAGTCTTTTTTCCCCTTGAATAAAGGCTGTGATTTTATAAAGGTATTTACCATCTCAGCAAGCTTCTGCAGCCACAACATACTAATTCTGTGAAGAGCTATAATCTATGTAATGCTTGACTTTCCTAAAGTGAGTGTTTATTTACTGCATTTAATTCTTTGGTTATACAGTTCAAGCAAATTCCTAAATATTTTATGCCTTTGTTCAGGTATTTAAAGTACTGATAGTATTTCAAATGAAGGCAAGAGTAAAAACAGGAGGCAAATAGAGGTTACTTCAGCTGTCTTTAGGCAGAGACTGGGCATGAGTAGAAGATGGCACCTGCTCTGCTGCAGTAAAAAAAAATAATATTACCACCCTATGTATGAAAAAACTAAGTTATTTGTTCCTTATCTTAAAGCTGACAAATTTAGTTTGCCTGTTTTACTGAGGAACTTTGGGCCGGTCCACCTATGGAAACTACTTTGCCTTCTAAAAATCTGCATCTGTGAAGGCAGGAGCAGACAGCCTTGACTGACTTATGGGTGTCACAGACAATGGCTGGACAAACTAGGAGTTAATAGACTTCTACAGTAGTGGCTTCTCTATCTGATTTTTAGAGAAATATTTATGCCTTTGCACATTTAGTCAGCACAGATCACTTCTTATATTAAAGGATATCTCTAAAATGGGAAATAGTCTTAAAACACAGCAAATAGTAATGTTGGATGAAACATGAATTACTTAGATAATAATTAGAAGTTTAGAGATGAAATTCAGAGAAGTTATTGCGCAGGTGGTAAATACCAGCCTCAAGAAAAAAATTGCCACAGGAAGAGATACACCCATTATTTCCAAAGAAAGACATTATCCAGTAATGTGCACTGATTTTGACAGTTCATTAGCCGTGCAATAGGTATCAAGATATGTACAGTTTTGAACACATACAAATGCAAACTTATTTTATTTCCATGCTATTCTCTCAAATAGAAATAAGAGAACAATAAAAAGCAGGTAATAAGGTCTTAGTTTTGCAGCCTGACCCTACTGTTGGTTCCTGGCTCCTCATTCCCTTTCTTCAGCTGCAGAATGACTCATTAAAAATCTTTGGAAAATGCATCTATCACTATCTAATACATCACTTATCCAATATACAGTTATCAGTCAGTTAGTCAGTCAATGCATCCTTTAATCAGTGTTTTAGAAGTTTCTTGAACCAGCCGCTTTTGTGAGTTTTTAAATAGAGAGCAGTGTGTCAGAGCACCCAGGCAAGCCTTGATGAAACTGTAGGTAGCTACTCATAAAGGTATTCATGACACAAGCTTCTAGTCCTATAACAGCAAGTACTGGTTTCCCTGACAAGTTCCATGTATCCTTAAGCAAGCTGAAGTTCATAACTGCTTTGTATATTTTAGATTTATACTTCCTAAAGCAATAAAAACTCGTACTGTCTTAATGTGACAAATGCCTTAAGAATAAACTTGGTGCCTAAAAGGAAATATAGAGCAGGCATACGTTTATTGCAATTTCTATGGGAGCTTTATTACGTAGGAAAGCTCATTTTTTAGTATTTGCAACTGTTGGGAAATCTCAGCAGCAGGGAGCTCATGCAGTGTTTTTTGAGCTGATGTGCCCCGTTTTTTATCAAAGTAGATTTTGTCTTGTCTTTAAGCAATACCAGTGATAACTCTCAGTTTTGCTGGTGGTATTTACTTCCCATCCTGCTCCTAAACTGGATGCTCTGAGAAATCCAGGGTAGTTATGAGAGTCTTTTTTTGCTTCTTTTGTGTGAACCTTGTGAGGGTCTTTAACAGCCTGTGTTCCTCAGCCACAGATTGCATGGGGTCAGGAGGGTCAGGATGATTTGCGAGCTCTTCCTTGTGTGACAAGTTAGTTTTAGCCGCAAATACACTCAAATACAGCATTACGCCTTGATGGCTTTCCAAAGTTGTCCTGCCCCCACACCCTGAAGAAGATGGATTGCTCACGATCTGTGTGTAAGATGCGGCTGCTGTAGTCTGTCTTTAGCTCCAGCTCACATATCTCACCTCTGGGCAGCAGCGCTGTGTAATTGATGTTCAGTATGCCTCAAGGGGTTAAAAGATTAATGCACCACAGAGGTATCCTGTAAGCTGCAGTTTTGAGGAGATAGACTCCAATCCGCAGCATTAGGTTTCATTAGGAGGTTAAAAAAGAAGTTGCACCAGAATGTGGATTTGGCCAGCAGCTGCAAATAGTTGAATGGAATCATGCCATACCTTTCTGAAGTATTTTATTGTTTGAGTGTGTGATTTCACCATAATAACCACTGAGTGGGATTATATTTGATAACATTTTCTTCAATAAGGTGAATGAATACAATTGATTGTATGAATCAATATACAGCAATTGTTATTATTTTAAGAATTTCAAAACTATTTATGTAATTGAAAGAATTTATAAACCTGACTGAATCCTGAAGCCTTCATTTCCTTGCTTGGGTTATAGTGACTTATAGGAAGACTTATGACTTCAGTAAGAAGTTGCAAATGTCCAGAGCAGAAAAAAGTCACCTCCAAGAGCATATATACTTGTATACACACACATATATAAAAATATGTACATATCCTCTTGCCCTCATGTCTATTTTTTTTTTCTGGAAATGATTAGCTCTGCGAACATTCTGTCAAGGACACTCATAATAGGCAGATAAAGTGTTATTGCAGTGATTGTATGGAGAGCTGAGTAACATTAAACTTTGAATGTGAATGGATTTTTTCCCAGTAACAAGCTTAGATTTCATATCTGATTCAGGCTTAACAATAGCAGTATAAGGCAAAAGAGAAAAAAACCTTTTATGTATATTCTGTTTAAATTAAGTGTTCTACTTTTTAAATTAGATGTGTAGAAGTTATTTCACTGAAGCTGGAAATTAAGTTCATTGAAAGTATTTGGCCATTAGCATAAATATCATAGAGGATGATACAAAAAACCCGTTAAGAAATGGCATGACCTGAATAAGCCATTAATATTAAAGCTGCAGTTTGGCAGATATTTAAACAATAGTGAACATCACCCTTCTGGCCTGTCTCACTGGAGAAGTCTTCAATAGAAAAAGTGGTTTTGGTTTCATCTGAATCCAGACTCAGTTCTAACTATTTGTATATGTGGTCATATCCAGTGTCATGTGTTCAGTATTCTCAGGGGGGTTCAAAAGGCTGGTTTAGAATAGATGTCCCTGGCGTCCAGCCTAAGAAATTGAAGCAAAGATTGTGTCACATGCTGGATCAAATCCCACTGATTAGTTCCCAGATTGCCCAAAAATGCTGTCCAGCTCTGCTTCTGCTACTGATCTGTAGACATAATCCTCATTTATGTCAATATTTGTCCTGTTTGTAGGCTATTAAATGCTTATACAATCCAAGAATTTGGGGGAAATTTGTCAGTTTGAACTGCAAGGATTCTTGCAGTTCAAGATACTGATTCCTCTTCCTATTTTCCAAAACAGAACAGAGCTGGTACAAAAATGAGCAATCCACCTATGCATGAGAAAAATGAAGACAACAATTAGCATTTAAAATGTACCATGTTTGTAGTGAGTCACTGGGGACCCTTTTTTCCTGTTTTTGGTACTGTGGGATGAGAAGATCACTTTTGCCTCTTCTTGAAATGCCTTGAAAATCTTGTTTAAAAATTCTTCTCAATGAGTGAACAAAATGCAAGAGCTTAGAGAAATGGAACAGAAACCTTAAGAAAAATGTAATTTGGTCGAAAACAGAAACAGAGAATAGAAAATGTGGAAAAGTATGGAGATTGCAGTATATAAAAGAGACACTTAGAAAAATAAAACCCACAGCATACTGTGACATATGCAGTGCTTAGCATGTCTATTTTTGTTGAAATTTTCCTAACTGATAGAAGTTTCCATGTATCTAGAGTGTGCTTATTTTTGCGAATGAAAATTTAATCACAGAAATATTCTGGTTTGGAGGTTAGAGAGAGATTGCTTTTACCCATATAAGGATGATGGCACACCTCAAGTGGACTGAGCTTGCACATCTGAGCTATTGCAAACTGGCTTTCAAGCCACCAGACATCATGAAGTTCTCAAGACTTTAAACATCACATGGTTCGACCCTGTCAAAACCAAGATGTGCTGCTTTGTGGAAATGAGGCAGCAATCATGTAACAAGTTGCTGGAAACAATGGTGATTACACAGTAAGTTAATTAGACAATTATCAGGAGAGGAAGTGCCCGTGGTAATGTGAATCACATCACCACTACAACGCCAAAGGATGTTGCAAATGGAGTTGACTGGTGTGAGCATTAAGAAGGCACCAGAATAAAAGAGTCTTAGAGGACAAACTATGGATCTACACAAAGAGGTGAGAATCACAACATGAGGACAAAGGGCAAGCCTCTGTGACATCGCAAGTATTTGCCAATCTTCTTACACCATTTTCAAAACATATTTTAAGGGCACCATTTGGTTTGAATGACAGGCTTCAAACTACATAGACGATGCAAAAGTCAACCTTGGTATTATTGGTTAGTGCCTGACTTTTTCAAACTTATTTTATTTTATTTTATTTTTATTTTATTTTTATTTTATTTTATTTTATTTTATTTTATTTTATTTTATTTTATTTTATTTTATTTTATATTGTTTTGGGTTTTTTCTCTTAAATTTTATTTGCTCTTATTCTAAGAATCCATTGTAGCTTGCACATACAATTGTACATTCATGTGACATCACTGAAGGGACTAAAAACATATTCCTTAATTGGTTTAAAGGAACTAAATTTTCTTCACAGTTTAGCTTGAATGAGATGTTTGAGAAAACCTTAACAGACCTCTTGTTCGTAAGGCATTAGTGCTGAAACAAATAGACCATAATTCTGTAAGTCCTAGAACCACATGAAGTTTTCACAAGAAACCCATAAAACAATAAAATAAAAATTCAATTCAGTATACAAAGTATCCAGTTCATAGTAGAGCCTGAACATATTTGCTGCAGTTGCCACAGGTTTTGCACAAATTCAGCTGTACTTTGGAGTGATGTGAGATAATCAGAATTATGGTATCTGCTTCCTTTATCTTTGGTCTGCTTAAATTTATATGGCAAACTATCAAGGGCTGTTTTTTATTATGGGTAGTGCCCAATTTCACCTGGGACCTGTAGGCATGTCTACAAACAAGCAGTAATTACAGTGAAATAAAAATATATTGTTAGATATTTCAAATTTAATCTGTTGGGTATTTTGGGGTGATTTTACAGGAGAGCCTTCTGAGAACTGGCAAACCTTTCACATCCATCATTGCAGTACAGGGGGGAGAGGGTTGGTTTTTGAAGAAAGCATCACTCTGGAGGCTCTGGGAATTGAAGGAGCTCTCAGGTCTGCAGCTGAGGGCTGAATGAGTGCAGAAGGAGCTGGAAGAGATGAAAGGGAGCTCAACATGGGCAGCAAGACAGCCCAAGGATGGAAAGCATCACTGTGTCTTTTAGTACATTGGGAGTGGTGGGAAAATCTGAAGGAAGTTGGAGGGTATTAGGAAGTTTCTAGCTGAGAAGGAAGAGGCACTGCAGAAAAAAGAATTCCCTCTAAGGTGAGGAGAGCATAGCAGGCTGTTTATCCTTAGACCAGAGGTGTATATAGCAGTACTGCTGTCGGGATCCCTTTGGCATCAAAATGTTACAGTAGCAATGGAGCAAAACTGCTTGTCAGGCTGGAAACAAAACAGAGGACACAACAAGGTCTTTCATTCCTGTCTCTAGAGTCACCACCAAGGAAAACTATTTTGTTAATATTTTATTGTTATTAGTCATAAGTGCAGCAAGGGACCTATTACAAGTGAAACACTAGAACAGACTGAGCTGACAGTAAGCTGAAACATGCCTAGGGCAACCAACTTCTTTTTTTAGTGTTGTGACTTTCTAGCTTCTGCTTGTGATGCACAATGCGTCAAAAGAATCCCTAAATTCCTTTAATGATTACTAAGGTTACTCAACAAATGATCTAAAAAAAGTGCAATTTTGGGATGATCATCTGAAAATCACTAATTTTTTTTTTTTGTTAAAACACCCATGTTAACCTGTCCTTTCAGATCTGTAAGTCAGCTACTGCCTATACTTTTCTAATTGAGGCTGAGCTTCCAGCAAGAAGGGTGCCTGTATTTGGAAAACTCAGTCCTGTGAGTTTTTCTCTGATTGTCAATAAATCTCTTTCCCCACCATTACTCATTTTATATTACAGGTTGAGCAAACAGATTCTGACTCCAAATGGGGAAAGAGTGGTTCTGAGAGATGTCCAGTTTTGGCATTGGTGGAAAGTCTGTGTAGGTAGAGGTTCTTACTTCATAAAGAAAGGCTGAGAGAGTTGTGGTTGCTTGACCTGGAGAAGAGAAGGCTCAGGAAAGACCTGATTGTGGCATTTCGTTACTTAAAGAGGCTTAGAAGAGGGAAGCAGACAAGCTATGAAGTAGCAAAAGGAGAAGGGGTATTGGTTTTAAACTGAAAAAAGATGGATTTAGATTTGACATAACGAAGAGTTTCTTTACTATGGGGCTGATGGAACACTGGAGGAGGTTGCTTGGAGACATGAATGCCCCATCCATGTGAATGTTCAAGGCCAGACTGGATGGGGCTTTGAGCAACCTGGTCTGGTGAAAGGTGTCCCTGCCCATGGGAGGAGGGTTGGAACCAGGGGACCTATATAGGTCACTTCCAACGCAGGCTGTTCTACGATTCTGTGATAAGCATGTATGAATTAAACAGATTTGGGAATGCTAATCTGAGATCCATCCTGGTGACTGAAGGCCAGGCGTCTGAAGCCAAGAGCAATTAAAAAGTTTTTCCAGGCTTTGTCTGAGTTTGTTGTCAGCTTTAGACCGTGTGTCTACATGAGCTGTAAACTTTCAGTTTTCCTATGCTGTTACTTTCATTTTTAGATCCTTGAGTTGGTTCTTAGTGGAGTTACATACACTAAAACATTTTTGAAAGCAAAGAGCTCCTGCATTTCATCTGATAAAGGGTTTCAGAAATCTGTATTTTCCGGTTACACTGCCGAACCTCATAAAATATAGTCTCTCTCCTTACAGAGATTGCCTTACTAGTTTCTTTTGATGATACATAATCTTAAACCAATTACCTAAATTCCTTATAAAGTCTTATTTAACATTAACTTTATAAACTTATCTTTATTTTGCCGTTGTGAGGAAAGCAAGGGACAGACCACAGCTCCTCCACTCTTCTGATGTTACTGCACATACAGGAAGGAGTTACACTTGGTTTCCAAATCATTTTGGGACATGTTGCTTGCATACTTCACTGCAGTTACTCCTCTCTTCTGAATGTTGTGCCTTGAAGGGAGAAGCAGCCTAATATTAGGGAGAAACGACTTAAAAATTAATAAGCAGCACAGATGAAGTTTGCTTGATAAGGGCGGTATGGTTTTTTTGGATTTGGAGGAGCTGCTGTTCTCAGTTTAAGCCATCACTATAAGCTTTTAAGAGAGAATAGATATGCTCCTGTGTTTTCACTGCTGTGAATATTATCACACAGTAGGGCTCTTGTGAGGACTAAAAAGGACTTTTCTGTGCAGAGTGAATATTGCTTTCTGCATCTGACAGCACCGTGATTGCAGAAAAGATTAAATTGTTCTCCAGACACTGAAGACATTTGATAAAGCATTTCCATACATTACGTCAAATAATGAGGTATTTTCATAAAATAAAATAAGGAAATCATTATTTGTTAATTTAAGAAATGATCAAAAGTAGAAAAATGAAAAGTGTATTAGGCTTTTTCTGTATAATTTTTCAAAAGGAATTAGCAAATAAATGTACATTGTTGTTTTTCTGATTTAATTGTTATGAAAGCCATTTTCAAATTTGATAAAAAATACAAAGTCTAAATCACTCATATCTAGAAGAAAGGGCTGATGAAAATTTCTTCCAAGTGAGCTAGTTTTCACTCATTTGTTCTGGTCACCCAAAGTTACAGAAAACTTCAGAGTTTTAGAAAATACTGAATTTTTATTGCCCGGTTGAGTCAGAAAAGGGAGCAGGACAGAAATATTCAGTGAGTGAAGTCATATAGGCACAGGAATCTTAAATCCATTCCATGTGATTCAGCATGGAAACAGGTATGGGCAGCTGCTTTATTCTCACCAGTACTCTTGCTGTGTTAGTAGACATTCATGAATGAGTCAACAAATTAGTCAGTGTTTACCATTTAAAAACATATTGCTCATCGCTTCTGTTTTAGGAAAGGTTTGGTTACATTTAATCCATCTAATCTCTTGATTGTACAGAATTATTCTGAGGCACGTTACCTTCCTCCCCACTGAACTCAGACAACATGACACTATCTTGTTTTTCCTGTAATCAGGAGCTAATGGGGACTACACAAACTGCTCCCTTCACTCTACCCCATTCTTCTCCACCTCCCTCTGAGGCAATCAAACTGTGTAATCATTAGAGAGACTAATCGAGACAACAGGATTAAGATCCAGAAGCTCACTGTAAGCCTCCACTGAATAGTTATCTCTAAATAGGCCAAGAATAGAAGAGTGAGTAAGTCAGAAGTTCTCTAAGAAAATCATAGATCTAGTGGGAAAGAAGGATGTAAACTTAGCTTTTGCTGATTGCATGAGGCTGTGTGGGAGGCTTCAGCTACAGTACAGACAGCAGGTGCATTTCCTTTTTTAAAGGATATATACGTGCTCTTTTAAAAAATCTGTCATAATTTATATTTGGTAGTTGTTTGCCCTCACCTGTTTCATAGCATTCATTGATATGCAAGAATTCTTTTTGTATGTGCATACAGGGAAGGTCTGGAAGTCAGCTTTCATGTATGTGAGTGCTTATTCAGCAGGAGATGTCTCAGAACCTGAAGTGTAAAGTGTTATTAGAAATGTTTAAAAGCTTTGTGACATGTAAGGTGTAATGTATATGGAGCATAACTTGGGAAGAAGAGGAGAATGAGCTCCTAGTTCTCTGTGTGTTTGAGAGTGCATCCATGTAGGACTGCTAGTCTTTATAAAAATAATCTTTAGGCATAAAGAGATGAGCTGTGCAAAAGAACTGAAGAAATGAACAGGGAAAAAAACAGGATCCACAGAGGCTGGGGGGAAATAGCTTTCAGCTGTTCATTGGTAAAGATATTAGAACTAAATAACAGTCTGGGTTGTCAGAAAATCCTTATAAGCTAGTTTATTTACTTACTTTTAAGAGAAAACACATTTATATTTGGCAGCACTTCTAAAACTAAAAAAAAAAATATGCAGCAGTCTTTAAAGGAAGAGAAACTAAAGATATAATGTTGATCTTTATTTTTATTTTACTAGTCCATATTTTTATGCATATACATTTATATACAAGTAGTTAATGCTTGAGAAAGGGAGGAAAAGCATGGCAGGTATGTGTGTGTCTGTGTGAGAATGTGAGTGCAGGTTCTCTGAATGAAAAATTAATTGACTGTGTGTACTGCAGTTGGTAATGGACAATGCTAAATGTACTGCCCAGCTGCCAATTAAAAAGATAGAGTTGTTTGGTTTTCTTTACAGTAATTAAGTGGTGATTTATTTAGTAAACCTCTCATGGTAATTCAAAATTTTCTAATTTAGTGATAGGGTCTTTATTTCTTGATAGCATCAAATATTTTGCTGTGCACATTTGTGTCATGGATAATTTTGCCAATGTACTATTTTTTGCCAATATACTCATTTCAATAAATTTGTTAAATAAATAAGAAAGGAAAAGAGTGCCTGGGCTGTTAGGAAAGCACAGAGTTGCTATACTAACATGCAGAGAGAGTATTATAGGCTCTGCTGAGCATTCCTCAGAGGTGTTAACGACTTTAAGCCTGTCAAGAATGTCTCCAGCTTGTACAGCAAAGACAATTCAGCAGTTTAATAAAAAGGTGTAACATTTCCTACAGGTGAGCTCAAGTGATCAAAGGCTATAATGGAGCTTTTGTTACTTCATTCAAAGAATGCATTCTGGAGTTTAACCTTTGCTTTTGATGTAATGTCATCTTTGAATGCTAACAGCCTTTTCTAGGAAGGATTAAGTTGTTTGAAGTGTTTTTTGGTCTTTATTTAGGACCTGGCTTTGAAAACTAAAGAAAGTGTGGAGTAACGTGCTATAAATTATGGAAGGCTTCAAACGGTAATATCTAGAAGAATAAAACTCATGAAATAGAAGGTCAGGACTGGACAGTTGAATTTGACCAACTAGGTTTATGTTCAACATGGATGTCTGGAGTTTATTCATATAAGAAGACCCTTTTGGCTGAGAATATTTGTGAAATGTCACCAACTGGTCTGTCTTTGTGGATAAGGTACTTGCATTTCCATGCTGGAAGTGGATAAACAATCAGCAGTACATAACAATAGCGAAGCTGAAACTGTATAAGCCCAGTATCTGCTCTAACTGTCTGAAGGATGTTTCTTTTTTTGAGGCAGAGATACAATATTTTCTCCTAAACCCTCACAAGATTACACCTGAGCATTTTTGTTACTATTACCAAGCCTCTGACAGGCTGCTGATGGCCTATGCAAAAATGTGTTTGCTTTTGGGCTGGCAAGGAATGGGGACTTTTGCCACCTTGTTTTAATCCTATTTCAAATGCATGTTAAGAGTCTATGGTCACACATTTAGCATTCCTGCCGATGCAAAGGTAGAAGCCATACCATCACTGGATCCTCCCAGTGTTCCTAATAAGCACTCCCACCTCCAATTTCTCCTCCTGAAAATGCACCCAGGAAGCAGAACACCTAATTTCCATAAGCTGTCCTGATACAGGGAAAAGCAGAGATACTGAAAAATAATATGAGGCATGACTTTTAAATAAATTCAAATATGATGCTGTCTAAGATTAAGCAAAATATATAAAAAAAATGAACAAAGTGACAGCAGGAAAGTCATGCTGGTGTTTTATTTCTGAGTAACAAAACCAGATAGACAAGGATGCTTAATTCTAGTAGTTATTACCAATTAATTGATTGTTTTGGCTCTGAAATGCTAATATATCTCCATTCTCTGGCATAAGACAGTTCAGGTTGTCCTTAGAAGCATCTGACTTGACAAAGAAATCAGTACATTAGTGAGCGTTACAGAACAGTTTTGGGCAAGGGTGTAAGCTGTGGGGAAATTCAGAAATTCCACATTTTGAAGCAACAATTTGGGCTTGAGGCAGGCAGTAATACTTCCAAATTATTGGAGCATGTTGTACTTTCAAAGTCTGAAGTAGAAGGCCATGGAAATAGGAAGGGAATTGGTGCCTTTCAAAAAACGCCCCCTTGCCTGATGTTTCTCCACCCCTCCTCCCTACTGAGATTTTCCAACACTAGAGAACAGATGTGGGTCCTAGGAAAACAACTTCAAGAGACTTGTTTCAGATTGCCAGAAACAACAGCATTGTGGCATGTTTTAAAGTTTAGGGTGAGGTTCACTCTCTCAGTTCATTGCCTTCATCTCAGTTTTTCTACAAAGTTGGCATGGCACTTCAGTTCAAACTAGTAATGCTCTGGTTGTGCATCAATTTCTGTCCATTGCCACAGCTCCAAAGTGTTTCATAAATAAGCAGTGGAATTTATTTGTGCCTTTGAAGTTTTTGCACACAAATGGAACACAGATATTAGACTTTATTCAGCACTGCAGTCTTGTGAGGGTGTAGGCAGTTGGATCAGGACAATGCAAAAGCCTGCTGAGGCACTGCCAGGCTGGAAGGTGCAGCACAGAGATGTTAAGAGTGAAGCTCACAAGTAAAATGCAATCCTGTTCAGGGAACAGAAACCTTCACAAAAGTGGCTTTTCAGTCCTCATTTCTTACATGGCTTCCTTCTCCAGCCCCTTGGGAAAATCTGTCTTTCCTCATGGTAAGGATGATCTTCAAGGAAGGCCTTCAGACTCTGGGGTTCATCAGAAAATGCAGACTAGAAAGAAGTGTCAGGAGAACTGGAAGAGAGAAGGGAAGGCAGTCATCTTAACTGTGCCAGAATTACAAGGCTGCTCAGTAACATGCATTTCATCTCTTGGGCTGACACTGAAGACAGAGGAGGTGAAGGGATCCAAAAGAATGATTCTGTGCATCCAAGTGTTCTAAGTTTCTTACCCTGTTTTCTCAGAGTGACAACAGGAAACCTTCTGTCTTGGCCTGCCTTAAATCAGAACATTGCCACCTGTGTTTTATGAATTATTTTTAATGAATGCCACCAGAAGAAACATTCTAAGTGTAAAATGTGGGTTTATTTCAGGGAGCTGGAAATTTTGACACAATGGACATGTTATAAATGAATATAGTCATTATATATACTATTTAAAGCATGTATATATACCTGTAGAAGAATATAAGTAATTCAGAAATCTGTTTATCTGATCAATAAACTTTTAGGCAGCTAACTTTGCAGGGATTTTGTGGATATTTATTTTTTCTTTGTAATGCATTTAATTTTTTTCATTTCTGTTATTTCATTCCTCTATCATTTAGATTGAAAATGGCCTTCCTCTGTTTTGATATTGAATATGAATATTGGACTCACTGACTCAGACAAGAGCAGTAGAATTTGTAGAGAAAGGGAAAAGTTATACATTTAAGGAAAAAAGTCCCTCTTTTAAGTTATGTAGACAGATAGTAACACGTGAAATACATTTGTAGTATCTCTGTCCACAGATTCATATGCTTTTCATAATAGATGAGAAGCATGAGGAAAAATCCTATCTCTCCTGAAGACAGAGGTTTCAGGACATCACTCTAAAGACTTCTCCAAAACTCTTTTGTCAACATCAGATGGATTATTTGTCAGTGCAGATACACTGAATACAGAAAAATAAGCACAATATGTACATAAACACATGGAGAAGGTCGAGTGGTCTGTGGGAAGGAATCCTACCTCTGGATTTCTTAAAAGGTCTCAAACACCTTTATTTGAGGCCTAACCCAGTGTATTATTGGATACCTTTCAGGATGTTCATTTTTTATGTCCCAAATATGTCTTGTACAAAACATGTTGGACAACTTATCCAAAAGTACCCAGATGAAATTCTTGGTCTTTGAAGAGGTAAAATACAGTGTGTTCATTTTAGGCACTACTTCATTTCCATTTCCGTAACTATTAGAGAAAATAGACTTCTACAGGATTAGAAATAAATTAACATTTTTATCGCTGTTAGCTATGATTCCAGTTTTTGGATAGTGCACACTAACATGTGAGTTTGAGGACTGCATATTAAAATTTGTTTGTTTTCTCCTGGTAATACTGACAAATCCATATAAATACTGCTCACATGAAAGAAATGTTGCCTCACAACTTTCAGGAATTAAATTGTTTTAAATAGAGATATTGTTAACCAGCATATGTAGTGATTCATTTTTATGAGCTCTGGGTGTCTTTCATCATCAGTAAAATTTTTCCCCATTTTATTAAGTGTGATCATTCTATTTTTTTATGAGAACAGGCTGATGATCCTATGAAACTATTTGAGAGAATAAAACAAAGACATATCTTGAGTGAATGCTTTCTTTATTTTATGTATAAATCCATGCTATAATTTTAGTTATAGAAGCATCCATGAATACTAAGCAGTGTTCACTTCTTTATATCTTTACTCATAGAGAAGTGGTTGATGTTTCTGAACAGACAATGAAAAATCCTGTCAAATAATTGTAAAAGCTTCCTTGCTGAACCAACTATTTGCTGCTTTTACTGCTGCTGATGAAAGAAATGGAGGTGTTTTGTATTTAAATGTTTATTTCATATGTATCATGATAATGAATATTTTACTGTAACAGTCGACCTTAAACCATGCCACAGGGATGCTTTTTTCATAAATTCCTACTCAGTGGAAGAGTAAATGGTTTTATATTATGGAAATTCAGATAGCTACGCCTCCTGTAGAAAAGCAAATTAACTGACAGGAATGCCCCAACTTTTACATCAAATTATCATTTTATTGTCCTTTTTCCTAGTTCTGCTGGTCACACATTCTTTTTCATTCTATTGTGGAAATAAAGTGTAAATAGTACAATATACTGGGTTACCAGACAAATTTGCATAGCTCTAACTGTATATTGCAAAAGGAATGCTTAAAAACTTATTTAGTATCATGCAGTGCCTTATGGAGTTCCTAAGGCAGAGTGAGGCTGCTGCCTTTGTTAGCAACAAGAAATGTGAAAATAAAAAATGTGAAAATAAAAAATGTGAAAATAAATTGAAAAACAATTGTAAAAACATTTTTTCCCTGAATTTGATTCTAAGGAAACCTACTTGCAAAATATATTTGGTTAGGGAAGAGAACTGGTGATAGTTGCCACGTATGTTGTCTTCATAAGAAAAAAAAAGCTTAAAACTCAGGTGCAAAGGTAGAAATAGAAAAATATAGAGTTCATTTTTCAAATTTTTAAAGCTATTAGAGGAAATAATTCTCTACACACTTAGGTAGGAAATTTCTGAACAGGTATGTTATTAAAGTGTGCAGACTCATCTGAAATATTTTCTTGTTGCTCTAATTCTAGATTTCTATGGACTTCTCAGATGGATTCATTTCAATCTGAAGAGAAAACATTAAAAAAACCCTGGACTGATTTTTTTAGATTTTTGAAGTCCTTGCTCTCCAGGTAGCTACTTACATGTTTTCCTCCTCTGATGTCCTTCCATCCTGTCGCTGGGAGAAGAGTCTGACCTTCACCTGGCTATAACCTCTTTGCAGGGAGAGGGTGATAGGGTCGCCCCAGCCTTCTTTTCTCCAGGATAAACACCACCAGTTCCATCAGCTGCTCTTCACAGGATTTGTGCTCCAGACCCTTTGTCAGTTTTGTCACCCTTCTATGTACCCTTCTCAGTGTGCTTCCTGAATTGAGAAGCCCAGAACTGGACACAGAACTTGAGTGTGGCCTCACCAGTGCTGAGTGCAAAGGGAGAATCACTTTCCTGGTCCTGCTGGCCACACTACTGCTGATACAGGCCAGGATGCCATTGGCCTTCTTGGCCACCTGGGTCAATTATGATGAAGCATTCCCATAAGTCAGGAAAGAGCTGTTCCTCTGCAGGCTAACTAGATGCTGTCCTTAACCAAGCAGCCCACTAATTTACGTGTTAATGAGAAATAGGATCTCTGATAAGGTTTGTAATGTGTTTGGGATCTCCTAGGTTAAAAATCAAATGTTGAAACTCAAAGTTTAAGCAGTGGTTTACAAATCAGCAAATCTTTTGAGGAGTGTGTTTTTACTCAATATAAACTTTTTTTCATAACCTCTCCTAGTGTACTTTTTGAAAAACAATGATTTGAAAGCAGACACCTATATACTGTTTTATCTCTCAGGGAAATTAAAGAAGGAGGCATTCCTTCAAGTTGGGTCACTCTAAGGAGCTTTTCATCATAGCTTCTCTTTGACAAAATAAGGCAAATCTGGGCAATGTGAGGATAAGGAGAGATGAGACAGACTATAAAGCTTTTCACCTGGAGCAGAGGATTTTTTTCTCCCATAGTTGCGTCAAAACATGTTTTCAGCTTCTGTGATTTTTCCTAATCCTGTATGTTCCTTTCAGCTGTTTCAGCATGCAGGGCATGTTTACAGACAAGATAATGTAGGCAGGATCACTAGCTGGTTATAAGAGTTATTCATAGCTCTGTGCATAAGTAAGGATAAACAGAAGAGTTTATTTTCTTGACAAGATTCACTGTGTTGCAGTTAGATGGAGTAGGTTTAGTGTGTTGTCCTAATCCAGCTGTTGCAAACAAGATATTTATTCAGCAAATCCCTTGCAGTGGATTAAAATCTTAACCTTTTGAGTCCCTTAGCATAAAGATAAAATCACAAGCAGAGGAAGTCTTGAAAATATTTCTTCGTGGTATATAAATATTTGAAAGGGAGTTTATATGTCTTAAAGCAAGATAAAAAAATCTTACCATATAAAAATATTGAACATGACAGAAAATATTTATATGTGGGAAAAATAACTAGTAAAAATATATATTAACAAGTTGCTCTCATACATGAGTTATTAAGGGAGTCTTTCCAATTGAGATCTACAAAATAATATTCACTTAGGACTTTTAATAGGTCAAGAAGAGCTACTGACAACCCAGAGCAGCACTTCCTTGTATAGACAAATGATTAAACTAACCTTTGCTCAAACTCATCTTTGTACACCAAATTCAAAGTCATCTTTCCTTTTACAATGTCTTTAATAACTAGGTTCTCTCCTGATGAAATTTCTTCTTGTCTTTTTTATTTTAGGGAGGTGTTCTGTCATTCTGCACAGCAGTAATAACAATATTGACTTATACTGAAGACCTTTCTCCTATAGACACTTGCCAAAATGATTAGTTTATGAGAAATATTTTGAGACATTTTAGAAAGTTTCAGCTACATTAAAAAAGGAGCTTTCCTCTCAAAACAAGTGAATATTTTTTTCTGTAAATACCAATCTTAGTTATGCTTCCACGATGAAGAGTGAAAATCATGGAGATGAGGTGTAACTATAAGTATTTATTCAAATTTGGAGACAAAAGTTTTAGGTGCTAAGCCATATAGTAGACAGAAGAAAAGTTGCCTTTGCCAAAGAAATGTCTTACTATATATCAAAATGAAACACTATTGTATTTCAAGAAATAACCCGTAATTCCAGAAATATTTAAATATTGCTAAATTTCAAGCAGACCAAGAGAATATGCAACTGAGATCCCAATGAAGCCAGTAGTAAAACACCAGAGTAACAAACCCCAGCCAGTTTTTTTGGTGCATCAGAAAACCCTCCTTTCCAAAGTTAACTAGCTTTGCTTAGATTTTAACCTTGTCCGTATTGGACATTTCCTCGTACAAATTCTAGACCAAGAGATTTGACCCTTTTCTCTTTCATGTCTGTAGGTCTCTTATTCTCTCATCCAAGAAGTGAAAACCTCTTGATGTGCAGTCAGCAGTCTGGTACATGATGTAGCAGGGATACTCTGGGTAGCAAGCCACTGCTTCAGAGGTGGCATGTGAATAATTGCTGTTGAGCTGTTGGAGTTGCCAGTCTGGCAGGCAGGACGGTGCCGGCTGCAGAGTGCAGCCCTGCTAGGAAAAGCCGTCATTCCCTTCCGCGTCCTTTCTGTGTGCGGGGCGGGGACATTCCAGGCTTTTTGTTCACCACCACTATCACTCATAAGCAGCTGTCACATGTCGTATTTTCCATCTTTTCAAGCATCAGATGTGGTACTGCTGAATAGCTGCAGCGCATTGATTCTGGAGCGCCGGTTGCGCCGGGTTGCTGAGTGACTATTAGCTGTGGCAGGTCGACAGACTTTTTCCCAGTAGTACTCCTAAGGGGGTCCTCAGTAAAAAGGCAGAATGATTTTTGAAGTTTCTTTTTCTATCTGTCTGCCAAGAGCTTCCAAAAATAACCCCTATTGCTCCTGCTATTAGAGCTGAGGCTGGAGCTACGCACTTGGGGAGCGTTCATTGAGCTCAGCGTGGATCCTGGCATTTCAAAGCCGGCGCTGCTCCATTCGTAATTCAAGCAGAAAAGTACTTACACCCCTTGCCCTGCAGTGAGCCAGGCCAACTGTCCTGATGAATTTACAGGCTTTAATGTTTCACAGCCACTTAACATTAAGCATGACTCCTTCTGACCCCCAGCCCTCCCAGTCTGGAATAACAGGCCATTCAGTGCCTTACCTAATTGGTAAGGCAAGATAATAATGAGAGTAAAAGAGACAAGAAGACAGATCATGCCTAAATGAACACAGGGGAGCTTAACCAGCAGGAAGAAGAATAACTAAGATCTTGTGCCTATTGTTTGCATAACATCCTGTTTTTATAAATGCAGCTTCTTATCAACACTTCAATCACACTTATAAATGCACAGAAAAGGATGAATGCAGATGCTTGTGACGCAGTAGGGATGGCTGCACAACACAGGTTGAGCTGCTGCATATCTTTCCAGAACCAGGAAAAGAAGATCATGTACTTTTTTTGCCAAGGTCCTCAGTAGAGGACTGCAAGGGTTTTTTTTTTTTTAATTACAGAAGTAGCAATTTAGCAACACAAAGGAAATAAAAATTCATCTTTGTACATCTAAATTTATTTTAAAACTGACTCTACAGAACCAAGGTCTTTACAACTTTTATAAAAGCAATATTCTAGCCTTTTTTGGATTCCTTAAAAGTGGTTATCAAGATGAATGAGAATAGTGGTGTGTAATTTCAAAAATGTAATTGCTTTTCTCTCTAGCTTTTTCTAAGCATTTTCAAGGTCATTGTAAAAGGGGACAGATAAACCTACAATCTAAGTCTTCTCCTGGTGTTCCATGCTAGTGCATATTACTCCCTGAACAAAAGTCTTATAACTTGAATTGTTCATTTCTACTTTTCCCACCTTCTCAAAAGGAGCATGAAACTCCTACGATTTTGCAAATCATGACATAATACTCAACCTCTGGTGACCATGAGGCAAAGTAAACTTGCAAATATTTTGAAGGACAACTGCAAATGGATGAACAAAATTTATTTCCCTGTCATCTACAGTGTGCATCAATTCTGGTTTGCTTCTTCAGTCTCATGTGTAAAAAATGAGCTGTTGAGAGAGGATGCAAAATTTGAGCTCGTGTTCTCTGTGTGGTATCTTCAGGCCTGCTCCAGGACATGCTTCCCTGCCAGTGAGTTTGTCCTCCCTTCTGCTTGGGCCACATTTGACCAGCTCCTGTTTTCATTCTCACCCCAAGACTCTTCTCTGGAGGGTGTCAGGTAGGGACAGCACCGGTGCTGTGCTGTCCTTATAACCACCCATGGACGCTTGAAAGGTTTCCTGGGACAGCATCCCCACACTGGATGCATCTGCCAGGTCATGAGAATGCCAATAGGATGCAGCAAAAAAGGGAATATGTAGGTGCCATGGTGGGCATTCTTTGTGTGTGTAGAAAATGTGATAGAAACATCCTAGAAATACTTAGACAGCTTTATACCATGTCTTTACTGGAGGCTGTGGAAGCTAGATAATTTCAAACATCATCAAAGGAAATGGTGAAACTCCTCACAGGAAGAGAACACACCATCAGTATAAATCTGGCATTTTCAAGATGATCCTCTTAAATCATTGTTAAGATTGTTTCAGCACTAGTTTCCTTAGCTCAAGAGGATTTGTAATATCTTAAAAGGGACATGAAGAGCAAAATTCCAATATTTTCTTGGCACCTTTATATCAAAAATTAATGCTCACTCTGCTCTGACACTTTGGTTTTTGTGATAGAGGCCTGTAGGAAACATAAAAAATTATCTAGGAAAGCAGACTTGATAGAAATAGAGAAGTGGAAACAAAGTTGATTTTTTTTCTATTAAGTTCATTTTGGGGATTTACTTCTTTGATTGAAAGAAATTTCACAGTCATATTTTTGTAGCCAAAATTTATGCTCAGTGCCAGAGGCCTTCTATATCAGCTGCCTGATCAACTTTCCTCATCATGTGAAGGGTCTGTGAGGAGGAAGAGTATTGCTATAACTGAACATTACATCTCTTAATCAGGTGGGAAAAGAAGAAAGAAGATTCAGTGACCTATATTTTGTCAGTTCAGGTACCCTAGCCTATGCCCTTGACTCTGTAGAATATAATGTTCTGTTTCCATTTCTTGTATTGGTTACCCTTCTCTACTTATCTTTTTTTTATTCTGGATTTGCATGTGAGTTGTTATTCCCAGTGTCCTTGTGTCCAACAGAACAAGGCATGTGCACTCTCACATAAAAACCCCAATTTTTTATTATTTCCTATGGGACACACATACACACACATCAAGCCAACAAAAAGTTAAACAGTATTACCTGGAAAGATGCTTCTGTTATTGTGATTAACAAAGTTATTCCAAATGGAACTCCATTGGTAAAGATGATGTGGGGGGACGTGCAACTAGTGAGGGTTCTTTCAGAGAATTACTTGTTCCTTATTTAGTATCTCACTCTGATCTACCAGAAATCTGATTCATTAATCTTTTAGACATACTGGAAAATCCCATCTATTTTAATAACCACAAGAGAATAGAAATGGTTGAGGGTTCTGTGATTATGATTGATCTTTGTTAGGTAATCTATGGAAGATACTCTATTAAATTATGTTGATCGACAGTATTTGAGTTTGTAACGTTCAGTTAATTTTTTAAGGGTTCCGAAGTCTGGATTGCTGTCGATTAGCATTGTTATAAATGAATATAAATATGTCCCACAAACCGTAGCAAATTGAACTGTGAGATTTTTGTCGGTGAAGTTATTCCTAAATCAATTATTCATAAGTAGTTCAAATGATGATCAAGTTTAATGCACTGCCTACTCAACAGAAGCAGGAGAACTATTGAGAAAGGCTTTGAAGAGCCAGTTTGCCTTGTTCCATGGTAATCTTAAATTGTTTACTGGCCAAATAGCTCTGATTTTCTCTTATATTTCATTGGGTTTGCTTACGTGCCTTATATTTTATTTGCTGACATAGATTTCAGTTATGGATTTCCTGAATTTGGCAAGGGAAGCCAAAATAATTCTCTTTCATTGTGACTGTAGCCAAGGGGATCCCTAGCAATGGAAACTGCCAATAATTTTTAGTGTTGATTTCCACTTCCCTGGAAAGCTATTGCTCCTTCCAAACAGAGGAGATTTAGGGATGCTTCGAAGACAAAACCTTCATGGCTTGCATTAGGTGTGGAAATCTGGCAATCAGCTTGAGAAAACTCTCAGCATTTTGCCTCAATCAAGTCTCTATGATCAGCATTTCAGAAAGCAGCATTAACCTGTCCCTTCTCTGTCTTATGACAAGCACTGTAATGATAAAATTGTGCCAGTGGATCTCTGTGGGTAGCTGACAAAAAGAACAGTATTGTTGCAAGAAAAGAGGAAGGCATCATTGTAGGTATCATCCACTCTATCTCTGGCCATGTAGGAGTGAGAAACTCCTTCTGTTCGTAGATGAGGGGGATTTTTTAAGAAAAGTAGGGTTTGCAAGGGTGAACAGTGATTGGACTCTTTTCATTCCATGTATTTCAGAACATTTGAAGCTATTTCCAATGCATGGAATTTCTTTCTTGTCCAGGACTGTACAAAATTCAAATGTCCAACTCGTTTTAATCAGCAGGGCTGAAAAGTAGCTTTTGTCTGAGATGTTTCCCATGTTAGCTGGTAGTATGTGAACCCTAAATAAAGAAGGGATAAGAAGACACTGATATTCTATCTCTTGGATATTTGTCTGCCTTCAAAATCAGATGACATAGTGCACCTTCAAAAGCCAAATTAATCAATTTAATTATGAGTACCTTGAGGGGTTTCATTCTACTAGAAAGAGTCTGCTTACATCATGCTTTTCCAAAATAATCCTATCAGTGCATTTACTCAAGCAGATGAATCTTGAGCTGTCCTCTGGGCTTCAAAAAATATGTAATAACTTGCTGTAATAATATTAACAGAGAAGCGGGGAAAGGTTCAGTTACTAACACTACACAATCCACCTCAAACCTTGTTTTTTTAAAATATTTTTTCAAATCAGAAGCGTAATTTAAGGATAAGACATTGTTAGCTATCCTGCCTTGCTTGGGGCTTTGCTGCAGAGTGACAGGTCTTTCTTCCTCTGTAGACTGAATGCTCTAATTACACCTACTGCAAGTCAGAGCTACACTACTACAGCATCAATGCAAATGTCAGACGTCTTTTCACTTTAAACTGTCTACTCTCTAATAACAGTGTCTTATTTCCAGGAAGAGTTTTTAGGAAATTTCTTTATATTTAGATACCCTTTATTTGTCTCCTTCATCTTTATGTCTCTAATTGTGTTCAATATCATATTTCTTTTCAGAGGTCTGAGCACAGTGCTTTGAAAGTTTATATGTTAATTGCCAAGGTCAAAAGAAAGAGAAAACATGCTCTGATTGTTTAATGACAAGTAATGTGATTTGAAACAGAAGTTTAATGGACTACTCTGTCTCTTAATAAAAAGTACTGTTTCAGGGATATTGAACATGTGCAATTTAATTCAAAGGCAGTCAGTACAATACAACAGGTTGAAAAATATTTTAAACACACTTTCTGTACAATTCAAAAGCTTAGTAAAAGCTCAGCCAGTAACTTGGCCTTTATTCAAGGAAATAATCTAAGGCCAGTCCTGTATATGTTTGTGAAGCTTTGCTGTTTGATACACGTTCCTCTGCTCCAAAAAGTCAGTGTCCAAAGCACATGAATAGATTTCCATGCCATTTCTGCACCTTTGTCAAAGATGACAGCTGTCTTTGGTATATATAAGAGAATTGAAACTTGGCTTGTTATCACTTCTAACTAAGAACCTGATCCTGCCTCCACTGAAATCAGCAGTGATTTACACACCTCAGCAGAAGCAAGATCTGTATTGCTACATAACATTTTATTACATTGCATAGTATTGAACAAGCTTTAAACATTGCACTGCATAGAATCATGGTGCCTTTTGTGGAGCAAGAACATTTTTTATTTCCCCCTCATTTAATTCCTGCAAAATAAACTAATTAATCCAGTTTCTTGACTTATTTGTATCTGGTTTCCACTAATAACTATGTTTGACCTGTTTTAAATAGTATATAGATCACCCATAAGGTATTATCTTGCATGTATCAGAGATGAGCAGCTAAGTGTGTGCTTGCAACTAGATGTAGCATTTGCTTTTTTAATAGACATATCATCAATCTTTCCACATAGGAATGGTATGGTTCAGTTTGAATAAGTGGCATTCGAGCTCCCTTCACAAAATTTTTCCTCTATTCAGAGAAATTAATGTGCATGCAAACCTTTTCTTGTCTATGTGCAGTCCAAGTTTGTGTTAGAGGACTGTGCCTTGTTCATTTTATATTCATGGCATCTAAGTCTAATGTCCAGGAAAATAAAATAGTTTATTTATTGTGCTTATCCTTATTGGTGCTATGGCATAATGCCACACTGCTGTTCCCTGTAACTATCTTGCTTCTTTGGCTTTCAGTTTCAAGTAATAATGTTTGGAAAAAAGAAAAATTAGAAATTTTGATTTTTTTTTTACAAAAAAGGGACCATGCTCTTGGCTTTCAGCTCAAGAAAATGTTAAAGGTGTAGTGAATTCTGATATATAAGTATGGTTGGTCTGGTCTTCCTTCTCCCCTATCCAATGCAGTGGATGAGAAGTTTCAAACCTCAAGCAGCTGATAAATGCCTATAATTTATGTACAGTAGACATTACTAATCAGCCAAGATACATCTGTCACTGTCTTCTGCTACATGTGTGCCTTTGGAAATAAGTTGTTGCAACTTTTTTTTCAAGAAATAAGTAGCACTGTCCTTGATTTCAAAGTTCTTATCTGTTCCTGATGGATGTACCAGTACCTTTCCTCAGGTAAGGATTCTATTGGCATTGGGAAAGAAATGCCCTGACCCACTCACAGTTCCCTGCATAACAGCCTGCTCTTATAAATTACTGTGTGAAAGTGACTTTCCAGTGGTTATGACATAGCTAAGAAATATTTGTATTTTCCAGGACTTAAAGAAATGCAAATGATTTTTTTTTCTGTATTTCTCTACCTGCAGCCATGTGTTGAGTGTGAAATGTCTGCTTAGCTCCTAATGGAATCCTCAGGCTTATTTATTTATTTATTTATTTATTCTACTGAAACTGAAGCTCTTTGGACAGTTAGTTGGTAAAAGGGTTAGGTACATGTTGTCATTTTTGCAAGTAGCCAATAAATAGTGTAACACCAGTAATAAGCTAAAGGCATGTCAGTCCACACATACAGGGCTGGGGGTGTTTTTTGAGTGGGGAAGTTGCTTTTGAACTTTCAATTTATTTTCTTATTGCTGAGGAAGAATTCTCCTTTCCTGAATATTTTGTAAATGCAAAATATATTTATATATATATTTTTAATGTATTTATAAATATATATATATAAATTTATTTGCTTTGCAACAACAATGCATTGTTTGGCAAGTGAAAACCAGTTTATCTTTTTATCCTGAAGAAAGTCCACTTGAAGACAGCTTGACATATGCTTGTTGTAAGATGTTTCTTGCACATCATAGAAACTACATTCATTTCATAGTCAAAGTAAAACAATGTTTCAGATTCAATTTGCAAATTCTCTAGAAAAACATGAATTTCAGTACCCAATGAGGAGTTCCACATTACAATAATCTTGGCAGCAGCTCAGAATTCATAGTAGCAAAGTTCTTTTTGGCAAAATGAAATTGGGAGGAAACCAAGAGCTTTTCATTTTGAAAACAATTCTTTATTTACAAAAAGATTGTTTTGTTTTTCAGATTTTTGTTAATGAATTCCACTGGCTGGCAATTTCTTGAAAGATTATTGTTCATTATCATTCTCAAGTGGTCTTGCATAACTTCAAATAGACAACAGAAAGCTCAATATTTAAAGAGAGGCAAGCTTCTCAGTGATTAGTACTTTTAATTCTCTGAAACACAGACAATAGAAATTTTACCTAATATTTAATTTATCTCCTAGAAAATATCAATGATCAAAAATAAATACCAGTGATCAAAAATAAATGACTTGCAGTCATTTGCAGTCAAGAATTGAAAGTTTCATTCTTACATTTTCATTTTTAGAAGTAGGAAATGCCATTATAAGTCAGCTTAGAGTGGGCTTCCATTGCCTGTCACATTCCTCCCAGCAATATTGGGATAAAGCCCAAACACAAAATTAAACTCAGGGTTGATCTAACAAATCACTCTTATCTGAACAAGGAAATATTAAGTTCTGGACTTCTGGTCTGAGTCCTTCGTAATCTTTAAAATCAGAGGTAAGGGAAATCATGTCTTTCCATTTGGTATTGTGATTGTCAAAGCAGATAAGATTCATGCTAGCTGTTCATGGCTCAATTATGATTTTTGACTAGAAAGAATTTTCTCAGGAAGAAAATAATATGAATATTCTCTTCAGCACTTGTGGATGTCAAAATTTAATTGTATTTAAATGCAGATTTTAGATCATATGTAGTGGTGCTAAAGCTGAAGTGAAAATACCTACATTAATGTTAACAGTCAGGCCCAGAGTTCAATTAAACAATTAGGACATATATTGGAAACCTAACAGCAGGTTGGGAGAATTGTTATTTTGTGGGGTTTATGTTTGTTTTTTTAAAGAAAGAAATCTGCAGTGTGCATATATTTATTATTCTATATATTTGTAAAAAATATGCAAGCCACAACTTCATAGCAGCAGATAAAGGAGACCTTTAAATGCTGGTATCGTTTTGATGGCAAATCCTTGGATGCTAATGTGGGTTGTAGGCATGAAATATTTCCTGGAGAAAACACCGTGCAGCCCACCAGAGACTTTATATGTGAGTGAGGACTGTGGGAGCCACTGGAAGAGCGTGCCTCTACATTTTAAGTGGACAAGCAGCTTCTGAGAAGAAAGCAGCTGGAAGAGAGATCCATGATCAGTTAACCTAAGCAGCAGCTCCACTGTGCCATTCTGGAATTTTAATTGTACTGTTATGTAATTTTTAAACAGCCGCATCGTTATGCAAACGTTTGGTAAAATGCACAACCCTGGGTACCTTAGGTAACCATCAGGGCTTGTCCACTGCTGGAACTGTTACCCTTAGTCTATCTGCCTCATAATGATTAAACATAATGTATGAAATTTAGTGGTTCAGGCCAAATAATTGCTACAGAAGGTCCTCCCAAGGGCACCCTCTCTCTCTATTTCTGTGTACTGGACACGATTTTCTCATGATTAAAATTCAGGTGCAGAGTTCTTAATCAGGCACAAATAAACAAGAATTATGCTTGTGCTGGGCTGACAGCGTGGGAGAGCTGGTGGCTCTGCTCTAAGGACAGGCCACTGCCACATGCTTCCCCTGGAGTTTGATCATGGTGGTCACCACAAGCCTGTGAGTGCCTTTGCAGAATATCCTGAATTGGAAGCGACCCACAAGGATCATCCAAATCCTGGCCCTGCACAGGACTGCTCCAAGAACCACACCATGTGCCTGAGAATGTTGTCCCAATGCTTTTTGAAGGCTTGGGGCATGTGGAGATAAGTTGTCCCCTGCAGATGCTGAAAAGTGAAAGTACAGTGTGATAATGCTGGGCTAGCTGTAATTGCAGCACAAGCAGGAGTGATGATTGCATGTGCAGCATCAGAGCAGGAAAATCCAGACACATTTGTAGGTCCAGAGATAAATAGGAACTTGGGACATCATTGTCCTAAGCAGGACACACTTAGCTGGCCAGCTGATTTGAAGTTCTACTGGAGATTGTCCTGTTCAAACAATCCTTTGATAAGAGCTTTTCTTCTGAGCCTTCTTCACAAAGAGACCACCAGGCCATGTGGATGAACCCTCACAAGGGAACTACAAAAGTGCAAAAATTACCTAAGTGAGACATTGCAGAATCAATTGTCCCTTACAGCCTGTAGTGAGCATGATGATGCAAAGTTCCTCCCCCCTGTCCCCCACTTTTTAACTTCCTACTTTTTAACTTTATCTAGATGATTTGTCAAAAAAAGTAGCAGGAGGAATTCAGAGAGGGAGTATATTTATTGAATATACTGAATAATACTTTTTTAAAAAAGCTTTTATTGATCTTATTTCCCTCTGGATGTTTATAGATGCATTTATATCCATCTATATACATATTTGTGTAAATTTTGTAAGTAAGACATTAATATTACAGGGCCTTTCTTCAAAACAGCTGGATGAGGAAGTTCTTTGTATATTTGTGGGAAGAGGCATTTTTGTAAGGAAAAAAAAATTCACAGTCTGAAAACTAAGCAATAAAGGGTATGGTGGCAAGAAGCATACCATAGACCACAGCAATATGAATACTATGAGCTTATCTGTTTAGGAAAGGAGGCTGTATTTAACAAAGGCAAGCGCTAGCTGACTAATTATGTTTGTCTCTCCAGCAAGTGATATCGAAGTTGTGTGCAGGACAGCGGGATCTCAGCAGAGCAGGCGCCAGATTGCTCCAGGTAGATCCTAAGCAAGTGTTACAATCAGAATGAGTCACTGGAAATTCTGTTAGGTGATGAGAGCAAATCCAGGGCAAGCTGTCAGCCGAAGGAAGGGGGCCGGAGCAGCAGAGCGGAGCCTGCAGAAGGATCTCGGAGAGGGCGAGCGCATCGGCAGGTGGCAGCATCGCCACAGCATCGCCCTGGCAGCCCCGGCCGGCTGACAGCCCCCATCGCTCCCGCCGCAAGTTTTACATATGGAAAGTTCTTTGACCTTTCATAAATTTATTGTCACCCTGGCTGAGTGGCACTAGGTGCAAATGGTCCGCCCCTCCTTCAGTGTTAGCCTGTGACCGGCTCTGGTAATCAGAGATTTCCAACTCTCCGAGCCGCTCGGCTCATTTGTTCCACTCATTGTTTTTGCTACGTGACACAACCTAAATTCTCCAGCTTGTATTTACATGAGTCGGTTCTCAGCCTCACGCAGAGAGGGACGGGGCTGCAGCCCACTAGAGCTGGGAGAGGAAGGGGCAGTGCAGGGAGCCTGGGGAGAGGCTCTGAGCTTCCTTCGGGCTGTCTGCAGCCAGCGCAGTTTGGTGCTCGGAGCCAGCGCTCCAGCACCATTGTTAAAACCGGCAACTCCGTGCGGAATTTCAAGAGCGGGCTTTTAGAGGGATTCCTAACGCAATCGGAGGGTTTTGTTTGCGCTGGCACTTCTGGCTGATAAATGCGTGCATAAATGTCAGCGTTTGTTAGTGGATATATTATATCCGCATGCTTACAGCGAGTGAACCGTCCTGACCAGGACATTGTAATCAGTCACCTAGTTCTGGTGTCAAATAGCAGCTCTCAAGGAGTTTCTCTCCTTTTTTTTGTCCTCGTCCACCCCCTACTTTCCCCCATATGAAGTACATTTTGGGTCCTTCTTTTCAGGTTTTATCAGACTCAGGAATCAAAGGTCAAGCTCCAAATAATGACCCTGCCCCCCAGATTTTAACTGCTCATTTCACAGTGAAGTTAGTTTATCTTCAACTACAATCCAATTAGACTTTCACCCCTGACACACTGGTGTAGAGATAGTATTATTTTTTTTCTTTTGATTGTTTTTAATCTAACTGCTACTGTAGACACAGAATTATTCAGCCCTGATTAAACATTTTCAAGCTGTCTCAACAAGCCAATCATGTGCACATACATTTTCACACACGTTTCTCACAGTAAATTAGTAACAATTGCTTATATGGTTAATAGTTCAGAAAATGAAGTTCTGCCTTCAGAGGTGTATTGTACTGCCACAATACACACCCCAAACTGACACTACATAGTTGTGTATGCTGGTTCTACTTAAAATGATGGTAGACTGAAGCACCAGGATTCATTAAATTGAGCAGAGTTTCTCATTAAATGTGTAGATTGACACTCAGAACTGACTGTCATTTGGGGTTTTATTCAGCTGTTTTTCCATACCATCAATGCTTTATTTAGAGTGAAACTTTACCACCTGATGGCTGGTTTGTGGGGGGAAAAAAACAAGTAGAAAAATATTTTGCATTATTATTTTTCTGGAAAAGACAACTGGAAATTTTCAGATTTAAGATCTTGATCTTGTCTTCTCCTTATTTTTTTCCCTGTGTAATTTATACTCTGAACAATGTATGTTATCTGGTTTGCAATGTGCAGAGTGTGCATTTACATTTGTTTTCTAAAGGAAACCCAGTTACTTCTCATCTATTTTCTATAATAATCTCCTCTGCAGAGGTGTTAGCAAGTACATTTCATTTTAACTGTGCCCTATAAATCCTTCATGGAAAATTCCAATTAATATGGCTATGTTGCAAGCTGGGCCAAAAAATTAACTGATCTGTTCTTGCTCAGCAATGTGACTTGATGAATACAGGAATGGAACAGACTCAGTACAAAAATATTCTTTCTCCTTAAGGAGCCGAAGTCACTGGGTGCCACTGTTTTGCATCTTAACATAAAAATCTATGAGACTGCACCTTCTGGTATTAACAGATAACACCAGAATGCTCTACCCCTTGGCAATTTTCTGAGATGTGAGATAGCAGTGCCCTGAGACTCTCAAAAGATTTTTTTCTTTCCATAAACATGGAGCCTCCATCACTGAAGAGCAGAACTTGAAGAACACTCTCACCATAAATCAGCCTTCAGGGAGAACGCTGATTTTGGGAAGAGAATTTGAACATTAACAAGCCAGAGAAGTTGGAAGGGATATCCTTCTAAATAGGGAAATCTTCAGGATATACAGTCCATTTGTTAAAAACATAAAAAAATAAGAACTCTGTGCAGCACTGAATGAGCACACAACCTTGCAAGGAAAAGTCCTTAGGGGAGGGGGCAGTAAGGCCACGAGGGCTCCCCTGTTATACCCTGATGGCTTCCTGGGTGAGTCCAGAAGAGGTTCATACAATGTTTGGTTCCTGTTACATATCCATTCTTCTGACTTGGGACATATTTCACAGTACCACAGATTAGCTGAGGTTGGATGCCATGCAGTCCAACCCATCAGCTCAGTTAGGGTCATGTCCAGACTGCTTTTGAGTATCTCTAAGACAGAGACTCTGTAACCTCTCTGGGCAGCCTGTGCCAGAGGTCAGTCACCCTCAGAAGCAGAGTCTTCTGTGTTTCTGCTTGTACCTGCTGTCTCTGGGCTCCACTGAAGAGCCTGAATGCACCTGTGCTTCAGGTGTTTATGTACATTGGTGAGATTCCTCTGAGCTTCTCTTCTCCCAGCTGAGCAGTTCCAGCTCTTTCAGCCTCTCCTCACAGGAGGCATATTCTAGTCCCTGCATCATCTTCACGACCCTTTTCCGGATTCTTTCCAGTGGCTCCATTTCTCTTGCACTGGGGACAGACCTGGGCACGCACCACTTCAGATGTTGATTCTCCATAAATAACCCCAGCTTCCTCAGCCTGCTGGCACCACCCAGTCACCATCAGCAGACAACTTGCTTCACCAAACTGGCAGAGGTGGGCAGGGAGCAGCACAAATGTAATACTGCTCCTGGTTCACAGGAAGGATTAGGAGGGCTCTTTTTCCTACCCTTGTGCATCTAATGGGCCTGAGCAGTGCAAGGGCTACAGAGGTGATTTGCTCATATTCAGAGGTGCTCAGATTCCACGTGGATGGTAGGAGGGAGATTCCATGCACATCTTCAACATGGAAACTACTTCCACACACCGTTTCCACACCACATATATGTGGGCTGGAGCCCTTATTTAGTTTTTGATAGAACATTATAGTTTTCTGAATTTTTACATAATGTTCTAAATATTCTGAGAAAATTCCACAATTTGTACAAAATATCCCCAGCCAAGTTCCCAAGCACAGATGCCGAAGTCATGTGTGCTTCTAATGGTGAAAAAGTGAGTGGAAATTGTGGTCAAGTAATTTTTTTCTGGCATTACTCATGACAGTTTTTAAATTGGAATATTTGCAAAGCCTTTCAACTCCATAATAAGGGGGGAAAAAAGTCCTTTTTTTTCCCCAAATGTTTCACATAAAAAAATTATAAACCAAGTTAAAAAGGAATAAGTGAGAAATATATGAAGCAAATTTCCACAAGAAAACAGCCTTATTCTAGTAGAATTTTTGTTCAATTTCCCAATTCAGATCACTCAGTTTTCATAAGCCCTCTTAAGCCATTCTTAACTGTGTGTCATGAAGTCCTACTAATGTTTAAAACTGTTCCATTGGTATTGGTCATTGGATTTGTATCTGTACAAATCTTGATATAAATGCTACTTACGTGTCTTTGTATCTTTAAACCAACAAAAATAATAACATGCTAAAGGCATTATGCTTCATGAAAATGTGATGGACAGAGAAAACAACATATATGGATTGTCTTGTGAAAATATAATTACTGAAAGTGGACATTTTGAATGAATACAGTATTATGAAAAAAATAGCAGAAGGATTTCTTAACACTACAACAGTTACATTAAACAAGTATATGACATTAATTACTTCAGGAACAGATTTCAGTGTGTTGCTTTAGATGTTTTTATAGAGCTTCTTCTACATACCCAGAGCTGTTTTAATTACCTTGATTGAGCTTTAGAAAAAAATTGACTGAAGTGAACCAAAAAGTGACTTGGTCTGAATAGGTTCAAGCTCAAAGCCTTCATCATATGGGAATGCAGCATAACCAATAGGCTTCATGAGGATGGCTGGCAAGGACTGATTCTCCATTTTCTTGCTGAAACTGGGAAGCAAGAATAGTCATGAATGAAAAATCTTTTCGTTCAGAGAAAGTCAGTGCAAGAGAGTGCATGGCTTTGTTGCATGGGGCCTGAGAACTGCACTGGCAGAACAGTGATGCTGGGATCCTTGTGTTGAGTACCCAGGGCACATCGTTTTTTCTGCCTGGGACTGGGTGCATCATGGTTCTCACCATTTCTTGCTGGCTAGTTCAGATTCCTTGCTCAGTAACTGGAATTTTTGAATTCCTTTTTAAGTAATTGATATAATATTTTTCCATATATACAGGATATAGAAGCCACTCTTCTAATTTTGAGTAGTGGAATGGTCCAATTTTGATTTACTCTGCCGTACTTTTTGCAAAAATACATTTTAAGTGGCTGTGAAGCTCCTGTTCTCTCCCCATAGGAAAATAAATTTGAAGTATATATTTACTGGAAACTTGGAAAGCACTGATATTTAAAAAAGAAAATCTAATCTGGTTCATTCTAGATATAGTCTGTGCTGTGAAAACAAATCTCAGAAGGAGTATGAATAGCAGAAATATCACATTTCTATTTTGACTGAAAAATTCAGGAATCTCTCTAAAATGCTTTCAAATATGTTGATGAGAATCTGTTACAGCATTTTAGGGTAGCAATTAATTGGAGATAGCTAGGAAATGATTATCGTGTCTTCATGTCTGAAAATGACATCTGAAAGATAAACTCACAAGTATATTACCACACACAGTTCTGTTCATCTATGTAAATATTTTCATATCTGCCAGTAGTTATCCTACACTGGATACTGTTTTGGAAATCAGCATGTGTCATTAGCATACCAGAGAAGATAAGGTACTCCAGGCATTTCTAACAATAAGAAGCACTTGTTATATGAACTCTTAGTACATATTTGTGCACATACTGATCATACATGGTTTATTTTTGAAGATTCTGTTCTGCATTGGCTTACTGGGAAAAAAAAGACCTACACAATTTTTTTAAAATTATTTTATTGTCCTGGTATCCTGATTCCTTTTTAAAAGCTGGTTCACTGTGTGCTTTGCATTGTTGATCTTTAGCTTACTCAAAGAATGACACTAGGTAGTCATTGCAAAGAGTTAACACTTATTCAGCATTTACTTAATGCTTCACTAACAGTTCTCTGTTTATATAATTTTGCTGTAAACACAGAATGCAGTAGAGTACTTGAAAGAAGGTCATTGGTCTGTGGAGCTGAAACAAGGGTCACTTTCTAACTTCTTCCCTACCTGAAGTGAAAACATTCCAACCAAAAGGACACTCCATCCATCTCAAGAAATTCTAGCAAAGACTGTGTTCACCTCCACAGCCCAGAAACATAGAGACCTTGTAGGTCACAGAGATCTTTGCTCCTCTATGCCTATCTGAACGTGTGGCACTGATTCACCTGATTAGCTTAGTTGTCAGTGTGTTTTTTCACCAAGTCCATGTGTGTTTGCTCCTGCTCAGTGCCACCTGTGAAGGTACAGGTTCATGTCCTGGCGACGAGCCCGACCGCAGAGGAGGAGATTGCATTGTGCCGGGTGATGGTTTCTTTCACAACCAACTAATAGCACCTTGTCTTCAAAACTAGCATGGCTGGTTTATTTTATCCCCAGGAGTTACATCTGCACAGAGGCCTGGTGAAATGCATTTGGTGACTTATGCTATTATCACGCTTTCCTTAAGAGTTATTTGGCTAGACAGCATGCACAAAGAAACCAATTTACAGCCTGTCGATATTGCCATATTTGTAAAGTATCCTGGAAGTCTGACTGGCTTTCTAGGCCTTAGTACATCAGCACATCAGCAATTTGCCTCAGGATCTGGCTCCTTAAAGATTATGGTGATGACTACAGCTTTTAAGTAAATGATCCCACACTTACATTTCTAGATGCAAGCTCCAATTTTGTGATAAATCAAAGCACTTCATGCTCTGCTTCCTGGAGGTCACAGCAAAGCTAAAGTGGATTTGCTTCATTTATGGTTACTGAGATATGTATTTTGTGATTCTCTTTATTTTCCCCTTCTGCCCCAGTGCAGCAGCACAATCAGTGGATGCATTACTTGTAGGCAGTGCCTGCATGTTATGCCAAGGGGGATTCCAGCTCAGAGTAATTACATTTTTATAAATAGTGTACTGTTCAAGGTTGCTTCATTTTTATATTTAAAAATATAAAGTTTCTTTGTAATTTCCACTGACAGATTTTCTTGTGCTTTGAGAGAAAAAGAGGAGGGATGGCATGGCAGCAGTGGTACTCAATATAATTTCCATTCATGACTCTTCTGTCTTCCCTATTGCCCAGAGAAACTAAAGTCTAACCACAGAAGACTGTCCAAGAGGGCAAGATTATACATAAGTTTCCATTTTAATTATAAAGCGGAAAAAAAGACTTAGAAAAAACCCCAAATCTTTCCTTTAGCAGGGCGAGAGCTTGTTTCCTCAACAGATACAGGCTGTGTGTGAAATGCATAAATACCTATTTCTTATTACTGAAGAATTTATACAAGGTACCTGAATGATTCTCTCCAAGGCATATTTTTTTCTTTCAGGGTTGAAATACTATATGGCTTCTCTGAGGGAAAATTAATCTACAGTTTTCTATAGAGTACCATGGGATAAAATAAACAGTGCTTTAATATCTCTTCTAAAGGACATACTATAAAAATAAAAGTGACACATTTTTTACTTGTTTTAAATGCACAGTTTTTCACACCACAAGTAACTATGTAATTTATTGGAAATTACACATTTACTTTATTCATTAGTACTTGTAAAAAAATAATTGAATTACTTCTAGCCTATTCTAGTTTTATGGAAAATGAAGAATGACTTGATTCAAACATTATTAACTAAATTAAGTAATTCTTTATGAGGCATTTATTTCTAGACTGCCAGGACTTTCAGCTGGAAATAAACCCCTTAGACCAGGGTAGAGATTAGTTCAATGAAAGCACAGAGCTTCCCATTCTCACTTTATAACATTCATCTTATTAGATCCTGCAAGATCTGTAGCTCACAATAACAGACAGGGAGCAAGAATTAAAGGAAGAAAGCAGACATATGGAAAGAGATGGAGAAGGAAAGAGCTTTCCTTTATCTGTAAGAAATGTGTCAGGCCAAAACTGGGAAACAATCAGGTAAAACAAAGTGCTCATCAATTAGAGAAACTTAAAATTATTCTACTAATTTGGTAACAGCTCACTCTGCTGCTTTTCTGTGTTTTTACTACTTGCAGATATGCTGTAGCATGAAGGCTACTGCAAAGAATGGCAGTGTACCACAAAGCAGGACACTACCAGCTTTGCCAAAAGGATGGACTGTGATCATATATTTAACACTCAGCAGTACCATTTTCTCTCTCTCCTTGTGGAAGTTCCACAAAGGAGAAACTGGCAAAGAACATCTCCATATATAACCAAAAAAAAAAAAAAAAGGAGGAAGAAAGAAATATATGGCAGTAGCAAAAAATTCCATTATTAGAAAAAATACATGCACTTAGTAATGAAAGAATCTGCTAACATCTGAGTGATAACAGAAAGGAATAAACACCCATCAAGGGGTTGTGAGGGGCAAATTATATCAAAACAATTGCATGACAGGCAAAGGAAGAAGGTGGCACAATCTTTTGATAAAGCATTTCACACGGTGGTCTTAAAATTAAGCTTGGCCAAATTGGTTTAATTCAAATTGTTACTAGTTCAAAACTTATGGGAAACCATACCCAGTTTATTAACAGTATATTTTCAAAATGAATGAGTCTCAACAGAGATCTGTCCTGATTTGAGATTTTCACTAGAGAATTGGGCAAAGGACTTGAAAAGATGCTTAAGGAACCTGTTAGACTGGCTGATGCAGGTGGACATGATTAGAATAGAAAAAAGAGTTTCTGACAAACTGAAAAGATAAAAATATTGAATCAGCAGAGCAGTATACTTAGATAAGAATAAAATAGCTGCAAGAACAAATGCAAGCTGGCTGGGCAGGAGGCCTGAAGCAGAGAACCTTGTGAGGTTTCAGTGGGCCCCAGGATGAGTCAATCATGCCAATGGTGTCACAAAGAGAAAATCAGCACCAAGGGCTCTTAAGGACATACCCTGAAAAACATGTGACCTAGAGCACCAAGCATGACAAAGTTCAAGAAGCATTTGGACAATGCTCTCAGGCAGCTGGTGTGACTCTTGGGGTGGTCCTTGGATTTGACAAACCTTGTGGTTCCCTTCCAACTCTGCAATTCTGTGATTATATCCTGCTCAGTGTTGTAATGGCCCAAGCTGGCACACCAAGTTCAGTTTGTTAATACCATGCTTTTCACAAGTGGAAAATCAAATTAGCAGAAGGATGGAAAAGATCAGTGTCACCTGTTAGAACAGGTTGATTGAAATAATGCTATTTAGCTTGGAGAAAGAGTCATAACTATATTTTTTTTAATATCAATGACAGGAATAAACTTATTTTCCTATTCAGCAAAAATGCACTAAAACATTTCTGCGTTAAAACAAACAGACAAATAAATCCTTCTCTGAAAATAACAAGTTCATGGTTTTGACAGGGAGTTTTGTGGGATCTCCAGCACAGGAGTTTCCCGAAATAGTTGGAATATGTCTTTGTTATACATGAAGAAAATAGAGGGGGTCCTCAGCTGATGGATGTTCCTATAGGCCCCTCCTTTCCTGTTACCTGTGGCTTTTGCAGACCCAGATGACCAAGTAAATTGTTGGCTCATGAACTGGTAGATTTCATTGTGACAATCATGATTTCTGAAATCAGAGAACTACTCACAGAGAAGGAAAAAGCCCTGAGGCCTAATTACAGTTTTTGCAGAGACCTTTTGTACCACACTGATGAAAAGAATCCATAGTAATGTAAAGAACCCATATAATCAGTCTCAGTCCCACCCATAATATAATACACAACTGCAATGCAATAAGTACAGCATTTTGATAAATCATCTATTTTTTAAATTAAGAGTCTTGAGCTGTTCACAGTTTTGAAATAGAATCTGTTTTTCAAAATCAGCCATGATGTACTGAAAAAGAATGAAAATAAGGAGAAAAATAGCCACAACAGTTATTGGTAGTACTTGTGTGATATACAGCAGTCTGAAGAGCAGAAAACAGGAATGTTCCAATATTTCTCACTGCAGAGATTAAAATACATTAGGAATCTGCTTGTTTTGTTTTATAGTCTTAATGTACTTGTGCAATGGTCTGCATGCATATGAAAAACTTTCTTTAAAATGCATTACACAAATTTATCACAAAATTCAGAACTTTGCACTAAGACCCAACTCATTTCTCTTGGTTAAGTGAACTTATTTAGGACATATCTTCAGGTAATACTTTGACCCATAAAAATCTCTTAGGTGGACAAACAAGATTAACAGCCTGAGATTTCATGCTATTCAGAGCTGAAAGGCCTTAATCAATTTCTCTCTCATGTACAATCACTGCTGCTACACAGTTGTTTTTGCAGAGCAAACAGCACCAGTAGCTTGGGTTCCAGTGTAGAAGGAACTGAATTTTAAATGCAGCTATTCCTAGCTGGAGATTCCTGGAGGTAGTGCCATGGATTCATGGATATTTCTCCACTCTGTGGTTTTTCTTGCTTTAATTTAAATCTGACATCAAGAGAGGTCCAACTGAAAAGACTGTTCTGGGTGATTTTGTCAGTTGTTGTAGTTCTAAGGGGTAACGAGTTGACCCCAGCACTTCCAAATATTTTGGAGTCACCATGTCCACAGTATGATGGGGTGGTTTTGTTTGGTACAAGACCTGTATTTCTGTAACTGAGGAGATCCATGGTCCAGAACATAGCCAGACTTTATAGCCAATCTCAATGTATATGTCAGTTTCCTGACATAAATTCAGTGATTAGAATATTTTATAAGAGAGGGCCATGTTCATCAAATATTTGCTTTCTATAGATAAGACATGACTATTAGTAAAGGTAAAAGCTGTTGTAGCATATAATTAAAATAAAATACTGTAAGATTTGGAAATTACTGTGGATAGGAAATGACATGTAGGGTAGAAAGTATTTCTTTAGTTTACCAGTAGAGGAAGAGGAAATGGAGATTTTTATTAATAATTGTTGACCCAGAGATTATTTGTACTTTAATGGGATTTTTTTTTAGCCCTGATCAAATTTTTAATATAGGTAGAGGAAAAGGGGGGAAAACCCACATTATTAGAATAGTATGTTATCTGTCTTCTGATGTATTTGCGAAGAACAGAAAGCTAAACAGGTTTTACCAGAAAGGTTGTCCTTAGCCTCATCTGCCCTAAAAACTTGAATCCATAATCTCTGCTCTTCTAGTCACAATAGATACTTATATTGTCTAAATAATTTATTTAAAATTATGTTGTTCCTTATGACAGTAGATTTTTTCGAGAATGGCTATGCTCACCATTAGTGATTTCAGCATCACTGGGTTTGTGTCTGAGCATCCAATCTTCATGGAAACCATGGAAATTCAGCCTAATATCTTCTCCCTAGAGTAGGCACTAAGGCAGAAGAAGTTGTAAAATGGTTATAGCATCATAAATTTAAAACAGACACTGTCTGTATTTTTGTACCCCACCCACTTGTGTTCCCCCAGGAGACTTCCACAACTGCATGGAACAGTTGCAATCCTGCAGCTGACGGCTGCACAGGTAGAATGGCAGAATTGTGTCTACTTTGTGCTTGTTCAGTAACTTTTGATGCGCTGTATGAAAGTGTAAGGTGGTGAACACAGGTGGGTTTCTGATCCAAGGCACAACAGATGCCACAGGAAACCAGAACATGCTGTCTTTCTCATGTTGTCTCTCTCACACAGCCAAGTGTGCAAGCTACCAAATCAATTCTGCAATCCTGCACATGCTCTTCCTTATGGGTTTTTCAAGGCCAAAATGACAAATATTACATAATGATCTTGTCTGTAATGTTTCAATGACATAATAAAATTTCCTTTTCAATATAAAGGATGAACTCATTGAAGAAAGCAAAAATATTAAAAGAAAAATAATTAAGATTGCTATTCTCTGCAAATATGGCATTGTCAGTTTTATATATATTCTGTTTGCCAAAGATTGTATTAAATGAGAACTAGCTCGGAATTCCCAAACTTCATCAAGCTTTCATCTTTCTTGATATGAAGAAATCCAGTAAGATCTTGTCCCAGCTTTGCAAGTCCATGTTAAATGCTATGTTTGTATAAATTAGAACTGTACAGTCACCCTAAACCCTCACAATGTCTTGTCTCAGGCATAAAAAATTTACTTATAATACTCTTTTCATAAGTCTTGGCATTGCTGTTAAATTATTCATATAGTGTTCTATGAAAACACATGACAATTTTTAAAAAATGTATCCGTCAAACATCTTTCAATCAGCTGAGATGCCACTCTGCTGGTGATTTTTCTGAATTTTGCCATCTGAATTTTCTGAATAAGTTTTAGTTTATTCAATAAGTTTCACTCTTGTTTCCAAGTGTTTCTTTTATCATTTCTACAGATTCACTTGTATTACCCTTCTATTTTATTTTTCTCTTGTCTTGATTTCCCTTTCTATCTGCCATGTTCTCTTTTTGCCATTCTTGCAATCTATCATTTTAGTGCTGAAAAAGATATTCCTTATTATCTGATCTTTCCTGGATGTACTTAACTTTGTGACATTCTTCTTCTCTGAGTGACCTTTGTAATATAAACTTTCATTTCTGCCTCCTGAAAAGGTATTCTGACAGGAAAGTCTGGCACAGCTTTAATTCTTAAATACAGAAGTCACACTTCTTGACGTTCCCACATCCCCTTTCCATGCTTATATTTCAGCAATATGACAATTGAATTGGGTTGCTAAGTTGCATTATACCTTTCCATTTTCCTTTTATGAATTGTCATACAGTATTTCTTTGGTGACCCAGAATGCGAAGAAAGAGTGGGTTTTCAATTGAGAAAGCAATTCAAGAACAATGGAGCAAACAAAATTCAAATTCAATAATAATAAGTATCTTTGTTAATATGTGGTTAAATTGCAAAAATCTTAAATATTTCTAGCACAGAAATCTTCTAGAGTGTATTTTCAGGATTAGTGCCCAAAATCAGAAATAATTTGAATCACAAAAGTGACATGGGGTAGTTTCAATTTCTAAAACACTTAGAGCATTGTGAATATGGAGAGGAGCAATTAAGGTATCTAAGCTACCCAAACTATGTTAACTCTCTACTTACCTCATCACTTTGACAAAATAGAGAAACTTCAGCAAACTCTTTCAGAATTCTACTGATGTATACCCGGCTAGTGATCACAGCCTAGTGTTAGTCTTCATCTTGATATGGCCCTCCAGAATTTCCGAGCTTGTTTTTCAAGCTTATTTATTCTCAGCCTATACTTGTAGAAATTCTTGGAACAGCCTGTGACTTTTTTGCAGCCTTGAAAGTTCAGGGAAGTCTCTTTATTGAATTCACTGAAGTTTGAACTAGGAAAAATATGTTCGTAAAAGGAAACAAAGAAAAAATCAAGACAGTTTTAAGGAACTTCTAAGTACATTTCACTTTATTTAGTGATTTCTTTTTTTGAAACAGCAGAACCTCAGATTAGATTTTTCAGACTATTTCAGAAGTGTGAAAAATTGGTCTGAAAATCCACAATTATGATCCCTGCATCAGTTTGTTGTGTGTCTGCTAAACAGGAAGTTAGCATGAGTAAGGCACAGGTTTATCTGTATTATAAAAGAAAGTGAGTAGGGAAAGAAAAGAAAAATGCAAGCAAAATTAAATTCTATTATTTGATTGTCCTGATCAGAGACTTATGTAAATCCTAATGAAAATTTCTGTAATTTTTTTTGAAATACCACAAAAATTACAAGAATGACAACAGAATAACATTAAGATTAGTTTTCAGAAAACTAGTTAGTTTTCAGAAAACTAAGACAAAAACTAAGTTTTTGCGTCCAATGAACCATGTCTACAGTGTTCTGGACTTTAAAAAGGGCACAGAACTGAGCCAATGAACATTAAACATCTTGATGATTTCTCTAGATTGGCACAAAATGTCCTAAGATACCCAAAATATCAAGTCAGAATAGAGATTCTGATAGAGTGTGTGTGTGTGTGTGTGGGTGTGTGTGTGTGTGTGTGTGTGTGTGTATTTTCTATCCCTGTCCACTTCAAATTCATCTGGTGTTTTCCCATGGACATCAGCTGACCACAAAGTAATTTTTTCCTGGAAGCACTTCCAACAGGTTATAAATGAAGAACTGAAGCCCTGTACAAATTTGTTCACTCCTTGACTCCCTATTTCAGTCATATTATTATTTATTTGTGACCTATCATCAAACTGAAGTTTATAACCCTTATTTATTCAAGTGGTATTTACCTGAATTATCTACTTAACATGTCATAGAAAGTGTTACATTTCTTAAATAAATCCATGATTGAATTTATTTGATTTAATAATTAGTTTCAATAACAATTTTCTAATCCCTGAGAAAGAACATAAAAATATTTAATAAGAAGGTTATGAAATTTTTAGGTAATACAGAAAAAAAAAGTAGTCTATTTTAACTAAAAAAACCCCAAATAAAACAAAAACCCTAACCCCAAAAATTAGCTTCCAAGGAAATGATTTTTAAAGGAAAAAGCATATTTTTAGTGAAAACACTGCAGTCTGTTAAACTTAAATTATACTAATTGCAGGCACTACATTTTTCTCTAGTAGGATTCTTAGCAAATTAAACATCAAAAAACTCCAAAATTTTCAGTAACAAATAGTGTAAAAATATGCCCTTATACTGAAATGTTTGTTTCTTCATAATGTCTCTAAATCTAAATAAACTCCTTTTTTACAGAAAAGAATAATTCCTTCCAAATCAGGAACTGCTTAGGAAAAAATGCCATAACTGGATAGCAAAGGAAATTACTTTAGGCAAACATAATAGCTCTTTCTGTCCTTGAAGTTTAAAAATCTATTAAAAACCACTCCTAATCCCAATCATAACCCAACTCCTTTGCAAGTCTACAACAAAACATGCCTTTACAGCTTCCCCAGAAGTCAAAAAATATTCTCTTGGCATTCAAGGAAAGTGTATAAGAGCAGGAAAGAACACCCTGTCAGTAGAACTTTAGTTTTATAATCTCAGAAGATAAGAACATAAAATTACCCTGCTAGGTCAGGCTACATGGTCATGTAATTCAGTATTGTAACTTTACTGGTGGCTACTATAGGGCATGCAAGTCCTCTGTATAAACTTTGACCTTCTGCTCACTTCATAGATTACATATCAAGCCTGGAAAAAAACCCAAACAGTTTCTTGTTTTGGAATTAATTTTTTTCCCACGCTTTAAAAAAGTTATTTCCATTTTTTATGTGCCTTACTGTGTGGGGGATTTTTTTCCTGTAATTTGTCTAAATTTTTGTTTTTTAAGACATTTTCAGTTGACTGTGAATAAGGGTGATAATTCCCCTTTTTTCAGTTTTATTATTGCTTTCTTTACCTTTTCTGTTCCGCTGTACAGTTTCTAATGAAGCACATGAGAAATATATTTTGGTGGTATGAGTGATACACTGTTAATTTGAATGGCTAATACATGATCTTTAAAATTTTTTCTGTCACTTGTAGGCATTTTATCCCTTTTTTCCCCCAGTTTCTTTTAATTTGTCTTTAATTAGCTGCCTTCTCTATGGAAGAGTGATTTTTTTCTGCTGCTCTTAGCTGCAGCAGGAGAAGTTCTCCCAGGTAAGTGTACATAAAGAAATTTAACACTCTGCTAAGCTAATATTGTCATTTTTAAGTACTCCTAGAATAAACAGCTCAAGAAATCCCCAATTTAACTGTCACCACAAAAGTTCTAATAACATTGTGGTTTGTAGATTACCACTAAACTTTGTGTAATACATTAACAGCAGACTACCTCGTTGCCCATTTTGTTTGGAGTCAGTATAAGTCATAAATAGCAAGTAAAAATGATCAAACTCCAGAATCTTTACTTATTTGCTGAAATCCTTTACTTTGAGATCATTCTATTTAGATGTCAGAATGAAGGCTAAGGAACTTTATCATGGATAAAGTTCCAGAGTGGTAAAAGACTCCTTAAAGTAGAAAGAAGTGGTTAGGTCTTGCCTCTTCTCCTTTGCTCCAAAGGACATTGGAAAGATGGACATACAGAAAAGATTTTTGTGATTCACCCAGAATTCCCTGAGGAATTATGATCTCAGGTACAATGTAATCTGAATAAAAGAGATTCCCCCAAAATAAAAATTACTTCACTGAATCCCATGTTAGTATGTCATAAGACAGATGAAAAAATAGGGTCATTCCTACTTTTGGGCCTTCCAGTATATTCTCAACAACATTTTCAATTAAAGCTTGGGAAATTTGCAGTGTCTCCATGGTTTTGGGTCAAGATACAGGAAAGAACATGAGTCTGCTACATTGTGACTTAGAAAGAGGTAGAAGTTAATTGTTTCTGTGAGTTCAACTTTCAGATCCCTTCGTCTCACCTGAAGGAAGGAAACCAGGGTGAGGAGCTTAGTGAAGGCTGACACAAAACATGACTGAGAACCCCTTCTAGCTGACAGCTTCTTGTGCAGAGCAGGGCTGGATCTGCTAAGGCTCCTGGTAAGTTCCTTCCCAGCTTCTCAGTCCAGGGAATTTTGTTCTGTTTCATCACATTGGCGATTAACTGTTGTGGAAAATTTAATAGTGATGGCTTATGCAAATCATGTGCTCTACAAGTAAAACAAATAAAAATGAGGAAATGTACACATTGTACCTTTGAAAGGTTGCGAGCAGTGGCGCAGAAGACTTGGGTTACAATAACATCTGAAATGAGCCTGGGAGTGAGAACATAGCAAGGCCTGTTTCAAAGGAGAGCCAGTTCACTAAACACCAGAGTGATTTAATGCACCATCAATTATTTCCTGCTTGTCACTTAAACAGGCTCCACATATGCATGGCAGGTCATGAGTGCAAAGAGGAGGTAGAAAGCATGATTTATTGGCTGGGGCAAACACCTGCGAATTAAGCAGCTCAGAAATTAGCCACAAGTAGCATATTAGTGCAGCTAATCAGGCACGGTTCAGTATTTCAGTTTCTTGATTTGCCCATAAATAAGGCTGTATGTGGCTGCCCTGGGGCGTTCTGGTGATTAACAGCCCTGACCTACAGTAAAGTGTGCAATCCAAACAATTTAGTGGGATCTGCAGGTGTACATTGTAAGCTTGTTGCCTATAAGGCTGCTACATTCAGTACACAGAAAGATTCTGGTATCTGTGTGTCTTGTTCATACATTTAATCGCACCATTTAATGATCAATTTTCTTTTCACTCATTTACCAGGGCCTGTTAACATTAACAAGTCTTAAACTGTGAGGCACTGATGCACAACTGTGAAACCCAGTTGTCTTCTCTGTCTTATTCAGATGTCAGAGAACAAGATCACCACTGTCTACTGCACATTTTCATCTCTGACACCACAGTTGCTGACTTCCATCACAGCTAAAATGACAAGCTGCTACTTCATTATTTGAGACCTGTGTTTAGTTGGCCTACCTGTTGATTGATGATGTAAAGTGCTCTGTGGAGAAGCCTGTACACAGCCAAGAGCAAACTGCTGTTCTGGCTTTCCAAGATGCTATAACAAAGACAGAAATGCCTGATCACTAAATATTAGCACTTCAAGCTTGGAGGAGGTTTGGAGGTCTCTTGGAACACTAGATGTGAACTCACACAAAGCTCAGAAGTAGCCATATCAGCTTTAACTGTAAGAAAATTACACTTATGGGAAAGAAAAGAAAGACATCCTCCCCAAAAGCTAGATACTTTATAAAGAACCCTCATTACCCAAAGTACTTGCAGTCGCCTGCTAATTCCTCACTTCCAAAAGAATGCATGGGGACATGGACAAGGATGAAGGTGAAGGACTGGTGAGAAAGTTATGTTATCTTCACCTGTGAAGGAATGACATTGCAAATCTAGAGCTGTCCACATTCTCATATAAAAAAGTGCTGGAACATTTTAGGAAGGAAGCAGATAAAAGGAAGGAAGCAGAATGATAAAAGATACATGATTCAGGAAAAGCAAGGTGACCATTGCTATTCATATTTTTCTCCTGCTGTATGAATAATGTGGTAGGACTTCTTGGACCACAAGGCAGTAATTATTTTTACACAAATACTTTATATATATATATATTTATTTTAACACTGAGAGCCTTGAATTTTTTGAGCAAAAAAGTATTACACATAAAAATTAAGCACACTGATAGACAGAGCCCACAACTGTGTTTCATAAGGCAAAACTTTACTCACAAGGGATACATAATTTCCTGTTTCATATTAAACATTGAATTTAATTAATGCATTTTTTTTACAATTTCAGTTTATTTTTTCATCACACCATGCTGTACCAATGATTGCTGGGATATGTGACTCAGTGTGATACTGAACCTGACCTGGAATGTCTTTGCTTAGGTTTCTAGACTGAAAACACCTGGCCAGTTGCTGTTCATAGCCCTCATCATAAAATGCCTGATTGGCTCCTCTAGACAAATACAGACATCATGTCCCAGCCTTCTCACTAGAAGCTACCCTGTGCCTTGCGCAGGATAGATAGAAGCACCCGTCAAGGTTGTTTTTTCTTGATTTAAAGGTTTTTTTCTTAATGGGACTCAGTTACAAAATCTGCTAAAGCTTCTTTCAGAATGCATATAACTTTATGTTGGAACAGAGATAGTTATGTTCAGTGAAGTGAAGCTGAGGGTGTGCAACATGTGCAGAGGAGGGTGGGATGAATGTGGCTTTGAATGTAAGATATTGGAAGACTGGAATGGGCAACAAAGCAAGATGTCTTTTCCCTGTACCTGCCTACCTAAGTTTTCAGCCAGGCCTGGGCGCTGCCTGGGAAAGCATTGCTTAATTGATATTGCTCAATCCCAGGAAATATCCAGCACTACTGAAGTGTTGCCTGTCAATGAAGCAGTGCAAGTGAGTCATTAAATTGATGGCATAGGCACACTTTGTGCATTTCTCTGGGCTTTTTTTGTTGGGTTGGTTGGTTTTTGTTTGGGTTTTTTAAGTTTAGTTGTAGCAGAAAAAAATGGGACAAAATGCTTTTTCTGGCTGACATGAAAGATAGCTTGTTTTGGAATAGTTTCAAAAGAAGTGCTCTTTTCCTAGTGCATGTTGTCTCCCTCTTACCAGTGTATTATAAACTCTTCATGTATTCAGTAAAAGAGCTAAAGAATCAAAAATGTAAGAGAACAGAAATGTAATGATGAACTTTATAATATTTTTACATGTTACTGTGACATTTAGATGAGTTACAAGGTATGTGCGCTAGAAAACAATCAAGAGTCTTGAAAGAATTGATAACAGAATAAAAAATGTTTAAAATATGATGTATAATCTAGAATAAATATAGCAGTGTAGGAGCAGAATGAGATCTATTAAGATTCTTTTGATGCATCACAGAATTTCAGGCTATGTCTTTGGCAAAGTTAAAGTAAGATTTGAAGGTGTATCTATGGTTTTGAAAAGTGTATAGTATCATCACATCACCAATGTGTCAGAGTTTTTGATATAAAACGGCCTTTGTGTTTTGGTAAAGGAGATGCTAAATTTCAAGTACAGTAAACTCAAAACGTACAGGCTACATAAAACCAAGCAGATTTAAAAAATGGTTAAAAAACTCCCAGATTTATTGTGAGAACTCTGAAATGATATCTAGATGATTCCCCTAGCAGCCCTTGAGATGTCAGAGATGATAATACAGTAACAACATTTGGGAAGTATTTCTAGTTTTACACTTAGCCTTTTGGCAGGAATTTATTAAGACAGAATAAGCCTGTGACTTTTCAATTCCAAGTACAATTTGTTTCTCTAATATATCTGCAGGAGTAATGTGTGATGGAATTTTTCCTTTGCTGGGCCCAGTACTTGTGGGTGATGATGTGCTATAATAGGTTCTCACAAGCCATATCTCAACAAGATAAAACACAACACATGTACATCTGTGGCCCAGTGTCAATGCCTTAAATGTACATCAGAAATGCATTAAATCTTCTGATTGCTATTTTGTTTGTACAGCTTGTTGGTTCAGACTTTCCTCTGTAATGTAACCTGCTGATTGCCTTGAATTATTGGCATATCCTTGGTAGAACAAGCACACCTTGTCCTGAAATTCAACAGTACAGATGTGTCTTGAATCCTATCCTTTATTAGTAGAAACAGAAGAAATATTCTTCAAGTTATTCCAATATGCTTCCTGAAAGCACTTATTTCAGAATCAACTCGGTCTAGCAGAGCTTTGGACCAAAAGTAAAGGCATGTGATATCACATCAGAAATTCATCCACACAGTTGTTTGTGTGCATCTGTGCCTGTGCCTATAAATAATGACAAAACCATGTAGAAAATAAAGTATTATGGACAGCTGTGGAAAATGGTGAATCAGAAGAGGCACTTTTTGGACAGTCTTTCTGGGCTGGATTCTCAGCTGGTTTAAACCTGTACTTCTCACATCATCTTGCCTGTTCATATGTGGAACTTTTCTTTTTAGAGAAATCAAATATTTTACAAGTAATCTTGAGCTAAACTGTAATGGAAGACATGGTGTCTGATACAAATGAAACAAGTATATAAAAAGTAATATTAATTAACACCATTCAGATTCAATCTCCTATGTTCCTGCAACACGATTTCTGAGCAAAGACAGCTTGCTGAAAGCATATCCCTAGGCACAAAGATACAGAGATGCATCCTTGGGGTTTCAGTTTATGCTAAACCACCTCATAAGGTGTCCAGTGGGGGATGGTTAGTGCTTTTGTAGACGGATTCTCCTTTTTATCTCATTTGGTCACCAGCTTTACTTGTTAAGTGCTGGCTCTCTGTGCCTGCATTGGTACTGTGAGGCTGACAGTACTCCATGAACTGCACACCTTGTGGCCTTTGGACTAACCAGGTTGGAAACGTTAATGGAAGGGGTCCTTTCTCACTGACATCCCAGTGTCTTCTTTCTGAAGGAGAATCACGGTAGAGTTACACAGGGAAAGACAGATGTATTTTCCTGGGAAAATCTGTCTCAGCCAAATCTGGTGGCCTTCTATGATGTGCTTATGATGTCAGTGGTTAAGGGAAGGCTGACTGATGTCGTCTACCTGGACTTCAGCAAAGCATTTGACAGTGTCCCACACAACCTTTTATCTAAACTCAAGATGCGGATTTGATGGATGAACCATTTGGAGAATTAAGAATTGGCTGCATGGTCACACTTGCGGGTGTGCAAGGCAACGGCTTCAGGACCAAGTGAAGACCAGTGACAGGTGGCTTTCTTTGGGGATCAGTATGGGGAGCACTATGGTTTAGCATCTTTGTCAGTGACATAGACAGCGGTCTTCAGTGCACCCTCAGCAATTTTGTCCATGTCACCAAGCTGTGTGGCTCAGCGGACACACTGGAATGAAGGGATGCCACCCAGAGGGATCTTGACAGGCTTGAAAGGTGGGTTCACACTTCATGAAGTTCAATGAGGCCAAGAGCAAGGTCCTGCATCTGGACGAGGGCAATCCCAAGCACAGATACAGGCTGGGTGAGAACATCACTGGGGAGAAGGACCTGGGGGTGTTGGTGCTCAACATGACCTGGCAGTGTGTGCTTGTAGCCCAGAAAGCCAACCATGACCTGAGCTGCACTAAAACCAGTGTGGCCAGCAGGGCAAGGGAGGTGACTCTCCCTCTCTGCTCTGCTCTCTTGAGAGCATTAGGTTCTGGTGCTCCAGGACAGGAACCTGTCGGAGCAACAGCAGGGGAGGACCAGGATGAACATCAGAACTGGAACACCTCTCCTATGAAGACAGGCTGAGAGAGTTGGTGCTGTTCAGCCTGGAGAAGAGAAGGTGATGGAGCAACTGTACAAGAGCCTTGCAATACCTAAAGGGGACCTGAAAGACAGCTAGAGAGAGAGTTCTTACAAGGGCATGGAGTGATAGGACAAGGAGTAATGGCAGGTTTAGAGTAGGTAATAGGAAGAAATTCTTTATTCAGATGGTAAAGAGACACTGGAACAGGTTTCCCAGAGAAGTTGTGGATGCCCCATCCCTGGAAGTGTTCAAGACCAGGTTGGACGGTGCTTTGAGCAACCTGGTCTAGTGGAAGGTGTACCTGTCCATGGCAGGGCATTGAAATCAGTTGGTCTTAAAGTCCCTTCCACCCCCAACAATTCTATGAAGCTACAGTGCAAATTTTATTAAAATTTCAATTTCTTTTTGGCTTCAAAAGTAGATTTTCATTCTTTTCCATACAAATATATAATGTAATTTCAGTAGAATAAATTCATTTCCACAATCCATTCAACACCTGATTAATTCATATTATTGAGGCAACAGAGATATGATTAACTTACTTATGTCTTACAGTTCATAAATTCTGTTACAGATAACAATGTGAGTCACTGCTGATTCTTTATGCAATAGAAAAGCTTTAGAAACATCAGTAGAGACCTGCTTTTTCATTAAATATGGTTGTAATCTAATTTAGTTGTAAAAATCAGCATATTTCTTGAAGCTGGCATCCTACATCAAATAAAATGGAGCTTGACAGCAGCTTTTTAGTCTTCCTAGCAAAACTGAAAAACAGCTATGGGAAGCTTATTGTGCTGGCCCTATTTTTAGATAATGTCCTAGAAACTTTTCTACAAATTTCTAAGTGGGTGAATTGTATGACTCAGTGAACTCTTCTGAGCATTCTAAACCAGTACTCCATTACAGTGAGAAAACACACAAGGAAAATGCCTTTTATCCAAAGGATGCTTTGTAAATGCATCAGTGCCCTAAAATTACAAAGCACTCATATTGGAAACTGTAAAGACAAAACACAGCGTCAGTGCTTGCCTACCCTCACAGTAAAAAAGTTCTTCCTCCTTATCAGATGGCAATTCCTGTGTTTTGGTGGGTGTCCATTGCTTCTGGTCTTGTACTGGGTGCCATTGAAAAGAGCCTGGCTCTGTCTTATTTGCTTGCTTCCTTAGAGTTTTGCACCATTTGACAAGTTCTACCCTGTAACCTTACTTCTTGTCTTCTACACCATGGACCCACGGCTGACTCACAGGACCAACTGTTGACCCGTAGAGTCCTTCTCTCCATGGACCCCCAGGTCCTTCTCTGCCACTGGCAGGACTGAGGGGAGCACCAGCTCCTCCAGTGTGACACATTCTCTGTGGCACATCACCACAACAGCTAAGGATGTGCATGCTATAGAGATATTTTGCTGGCCTCTCCTTTATGCTGTGTTTTACTGAACTAGGTGATACTTCAAACTATTAATATTTGCATAAATGTCTTGGCATTTCTCATAGCCTGAATGTATTAGGAGAATAATTTGTTTGGGAAAAGAGAAAGACTTCTAAGTGAGTTAAATTTAATAAGAAAACAAGTGAGCAGACAGCTGGAGAATATGGTCAGTGATTTTGAACACAGAGACTGGTACCTAGTAACTGTCTCCTAAATAGAATACTGATCTTCTCTCCTAGAGACACTACTGAATGTCATCTCCAGCATACCTGGCCTTCTGGAATGGCAGCTCTCCTTTGGGAGACAGTAAAAAGACTCTGCAACCCATTACTTAGATTTAATGAAGAAATTATTTTGGTCAATTTTTGTCATTTCTGTGAAACCATTTAAGGCAAAGAATAAAAAACCCAGAGTTTTTTCAAGTCAAATATATGATTAAAAGAAACTGAAATATAGGAACATTGAAATAAGGTGAATGCACAGGTTAGAGTAAAATGTATAATGTTTCATCCATAAAAGTGGATAATAAATTAAAATATTTGCTAAAGTTAGAAATAAACACAGGCAGGTATATAGATATAGGTTGTACAGCAACACAGTAGCTCATATTTTTGTAAATTTAGAGCAAGCCAGTCTCAATGGAGTGAATGCCAGAGATTTTTATTAATTAATTTATTAATTGGATAGAATATGTAATCAGCACAAATTTATTATTGAGAAGTCAACAGCTTATCCTAAACTATAATAGCCTAATATTGGTTGGTGGAAGAGTTGTGTTATTCACAAAAAATAATAATTGTTATCATTTTTCTCCCATTTTGGCTTGTAAAGAATTCACAAACTGTATCTGACATCTGAAATATATTAATTTACCAGAACTATTTTACCTTAACAGATTTCAGAGTTATTTCTGAACACAACACTCCAAGTTGTATATTTCATGTATAGCACTGTGTTCTTCTGAATACCAAAACATAATATAGCTTTCACTTCTAGAAAAGAACAGAGCTAACAGAGTAATAAACAGGAAATTTTTCTCTTCTGTTAAGAAGATGTTCCTGAACAGTCATGTGTTTCAGGATTGCTGTTTTGGACATAGGCTGCTAAATTTATCTATAGCCCACTTCAGCTTTAGTTCTCTTGGATCTGGCCATGAGGTGGCAATGTCTCTGGGACAGGTATTTTTCTGTGTTGTTTTTGTGATTCATGATTTGTGGTGTGGATTTGTGGAGACTATTGCAAAACTTGTAATAGATAAAAAGCTTCAGTAGCCATTGTGTTCAGCTTTGAGATGCAATCTTCACAAAAATGTGTGTACAACCCCCACAAAAATACGCCTCATTTCACTTTTCAGTTGATTAGGCCTCAATGCCACAAGATGCAGATGATCAGAGCTCTCTCTTTTGCACAATCCTTGTGAGGACTATGTGCTTCTGCCTGTAGTACTACTCAGTTCCTGGCTGAAGTTTTTATCTAAGTGACTAATTTCCTTTTAATAATCTCATTCTCTCACAACAACCAAAGAAACCTCCTTCTTTCACAGACCTTCATATTTATATGTCAAGAAAAGTCCTCACGATGAAAAGTCAGTTGAAAGGAAATTGAGTATATGTATAATGTTAATAATTTAATTCCATTGCCTTCCATTATTATTCTTTAGACTGAATTATGAGACCCTACTTTCAAATCTCAAAGTACTCTGTGAATTACAAACGCTCTCTCTTAGCAAAAGTCCTATAACCAGACCCTATATTACCACACAAGAAAAACTTTGATTACAGCTGAAAGTGGACATGCCATTTAATGGTAATAAAACATAACAGGGATAACATAGCTATCCTGAAATCAAAGAAATTCAGACCTAGAGAAATCCAAAAGTATTAGAGTACAAACAACTCCAAAGACTTTGCTTTTGATCTCTGATGATCCCTTGCAGTAGGTAAAATCTTAAGATTTTCAAAGCACTAGCTCTGGTGATCCAAATTATATTAAAAAGTTTTATAGTCATTAGATTCCTTCTGTCTCCTTTTAGTTCTTGTTGACTGGTAAAGAGATCTGTATCAGTTCTGATTCTAATAGAGGCTCTTTCTGTAGGGTCAAAGCATTTTTTCAATTTCAAGGACCATTAATGAAGGACATAACCAAACTCGGTGAGGTAATAGAGGTGGACATTGACATTTGTCTGTTTCACACGTATAAATTTTCAGACAGCCTTGATCTCAAAAAGCTTGTGGGTTTAGTGTCAGCAACTTAAAAGAAAGAAACCAGTAATACCAGGATTGTATGCTTGGTTTGCTTCTAAAGTAGATGCTCCTACACTGAGCTTGGACGGGTGCATCAAAAAGGTGTGCAGTAACCTCCCCTCCTGCCTCACGCCCCCCGGGATGGACATGGAGCTGTGCTGAGAAGGACTGCAGTTGGCCAGCCTGCAAGATCTCTGTGGGAACTTCTGCTGCAGCCCTGTATTCATTCCAAATAGAGCAATTTAGTTTAAGAGCATCTGCTTTTCCCCTGTTGCAAGATACAGCTAATCAGCTAATTGACATTGTTTCGCCTCTCTAATGCCAGGGGCTCCTGAATAAAAACATTAGTGCTGCCATGATGGATCAGATGAAAGAGTCCATCTTATCCTGGTTTCCTTTCTTCATTTGTGACTAGCAGCAGATGCCTAGGGAAGCAGTGATAATTCCCTCTGTGCACCCTCCTAGCTGTGAGTGGCATGCGGACATGGTGAGTCAAGGACAGCGCCTTTTTTCTGATTTTTTTTCTGTGAACATATCCAAGAATTTCTGCTTCTGCTTCTTGTATTCACTAAGTGGTACAGCATCACTCCTTTAAATGTAGTAGTTTGATTCATTTAGGTGGCGTCTGAATTTATATCACTTTCTTATAAATCTATTTATAGACTGTTATCTTTCTTCCATATGGTAATTATTATGTCTTTAACTGTTCTTCATAGAGAAAATGTGCCACAGATCCTCCTCACTCCCTCTCCCAGAGCTGTTTTACCTTCTGTGGGACCAGAATGTCACCTGAAGTAATGCTTTATTTTCTCCTAAATAATGGTTAACATTTGTCCTAGGCATTTTCACATACCTAGATGTTCCAGCTTGAGAACCTTGAACAAGTTAGCAATGACAGCTTATTTTGAACACTGCAGAAGTTAACGTAGATTCCTACCAGTCTGCATTATTGACCTACCTCTCCAGAACCACAATTTATCCTTCTTTTTGTTCCATACTATACAAATAGGTATTTGTGTCGCACCTTAAAATTTTAATTTCTTTTAGAGCCTACCGCAAGAGATCTGGCAGACAACTTTGTAAAAATCAAAATATAGTATTTCAACCAGATCACCCTCACCTTCAGTCCTACAGAGATCACTAATAAACTGTAAGCACATTGCTTCTCAGGGAGTACTGGGTTATTTCTTCCCCACTGATTCATGATTCATTGGACCTACTTTTTCTATACATTATTAACACTTTCTGCATGTTTACTCAGGTTTTATGCCATATATGATGATCTTGAGTTCCCTAAATAGATCTCTCCGCTGGAGCCATTTAAAAAATCTGGTATCCTGTGCTGGCAGACAGTTTTTAGAAATTGGTATTATAAGTCACGAACACTGACAAAACTAACATAAGCCAAATATAGATGTGTAAATTGATGTTTGGAATAGCTGCTCTTGAATTTCCAGCAATTTTGTATCATGCTATTCTATCAACTGCACTGAATCTTGTTTACTTCTGGAAAATATTTCTTTTTCCTTTTTCTAAAATGTAACCTTCTTACAAAAAAATAATGGATTCGACCAAATTTATCTGTGGAAATTCTTTTCTTGGTTAGAAAGAGTGAAATAAATGCTGTTTTAATAGAAGATCTCACAGAAATATTATGTCACTGTATTGTAGTGAGAAAAAAATTTTTAAAAAATAATGATGACTCCATAATATTTTTTTCTCAGATTTTTTGGTATGTTTTTCTGCTGGACAATGTTGTGTAAACAGGATGGAAAGCTACTTAATTTCTGTGAAATATTGGACTTTTCTTCAAAAACATTAGTTTATATTAATTTTTTAAAAAAAATTAGAGCTTTCTGACAGAAGTGAAGGTGACAAGCTTAACACTAGGGTAAATTAGGCCATAAACCAGACACTGTGTGATGTGAGGAAGAAGAAATGAGTGACCCAACCTTAGTGATCCAAGCTCCCAGAAGTGTAGTGCCACCTCAGCACATGGAACACCTAGAAATCACATGTTAGTGAATTGTGCTGATGCTTCCTCACTATCTGGCCCCTTCCTCGAAACAGTTGGACTTACTGGGGCCATCTGAGCACTTGTGACACAGTGACAGAAGAGACCTGCCAAGTAGCTGCAACAATTTAATGGTGAATATAAAATGGCTCTCTAGAACCTGGCTCCTACCAGTAAAGACTGGGGTTAATTAGGAAGTTTGCATCTTGAGAAATGTGAAAGTTGTTTCAGTTGAAGCTCAAAGGCTTCCTCAGACCACATAGTCAAACCCAAGGCAAGATGACTGAAGAACTGAAAAGATTTGCTTTAATCTTATTAACCCAATCTTGCAGCCCAGCTAAAGCTACTTTAAACTCCTTTTACATTCCTGAAAGAAGACAAAGTAAATAAGTATATCCATGAAAAAGAAGCCATGCTGGCTTAAGAATGAACAACAGGAGCCTGTGGATCAAGAATCCTCCCAGCTTCACTCAGTTCTTCCACTTTCGGTTTGGAACAAAGAGAGTCTTTGTTGGGAAGATGCATATTAATAGTCTGTGACAAGTTATAAATATATTGTGGTTGAATGGATCTTTTTTACAATAGATTCTTGTAGTGTTTCTCTATCAGAATTATATGTGTGGATTTTAAACAACCTGAATACATTTTTGGGATTATATCTCTGAAGGTTGACATGATAGGCAATAATGCATATTTAAGACGATACAATATAAAGTCATTTGGCAAGTCTGTGACCCAGTAAGGGAGAAAAGAAAGTATTCTCAGTAAAATAATAATAAAAAAAACCCAACTAATTTTTTATATGAAAGAGATTTAGAAGTTAAAAAATGTCAATTTCACTCAATTTTCACTACCTTTTGTGGCTTGAATTTAAGGAAGGAAGAATAACTGATAGTATCCTGATTTAATATTCTGTGTTTTCAAAATATAATGTCAGTGAAAAAAGGATAGTATTGTCATATTTCCTTGACAGTTAACCCACAGTTATATCTTTCTGTGGGGACAATAAACTTTGCTTCACAATACTCTCTTAGTTCCCCTTTAGAGGAAGCATATTAATGTTTGAAAAGAACACTGTACAACTTTTATTAATTCCTCATAATTAACAGTGGATATTTCTACTGAGACTCACTTGAATAATTTGAAAAAGCTTAGATTCTTAAACTGCTCCAGAATCTCAGGGAATGACTGCAGTGATCAATGTTATGATGATTTAATTTCTTTCCAAGGGAAAAATGTGTGCCTGCAATTTGAATTTTATGACATCCAGAAACCAGAAGACTTTGCATATGAAAACCAGTGAAAAAACACCAAATTAAAACTACTGGGTTTGAATATCTTCCAGTGGTATAATTTCTTGCAAATATGAAAAAAAAAAAAGAAAAATATAAAGGCTCTTTAAACTCCTAAATAGTAGAATATAAGACTATCTTCTGAATAAGAAAAAATAATATTTCATAATTAATAAGATGGTGACTAGCACTCCATCAGAAACCTGGTTTTGAGTTCTCTCAAAATATGCCTCTGGCTGAATACTGAATGTATTAAATGTATATTAAAATGCATGTTATTTGAATACAGCCATGATGCCATGTGATCTGGATGCCTCTGAATAAATAGCCTATTCTCACCATTCTCTTTAATCAACCAATCCCTGTGTCATGGATAAATCTGAACTGCTTTTTCTTATGAGTGATAGAATTACTGAATACACTGACCAGAGTTATTCACTGAAATAATCCCACCAATTTCCTTTTAATGTGTTTGGTTTTGAGGTATGCCACATGGTAATTTTTTAATTCACATAATACCTTTTCTTTTGATTTTGGATATTTTCCTTTTTTTAAATGGTGCTGATATCCAATCATAGTTCAAATATCTGACAAAAACAGGATTATGTAACTCGATCACCTTTTAATTTTAATTTTATAGCCAAGTAAGTAGAGAATTTCTGAGCACGTTCTAAAAATAATTTAACTCATTCATGGTCAGTTTTTTCTTAAGGATCTGAGATAGCAACCTAAAAGAAGTATTACTTAACAGAATCATATGTATAATGTAAACCAGCATCTATTAAAGGCTTTAATTTTAGTTGCAACACTACAACTCCACTGTGGAGCATTTTAAGGTCAATGAAGGCTAACAATACTTTTTATATAACTTTACAGAATTATAGTTTGGAAAGACAATGTCCACAATCACTTTAGTAAGTATTAATGTAATGGTTGCCTATTTTTTTAGAAAAACCCAACCAAACAAAAACCCCAAGAAAGCTATTTGTTAATTACTTACCTTACTTTGTTGAAAGTGGCGGGGTAAGGGAATGGTGGTTTATTTTATTAATTTTGGTTTAAGCATTTCAGCATGAAATCCAAATTGACTTCGAAGGAAGGAGCTGCTGAGAACCTGCATAGACAGATGTGCCTGTCCTTTTCCAGGCTCTGGGAAACCTATCCAGTCTGGAGTAATAGAAAAGAATGTTAAGCTTTCTTCTGGAGAAATAGATTGGGCTTTCTCCTTGAAAATATAGTAAAGCACAAAGCCTCATGGTTAAAACCTCTGCACAGTGTGTGGTGGCCTGGATTGCTCAGCCTCAAGCTGTTAGGATCAAGGCATTCTGCCCTTTAGGGTGTACCTGAACCACCTGACTATGATAATAGCCTTGAAACTGTTCCTACACATGGCAAAACCTTGCCTGTCCACAGGGTTTAAAGAGTGACAAAAAAGATAAGAGAGAGCAAGTTCTGTAACCTGGCACTTATTTAGGATATTTTCAAGGTATCATAGAATGGCTTGGATTGGAAGGGAACTTAAAGATTATCTGAACTGTCTTCACAGGAGAAGTGCTCCAGCCCAGTGGTTCTCCAGAATATTAAAATACAGTTTGCCAGACCTCACATCCAGGTTAGTTTTTGCATTCTATCCAATGACCATATATAGATGAGCAGTGCTATACTGATATTTTAGAGTGCTATAGGAGCTTCCAGAGACTTACAGGCAGAGTGATGTAAAAATAAGTTTTATGTAAGGGAAGCATGAACTATGTGCGTGAACTATGACTTGTGTGTGAACTATGATTTTGATCAAAAATGAAGATTCTGAATAAATTGAAAAAAAACCCAAAGTGACAGTTTAAGGGTTCATCCCTTAAGTACATGAACAGTTCTTACACAGTAAATATTCAAAATTAACAGGGGAAGGGCCACTTATGCCTTGTTTTTAAAATACCCCAAAACCCAGTTTACATATAAAAATCTAACTGAGACAGAAGACTAGTCTATTAGTTAAATAGCCTGTTTATTAACTTGATATTTGATTAATTTCTAAAATTTGCAAAAGCTCAGTTAAAATATAAAGAATTTACTTGTTCTATATCAACATATTTTAAGAAGTCTGACATTCTATATTTTCTGTTGGCAACTATGCCCGCAGATTTCATATAGATTTGTTTTAAAATGAGTTTGGATGGATACAAAACTTGCCTTAGAAACTTAGTCACTTTTGGGGGAAATGTGGCAGTGTTTTGAAGGCTGGTGAAAACTATTTTTTGGTGATTTTTTTTCTGAGCATAATAAATACATTAAAAAAGGGGTGATATTTTTCCAATGCTTTTGTTTCAGCATGGAAAATGAAGAGGGTCAGGTTGTAAATTGCTTTTCAATTGTTCACTTACATGGGAAGTGCAGTCAGAAATTACTTTAACAGTTTTGGATCCTTTTGCCTCTTATAAAAAACACATTTATTTTCTAAGTGATTTTTTGGAGGGCGTGTGTTTGGGGCTTGTTTTGGTTTTTCTTAAATGCTGAGGACTGTCACTTCTCCCGGATCTTTGTTATGACCTATGGGGCATGTGGTTCCTTTGACATGAAGTTTATTTTTCTAAACCCACAGCTTGATATTCTAGCACTTAATTTCAGAATGCAGCTTAAATCACAGAAACCATAATATGTCAAATGATCCTACACTTGCAGGGGAAAACAGTAAGTAATGAAAAAGCTATGATTGCTTTTCTGTCCCTCCAAATGACAGTTATCACCTCAGTGACCTGCTCCGGGCGGACCCATCTAAACATGACACACTAAGGGATAACGTCATCTAACAGGGTAGTTATAAAAATCAATACAAAACCCATTTCAAAGATACTCTGTGTAAGAATCCTGGTGTAACGTTTATTTATTGAATAGGCCTGAGGAAAAAAACCAACAACTTTTCTGATAGATATGCTTTACCTCCCAAGCTAAGGAATTCTGTAGGTAAGCAATAATTGCATTTTTCAATCTATTATTTAGTCTTGCCAAAGCTCAGCCTAGAATCTAATATGTGGATGATTGCTATAACTCAATTATGAAACCTAAGCAGAGCTCTAATGCATCTGTAATGCAAAAGGAGCATAACAAGACAATTGACTGTACTTCTTTTAGTTGTGGAGTAGCTGCCTGTGTTTGTGCAGGGATGAACAGAAACAGGGAGGGAGACTGCAATATTGCATTTTTCACTGAAGGATTAGGAATGTTCTGTACTTATCATCACTCATGAGTATCGAAGGTATGGTTACATCATTGAAACAACTGCAGGCTCACAACTGACTGAAAATAGGTTTCTATTGTTTGCTTTCTCAAATGACAATATTACTGAAGCCTGGAGCAATTTTATCCAGTCATATCATATACAAGGCATGCAATTTGATTTGCTAAAATGTCCATTAAAAAAAGCTAGTATTTATTTTTCTTATCTTTATCAAACTATTTTCAAATCTGTGTGATCTTTATTACTCTCAGGAAGTAAATAAGTATAGGATGTATCTTCAGTTCTGATTTCTTACAAAAAAAATGTATAGTTTGGTAGCTTAAAAATATAAAAAATATTTTTTTTCTGGATATTAATGTGAAAGCATATTGATATTTAGGAAAACATAAGATTTAACACATTTTGGGATTTTTTTATGCTGGGTCTTATTGTCACCATTTTGCTTTGTAGTATTATATAGGACCTTATTTACCTGCACACTTAACATAATTATGGAGATTCCACATTCATATTGAGAGGTGCTTGATCACTGAAATTGTCTCACTGAAATCATCTTACAGACTTTGAAGCGGAAATGTAAGGATGAAAGAGAGGATGAAAGAAACAATGTAACAATTTCTAGGGCTACTCAGAAAATTTGATGACAATCTAAGCTTTCTGATATACAGAGGTTGCACTTCCGTAGTCAGAAAACATTCTGTCTGCTGTCTGCTCACCTAAAACATCAATAAAATTCAGGAATGAATGGTCTCTGATAGTGGAATCTGAATGGGGATGCTCAGAAATCTTAGCTATTTTTTCTTCTGAAGTATTGATCTGCTAAAGAACTGATCTGACACTCTTTTATATCCCTCCCAAAGCCAAACAGTTTTGAAACAAAAAATTTGCTTTGCTGGATCATCTCTACTTTCCACTCCTTCCTGCAGATCAGCTGCCATATTGCATACAAAACAAAACTTGGCATCTGAAATAAAATTTACTGAAGCAGACTTTCCTGTGAAACAGAGCCAGTATCCTCTTCCTGAGTAAACTGTACCTTAATTCCATACTGTGTTTCCTCCAAGGACATGGACTACTAGGATAATTTGAGTGCCTTGGGCCTTTGTATTCAATTCAGTCTGGGAAAGTCTGAAAAAAAATAGCTCTCAGAAAACAGCACCCATCCAAAGTATATCCAAGTACAGAAGAAAAGACCTGCAACAGTCTACATATATGCCATATGAGTGGTGTGCAGAAAGATACAACTTTGATTCTTTCTAGTGTACTTTATTAATTGGCATAATGTACTCTTTTGAATCTAATTAAAACAAAAAAGAAAAAAAAAACCCTTAGTACTGTTTTACGGTTCATCTGGTACATATTCAAGTTATGTCATGGAAAAACAGAGCCCTGATGAAATTGGCAAGGTAAATCTAATATTGGGACATGTGAATATGCATCTCATTAACAGGTGCTAATGAAAGGCAGAGAACACTTTTTTTGAGAACATGTTTAACACCTGACTTTTGTTTAAAAAAATTAAAATTGGGAGAACAGAGAAAATCTATTTTCAATGATCATTGACCAGGAAACAGCAGCTAGAAGTGCCCTTTGGCTTAATGGTTGCTTTGTGGAGCTCTGTTGCTTATGTTGCTGAGATACAGATGTTGATATACATTTTTTATTCTTTAGAAGTAGTGATTGCTTGCTTTCATCTTCGAGCCCCTTGTTCAAAGCAGTGTATAACAGCCAGGAAAAACTTGAGCATAAGTCAGGGTGGGGGAAGGCCTCAGGACACTGACACCATATGTGGGAAGTGATCTTTTTAGCTTGCTTGATATTGTCACGGTTGCTGTCCTAAAGGTGGACACCTGGAAACATCACAGGATGGGACATCGATGGGACTACTGCTTTCCTTTATTATAGTTAAATATCCCAATTGGAACGAGGAGGGCACATCTGGTGTTAAAGATGCCTTTAATTAGTGCATAAAGTTTCTCTTCAAGCAATTAAAATTAGAATTTTAGTTTCAGAAAGTCTTCATATTAATAACACTCTTATGAATAAAGGACTATAGCAGTGTGCTTGATGAAATGTCTTAAACCACAAATATCCATCTGGAAATTATGTTTGGAAAAGCTGTTTACAGGCTGTACCAAATTATGAGGTCAAGAGAAAAGTCATTATTGTGAAAGCCCAGTAAATGCAAAATCGATCACAGACCCTTCTAAAGGTGTCTCCAAGTCCCTCGAAGGAGCAGGGATCTACAGCTGTAAATCAGCCCAGGAAGTAAAAGGCCCAGACCCTGTGTGACTGGTTGCCCAGAGAGGAATGAGAAACAACTTTAGCAGCCATTTTTCTGAAGTGGCAGTGTGTCCTTTGAAAAAATGGCTTCATATGAATAAGCCAGGGCAGCCTATAAGATGTTGCTTAAGCCAAGGAAAGTTGCTTTAGAGAAACACCTCTGCACTGCTGTGAAACACAAGATGTTTGTCGTATGGGAATCCAGCTTGAGCAATTTGTGTTCCTCTCTCACTATGGATATAAACTAAAGTCCTGACTAAAATTCCACTGATGACTGGAGGCTTCTTCACAGATCCACATTCATCCTTCAGGTTAACTCACCAGAAGTAAAATAGTCTAATAATCTTGACTTTGAGGTGGATCTTTTCCAGTGAAGTGACGCTTCAGTTTTGGGGAAGAACAGAGATTTGCAGGAATCAACTTCTGAATTAATTGATGACATTTAATGTTATTGTAGAACTTCAGTAATGTCAGAGGGAAGGCATGATATAGTCAGATTCTGAAAACTGAAGTCCTCTTTATTTACCAAGATGGCTTCATTTGTTTCCACAAAGCTTTTGAGGAGAACATCTGGATGAAAAACTGTGAACTCTAAAAAGCATTGACTTTTCCAGAGAACAAATTTCATCCACACTTTTACAGAAGAGACTCTCCATTTCTCCAGGTATGCAGTTGGATGCTACAACTGTGAGAATGAGGAGAATAAGGATTGCTGTGGAGAAGAAGGGTTTTAGGGGAACAATTGCAATTGCACAACTGAAACACCGTGACATAGGTATGCCACCAACTAAGAATGTCCAAGAGATCACTTTGCAATAATATTAAAACTCCCTTTCTGTTCGTACTAGGATTGAGCCGCACGTTGAATCCTTGGATGTCATATTATGACTCAGTCTCATTATTGAATTATTGTCTTATTCTGGCATTATATTGTTGCTTTGATCAGAGTGTGAGGGGGATGCAGTATTTGCTGGAGCTCTCACGTTTTTTCAATATGCTCTTTGATTTCTACAGATGAGTATTAGAGTGTTTGTATCATAAGCCACGTCGCAGAAAACAAAGAGAATATAAGAAATTTGAGACGGCATTCCTAGTTTTCATTTCTTTGTAAAGATGGTCTGTGTTAAATTCTTCCTCCTAAACTGAGCACTTTGTTCTCTGTCCTCTCTCTTCCTCCACATTTTTCCTTCCTCTCAGTTGCTGTCTGAACCTTCTCATGTCCATGCACACATACAGTCTGTGTCAAGAAAGCAGGATGTGGCTTTTAAGGATCTAGTTAATTTCTTTGCATCAGTGCTAAATATTCAACCATATCATGCATCTGTCATATTTTGAAAAGTGCTGAAGATAGTTAAAACTATTTTTAAATTAAGATCAACATTGTTTCACAGGACTGGGAAACTTTGTGTGACAGCAGTGAAAACCATTGTAATTTCCTGAGAAATATGTTGAGACACTGGCAAAACATGTCCTATTAAAAAAGGTGGATAAAAAACCAGAGCATTTATGAGGAGCCCAAGATGTCCTTAACCAGAAGTAAGCAATCAACCAGTAAAATTAAAACTGATTGTGTTGAGATGTGCGAAGGTAGTCTTTATTTCAATATACCAACAGAGGCACATGCTGAGATTTTTCCAGTATGATAATGAGCATCTGGCTCATATTTGTAAACCAGTTAGAGACTAATTTATATTTCAACCCTGTGTTTGCCTTTTTGCCCTTATTAGTTGAAAAGGAGGTGATACTCTACAAATAAGGTATATAGCCTCATTATATTAATCATGTAGTGTTTTCCCTCTGTAGTTTTAGCTGCTGTTTAATGCCAGCATGGACCTTTGCATTTTTGAAAGGTGGAATTTGGTCCAGATCAGCCAGGATCAGGTAGGGCAGGAGGGGTGTGAGAGGGCTGCGCAGTTGAATGACAGGTCAGTGTCATGTGAACTGAAGCATGCAAATTGCATGAGGCCATGGTAATCATGGGGAAGAGATTCAACTCCCTTTGTTTTCTCTCCTTAACCAATAAATTCATGCTTGAAAAATGCCAGCCAGACTTTTTATATCTATAGGTACTTTGATGCACTCGAGAAATTTTGATACAATCAGAGACACATGCAAAATATTACAGTCTTGTGTGTATTACCAAAGCAGCTGTGCTTGGGTGACATTGTGTCCTCATGTTACACACCACGATTTCAGAGTAGCCTTTTCAAAAATCAGAATCAACCAAGTCAGATCAGGTCATAATGTTAACTATACAGTATCTTGAGGGAAACTCAATCAAACCCAACCAAACTTTTTATAAGGCATCACAAATCATCCCGTATTAGCATCACATGGATTATTTATGAAAATGCTGTTGCTTGTCTGACAACCTAGGTGACATTACCTCTGGAGGATGAGCATCACCATGGCAAAACAGACATGTCACCATTAGACATTAGTCTACTGTAACTAATTTATAAGGCTGTCCTGTAATTTGTTTTGATCAGGCAGCCTGAATATAGTTGAAGGGGATGAAAGGGAGGAGGGAGGGCAGGCAGGGAAGAGAGAGAAAGAAAATCCAATATTATTATTAACTAGAGAATTCAAAAGTGCAAAAAATAAAGCAAAAAATGTGTAGCAATTTTTAATTTTTTTCATCTCTGTAAATTCTGTCTTTACAACCACATAGATCAGAACCTCTAATACAAGTTTTCTCGCTTGGTTGTTGAATTTTTCCCACAATTTTTCTAACTATGTTTTCTATGCTTTAAATTTGTTCAAGATACTATATGATAACCATCCCCCTGCTTGTAGGTCTTCTTTTTTTTTCTTTTTTTTTCCTTTTCTTTTTCTTTTTTTTTTTAAAGAAAAGCACAGATATAGTGCAAAAGCAACTTTATAACATTTTCTCAGAATTAGTCATGTTACAGTGAACATCATATCAAGTTTGTCTGTCAGGAAGAAAAAGGGAGTGTTTCAAAATAATGCTTACAAAGTAAACATGTAAATGTACAAGCTTTGGGCTGTGTCCCTTCCGACTTAGCAAATTCTTCAGTGGAATCTTGCAATTTAAGTAATCTTTTTTTCCTGAGGCTAGATGATAAATAAAATTAAACAAGAAATAAAAAATCAATAGGATATGCATGAATATAAAATAGTGAACATTTCTTCAACTGTAGTTGATAACTGCTAAAAAGAGGTGACAAGATGCCATAATTACATAATAACATCTATATAATTTCACAAGAACATCTCTATAATTACATAATAACATTTCTGACCATAAATGACCTTGACAGAACTGGTTGTTATAGACTCTACTTGTGCCTGTGTTGGGATACAAAGCATTCTTTTGAGCTGAAGTTTGCAAGACTGTGGCTCCAACTTATAACTCAGTTTTGAAGGAATATATTTTCCCTAGGAAAATGAAGATTCCTGTTCTAAAAGGAAAGATATCCTGTTCAGAGTTGGGGCAAGGAAGGAGGATATCAATCATTCAGGGAAATTACCAACATTTAAAAGGCCCCAGAAAAGGGGTTTAAAGAGTTCCAAAGTGTTCCAAAGAAAATTATTTTGCAGTCTGAGAAGATGCTACTGTTGACACAGAAAGTGAAAATTTTGGAGCCAGAACTCTCTTTAGCTGTAGTAAAAGAAACCAAAGGGTTCAATCTTCTTTGTTTTTTTTTGTGTTTTTTTTTTTTTTTGAGGCAACACCCACCACTTCTTTTCTTCCATTTTCTTTCAGAATATCACAGCTGCAGAGTAATCTATATTGCAGTATTATATCATTATTAATTCAAGTAGTTGCAAGTAGAGAGTTAACAGTAAAACATAAATGAGCTTTGCTTTTGTATTTGGAAGTAAGTGTGGTTAGGAATAATAGATGGAAGAAAGGGATCACTCATTTGGAAGATTTATTCCTCTTCTTGTGAGCAGACATATCAACTTCATTAACATTTTTGCTCTAAAAAATCCCATCAAAATTTTCCTCTCCTCTTCCCCAAACTTTACCAGATATTGCATAAACCTAGAGGAAAAACTGCTTCTGTCAGAATGTCTAACCTAAATAGAAAAATTAATAATTATAAAAAATAAATAAATAGGGGAAAGATGGGGAGATAAACAAAGAATCAAGAACAGGGCCTGCTTATACTAATTAGATTTACTTTTCCCCTTGCATTTTGGCTACCCTGATGAACTCAGAAGGAAAGCAAGACAAATACATGGGCATAATTTATCTGGTGGCAATGAGAGCTTTTTCTCTATAATCATATGATAATGATTTATTTTTGTATTTTTACTTTCTAGTGGCTAAGTTTCATGCCATGGTTTCTGGCTCCAAAAACCATGTCTGGCTGTATCTCAGATCTTTAAAATTTTGGTAGGCACACTTGAAAGCAAAAGAAAGAGGCTTTCAGCCCTTTCAGCACTTATAAAATGCATTTTTTCTATTTAAGTAGTATTACAAAATGCCACCAACTACTAGGAAAACATATGTTTCCATCAAAATAACTTAGCATAATTTTATTTATTGCATGAGCCAGTTTTTCTGGCAAATTGTATATGATTTTTTTGTGGGTCCAGCTCAATTTTTGTAGTCCCAGCTGCAATATTCTTCAGTCCTCCAAGTGGACAGTTGGCATCACTGGGAATGATGCACTGTATTCTCCTATTTTTTTTTCTGATTACCAAGGTATTCAAATAACACAGCAGCATAGTACATGTTCTTCCTGTCCTTTCAACTCCTTAAATTCTGGTCTATTTGCAACACAGTTTTTACTGTATATTAGTCAAGTTCTTAAAAAAACCCAAACCCCAAAACATAAAAATATATTCTCTGGAGTTACCATCTATAGCTCCTCTATAACATTAATTAAATTCTGTGGTAATATGAAATTAATTAATATTGCCATTGAGTCTTGTATGGGCAGTTCCTTTGGAATATCTACTATGAAAAAACTAAAAAATCAAGGCAGCTTTTCCTAGCCCAATAAACGACAAAATTCAGCAAGTTTTTCTGTACATTACACATAAAGTTACATTGCTGCCAGCTAGTTATTGCCCATAGTGATTCTCAAATCCAGTCTAACATGTGCTATTCAAACAATCCAGTGTTCATATATCTCTAAATATATCAAGTTAGGTTATAAGCCTGGTAAACATATTTACTCTTTAAAGATTATTATTGTTCGCATCACGACTCTAAACTGACCTTTACATTGCACAGAATGCAAATAGAAGCAGCAACAATGTACCCCATGTACATTCATTTCTGGTTTTGTAGATTTCTTGCTTTTCCTCATACACTAAATTTTCATGTTACAGCTCATAAAATTTCAGCATAAACCAAAAACATCCTTCAGCCGAAATACACATTTATTTCCAAATGTATGGAAATACACCTTTTATGCAAGTTTTCTCATGCAGAATTCTAATTCTGGGCATTGTTTTCCGGAATTCATACACAGTAGCATCTATGCATACATGCATACAATATTCTTTTTAATCTTGTACACAAAATTTCAGAAAAGTAAAAGTATGTCTACACTGTATGTAGCAAAAATAAAGCACAGTAAATTCCCTTCATAAAACTCCACTATGCTGTCGTGAGGTTGATTTCAGCCTATAGTTGAAACAATTTCTTAAATTTAGGCTGGGTATTTCAGCAGCCTGAAGTACACATATAATGTTAGAAACCTACGAGCACTTTTACAGCTTATTATTTTTCTTTCCCTAATAATAAGATGCACTACTGATTTTGTGCACATTTTTACAGCAAATTTAATTAAAAAAAAAATCTGCTTTTGCTACAAAAGTGGGTTTCATTGTATTTAAGTCTAGTAAAATTTCTAGTTTATTCAACAACTGGATTGTAGGACAAAAGTGCTGGGGTTCACAGCAAGATTAAAGAATGCAAACAATATATACAGAAAAGCTTTTCAATTAGTCTTGATAAAACCGTTTATCAATGGTGCTAAAATTATCTTTTTGAGAAAGACATTATCATACTCCTGTTTATGAAAGATCTTTTGAACATGAGGTATCATAATGTGAGAAGTACTATAAATGTTTAGTAGCAGTAGAACATGAAAAATTTGCTTTTTTAAGGTACTAGTTTAATAGAAAATGCTCAGAAGGGTTCCTTCCACAAACAGGAGCTACTATGTTTGTCTTTAATTAGAGGCCCTTTCCAAAAGTTCCCAAAATAACATTTCTTGCAAAAAGATGTGTCATCAAAATAATTTCCCTAAAAATCCTATTTACAAGTATCAACCCAAGGAGAATTTGTGTCTAATAAAAATGCTTGTGGGGAGTTTTTTGTTTTATTTTACTTATGATAAGCCAGTACCTTTGGAAGATGAATAACAACATTAATATAGATGCTGGGTTATTTGAAAGCTAAGCTTCTTGTGCTGTTCATTATCAGCACTAAATCTTTCAGAACATGAGATTCTTGTTTATTTTTCTCTATTTCAATTAGCTGCACACTGAGATGCAGACTATCTCCTCTTACAGAAGGCAGAGGTTTGTGACAAGGAAATTGCAAATAATGTTTGATTTGGACATGTATGTCACAAAGTATCCAAGATTTGACACTCAGCTTAAGGCAGAAATTCTGAAAACTGTTTGTTGTTTGTCCCATTAGAGGAACATGAACAGTTCCTCTGTCCTGGGAGTGGATACATGAGCAGACATCTCCACTAATGGAACTTTACTACTGTTCCTTACTCACTGCTGCTTGTAGGACCTCAGAGGGAATAAACTGGGCTGCACTGTTCCTCGGCACCTTCCCTCCTAAGCCTCAGTTACTGTGGAAAGCAGTAAACCAGACCAACAAAGCACGTAAATATTCTTTGCATGAAAAGTTTGTATCAGTAGAAGTGCTGCCATGATTCAATTGCAAGCACAAAATGGAGCAATTGCCTAATCTCTGCTGGGCAAATACATTTTGGAAAAAAACCCCACATCTTCACATTTTGAGCATCTCTCTGTTGGAACCCACATCTCTCATTTCATTCCCTCTTTTGTTCACAGTGTCTGAAAAAGCATAGGAACTTGCAGTGCAGAATCTATGACTTTCCAGGGAGTTAAAATATATGTCTAAAACTGCATATGCCCCACTTTCTTCATCCGAGAAATTTAGGTAAAAATATTTCCTGATCCCAAAAGAGTGTTAGATAATAACCAATAAAACAATGTCAGGAAGTCTTTTTTTTATGAAGTGTTTGAGAAAAATGGTAACAAAATATTATTATTTATTAATCAAATAACGAATTATTTATTCATCAAAGGAAATGAACACAGAGCTCCTGTTACCTACATCATGTCTTAATTCTCTGTTTCATATCCTGGTATTTGTAATTAGGAAAATGAATATTACTGGATTGTCTAGGAGCTAGAAATGTGAAATGAAAATGTGCCTCCTTGCAAAAATGCAACATAATTATAATTTTCACTATAGAAATTATGCAGGATGAAAACTTGAATTTGGTGCAAGCCATCACAGATCTCATATTGATGACAATATGCAAAGTAATATATAAAATTACTTTCAAAATAAACTTTAGTTTTTGTCAACAATAAGGCATTTTTACTCCACTATGTGAAACAGATTTTGTGGTGCTAAAAAACCATTTCACCTCAGAGGGCAATTTTTCCTTTAGTGATGATTTAAAATTTTGTAGATTGCTTGTATTTGCTCATCTGGCAGTCTTTTTTCATAAAATTTGGAGGAATTTAACCTTTGAGGCCCTAATATATGACTTGTGTTTGACTGAAAGTGGTAAGTTGGCTTGAAAGTTAATGTAAGGGGAGGGACAGTTGTTTGCCAGATGTAAAAAACAAGAAGACAGTCATACAGGCTCATTTTCTAAGAAATAAAATGAAAAATAATGGCTGGTTATTGGGCTAAGTTTTTGGTTTGTGTCATATCTAGTCTTACTGATTCCTTTTTTTTTTCAGATAGGAGACATATATGTTCAGTTTGTTTGATATAAATTGAAAAAAATAGTATTAGTGTTATAGTGCTATCTTGTGAACTTTTCCTGTTTGCTATGCTACCATAAATGTAGCTGTGAAACAACTTCAGCAAACAGAAAATGTTCAGGACAACACATCACCTGGTTGATTATTTGTGCTCAGCCATTACTTGCATACCCCAGACCAGTAGTAATGCTGTTGTGATGGTACTGTCAAACTAGGATTTCTTCAGTGAAACAAGAAATCTCTTATACTTCACTTGAAATAAATATGAATATTGAAGAGTAACTTTTCCCAATGAATCTGAAATGGCCATTTGATTTGGACCAAATATGTTTAGAAACATATGGACCCAAGGTACAGAGGCTTGGGAGGGACCAGTTATGACATCAAACTCACTTAGGTCACCAGATTTGCTCAGTACATTAAAAAGCAGTCATGAAATTAAGTATCTCATGCTGAAGAGTTTCCAGAAATTGTCCTTTCTCTATGACACATGAAACAGAGTTGTACACTCTGATTTACCTTCTTCCCAGCTGATTTCCAATTCTTAAGAAATGGGTGAATAACACATTTTCTTTTCCTCGTACTTTATTAAAACTATTAACGGCATCAGAAAAAAACTCTCCAACAGCAAGGTAAGCCAACAAACATATCCCCATTTTCCCTTGTACTCATTGAGCAAGGTGGTCCTATCTACACATATAATAGGCAGTCTGTTTCCTCCTTTTCACCAGACAACAGCGTCCCACCTGTTTTAATTCTTTCCTGATGCATAAATGTGGCACTGAGGGACATGATTTAGTGGTGGATTTGGCAGTGCCAGGTTAACAGTTGGAGATGATGATGTCTTTTCCGTCCCAAACCATGTTATAATTCTGTGATTGCAAATGCTGGCAGTCCTAGACCAAGAGATATGTATTGAAAAAATTAGATTGCAGTTTCAAAATGAAAACAGAGGACAAGAAGAGAGGTAAGTAGAAACTTGCAAATTGAGCAAGTGTGTGGAAGGACTGCAAGCTGCAGCCTGAAGATATTGACCCATTCTTAGTTCCCAGATAATTAAAATGCAATAGACAAGAAATGTTTTCTTTATCTGCTAAAGTCTGATATGCAGGTAGCTGGTCCAATAGACTGACAGAAACAAAATGTTATCTGTCTTCTACATCCCTTTTCTTTTTAGATATTGAGCCAACTTCCAGGAATGAAACCTATATAGTGAAGGCTCCTACTTTTATCGAAAGCACAGCCTCCCTCCAAAGTAACCAAGGTGGCTTCCTAAATTACAGAGCAGAATGCACACTGGTGTGTTTTGGAAGTCCTCCCTAAGGGTAGATCAATGGACCTAAAGAAGTCTAAGGTAAGACCAATAACTTTTTGAAAAACAGTGAGATCTGTTAATGGTGAGGCAGACAGAGGGTATTAGAGATTGATCTTAATTATTGTTTTATTCATAACTGAATTATAAACTTGTTAACAATGCATGTGAGGAAAGCATACAGTTATTTTTAAGTGATCTAATTCTTACTACTGTCTGATTCCTATTATTTAACCTGTTACTTATGGGGACTGGGATCTTCACATCGCAGCAGTTTCATTTCACTAATATCTTTTAGACCATTTGGAATCTGGAGAGCTAATATTCCTCAGATTTCCCTATGGTTATCACAGAATCACTGAATTGTTAGGTTTGGAAGGGGTCCCTGGAGATCATCTAGTCCAACTGCCCTGCTGAGGTAGGTCACCTAGAGCAGGTGACATAGAAACACTTTTAGGTGTGTTTGGAATGTCTCCAGAGAGGGAGACTTTCCAAACACTCCTCCCTTGTTCCAGTGCTCTGCCATCCTCAACATGTAGAAGTTCTTCCTCACGTTGAGGAACTTCTTGTGTTTTAGTTTATGGCTACTGTTCCTCATCCTGTTGCTGGGCACCACCGAAAAGAGTCTGGCACCAACCCCTTGACACCCACATTTGAGATATTTAAATACATTCATGAGATCCCCTCCCAGATTTCTCTTCTCTAGACTGCACATCCCCAGCTCCCTCAGTCTCTCCTCATAAGAGATACTCCAGACCCCCATCATCTTTGTGGCCTCTGCTGGACCCTCTCCAGTAGCTTCTTGTCTTTTTTGTGCTGAGGAGCCCAGAACTAGATGCAGCACTCCAGGTGTGGCCTCACCAGGACTGAGTAGAGATATGTGATTATCCTTGTTCTTGTAAAGGATTCCAATAGCTCTGGGAAGCAAGACTTCAGATCTAAGTTCATTTAACTCTGCAGCATATATCAGATTACATAGATAAGAAACTTTTTTTTTTGGTTCCACATTCTTCCAGAAGTTCAGCATCAACAAGATCCTCTGACAAGTCCTGCATAGAAAAGGGGGTATTTTATTCTTCTCTACAGGGAAAGCAGATGGAAAACATGTGTTGAGTTTTCCTACTATAACTTTATCTTTGAACATTCCTTCTATATTTGGTTACTTACTGGCCCTACAGGTACTTTGGCAACTTTCCTGTTCCTGATGTGTTTAATATAGGGTTTATTAATTTTATGTCTTTTGGACATTTTCCCTCAAGCTCTTTCTTCTCTTCCTTTGTGCTTTTAATTTTCAACTATTGTGTTCAGTCTAGCAACTTAAGTCTTCACAGAAGTCTGCCATACCACTAAAAGGATTCACATGAATTTCAGTTCTACAAGGACAGCTGCTCTGAATAAATACCTTTGCTGCTACTGTGGAAAGGAAGCCAATGAAAACTGCTGCAGGAAAAGTACAGACTCTCCTCCACTAACACTTCAGTGGTAAGAAAGAATTATGGATAAGAAACTGGTATTTGCATGGCTGAGGACCAATGACTGATTAATCAGCATCCTTATGTTAGGGAAGAGCTGGATGGAGTTGGTCATCAGGGTACAAGAACTCTTGCTGCGTGAACCAGAACCAGCTTACACTGGTTTTGGACATTTTGGACTCTTGACATCTCTGTAGCTGTGAGACATTCATGGTGTGGAGGGTAAGAAGACAAATCAAAAGGACAGATCCAACACCGTCTCACATTTAGTTAATGCTTTAGTTAACATTTTGACTTTAAATGTCTCATTCACTATTTCGAAATCTTAGCATTGCACTGGTCTAAGAATTACAGCAGGAAGTATCTCCTGCTTGATTTTTTCAAGGGCTTGCTGCTGACAGATGTACTTATTAGACAGAACAATGATCTGATCCCAGAAACTATTTAAATATCATTTGGTTGTTTTTTGTTGGCTGTTTGTTTGGCTTCTTCCTTAATTATAGGTTTATTCATTAATCTGTCTTTCTGTATATGTAGTATGCTTTTTAATTTTAGTCATTGTGCAGCGCCAAATTAATAATTTTCTGTAGGTTTGAGAATTTGACAATTTGACAATTCGACAATTATTTTATCATTATTTATAGTATTTAATTATAGCTTTCATTAGTTTTTATTATTTTAAATATAATTAATAAAATATACTGGAATTTTTTTTTTCTTGATACAAAAACCTTATGATCAGACCTTGGGAAAACACAAGGGGGAGCACAAGGCAGGGCAGAAAATGTTTTTTGTTGGCATATATTGTTGTGAGACAATGAAATCTGAATATTGCCTATCCTGATCCCCACTGGGATGCCTGAGTCCACAGAATGATCCTAATTGAATTTTCCCTGCCTAAATGGGGTATGCCCTGTTGTGAACCTGCTTTGAGCATGATGACAGGATGGGACGTCTCAGAGCATCACTTCTGTGAGACCCAGGGCCTTCCTTCTATTACCTCTATTATCTAAACAAATAACCTTGGACAAATCAATTTACATTAATCCAGCCTCATGGTTTAAACCTCTCTCCTTTCCTTTAAAATGTCTCAATCAAGCTTCAAGTGAAATTTCTTGAACGCTTATCTCTTAAAATGTGCCTGTGTATTACAAGAGATATTTGTAATTTTTATTAAAAATATAGAGATGTTTAAAAGGGTAAATTAATGCATGGGTCATAGCAAGATTTTTCTGCTTTGTAACACTGAGCACAGAGTCCCTTAGGAATGAACACTTGTGTTTTTATTTATGCTAAAACAAGTTTGTTAGTGAGAATAATCTTGGATTTTTTACTGTTTTCTTCTTTCATTAAGTACATTAAGGACTTAGTATTTCAGCATTTTACTGTATAAAATTAAAAATCTGCACTCACAGTGAGCTTCAGTCATGTTCACTGCAGTATCACACAGGGTTATTTCTCTATGATACTTCTTATGAAAATGAACTTGAAATAGATAGCAGTATGAACAATGATTCATGAAATTTATGGGAAAATTTTTTGAAACTTAATGAATTTCATTACTCCAGTAACTTATATGATTACTCATATCAAGTCTTGCTCATTTTTAGTAGATTAAGGATTTTATCTATAAATTAATCAACTGCAGCTTTCTTGTATTGAAAATTACAAATCAGCACATGATTATTTTCATACATCCTGAGGTAATCCATAATCTGTTTGTGTAAGAATTCTTGTTCGTTATAGAAGTTATAAGATCTTTATGCATAAGAATAGCCATATTGTCCAGTTAAGCTCTTGTGTATAGTATATTTTAGCTGTTTTTCTTCTGATTTCATATTCAGTGAATAGAGACTAGGTACTGACAAGGGACACTAGGAGCCTTCTCTTATCCAGGCTGAACGGTCCCTAGCCACACAGCCTTTGTTCATGAGGAGTTGTTTCAGCCCTCTGACTATTTTTGTTGCTGTGCTATGGACACACATGGTTGTTTTATACTTTTTGAGTTAAAGCAAAGAAATTGTTGGCCTTATCTGTGTTGCAGATGCAACAGAAATTCAAAGATTTTCTAAAATGTGAAAAACTTAATCTGTTATTGCAGTGTTTGTATTCTTACAACACTTTTTATTGGTCCTGCAAGAGGAAGGAAGTATTCTTCAGTTAAAACCAAGGGACTCATGGTTAAAAATTTCTTATTAGCTTCAAGTTTTTCTGCTCTTCCTAGGAAGTTTAGCTCTCTTTACATTTATTCAGAGTGGCACTAAGATGCTCTTCAGTGATCCTTCTTCCCCATCCTCAAGCACTGATTCCGGATTGCATGGGGCAATCAGTATCCTCTTCAGCAACCCTTCTTCCCTTGATGCCTTAAGTTTTAGCTGTCATATTTTTTAGATTCTGTGCTGCCTAGGTGTGTAGCTCTGAGCTTCATATTAGGGGATGGTAAGCTCTCTTCGCAGAGTAGATGCAGAAAACAATTGCTTTTCTACCTGGGACCAAGGACAACCGATACAAGTTCCACACCCAAGAGCACAAACAATGTGGACTGAGGAGAGAAAAACAAGAAGGATGGGACTTCATAACCTGAAGTTACAATTGGACAATTGACTCCAATGTGCAAATGGACCAAAACTAATAAAAGTGTGAGACCTCATGACTGGTTGTCTATTTTGTGAACATTTTGGGTTCATCTTGGGTGTAACCCTGGCCCGACTCTTGTACTGCCCAAGGTGTATCCATTAAGACCTTTTAATAAATATCTATTTTATTCTTTAACTCTGTCTAGCCTCTGTTTAGGTCAGCCTACTCAAGGCTTCACCCTATCCTCAAGCACTGATTCTGGATTGCATGGGGCAATCAGCATCCCAGGTACCTTTTTCCTGTGTTCCTGGTACAAGGATAAACCTTGAAAACCCCACTGAAATCCTGGAACTATCCCAGTAGTTAGAGAGAATGCATGGGGTGAGAAACATCCAAGCTGGGTGAGCTGTGATCACCTTGCCCTCACCTGGCCTGGCAGTGTCACGGCTCAATAGCTTCCTGTAGATCTTGCTCCAGGAGCTCTGCACGGCCTTTCAGGCTGCAGTGCAGGCCTTAAACAAAATTATTATCATAAAACCCTCAGCCGATCCCTTTGTGCTGCACTCTAGTCTCTATAGGGAAAGTTTTATCACTTCCCTCACATTTTGATTGCATCCATTCTACAGCTGGTAGCAAGATGTCCAAACCAGTGACATGGCTTGACAAGCCTTTCAAAAGATTGCAAGGACTGGGTTGTATCTCTTGATGTGGAGAGGAAAAAGGAGAGTAAATGACAAGAAAAAGTAAAAAGTTTCTTCCCATGCACTTTTCTCCCCAACAAAGCAAAAAGGTGAAGATTGTATAACCTCTCTAGCCTCCTGCCTGTTTATGCAGTAAATCTATACCAGTAGAAGATTTATTAATTTAAATGGTGGTCTTGCATATAAGAATGATATGGGCAGTCTCAGAACATAATTATTAATCTAATAAAGGACTTAGTGGAAATGTCTACTAACCATATTTTGTAGTTTAGATTTTTTTCCCTTAATATTGATAATTTTCCCTTTCTATTTAAAAAGACAACTCTGTAGACCCAAACAACAAAAAAACTCCCCTCTTTAGCTGGATGACATAATTTGGCAATCAGCAAATTAGAACAGCATGTCGCTTCTGATGAAAAAATATTAAATATGTGTCTCATAACTCCGCTGCTGAGCTGTAGTTAAACACATAACCTTTATTTGAACTTATCTCATTAATCATGGGGAACAAATGTAGCTATTTCACATATGGGGCTATGGAAAAAGATAGCATGGTCATTTACCACTGTGGAGCGCTCACTCCCCAAAGAAGAAAGATAATTTCTGCAGAGAGAGTTGACAAGATGCAGGTTAAGTACCCATATTGGCTTTCCCCTGGAAAGTTCATGAAAATTAGTACTTTTTTCCTTTGAAAATTATTAAAGGCTCTTCTTATTAGAGGCTGTTAAAAGCTGTTAATAATAACTCAAATTTTGCAGGAATTATCCTCTTCAATGTGACATCAGCATGCTATGATGGACCCCCAAATTATCTTGTTTTCATTTGCAGTCACTCTCTCATTTTTCTTGGGCTTATCTCTGCAGCCTCCAGCTTCGCACAGACAGCTAACTAGTTTCTCAGGTTTTTACCCAGTTAGGTATTCCATTACTTCGTTGTTTTCTTGCCCCAAGTTTTGCAGCATCCACCAGCCACTGTTTATCTGACTTTTACCAACCTTTTGTTCCTGAGTGTTAGAGGCTGGCTCATTGCTGGATGCTGTGACCTTAAAGGAAGCACTGCCCCGTGAGTTTAAAAAATGACCCTATGCTACTGAAACACTCTATACAAACCCTCCCCTGAGGGACGAGCACAGTACAGTGTTACACTGAAATGTTGCCATTTCCTTCTGCAAAAGAATGCAGGTCCAGGATTCTCCTAACAAACCAAATCCCCAACTCAGTCCACTCTGACATATGTGGAGATTAAATTTCATCCTCCTAATGATGTGGGAATTTGGGAAATTAGCATTCAAAGCTTTTATTTCTGAGAGGAGTGTTGTGCCTGTCAATTTCAAATGATGACATGTGTGATAAGACTGTGATCTTATTGAGTTTCCTTAGGAAACCAAAGCAAGTGTATTTTGGATATATACACTTAACACTAATCATCCTCTCAGGGAACGACTCGTAGGCTACCCTCCATCTATGAGGGCTGTAGGTAAAGCATGAGACAGCAAATGTGAATTCTAGGCAGTGCTGGATGTTACTTCCTTTATTGTGGTGTGTTTCTTCTGTTAAATAAGAATGCTGCTAGTGCAAATTTCTCCAAAAAATTTTAGTACCTTGAACACCAAGCTCTTTAAGTAGAAAACACAATCATAGCTTGTTTGAGGCTGGAAAACACCCTTAAGGCCATGGAGTCCAACTGTTAGCCTAACACTGCTGGGTGCATAAGTGCCATATCTACATGTTTCTGGGATGGTAACAACCACTTCACTGGACATTCCATTCTTATGCTTGATAATGCTTCCAGTGACAAATATTTTTCCTAGCATCCAATCTAAACCTCCCCTGGGGCAATTTGAGGCCATTTCCTCCTATCCTATCTCTACTACTCAAAAGTAGTAGTAGAGCTTTGGGCAGGTATCTCCCTTTTTTCATTTCCTAAGTAAACTGTATGTTAGCACCAAATGAGGCCTGTGCGCCACCATAGACTGTAATGATAGGAGCAAAGATCTGACCATGAATCATCAGATAAATGCTTTGGGACCCCCAAGATTTAAGGTCTTCTGCAGGAATTGTAGACTCAATTCCAATGAGTGTCTGGAAAGTGAGGATTCCATGCCTAAGTGTGTCTCATTCCAGATAAGTGATCAAATTTACAAGGCCGTGTAGTCAGCAGCTTTCCTTTGATCTCAGTGAATGTAGAAATACTGAGGTAACATGGCATAGTCTCAGTGAGGCAGGGAATACTAGCTACAGTAGTCCACTGGGATGGAAATTCAAGTCTGTCCTCTAAAACGCAGAGAATGAACTTTGAAGTCAGGGACTCCATCATTTCTAGTGATTGATTGCAATATGAGTTTTCAGCAACTCTAGGACTCTGCTTTCTCTTGCTGTTGGCAGAAGAAGGGTTTAGTACAAATCCCACTAATTAAAAACAAAACCAAAAAACTTTGGAAGTAGCTGCCCTTTTCTCTGGTTTTCAAGACAAGAATCTTACATGATCATGCATGACCATAACACTCTTGCATGTTATTTCTAGGACCCAGGAGGCAATTCCCAGTTTCTAGATTTGTTTCTCCTTGCTTCTCCTCTTTCCTCACTTCCCCCTTTCTTGCCAGCCAGAGGGAAATCAGGTAGTAATGTGCTACTGCAGAATGTTTAAGCTAAGACATGAATGAGTTTGGCAGGTTTGAGACAGATGCTGCTTTCACAGGCTGCCTGGGAAGGTGCATATCCATAAAGCACCCGAAGGCCTCCTACTGAGAACCACCCGTGTTTCAGGGATCAGTTATAGTCTCTGATTTGTTTTCAATAGCTTGCTACACATCAATACTAAATGCAAAAAAAAAAATAGTAAATATATCAACACAATAGAATGTGCTTCTCCTGCCTCATAAACATGATCAGGTTCCTACTCTGCCACATCCTGCATATTCACTGAGTGCCAGGCACCAAAACTTTTTGAGCAAGCGAGGACAAACCACTGAGAACTGCCAGAGGACTTTCAATGCATCAATGACTTCCCAGAGAGCTCTGAAAAATCACTGCGAGCCCAGAACTGGTAACTGCAAAGTGCATATCCCAGCAACTTCTGGAGGTGTCTGTAGTTAAATCTGTGCAAGTTGTCTAAATAAAATCAGGGATGTGGGCAGAACACCACTGTGTTATCTGCAGATTTTTCAAGTTAGATCAGGCTGGGAAAGACTGGTGGTGCAAAGTTCTTATCAGCATGGGCAGAGGTTCCAGGGTGCAGCAGAAGTGTGCTGAAATAGCCTGTCCTCTGACTGGCTTCACCATCATTCTCCATTTGTCAAGACCTCTAGAATTTGGCTGCCATAGCTGTTTTGACAGAGCTGCTCACCTCACAGCTGCCTGGAGTAATGACAGAAACTGTATTTATGCAAAACAACACATTTATAGCTTTTTGAATGCCAAATTCCACTTTTTCTCCCCTTTTTGCCATGTGAGGAATCAAAAAGAACAGCAATACCTTATTGAAGTCTTTAATATAAATTGACTTGCATCTAGAACATATCAAGAAGATATCAGTGGGATGGGGACAATTCTATTTTTGCAATTGAAATGATTCAGAGAAGTGAAAAGAACATAGTGATATTTTGAGGTTTCTAAGAAATTTGAATATTTGGAGTATTAGAAGACCATGTGCAAATGAGTGTTAGGCTTTATGGCTAATTTCAGAAGCCCTAGTTGGTTTTCCAAAACTCGTGAAAATTATTTAAAACCATTCATCAAAATCTCTTGCAATAAACAGTACCACATGTGTGATGATACAGAGAGTCAGTCACCTGAAAGTTGAAAATTACTGCCCAAACACACCCATTGGCTCATACTTTGTGTTCCTTCCAGCCTTGTTGTGGATTTAGAAAGACAATTCAGACAAGACAGGTCTATATTACTTTGGTTTTTTTTTTCAGTTTCATCCACTACAACAAGTGGAATCACAGGGTAAATTGTGGTGATGAAGTTAAAGGAGCTGTGTCTCACTTCCACTCTCTGAGATGTTCTGTCTAGTGCAGGAACCCCTTGAAAGGGAGGAATTAATTAGGGACCTTTCTGCAGGAGTCTAGGATGCATATTTTCTGTGAAGTGTAAATTCTTTAGAAAGAAAATTCCACACTTGGAGAAATATTTGTTTAATTCTTTACTATTCTGCTTGAAGTGAGCTTTTGATATTTTTTCCTCTTAGGGAATAGCGTTTGGGTAATCTTTCAACAAATTATACTAAACCGCTGCAGGTTATAAAGAACATGTGCTAGATGACCATTGATTTTTCTGTTAGTGATCTTAAGAAGAGAGAAATTAATTAGCAAACAGTGGGATTTGTCTGCTCTACACCTCCTGCCCACTCAGCTTTGAAAATGCCTATCAGGTGAAATTGTTAATTAGTCAAAAGACGGGAAAAAGCACTGCACCATGTTTCTTGTCAGAGATACTTCCTTTTGGATACAAAATGTGGCTTATAAAAAGTTATTTCAACATTTAAAGCCTTTGTGCTAGTCAAGTGGCACAAAAAGTCTAAAAGGAAATGCAAAAAGTATAATAATGTAGGAACTAGCATAATTCAAACCCTGAAAATGGTTGATTATTTAATGAGTTTTTCTTGGGCTTCCAAAATAAAAAAAGTAATTCATATGTGAAACATCTCTGACCATGAATTTTGTGGTAACTGGCTCTCTGGGTGGAGTTTTGTTTGTATGTTAGAATGTTGCATACAAGCAGTTGAAGAATATACACTTCATTCTACCTTTTAACCTGGTGAAAGCTGATGCTGTGTGTCCTGAACCAGGGCTCCACAAAAAACCTTTTGCCTCTGCGATGAAGAGGCAGTCTTCCTCCAAATACAAGGTGTGAGGGTTTCCACACACCCCATTTTAGTGAATTTCAGTAAGGGGAAGTGAGAGGGAGTACGTACAGGAGTGCGTACAAGGCTTCAGCAATAAAAGAAGATGATAAAAAGAGGTAAGAATGAGAACTTCACTATCTTTGCCTCTTCCGTCAAGAGAATGCTGAAAATGCTTTGTAGATTTGGCCACAGAGGTAAATTAGGAGAGACAATACTCAATTGGTGAATCATGGAACAACAGCTGAGCAGTTCAACATAATGAAAAGTAGACATTTTGAAGAAAGGCTTTATTCTTTGAAGGTGCTGAGAATATAAATTTTGAAATAATTTTTTCTCTGTCTTTATGCCAATTAGATGACAGCTGAACCATGACTTTAAAATGCCTCTGTTGTGGGCAGAAGTAACAACAGCATACCCTGTTTTAGTCTTTCTGTGGATCCAACTGAAATGCTGCAATTCTCATTCACGCTGAATAGTACCTGTTCACAAGAATGAACTAATTTGAAGCAGACTTTCCCCGTGGGATAGCTGTAGTAAAAATAGGAAAAAGTAAAAATACAAAGAAAGTTCATTTGTGCTAGTTAAAAAAAAAGTAGTAAGTTTAAAACAGTGAAATAAATTAGGATTTATATTTGGTTAACGATGAGTTATCACAAACCATTCCCATATATTTCCTGATGGTTTACCATTACATAACCTGCTCTATATTTATAATGTACATCTGGCATACTGTACTTCTATTCAGATCACTTTAATTAAACCAGCCTCCAAGCTCCCATATAAAACAATGGAAGTTCTGAAATGCAGGAAAACAGCAGTATGAATTCATGAATAGCCCTGTATGTGAAGGCAGGCAATCTGCAGATTAGTGTGGTGGTTTCCTGTTGTTAACACTATAAACTTGTTGAACTCTGTTAGCTAAATTCTTCTAACTTCAGCCCAGTCACTGCAGCTACTGCAGAAAAGATGAACCAGATGAGAAAAGGAAAAGATAAATAGCTTTTTTAGATAATAAAAGAAAAAAGAAAAAAGAAAAAAGAAAAAAGAAAAAAGAAAAAAAGAAAAAAGAAAAAAGAAAAACCTAGTTTTTTGGGCTTGAAAAGAACTGTAGTGCTTCAGAACTCTCTTACTAAAATTACAGTATCTGTCTTCCCTCTCAAAGACAAAAATTTCTTAAACCAAGTAATCAGCAATGGATAGGTAGGAGAGACCAATCTTGAAACCATTTCTAAAAGTTACTTTAAGATACAGACTTAATTTTTAGTAAAAGTCCTGTTTAGTCACCAGTCTTAGAGAAACTGAGAAGCTCAGAGTAGGCAAAGCTCTTCTCATGAGGACCTCAATTATATGTATTTAAAAATAAATGATACTGCAGTGTTTGGGTGCAGAGGGTTATTTCTAGTCTCCAAAAAATCTTGATATCATAAAAAGCTGTTTAAGTCCTCAAGCAGTAAAGGGACTACTTTTAGAAACTACAGAATTGATAGAATTCATCATTTTTAGACCTTGTTGTGGACCTCTAACAAATTCTCAGTATGGATAAGGATACTTAAAGGCAAATATGTCTTCTAAACAAGGGTTCAATTTTCTTAGCTATTTTTAATGAATGCTGCAAAATATGTGAGCAGTCAGAGGAGCATTAAGATAGGATAGCAACTGCTAATATATATATTTATATGAAAACAGATTATTAGCATATTCTATGGTAACGTTAATTCTTCTACCAGCTCATGGTATCATAGGATAATTCGGACATGAAGGAACCTTCTGAGGATTGTAATCCAACCTTGTGTTCAAAGCAGGAGACAGACCATGAAACTGATCTTCCTCCAGCCAGATATCTGCAACTAATAAACCAAAAAACTGCTGAAACCTTCCTACAGACCTCAGACACAATATAGCTTAGTGGTTTTAAAATGTTGGTCAAGCTACTTTTGACAGCAATTATTCAATTCAGCTGAAAGTGGAATTAATTGGTAAAGGTTGTGTTACCTAATTAGTGAACACAATGTGTTCCTTAAACAATCAAACGAGTTTAGTATGAATGCAGACTCTATGAACTACTTGATATGTAACAGATCCAGACTGTAACATCTGTTTACAGTACATTCTCTGTCAAATGTTTTGCCAAATGGTGCAATATTCATTTTTACCTCTCTTTGCACTTTTTTATCCTGTCCTTCCCTTCTGGGAAAATGCCCTAAACATGAGGCCATAGACATTAAAGTTTTGGTTTCTAATCTCTTAAACAGAAAGGGCTAATTTCACCAAATAAATTCTTTGTAGCACTTAATATGACCAGTGTAAATAGCTCCATAAGCCACAGGGAAAGAAAGTTTCTTTTTTTTCCTGCTGCTTCTGTTCTTCAGGGAGAGATTGAAGTTTTAGACATTTTGAAGATTATCCAAAATGACATTAGTCCAGTCACAATTGTAGCAAAATCCTCCTGTGTTATACAAATTAATTTGCTGTGAAAACCTGTATAAAGAGATTCTGAATAAACAGAGGACTACTGAAATATTACTTTGCATTGTACAAATAAAATTTTTAATTAAGATTTAGGATGGGGAGCTTCTATTTCTGCTTCTGCAGTCCTTCTCTGAAGAGCATTGATATCTCTTTTGTTTAAAGACTCACGAGTTAGAGCACTATTTCATTGTAAATCACAGGATGTAAGAATTAACAACATTAATTCCAAAGGGAAATAATATTACGGTAATGATTTAATATTCATGTAAGATAAGAGTCTGTACAGCTGTGTGGAGATGTAAAGTACAGAGGAAGAGATGGAAGGAGGAATGGAAGAAAAAGCAAGGGGACAAGAATTAGGATGCTATCCCTACATATAAGCATACAAGACAACACAGATGGAGCTACAGACAGACATCCAAACGCCTTACCTCTGCAGTGGCCAGCTGAACAGTGGCTGAAATGGGGGCAAATATCATCTTCTGCTGCCAGTCAGAGACCTACAGGATTGCTTCTCGTGGCGCTCTCATCCCCAAACTGCTTGTGCAGACTCACCCCTGATGACAAGGGCATTGTACTTCCTACGGTTACTTCTTGAAGAGAATGGCTGCAACTGCAGCAAAGAAATTGTGGCTATGCACAGCAAAATGTGAATTTTCTATGACATCACTTGGCTTGTGATTCACAAGTCTAGCTTATGCTGAAAATCGTGAGCTTCTCTAATTCCCAGGGAAAAAGCTGACACATTGACATCCAACAGGATACCATGATGGTCATTTTAATTTGCTTTGAAATTCAAGTTCTAACATTGGCTACTGCTCTAATATTAATGTTCAAAAGCACCTCAAGATCAGGATGAGAAACGTTGATGTGTGAGGTCAAAATGTTACACATAGCTCTCAGTGCTACTTGGTCATCCTGCCAGCTATTCATCAACCAGACCAAAGAGATGCCTTCATATCCTTTCTATACACAAACTTTGAAACTGCATCAGAGAAGACATGACCGTGTTACTAAAGTGAATTCATGACTCCATGTGGGCTTCTAATTAATGGAGTTTATCAGAGATATGTCCTCCTGGAATGGGAGAAATGGGTCCACTTGAGAGAATAACAGCCATAACACCGTGAGTCCAGGAAGTCACCACTGCTAAACTGAAACAACAAGAGAATGCAGAAGATGAAAAACAAAATCCAGGTCTGCAAAAATAAGTGACTCTGCCATCTGCAGTAAAGAATATTAGGGGAGTTCTTTAGATGAACAAACAGTAAAGCCCATCTGCAGATACTACAGAGCACTTCAGAGTCCTGGGGAAGTGGGCATGAGAATAGCTGGATGAATGGACTGGGACAGATAATGTCAGTGACCAATTATTAGCCAGTAACAGAGAAAAGCAGAAAAGAGACACTTGCAGTGCTGCAGCCTTTCAAACAATGTACCACAAATCCTGCTGTTTTCTTCAGGTATTAGTCTTCCTGTTTTCATAGGGAAAAAATAATCAAGAAAAACATGGAAAGGATAATGCATAAGTTATGGCCATGTCAGGAATGGAAATTTCCCTTGTGGACATATCAGTTGACTTAAAATAACTGGAGATCAGGTGTCCAAATTTCTTAAGATGTTTGAACATTTTAGTCACTTCATCAATCAGCTAGGAGGGGATAGGATGTACTTTCTTCCATGCAAAGAACCATAGAACCAAAGATCTTTTTGATTGACACAAACCTTAGATGTTAGATGCTGAGAAAGGTTTCTTTGGTTCATTGGTTTATTTGATGAAAATTTTTTATTGATGAAAATTGGAGCTTTAGAGGAAAGAAAAGAATGTAAAGTGCCACACTGTGTTTCAACATTTGTAGAAGAAATTATCTTGATTTTTGAGGTGGTTCTTCATTTCAATATTTCCTGAACTTAAGGCATAAAAAAGAAAATAAGTAATTTTGCAAATACAGATGAGCTAAAAAGACATGACATTTTTATGGATTGATAGTTTCATGAGGTTTTTAAGGACTGAAAGACAGGTAAAGCATAATGTACTGTGTGGATCTTCTGTTGTCTTGTTTCCACCCACAAGCACAGAATGGGACAAATATCTGAGATATTATAATCTGAGATTTGCCTTTGACTTTAGAAGAAAGAAATATAGATGTTTCCCAGGGAACTAAGATTTCACAGTAGAAACTAGCTAATTAGCTAGTTTCAAGTTGTCAGCAAAGTACTAAAGTGTAAGTAGTATCTCAGGGATGTTTTGCTACATGATTTGATTTCCTCTAAAATTGTCAACCAGTAGCAGTGACTACAAAGATTTTTATTTTATTTTGCATGAAGAAGACTTTGCTGCAGGAGAAACCTTATTTCTTAGAACTATATTTGGATTAGGTCTTCTGTGATCATACTGAACTGCATGAAATTCATGAAATACTTTAGCATGTGAGGAATTGTCTCAGCAGTCAGGAGACGCTGCATGAAAGTCAAGCAAAAGGGTTCAGTTGAACACAGCTGTAAATGGGAGTAAATATATTTAAGGCAAACTCTTTTGTTGCAATATGTTCCTCCTCATTTTAATTTTTTTTTATTGTTTTACCAAGTACCTTTTTCTACATGGAGCGATTGTTAAAAACTTGAAAATGATGCAATCATCATTGTATATCCTAAGACTGTGCTATTGAAAAACCCCACAACCAATTATATCTTCTGCAATAAGTACATTTGGTATTAGATTGTTTGGCTATTTGTGCATTACTTGCTTACATTCCCAAATATGTTAAAAATCCAAACTGAGGTTGGCCACAAATTGCCTAATTTGAGACAATTAATTCATTGAGCTTTTAGGATATGTTCACAGTTTTTCTTCTGTCTCTATTTTAACATTTTGAGTCACTAAAGCTCTATGTTGAAAAGGTCTAATACCTGTGGTTTACAGTCATCTGTTACCCATTCATTAGAGGGGCTTGTCTGAACCACTCCTTATCCTGCCCAAAAATGAGGTTTGAGAAACAACCCACATTTAAAACAATTGCAGTCAACAAAACAACCAACCCCATTGTTCTCTGTAGGGATTTGCTCCAAAAAGTACAACTGGAATTATTTAGAAAACTGAATTACTGCAAGATGGAGTCAGAAGCATACAGCAATACTTTGAAAAATCTTCTTGTTCTGCTTGCCTTTAAAAATAATTTTCCATTAAAAACATCAGTGAGAAAATATTAGTAAAAAATTGAATATAGCAACATTTCAGTGGAAGAATGAGAGTTTATTACTTAACTTCTGTGGTTTACTGTAATCCTGTGATGTTTTACTTGGGATTTTGCATGAATGTAAATCTTTCCATTTGGACACAGTGATGTGTAACTTCACAGCCAAAGCATTTTTGCCACCTTGCTTGTATCAAAATTTTATAGATAATTTGTGACACTCAAGCTGAGTGGGGATGATGACCAGCTCTTTAAGTTGTAGGTCCTAAAGCAAGTTATGCAGCATTTCTCAGGTTACTCCAACATAGCAAATAGATGACGTTCCTGATGCTGTTAGTGACATTTTGAAAAATTTAGTCCATGCTCTGCATGTCAGTCCATCAGAACCTGCCTTCACACAAGATCACCATGAGCATGCTCTTGGCCATTTTTTGAAGGAGACAGCTATGTCTAAAAATCCATTTCAGTGAGTCATTATGAGCTGCTGTTATCCACAAGATAAAAAAGGGGAAAACTTTTATTATCTTTCAAGGCACCAGAATTTCCCCCAGAATTTAGTTTCAATTATGACATTGGTTTACACCTAGTTGCCAGTAACAATTAGAGAGTGACAACAGGTCAGTATTTATCACATAGCAATATCTGAGAGGTTTTTTCCTTCCTAGTCTAATTCTAGCAAGCCAGAAAGATAACAGTTATCACAAGATCAGATTAGCAAAGTCATTTAGATTACAGTTTTCAAACTTGAGAGACCAAAATCAAGCACTAAATGCATATTTAGCAACCAAATTAGCCACAGGGTGCTTTTAAGCCTGTATCAGTGAGAGAAAGCAGTCAAAGCTAATGATTTAGCTGCCTAAAACAGATGGGAATTGCTAGCTAGCCCAATAATGTACAGTATGGCTGTTTGGAAAATTAAATACTGGGGAATTAGCGCTTGTCTTTAAAGAGGTGATGATGCAAAAAAAACCCTCTAGACCAATGCTCATATCAGTTATCAACTCTCTTCATCTGAAAGTAAAGGATTGTCTGGAGTATATTTCAGTAATGTGACTTAAGCATGGCAGGTAAAGCAATTATAAAATTCTGTGAGTGAGAAAGTGAAAATACCCACTCTGATTCTGAGCACATGTCAAAAGAAACTTGCTATTATTGAATCTGCCTTTTAAAAAAGTTAAATTTCTTTTTATTCTGAATTTATTTAATTAACACTGGTGTCTATGGCACACATGAAGTAATTAATTTGCATCTGTAATTTCATTGTGAATTTCACTATATGATATTATTTCATGTGACAACAATCTATGCTGGAATGAAGGAAGCGTATCCCAGAGGTGGGTGCTTATTCTCTTATTTAAAGACCCTCATGTGCAGGAAAGCTATGATGCATAAGAAAATTAAAAGTGCACATGGATGTGCAACATGATGAGAGAAACTGATAAACTTACAAGGATGACTCTCTTTACTTCCAAGCCTTTTTTTCTCCACTTTTGCTTGTAAAGCTGCATAACTAAACAAAAAAAATTGTCATGTGTTTCTTTCAGTATTGCTAATCTCATAAGAGAATTTTATGATTGCAACTACACATTAAATTAGAAAAATAAAAATATGTTCCATTACTTTTTAGTGGTAAAGTCTAGAAATTTTACCTGTGTGATCAGCATCTTCTCATAGTGAATGAAGAAGATTGTTACTCCAATATTGCACTTCCTTTTCCCAGTAAAGTTCAAACAAGAAGGAATCATGCATTTAAAGTAGCCTCCTCATTCAGAGTCTTTCAATATAAAATCTTGATCAAATACCCTTAGGTAAAACATTAGTTTCCTAATACATGAAATTTCAAACTCAGTGTGCCATAACACTTGAGAATGGAAGACCTTACTGTACAATACTCAATGACAAATATCAATGACAAAAATCAATAAGGTACAAAAATACCTAGTTCTAAATCAAACAGGAAAAACATTTTAAGTCACAGATGCCCATAATGCAATATATAACATTAAATATATATTATATGTCTTATGTATATAATAAATAATGCTGATAAACTTTAAGTAGGTCTGACTTAGAAATATGACCAGTGAATATTCCCAAAAAATATTTGTTTGAGTACAAGTGTACAATTAGCCACCTACTGAATTAAAAAACCCTTACAAAAGACATAGTGCATAGATACGAACAAATGAGGTTGATAAAAATAGTAAAATTATATAATTTCTGTTATTTGGAATCAATTAGCTAAACTGAATGAGCAAAACCACAGAAAGCAATTTTCTGTTCCTTGAAGACTATTATGTGGGATATCAAGTACCAGAAAAGAGGAAGACTTCAACTCTGGGGTTAGTTCAGAAAATGAGGTACTCATATCATGCAGCAAATAATAGAGACCCCAGCACAGCTAAACTGACATCCAGAGTAGAATGATACAGTAAAGAATTATTACCATGGGACAAGCTGTACAAAGGAGAGTTTAGAAAAGAAAAAAAGGATTACAGAACAATTTATATAAATACATATCCTAGTAAATATACGTATGTAGAACTAGATCTATATTTACAAATATGCATATATTTATATGTCCATACAATTACACACAGAAAAGTTAGTATGCAAGAATAAATTTAGGTAAACAAGAAATGGATTAATATGAAATATGATAGCTTTGATTTGCAAAAAGTAAGATCAGCAGGAAAGGAGAAAGGCCCACTAGGAACTAGAGGATAAAATAGACATTTTTAACTCTTGGACAGAAAGACCTCATCAGGAAGATTTGTGAATTTCTTGCATTATCATGGAGTAGAGGAAATGTTTAAGGCAAACCTGAATTGATAAGCTAGCAAATTATACCTTCTCATCTACAGAATGTTGTGACAAATAGTTTCAAAGGTGAAGTATCCCAAACCAAATCTATTCTAACACTATAAACTGACAGAATAAACTCCACTTACAGCAGAAAGACCATTGATTTCTGGTTTTCTAATGACTTTCAGAGAGAAATTGAGGGAACACCGCAATGACCATGGTAGTACAGGGGAAGGAGGTCAACTATGGGACTGAAAAGAGTCATTTGATTAACACAGAAGCTGAAGGCATACAGAAGGAATAGGTCAGAGAATAACGCTGGTTTTAAATAAAATTAAAATTTCATCCTGAAATATCTTGGGATTTATTTAAGGAATCCAAAATATCTCTTTTAGGGTTGTTGCATTCATTTTTGTGAAATTGCAAGGACATATGTGGTATGGAAAACAGGAAAAAGAGACGTGGCACATAACTTAAAAATAGAGGGGATAGTGTGGGGGTGGGGTGGGAAATGTAGAGATTTATGGACTGTTCAACTTAAAAACCCCATACTGGAATAACAAATGAAACTGTTTACCTGCAAGAAACCAAGGAGATGAGTAGCAGTCAGCACAGGTTACTTAACTAAGAATTGGGTCAAGCACATGTCATGTTATTCTATGACGAAATATAAGGACAGAGTAGAAGAAAACACCACATGTATCTTAACTTTAGACTTAGTAAAAATCCTAACTGGGATACATATGCTTGTGATATAAGCATATCTCATGATATGCTTGTAAGAAAACAGTCTTTTATTAAATATATTTTAGAGTAGTGTAAAACCAATAGGAAAATCTTTGAAAAGTAGTATTTTTTACTGGGAAGCACCGACTATGATTCTGCATATAACAGTCAAGATTTGGCACTATTTTTTTATTGTTAATGACCTGAATAATGGAAAGGGAGTAGTAATTAAATCTGTAGGTGATGCTTAGATGGAAAGCACCACATTATACTGATGGATGGGATTTAATTTCAAAAGGATCTTGACAGATTGAAAGCATAGTGTGAAGAAAATCAAAATGCAGTTCAAGAGGCACAAGCGAAACAGCGCAGATAGACAGGCCTAATCAGCCAAACAGATTCAGGATCTAGAAAAACTGGTTGAGCAACCGGCCAATAGACAGGGATTTAAAGGTATTAGTGGATCACAAGTGGAACACAAGTCAATAATGTCATGCTGTTGAGAAAAAGATAAGCACTATCCTGGGAAGATTAAAAGGAGCAAAGCGAACAAACATACGGTATAGCTTTCTGCTCTGCTCAGTATTTGTAAGAGCTCAGGAGGAGCCCTGTGTGGGGCATTTTGACAGAAGTGTGGGAGACTCTGCAGGAGAAAAAAGAGAACAGTCGGAGATCTCAAAAGCAGATCTTGTGCAGACAGGCTGAGAATTCTGCTCTTTAATGTGTGTCATGCACAGAAAAGAACAGGGAGAGTGTTTGACTCATGCTGGCCTTAAAAGACAGCTGGAAGAGAAACAGAAGTGTTTTTTTCTCTAAGGCCACAGTAAACAGGAATAAAAATATTCTATTTACCAAGCATTTTTAGTTAGATATCAAACCTCAGGACTGTTAGATGTTGAAATAAATTGCCAAGGCATGTGTGTGATCTTCATCACTGTTCTCCATGACAGATTCATTAATTGCTTCAACAAAAGTTTGTTGGGAATGGTATGCTTAAGCTTACTGGGGGAACGACAAAGGACTAGAAGGATCCTTTGAAAATCCACTGTCCAAAGTCTTAGTGACGCCTTGCATGTTGTGACCTTCTCAAAAATGTAATGCAAAGTATTTGGCATGAGAGCAGAAGAAACACAATGATGGAGTGGTGGGATAGGAAAGCTTGCTTCACTGACTAATATTCCCTCAGACCAATAAATATGTTTCTTAAACATCAACTTAGAAAAGAAAAAGAAAATTTTCAAGAAATCATCCTTTCATTCACCATTGTTTGCACTGAATCTTTGCTGCTACTTCAGTTGCATTTTTGCTGAAGGTAAAACCAATAATAATGATCTACTTACATGGCCTGTTCTCTGCATATCTGTCATATTAAAGTCCATGCTGTTTGTTTATCAAGCAGTCATCTATAATTCTCTATTAATTTAATTATACTAAAAGATCTTAAAAGCCTTGGGCTAAGTAACATGTCAATTACAAATGAGTTTAACTTGGAATAAATATAAACTTAATACTTGTAATTTATTGCTTTAAATATAAACAAAGCCCTTACTATGACACAATCTATTATTAATTGCTCCAGTGCCCTTAGTCCAATTAAGCAAATCCACTTACATTTTCTTCAGAGGAAGTCGATGTTCATTTCTCATAGGAAGTGCAAGGAGCCTACCTTTCCACTTATTTTAAACCACCTAATGCAACAAAGCACTTCTGTGTTTAATGAAGTGTATCATGTCAGGGGTGAGGGGAATGCTGGTGGCATGGGGGGTAGAGCCACGTGTGAGGGCTCATATTTACTCAAACAAACTAACTTCCAATCTAATAGCTGGTAATACACATTTTTTTTTCTTTAGATATAAGTAATGATTGCATGTTTTCTAGTTGAAGATTCTATACAGTCTTTCTCTAGCACCCTTTCAGTAACAAGGACAAGCTGTCTGGAGTTACACTATGTATGTGTGTATATGTGTGTATGTGTATTATATATCTTCAACTGAAAGGTATCTTAAATTTTTTTTTAATATTAGTTACCCTTGCATGCATTAAAGTAGCTAAACTATTTTTTTATGTGTGTGTGAAAACATGTACATATAAAAATGTCAGCTGCTGTGCTGAGACCTGGTACTTCATGCCTGGGGTAAAATTTTATTGCTTAGTTATAAAAGAGAGGGTTTATAGTGGAAACCCTGACACAACATTAACTATGGATATGCTATCAAAGGAGTGCAGCATTTAAGAATTTAGGAACTATTCCGTTTGCATGTGTATAGGCAGTCATCTGTCTGTGTCTAAAACTTAATATTGACTTACACATGCCATTTACATTTATTTTTAAACACTTTGAGGAGGAAAATCCCAAACTGGTTCTGACAGAAGTATCTTCATATGTGTATCTGTCCTGTTTGTTGTCTATAAACAATAAAATAATTTAAAAAACTGGATAAAAAAAAATCACTACTAGAATGTTCATAGTTTAAAAGTGGATCAGCACTGCATTTTCTCCCTGTTTTTTCAAGCTAGGGAACTGAGTAATGCACAGTGAGTTGCAAGAACATACACTCAAGTAAGTTGCAGATTTGTGTCCAGAGTGTAAATCTTCTGAGTTCCAATCCTATACTTCAAATACCTGACCTCTTTAATGATATTAATGAAAAACTGAATTCCCTGTGGTGCTTGCCTGTTTAGTTGCCTCAAATGGAATGGATCTGACAATCATTGCTGAATCCATCACTCATAAAATTATGAGAAACATAACGGTTGAATCTATAAATCTGCACAGGGTTTGCAAAATTTCTGATAGGACTTGCAGGTAGTTCAGGCTCTTTTAAAAATAAAGGTTGCATGGTAGGGGTGGAGACCATCACCAGGGTTTCCTGTAGCAAGGAAACAATAAAATATGGAAAAAATATTTAGGCTCAGCACTACTTCAAAGGACCTCTAGGAAGTTTGAAGGTGCTCTAACATTATTCAGTCTTGAAGTAAAAGTGCTACTTAGCAAATAACTTCTGTTTTTCTATTGTGTGATAATCATACCAAGAAAAAGTCAAAAACAATTCCCATGAGATTTCCAAAACCCTTGTTTCAGATCTCATGATTTTGGAGGCTAAGAGGATAGGAGAAGTGCAAATACAGGACATTACTACTTTTTCAATCTTACAATATGTGACATGCCAACATACCAATCCACCATAGCCAATATATTTAACTACTAAATAGATAAGGGTAGCTTTCTTTAAGATATTAAAATTAACATGAATGTTAAAGTGTTGATAACACAGCACTTATTGGAAATGTTATAAATTGAGATTTTTCTCCCTGGAGATGGTCTTTTTGTGAACAAAGGGAAAGAGATATACTAGTCCCAGTGATATGTAGTTATAACCACACCATTTAGGTACCTGTGCTTGAAATGTCCTTACATTACTTCAAATATCTTTGAAGCAGTGTGGAATCATAGACTCATTGACTGCTTTAAGAGGAACAACTTGAGGACATACAGTGTATGCCCTGCTTGGGTGTGATTTGATAAAGGTGTAGTGCAGATGTGATTTAATAAATGTTGTTCAGGGTCTCCATCATGGGATGGGGAGATATCCCCAGGGTCATATCTCATCATGTCTGGAAGACCCAGAAGGATGGAGACACCACAACCTCTCTGATTAGAATGGTCCAGTATTTGAATCCCTCAACAACAAATAATTTTCTGTATATCTAACAAGAATTTCCCATGTTTTAACTTGTATCTGTGGCCTCTGGACTGTTGTGGTGAACATCTGAGAACTTTCTCGCCCTTATCTGCATGTGCTGATCAATCTCATTGCAAATTGCAATAGTCTCCCTTTAACTTTCTCTTCTTCAGACTGATAAAAGCCAGCCTTTTCAGCCCTTTCTAAGATGTCACATACTCCATCTGTAAACCATTTTGGTTCCTCCACTAGACTGGCTCAAGTAAGTCAGTATTTTTATTGTACTCGTCGGCTTTCTTACAGTGCCCATTAACTTTATTCCAGTTCTTATTAACTTTGCTTGACTGCCATGAGCTTCAAAAGATGGCACAGTCACAGTGTTCCCACAGTAACTTTCAGCACTTGCACACATCCCATCTGATGCCATGGACCTCCAGTGACTCAATGATCAGATGTTTCCATTTGTGCACCTATGCTTTTCAACTCCCTCAAAAATATCTTAATGCTCCATTTTTAATAGTAACATAAACACAGATTATATTTAGACTTGTTTAATGTCTCCTTCAGGCAGCCAAAGCACTTTGAAGGCCTTTAGTGTAGAAGAGAATAAAACTCAGACGGTAATTAGAGGAGCATTTCTTTCCCTGGCAGGCTGGCTAAGCTGTCCTTACTCCTCACCACTCTTTCCTGCCTCCAGACAAGACCCTCCATTGTGCTGGTACAACTGTTGGAGAAACTGTTTGGTGAAATGGATTTCAGAGCTTAAAACTAGCCAGGCTCCTTGATGAAATTGATTGTAGGGGTTAAAACTAGCCCTTTTCCCCCTGCAGGTTAAAATCCAGCTCCCTTATCTTTCTGGTTCCCTACAGAACAGTCTCATGCCAGAAATAAAACCAGGAATAAACATATAGCTGTAGTATTGAAGAGGAAACAACACGGTTGATGTTTAAATGTTTTGTTTTAGTGCATCCTCAGAACTAAAAACAAGAATTGGCTGATATAAGACAGGAAAAAACCCCAAACTAACAAAAAGGAATCACACCATCCCATTTCTTACTTTTATTTTAGCATTTTACCATTCCAGCAAAACTAGAAATCTCAGCATAATGATGCCATTTCAAGTAGCAGGATCAATTGGTTTTGTTATGGTGATTGTATATATGCATGTATATGCCCAATAAAACCGGATTCCACCTACATTGCAATTTATGGAACTCTTACGATAAATAGAAAATCTTTATTACTCCATTCAAGCTATGATGCCTTAATGAAATAGCAGGCACAAAGAAATGTGCTAAGCATAGTCTCTTCTGGTAAATGTGAGGTGCTTTTGAGCTGAGCTGGTCTCATGACCGAGATGGACTTTAAGAGGAGCAGAGGTAAGACGCAGAGCAGATTGAGCAATAAAATATTCACAGAATATATGCCCCAACCACAAATAATTGAATTAAGTAATAACAAGGCAGACACAGGGCATTTCCTGGGGATTAATGACTAGCTAGGAGAGTTGATGGTCCACGGCGGTCATCAATTCCCTGGGAAATGTCCTGTGCCAAGGTCATCGTTGCTATTATAGCCCCCTTTCCTTTCTTCCAACAACAACAAAAAAGAATCCCACATTTTACCTGTTTTCATAGTGTCATCACTCCTTTAGATGATTGTGGAACAGATGGGTGTGAATGGCAGATCTGCTGGAGGATTTCTGTGTAATTGGTGTCCAGCGCCACAACCAATCAAAACCCCTTTATCACCATTGAAATTTTAATCAGACTTATACAGTATTTCAGTTTTTGACTCATCTAACTCTCTTGAATCCCCAAATAACAATTTTATTTTGTTGTGGTCTGCAACTCTGACAAATCTGTGTATGCATTATAGCTGAGTGAACTGGAGGAAGATAAACATATTTTATTCCTTTAGAAGTTTTCTGGCATAAAGAATCTGCTGAGAGAAAAGGGAGAGAATTTATGCATTCAGCCTGCTCTTTGGAAATAATGTGTGGATTTATAACATAAAGTACTTGCCTCTAACAGGTCAATAATAGAGATAATTAAATCTGTCTTTGCTATTCAATAACAATTATGAATTAAAATTTGTTATGGCATATTTTTCAATACAAGGCCTATCATGACTGAATTCCTCTAAGCCATAATTTTATCCAGACAGTTTAAAGATATTGTTCTGTGGCAAGTATGTAAATCTTTAAAATCTATTTTTCAGACAGTAAAATAAAAAATAAAGCACTAAACCTAAAGGTCCAGAAGATAAAGGAGCTTATGAATATCTGCATGCTCTTGGGTCAAATTTATTTTACAGTTATACCAATATTCCTTAACTCACTTATCTCCAGGATTTGTGAATCTTAGTCTATCACTTTTCTTCCCCTTAAACTAACATTTCACATTCAATTTACTTAATCTTGAAATAGAACAGTGTAGAGCAAAAATTTTTTAAATTACTGTTTATGATCCTTTATACATGTTCCTTTTAAGTACATTCTCTGTTACTGTTGGCATTTTCATAGTTTGTGGTGTGCAGCAAATAACTCTTTCTTCATTTCAGCATGATGTAGTTAAACTGCTTATTTTCACATGCCTGAAATTTTTTGGCTCAGTATACCCATATTAATTTAACTGGCCAATTAGTTGTTATTAAAATATTTTAAAAGAACATACAACAACATATGCACAACAAATTATTTCTTTCCACAATTTTATTAACATTTTTGTAGGTAGTTTCCAGTTTCTCACCTCCTTTTCCCACCAAGAGAGAGTCTCCAAATTTAAGAAAACAGAGTGCATGTTAGATTCAGGGCTCCACAAAGTTTCTTTACATTCCTTAAAGCTATGTTGAGATCACGGAAAAAAGGGCTGCACTAATGAAATCTTTGAGATCCCTTTCTTGTCTCGCTCTAACATTACGAGTTGATGCCACACTTACAACATAATAGATTCAGATCATCCATGTCAACCGGTTGGTGCTCCAGGAATTTTCAGGAGTGACTGAAAGATTGCTATCAGATTTAATTGCCCAACAAGGTGAAAGTCAGCAATCAACATATTATAGGGAATGAATTGTCATGTATTTAATTTTCTTTTTTCTGGTCAGCTTTAACTACGTACCACACGTTGTTCAAAGAAATTATTCTGAAAAGATCAACATAGAATTGGTCCTTAGCACTGAAGTTTTAGCTGGCAGTATTGGCAAGGAGAATACCCTATATTTTTCTTGTAAACCATTTGTGGCAAAAATAGAAGTTTTGTTTTTTGTTTGTAGCCTGGTTAGTTCTTAATCTGTGAGATGGATTCTCAGATAACATATCAATAGAATAGTAATATAAAATGAATAATGCTAAATAATTTAGCCAGAGCTTCAAAATTTTCCTTGATCCTTTCTGCAACAAAAACAATGTCCCTTAAATGCACAAGCCCACCAGGTGTATCATTTCCCATTATACTTGCACCTCTTGAAATTAATCAAAGCTTGGCACAGTGGTAGTCACAGAGTAAAGCAGTACTATAATGGAAGGCTGCAACTTCTTACATCTGTGTGTGTGTGTGTGTATTAGTACATGAGAGTTATTTACCTTGCTAAGTTTTTGTCTAATGACAATATCACATTTAAGGCATGAAATTCACAAAAATTTAAAATGAAATATTTTTAGAAATGGAAGAAAAGACCGTCAGAAACAAGCAACAAAATATCAGAATTATCTTCAACTATTTGTCCCCATAAGTAAAAAAAATATAAAGCAAAAAAAAAACCCCTGAAAACACAGTCATAAAATGGTATCAACAGTAAATCTATATTGAGGAAAAAGGAGCTACAGTACAGTGCTGAGAATCTGGCTTAAACTTTACACATAAAATAAAGATAATAGAAAAATGCCACTGTTTACTTCAGAGGGTTACACATTTCAATTTATTGCCATATATCAGGTACGGTCAACTTTTAATCACTGGAAATTACGAAGATATAATAGTGTTGTGCGTATTTAGTATTTTATAACATTTTCTTTTTGTAAATACTATAACTATTGAGGTCCACATTTTATTTCTGGAAATATTGCATCTATTGTTTCAGGATATCTTATTTTACCTTTGTGGAACAGTTGACTTACAGCCAACAAACTCAAAGCCAGGGTCCTGCAAAAATTAAAATTTTCCAATGAAAGAACATTTAGAGTAATTGCCAATATTACTGTAAAAAATGATGGTGACCATAGATTGAAACAACAAGCCATGTTGCTTCAGTACTGGCCACTGAATGAGATTCCCTTAAATATTGATTCCAGAAGTATAGTCCTCTGCTCCCTTGGTGCTATTATAGATAGCTAAAGATCATATTTCTAGATGCCCTTTTATGTCTCCGGGCTCTTCCATTGCAGATGAGAAAAGAAACTCAAAACTGCTCTATAGCATGAGCCAGAGGCAGCAAAAAATATACAATTGCTTTCCCACCAAAGTTGTTACTGTCCAGGGAATTTCTGTGATGAAAAATGGAGAGGAGGTGATATACACAATTACAGGCAAGATGTAAGGACATCAGTTGGGTATTCCTTCTACCAGGTGTGCCATGAACCAGGAAGTTGAGTGTGGAAGCAGGGATTATTATAGATTAAGTGGGTGCTATGTTCTAATGGAAATGGGATGTGACTGAGTTTTTGCATGATGGCCAAGCACTCTTCCTCCTAAAACAGCTCCTTACTAGTTTTGACCCACATCAACAAGCTCAGAGGAGAACTCTTTGGGGATCTCTCCTGAGCTCCTGCTCCCTTCTTCTGCCTGGATCCCTGAATGGGATCAGCATCAGTTCCTTCAACAGGAACCCAGAAACATAAGGAGACAATGTGAACTGTCTACTCCCTCCATAGGCTTCATGGTCCACACACATATTTGGGACTCAGAGGCAGTAGATTTGTCCAAAATACAAAAAAAAAAAACAAACAAACAAACAAACAAAAAAAAAAACAACCAAAAAAAAACCTGACCAGCCAGATGAGTACACAAAAGCTTAAAAAAACCTCCGTACTCAAAGCACTTTGATTTTAGTGATGGAGCACAGACACTGCAAACAAAGAATGGAGAGCTGTTTCTAAACAGGTGAATACACTTGTTTGTTAATCATTCAATTACTTCTGGCAATGCCATAAGGTATTTTCATACTGTTTTTGTGTTAAAGAAAACTTTCAGTCTGATGAAATATCACACCTGCGCAAACATGAGGTATGATGCCGTAAGCTTTACTTACAATGACAGTTGTTTTTCTTAAATTGCATGAAGTATAATCCACAATAAGACACTTCATTGTTTGCAATTACAGATGTATCTCTGAAAAGGCTGATTGCTTAATTACACCTCTTATTATGACTATTCTGGGAAATTTGTAAAAGGAATCTAACAAAGAACCGGATGAAGGTTTCTGTGTTTTTCAGTAAGGGTTTGACTGTTCAACTTTTAGATTAATTGAAGTCAAACAGTTCAGCTTCTATTTTCTATTTAGTGTAATTTTACTTCAGGCAAATTTCTCTTATGTAGTATTTAATCCAAATAAATAATATTATTCCAAACCGTCTTGCTTCCTATTGCACAAAGTTGTTAAACAATTGTCTTTGAAAACTCCAGTCATTAACTGTGACATTCTTTGAAAACTCCAGTCATTAACTGTGATATGTCTCAATGTTAATATGTTATTGTTAGTAGCTGTAGCAAATTGCCTTTCTTACTCATACACACTATTGCTAAACCTTAAACAGATTTTTTTAAAATAACCCTTCCATTAATTTTACTCCTTATGCACAGACAGCTTCCAATTTGATGGCTGGAAATTTCAATTCACCAGCTTTATGGATATACAAATTTGGTCTTGGTATCAGAAGCCTGATGAAAATGTCATAGTATATATGTAAAGAAAATGTAGAAACCAAGAATTAATATATCTACTTTTCCATTGTTTTTCAATTAACTCATTCTTCCCTGAATAAGAGTAGAAATTATTTTTGAGGGTTACAAAACTATTTTGTTGATTTAATTTCATAGGGATTTTTATTAGGTGGATTATTTCATTGGAACTAGTCTGAATTCCTGAATTCAATCAGACATCTGATGAACTTTTTCAGAATTAAGGCTAGAGCAGAAATATATTTTATTAGTTCTGGAGAAAAGACTGTTGTGATGAGAGTATTTGTGAGTGCTTCTTCTAAATAAATGCCTAAAAAAGGACAAGTAGTCTACTCAAAAGTTCTTGGCCAACTAAAAATGTTCACTCTTTTCCTTCTAGACCTTTACGTTCAAGTCCTTGTGAAATATTCAGAAAATTTTAATTTAAATGGTTGCTGCTGTTGACTTGGTCCTATTCAGAACCATAGGTATGCAGAAGTAGTAGTGTAATGAATTAGTTGTCTTGAAGTAGACACTATGTATCCTAAAGCTGTGTCCTGGGAAGAAGTGTCACTTCTGTTTTTCTAAAACTAGAGTCCTCAGATGGTTAAATTCGTCTGGACAAGCCCCAACTGATATGATCTAATCTTGAACATAGCCCTCTTTGGGGCAGAAGAGTTGCAGGGGTCTCACCCAACACAAATAATTCCACAACTGTAAGAGGAAATTTCATGAACATGAGGAGGACTGCAGGTACCAGGGACCAAACAAGCTATGGCAGGAGGGAAAATGTGGCTTCCTGTTACTGAACAATAGCTTCCTTACACACAAAGTTGCTTAGGAATGACATAAAATGGAAACCAGCCAAAATGAAGAAGAAAACAATGACTTTTGTAACTGCAAATCCACTGATGGACTGGAAAATCCAGGGCACGCAACTTCCTCCTAACCCACTGACCCATGGTAATAAAAAAATACATTTAAATGCATTTGCTTTTTACATACTCAACATTAGTAGTATCAAAATGGTAAAACCAAGCAAACAAAACTCAAGCCAAATTAACTGCTTCTAAGTTGAACCTGTGCAACCATGGAAGAATAGCACATATCACTCAGCAGAAATGGATCCAAAATTATTTTAAAAATGCTTTGTAAAATACACATAACAAAGTAACACTAACATTATTCACAGACATTCCAGGCTGTTAGGAACATCGCCAATAGCAAGGGAGTACCATAATACAGTGATACATTTTCCTACGGCAAGGCAAATAATTTCCCTGGCAGCTGAAATAAAGTGTTGACTTTTCTTGAAAATTAATTAGCACAGAAACACAAGAGAAAAATGAAAGGCTTCTTGTTCCTAAAGGTTATTCTGTAAAAAAATAAATCATATGAAGGTATGCAGTGTGCTCTCCTGTACTTTATGATTAAATGCTTATAATATAGGCAGTCTCTAAGCCTCAGCTTTTGCTAGGAAGTTCACATCAAAGGTGAGTTAAGTCTTTATTATAAATACATGGTAAAATATATAAACCAGAACTGCTTTAAGGTGGGAGATCCTTGGGTTTCAGTAGAAAGACTTTTTTCTTTTTATCAACTAATTTTACAAGCGATGTCCCAAATTTATGCTAAGAACATTTTCATGAAGCTTTTCCTCTCCTCTTGGCAGAAGGCCTTAAAATCTGTGTCAAATAAATTAGAACTAATGTCTATGGCTAAAAAGAGAAGCCTGTTAAAGGGCAGTAGTAATCAAGACAAGATAATAATTTATCTGTGATTTTGTGGGTATTAGTCTAATATCCTGTCTATTCACAGCATGTCAAAGATAAGAGCAGTCACCGGTTTACTATTTTTCTGCCCTCTCCTTCCTCCCTCCCTCTATCCCTCAGGCCTCAGCAGATAAAAGATAAAAAACGCATATTAGGCCAATTGCAATAATATTCCACTAAAAGGGATACACTGTTACTATTGTAAATTAATGCTTTAAAGGAAACTAGTAATAGATAATTATCTGTCCCTTAGATAATTATGCACATGAGTAATTCTGCCTCTCTGAAGAGTTTATAGGATTTACTGGAAGTCCCTGGAGGTATCAACAGTCGCATGTGAACCTGCTTACAGGATGTGACTGTAGTTCCAAATGGCAGCCACGATAGTGATTCCTAGAGAAAGTTTCAGGGTGGAAAATAATCAAGAGAGATACCTCATGGGGTTTTTCGTCAAATCCTTTGTTCCTATACGTATCAATTTAAACTTTAAGGTATAAATCTCATATTTGTGCAGGCCACTGCAGGTACTACTGCACAAAAGGTGTCTCAAATGCGTTGTTGAACTTCTCTCTAGATGCTTACCAGTTGTTAGATATTAAATACTGTTGATTTTGTCACCTTACTACCTTTGAAGACTCTCCTTCCTGATGGGGAACCATTTCAAAAGGTCAAATAAATCACATAATTGTAAATTCTGCAGTTTTTATAGCCATTTTCCTGTCATGTAGTGATACAAAGCAGCCTTGAGAGTTGACTCTAAGAGCTCCCCCATCTTGCAGAAACTTCAGGCTCACACTAGTTAGTGAAGGGAAAGTGGTTTTCAGCTTCATATTTTTTTACAATCTGCTTTTTGGCAAGAGTATTCTTCCTTAACTATGTTAGGAATTGAGGCTCAGTTTACCTCATAATTAAGGCAAAGTAATTTATTTAAAACTAAATTATTTTTTTGTTGTGCACAGTGGCTAACCTTTCACATATGACATATTGTATAGATATTTTATTTTATTTACAAATGTCTGTTAGAATAAATGATTAGTTCTGTGATCTGTTCTGCAAGGCTTCTTTATAGCAAAGCTCTCCTGGGAACTCTTATGCAAATAAAATCCATCTGGAGATTGAAAGTAATGCAGGTAAAATTATGAACAATATATTTAATTTTTAGGAGGATTTAAAGGGATATAAAAGCACACTTCATTAGAAAATCCAAACTACCAGCACATGTCCTAGTCACTGTTTTGCAGAAGTGCTGCTTCATACAGCATCATCCATCCTCCCTAAATTATTGAAATTTGTGCCAGATGAAATATAGATATGATTTATGTATTTAGTATTTTCATAGGTTAGTGACTGGTTTGTAGTGGGAAGAAAAACCTGCTAACAATTAGCAAAATTTTCAGTGATGTTAGTAGTTCATTAGATTATGTATTCTAGCAGGAGTCTATTATAGCTATTAGGAAATTATTTTATTTAGTTTCTTTTATTTCAAAATTAAAAATGGCCCATGAGTGGATGTTATCAGGATTTGTATTATAGAAATTAATTAAATGTTTGTGCCTATTGTTTTCTGTAGCTATGGAAGAACAAAATAGCATAAAAAGAATGTCTTAGTTGTCTCTGCTTTAAAAGTATACGTGTCTTGGAAAATTCAAGTCACAGAGTGTCACATTAGGGCTATTGTGTAAAATCTAGGAACCAGCCTTACTTCCATGAGCCAAAAATACGATTCCCAAATCCTGTCATTTAAAATGTGTGAATTCCATAGAGTCTAGTCCTGCTTTACCAATCCCTCACAAGGTAAGCCCCAAAGGAGTAAAGGGTGGGGGTTGGTTTTTTTTTTTTTTTTTCCCATCAAAAGAAATGAAAGAAGAAAGAAGGAAAGGAACAAGAAAAGAAAGGAGGAAAACACCTGCTGATCATTTTTGTGTGTGTGTGAGGGGGAGGAATCTGCTATTAAAGTACTCCTTTGGGACACATTTTCACTTTTATATGATGCACTTCATCCATCAACAGCACCAGCAAAAATTTAAAGGCGACAATTTTGAAAAGTTTGATGCATTTCTAAAGGTAAGTGCATAACAAGGGAAAAATAGTGACTTTCTTTTGTGTTAGGGAGGACTAGCTGAGTTTCCTGGGTTTTATCTGAAGAACGAAAAACTGTAACTGAACAATTTGGACAGTTCTGACAGCATTTCTGAAGCAATCTTTGTTCTTTTGTTTGCTTAGAGTTACAGGAGGAGAAACTTTTGGCATCAAGAAACATCCTTAGCATTATCAGCATTTTTTCAGCATGAAAATACATTGTCCAGCCGGTGTTTTAGTTGGAGTTTTGAAAGCAGTTAAAAGTTTCTCCTTTTCCAATAAGATGGACACTAATAGTTTCTTGGTTTGTTTAATGTGAGAAACAGCCATACATTTCAGGTTACAAATAATGCTGCTCAGTGCAAAAGAGGTGGGGGATTGTACCCTTTGGACTTCTGCATGAAGTTGGGGTCGGTGCAGATTGTTGGAAAGGCAAAATGCATAGCAGGATTGTCAGCAATAAAAACAAGTCAGAGAGGATAAAAGACAAATCCAAGCACTGTTGAAAGAGAAAGGCACATTATTGTTGCGGTTCCTGGCAGAAAAAAAGCTGTAGAAGGAGAGACAATTGTAGCCAGCTTTTTCATCGGGAAATGGGGCTTCAGTCAAGAGATTCTGGCTTAAAAAGCTCTTAAATTCAAGCAGATCTCTCAAATCTTGGGGTATATAAAATAATCACTGTGTACAAAATAATGTCCTTCTGTAAGGAGGCAAAATTTCTTTCTCATTGGGACTGAATTGAGTGGGAAGCCTAAGAGGAAGAATCTTGAAATTTGTCTTCTAAAAGCCATTTTTAATTAAAGATACTATTGATCCCTAAAATTCTTGAACTCAAAGGTAAACCAAACTAAAGAAGAAAATAATTAAATTAAGATTTTATGTGAGGCCCTTGTACATTTGCTTCACATCATATGTCTCTTCTGAGACCATGGTTATATCACACAAGATTTCCCTTTCATGGAGGATGCGCCAGCTGGTAATATCATGCTTTCTTGCTTTCTTTTTAATTGCAACTCAGTGGTGTGTTGGCCTGTATGTCACTGCCCAGCCTTAATCTTTATTTATAATATACTCTAAATTTGATTAATCTTTTTAACATTCTTCCTCATCAAACTACTACTCTTTTTTTCCTTTTGGTTTGGGTTTTTGTTTTTTTTTTTATTTTTTCTGTTTTGTTTTTCAATCATTGCTGCCTGCAATGCGTATCAGTGACTGTGTTTGTTCTGACAGTTCCTAGGAAGCTGAGCCAGGTGTCATGTTTGTTTTCTGTTTTCTAATGCATTTTCTATTATATTTCTCTGGGTTATGGATTGTTCTGTAAATTACTGTGCATATGTATCTCTACATATATGTACATATGTACATGTGTGTGTGTATTTCTGACATGTCTCTATTAAATATCTGTATAGATATCACATCTAGAATATGTATGCTTTCTTCTTTCCACTTAATCTTACCTCAGCCTTTTATATTGAATGTGTTAGGAGTCTGCAGGGAAAGAGAGAAAACCAACAAAAAAAAAGAACTAAACCAACCAAAAAAAAACATTTTCCAGGGGTTTGTATTACACAAAGATTTTGGGAGGTCCTAAATAGAAACAATTTTACTACATGTAAGGCAAGGTGTCTGCTAATGGACTTCAAATGCCTGCCATAGCATGTGGCACTTTTATCTGTGCTTCAGGCCTGCCTTGATTTCTGCTAAAGCCCAGTGCAGTCTCTCCTAAACTGCCTTTTCTGTAAGTTTAGCAAACAGTCCTGTGTAAAAATCTACTGCAGTCCTTCATACCGACATTATGGAGGTCTAGCCTGAGTGGAGGCCAGGAAGCAGCCTTTATCTCAAACAAATACTTCCATTTGCATTGTAACACTACAAAAGAACCTATGGGAAGAAATTCTCATGGCAAAATCTCCCGGTTTTATCTGCTTACCTACTGTTTACTAGAAACAAAACAACAATTTTGATGTTAATTATAAACAGGAAGTTGGTTGGTTATTTGCCTAATTAGATGTGTAATGGCCTAACTGTAAATTCAGTCAATCTCATATTAGGAGTGACTAAAATGTGTTTCTGTTTCCCTTGTGAACACATTCTAGAGCAGAAAAGTGACCAGCAGAATTGAAACTGACTTACAACTCCTTCTGACATTTCATAGAGAGTCCAAGGAAAAACTGGATATGGTGAATAAATTCTATTTTCTTCAGAAAAAGTCGTTTCTTCTGCCCAGGTAAAAAGTGTGTTTGCTTAGCAGTGAGAGAAACTTGCACTGCCTATGCTGTGTGCAGGCTGTCAATAAATAAAGAAGTCCAATTTCCAGGGCTGTCAATAAATATATTATGTATGAGGTTTTTCATTATGTTCAGATGCAACTTGAGGTATTGTCTCTGCCTTCTTGGAACTAAAGCTATTTCTCTCAACTAGAATAAGATTCCCTTAACACATATTTGCAAATACATTGTTAATAAGCCAACAAATTGCATTTAAAGACAGCAAACAGGTTATTTTTATTTTCTCTTGATTCCTTCTGGGTACTTTGAGTGAACTAAAAGTTGATCTTAAACTTGTTTTTATGCTGACTTCATGTACTGAGAAATGCAACATTTATAGATAAATGCTCTCACTTTTAATGAAAATTATTAGCTATTAACATTTTGCTTGGAGGCATAAGCCACAGCCCAAACTCCTTTCAAATCCATTAAATATGCTTGAGACCCAGCTGTCAATAGGCACCATGAAGTAAATTTAATTTTCAGAGTCAATACAGAGCACAGCTGCATTAAGCATAGGATAATTTTGGCACATTATTAATTTGAATGGCCATGTAAGGCATTGTCTAGACAAGATATAAGCCCAAGTTTTCATAGGCAATCTGTACATAAAATGAAGTATGTCAAGGTTGTAAAGAATACTAATAACACAGATCTGGCCTATTAACCAATATTGATTGCTCTTACTACGATACAGTCCAGTAACTTTAGAGGTGAAATAGCAAGATGTTCAGCACTGCTGCTTCTTTTTGAAAAGCAACACTAAGAATGGACTTTTTCAGATGAGGCTTGAATGCCTGAGATCTCAAATGTTTACTAGCACCATGCATGATTTCTAGTAATCTATTTCTGTAGATTAGGCCATTTTAAAAATAGGAGATTCATCAGAGATGGCAATTAGTTTTGCTGGTAATATGAAGCATTTTTATTTCAAATGCTGTCAATATTTCATTTTTTCATAATGATTGTGGCTGTGCTCTGCATAAATAATGTCTGTTTTAAAAGGTTAAGTAAATTTATACTTATAGTACTTATATACTTGTACAGTGTCTGTGTAACATTTCCAAGAAAAATATATAAACAAGGAAAATTAATATTTTGAAAACTGAACAACTGTGTAGCAAATTTTTTCCTAATATGAACTACCATATAAACTCTGTAAATGACGGCTATTTTGGTGCTTTTTGTTCTGTGGGTAAACAGACTGAAAGTTCCTCTGAATTGCTAGTGAAGTGAATCTTCTTCACTTTCAGATAATGACAATATTTGGTCTGCATTTTGTGGATGCATTGCACACCGAGCCTGGAGGCTTGGGTTCATTACTGCTAGCCCTGTCTGTCTCCACATTAGCAAGTGACAGGGCAGTAGGGGGGATCTGTGGAGCACAGTAGTTGGTGCTGGGGACCAATATTGACATTGTTTGTATTTCCAGAGTGTTTTAATTTGGACTAGGTCTGGTGTGGTACCAGTGGACGAAATGATCTGTTGCAACTGTAATCCTGTATAAGTGCACTCCCAGGGGTGCATCCTAAGAGTTTTGAATCATCCGGGTTGTCTCTCCCAAGTGAACTAAAGCACAGGAATGGGGAGAACTCTGAGAGATGAGTATCAGGAGCTGAACTAAACCATTAATGTGGAGAAAGCCTTTGAGTTCTTATTTGAGGTGACTAAAGAACATAGACTAATTCATAGGTCAAGTTAGATTAGAAGAGACATCAAAAGGTCCTCTAGCCAAACTCTAAGCTGGCAACCCAGACCTATGGCAGTAGAGAGGAAAAACCACCTTCACGGTACAGGTTAACACATGCTATGATCTGAAAGATTGTTAATGTGTTTTTTTTTCCTTAATAACTGATGGAAGACAGGAACAACACAGTTCAGCAATTGAAGTTAACTGGGATAAGTGCTCAGCATTTAATGCATAAAAAATACCTATAAAATTCTATCACAACAGAATAGTTTACTTTTTCTGAGGCCAATGGTATATTTCATTTTTGAAGTATAAGTATGAATAGCACTACTAGTTTTACCTTAGTTAATGCAATACCAGAGAGTATTTTTCTATAAAATTATGATTTTATCACTGTTTATTATTGCATGCATCTTGATTATATATATAAGTATGATATTTATTTAGGATCAAATGTACTGCAAAAGTCAATCCCAAAAGTTTGTTATAAAAGTAGTAAATAATTTCCTTGTACTTCCTTAAAATTTGTGTTTCAAAGAAAGCAAGTGTTCCCTTTTTTCTTTATTATATCATATTTAGCTAGTCTTCTCTGGAATTAGGCTGATTATTAAATTAGATGCTAATACTTTTTTTTTTAGCCTTTTTTTTTTTTTTACTATTGGATGAGGGTATCAGGGAAAAGTCTGACTCCGGGAACATAAACTTTGAAAGGGACAATAAAAACTTCTATATTTGCAACAAAATCATTAGAACTGGCATGAACTAAAAGTTTTGTTCTTCTACAGACAATTTTCCTTAAGGAATCTCATGGCTGCTTGGTGCTCCTTGGGATGTGAAATAAATTCTTGGTCCCACTGAAGCTCATTCAATCAAATATATTGGTGCAGTCTGTCAGTGCTAAAATTTCACCTCTTTTACAGCTCTTTTTATCATATAGAATAACCAGTTCACAGAATATTTATTTTCTTTGTTTCCTGATTCACAATTGCCTTTTGGCTACTAAGTCTGTAGTTATATAATATTTTTTTTATCAGGATAAATATAGTTTCCCTTTTGATTCCTGTATGTATAAATTTCCCCCTCTAGGTTTTTTTCTTAGAACATCTATATCAAGTTAAGTATGATTACATTTTTTTTCCTAAATAAGTTGGATATTTTTTCCTAAATTGCATGCTGGATATTACAAAGTAATCAGCATTTTCTGATTTTGAGATTGCTATGTTGGCATATTACAAATATTTTATGATAAAAAGTTTTTACTTACTTATTTTGACTTCTATATTAATAACTAGCTGTTTCTAGTCTGACTGGTTATTGAAAAATCTACTCTTCACGTTGTTTCATTTATTTTTTCACCTTTGTCTCACCTCATCATCTTGTATGAGTAGTTCATGGTATTTATAACTTTCCTACAATGCATTACAGAAAAAAAGGATGAAATTACAATTTCCAAAAGTCTCTCCTTTATAATTTTCCAGGTGCAGTCTCATAGTTAAGTGTAGTTGTTGACTTCTACATACAGGTTATTTCTGCTAAGTGTTTCAAGTTTTCATGTGTTTTGATATATGCTTAGGTCATCATTGTTTCCTTTGGGTCTCACTAATTACAGACCAACAGCTTCACTTAATTCCAGCTTTGTGAGAAATGAATCCATGTAGAATTCAACAGGAATACTCAGAACCTACTATCTGTACTTTTCTGCAGAGCCCTTCTCAAAAGAAGAGGGAATCTCCTGCACATTAGGAATCTCCCTCTTTCTTTTCAGTGGTGTGACGTGAAACCTTAGATCTGAATACATGTGAACATTGAAGGAGTGATTTTGATGCAGACCTGGGCATTTTGGGTAATGACAGGTACAGTTACCAAGTAGGTTTTTTACACACGTAAACACCCCTTTTTAAAAAGAAAGTGGAGGATTTGTATCATTCTTACATAGCATAAGGAAGTGTCGCTGGCCAACGGAGAATTAGATGAGCAGAGAAAGAATCAGAAACAGAAGGTGGCAAATATTTGTTAAGTAACTCAGCATCAGTACCGGCCCATATGTAGTGTATGCCTGGAAATATTGAAGTCCACAAATCAATTTACAGAAGGGCTTATCAAAAAGATGCAGATGGGATATAAACCCAGAAGTTATCTTTGAAATATACTGAAATCCTTGAGGTGAATATTCTCCTTGTATTTATTTCTAGCTACCAAATGGTCTTGAAGTCTGAGCTACTGCCTGGAACTTAAAACTACAAAAGAGAAACTTGCTAAAATAAAAAAGTGTTAGTCTGCTAGCACAATGCTACACTGGTATTGCCACTGAATATAGCCAATAATATTTGCCATATACCAATAATATGTCACATTCCAGTATTAAGAAGAGAAATGTCATCTTTTAGCAAGTCCAACTTGTGGGTCTTGCAAAGCAAGCTTTATGCTTTCATAAGAGTAGGAATATTTTCTGAGTTAAGGAAGCTTGAAAAGATGGCTTCTAAGAAAAGAAAAACATTCTACTACCATTTTGGAAAGAGCAATTTAAAGTGTCTTCTTACTACAAAAGAAAAAACAACAGAATAATCTCAAAATTTAGCAGGATTGGTTAATATATCTTTATCAGTGTGTTATTTTAGGAATGCTCTCTGTGCACAGAGATTTGGTGTTATGACTGTTTGGCAACTTGTAATGGACATACATTGCTCACATTTGAGATGGAGAAGCAGAAAAAATCTGTTGGCGGACCTTTAAAAAAATTAGGCTAGTCTTGTGTTTTTGTATTTCTGGATCTGGGGAAAGCTCAGCTGTGCCTCATACACGAATTTAATCCCTCTCCTTCCATGCTTCGGTTTCTTCTGTCAGTAAAAATCCTAGATGCGTAAACCAGCAGGAACAACAGCACACCCCAGGCACCTCTCTCAGGAGGAGAGTAGAAGCAGAGAGCACCCTGTTGAGTATTGCCAACCCTTTACACCTATTGCTTCTTCTGTTGCAATGGAGCCCCCAGAGTCCTTGCAAAATGTTAATTTTCCTTTCATGACAGCAAGGCACAAAGCACAGGAGGATGAAGCGAAGAAAAAACAACAAAGAATAAGACATTAGCAATTAGTTCAGGTATTTTTCACTCCCATTAAATATTTCAGAAGGTGACCCATGCTGAGAAATTGTCAGCACTTCACCGCTGCAATTATGGCTCCAGTGGAAATCTTAGTGAAGCTAATGAGTGCTCTTATGTACAGACGGCCTGTTGGATTAGTGTCATTACTCACTGTACAACCTGGGAGAGTGGCTGCAGCCAAGACAGGTGCCCTGCCAGGCTATGGGCTACACCAGCACATCACAAAGAACAGGTATAACCCCCACCACAGGTTTCTTACAGTCCAGCTGTAGGCAAAGGACAGGAGAAAGGAAGCGCCCTGGCTCCTTTTAGCTCCACACCAGAGCTCAGAGACAGTGAAATAATCAGCTGAAGGTCATACAGAAAGTTTGTGGCAGAGCAAAAAAGTGAATGCAGAGTTTCCCAGGTGAAATCCAGTAATTTCAGCTCCACACTGTTTTTTACTCCCAATCATTCATATGAGCCAACAAAGACCATTTTTTGAGCAATGCTGTACAGGGATTGAGGCTGCCCAGCTGCTATTCTTTCTCACAGCATATCTCTTTCACCATTGCTTTCTTTAAAAGACTGTAAGTTACTGACTATATGCAGGTAGCAATAATGAATGATATAATTAGCTAGATAATTCTGTTTTTCTTCAATAAAAGCTTAATAGTTTGTATAAGAAAGCACTAGATTCCTTTCAACTGTTGTTGTTCTATGCATATGCTGAAACCACAAAGGACATTGATTATTTTAACTATGCTCAATTTGCCTTTGAAACCAACATTTTAAAAAGCAAAAGAGCTTAAACAAACATGAAAGTAATCTAATACTGACATAAACATGAAAGATAATAAGATTATTATGAATTGATCCAAATATTACTTAAAATAATTAGAAATTATTTTCCCATGGTATAGCATTTAAGTTAAGCAGCTTCTTAGTGTTACTTAGAAAAACAAGCACAGCATTACTTCCCAGAATTTTAGTTGGCTTTGTTTATGACATTCAGTAAAACAATGGGCAAATATGCATTTCTCTTTATTGCTTTATATTTTGCATACAGTTTGTAACCAACTCTAGTTTTGTACCAGTTAATTTTCTAAGGGCAGGATTGTTGCCATTTTAATACTGTATCATTTTATTACTTTAAACCATGAACCAATTGAATAATTTTTTTCTTTCTTGGCACCATTTCTTCTAGTTAATTTTATGAAAAGCAGTAACATGAAGGAAACAAGTCATACTAATAACCCTTACAGCCACCAAACAAAAAATGGCATGCATAGAAAAAAATACCAGTTAAATTTCAGTGCCATTTGTCAAATTAGCTGTGGGGGCCAATCTCCAAATTAACTCCGTTTGGAATGCTTTCACTACCTCAGTCCCAAATGATTTATTGGAAATTTGGGTCTTGTAAGAAACATAGCATTTATTTTTCTTCCTAAGGATTATCCAAGTTATCTGAATATAACTATATTTTTGAAAATAGGATTAAAAGCTGGAAGCCCCAGATTTTCTCTCAAGATTTAAAGATCAGCCTGCCTTTATACAGTCTGGCAACTGTTTTCTTTTGTAATCTAAGAAGTAGTTTTCCTGATTAAAAGAAAACAAAAAATATCATTTGGATATTTTCCATTAATCAGTCAAATATTTTGAAAACATAAGTGAATTTAAAAATAAATCAAAACAGGAAAGATACCTGGGTAGTTTGGTAGAAATTTGAGGACTTCCACTGTGCTTCCTGTTCAGCTCTTCAATCTGGATTTATAAAGTCTTCCTTTGCAGGCCAAACCTAAGACAAAAGATTAATTATCTTTTTGTTTTTAAAGACTGCAACTTCTACATATTTATCAAGGTGTGTCATTAGATGTAAATATTTTCTCTTTGGCTGTGTTTGGAAATCAGGTAGGAAAGACTTGGAGAGAGATATCAAGAACTGCTCATGAAGCGCAAAGCACAAAACACAGAAACAGTAACAGTTTAGAAGAGAAAGCTTTCAGACTTGAGTCTGAAACAAAAAGACCCTGACACATGGCAGCTGTAGGTGGGAGAAAGAACAATTGCTTTCTGGTCCCCTGACTTGTCATTTGGCTCATGATGTTGGGACCCCTCATGATGGGCATCTGACTTTCCTGGAGCAAGCAAAGACAAAGGCTCTTAGGTCTTCTGAAACCCAAGAATAGCCTTATACCAAGATGACTTTCAAGGCAACAGCATCATCACAAAGGGAGCTCCATAAAAATGGTCCTTAAAATAATTGCCTTCCAAGGTCTGGCATGGAATAATTGTGGCAAGGAAAACAGAGAAGACAGGACCAGAAGTGTACACTGGAAATGAAAGGGAAAAAAATAACACTATGTATTCACTTGGGTGAATACAGAAAAGCTATATATTTTTTGGAGACTAAAATACAAGAGCTAGATTCCCATTCTCCTTTTGTCCTCCCCCCATGGTATTTCACCACCACCTTCCTTTATGTCTTAGGTATCTGCATTTCTTATATGTCTGCTTCTACCAGAGAAATGCCCCAGATCCCAGAATTTCATAGAAAGGGCTGTCACAGTCTTGCTAGACCTGAGCTGTAATGCTTGTCTTAAGACATCACAGGTTTAAAAAGCAAGGTGTGCTCATCTCACTTACAGGGTGAACACTTGGTGGTCAGGAGGAGAGCTTCTGTCTCACACCATGGAGAAGAGCTTTTTACTCCCTAGAAGTGCTGTCCTTTCGAGTGAATCCCAATTGACACTGAACACAAATCTCCCAGAAAAGTGACTTAATCCATGGGGTAGTGAATAGGTACTACTTATTCTCTCCCTCTGGAAGTGCTCTTCTTCCAGTACATAATTAACATTCATCTCTGCAGGGACTGTGACTGGATTCTCCCACATTCCAGGGGAGTACCCTGACCATTGGACTGTGGGATTTATTTGTAATTTCCCTCTTTCTTCTAGCCCAGTGAATATTTCATTACTTTTATACACAGGCATACAGACAAACACAGAGAATCATACACTCACACATCTATAGAATAGTATCCTTAAGTACACATTTCACAACATATGCTTTTTTCCTACAATTGGAGAACTGCAAAAAATATTGCAGATGCCCTGTGTTCGTTTAAGAAAAACCCAAACAAAACCAACACAAAACCTCTAAAATGGTGAAATGAAAAATTTTTATGTTAGGAAGCAAGTTTCTTATCTATTAACATTACTACCTCACAAGTGGCTGAAACACATCTTTGGCCTGTTGCAATGACTCAGTATCTGTATATTGAAGCTGTGCAAAAATCCTAAACCACAAGTAACTCCCCGGGTTTCAGTTTTCGTTATAAGCTCAACACTCAGTTCAGGTTCACTGAAAGGACATTACAAGCCTGGAAAGTCCACGAATGATGTAATGCAGATCTCTCACGTGGCCCACTGTGTTCTAAGACACAGCATATTGACAGATAGCACTTGCTCCTTATTTAGGGGGCACTATCATTGCAGCACTCCAAAGATCCAGAGCTGTTTCATGTATACATCACTAAATGAAGACAAAATGCAGGGAAAGATAGGGAGGCCGCAAAATTATTATTTTAAAGTGCTTGAAAATAGGTCAGAGGAAGGATGCTTATGTGGCAAACTCCAGAAAAAGCAAGTTGGGTCAGGTGAGATTTATGGTACCCTGTGAGATTTTAATTTTGCTCCTATGTGCATCCAGCCTGTACTCTGAAAGAAGCAGGCAGTCTCATGAAAAATACCCTGCCACAACATAATTAAAGTCTGTAGGATAATACAGGTTCACAAAGGATCAAATAAAATTTGTTGAGGCATTTTCTGTGTTCTTCCTTCTGAGACAGAGCCTTATGAACCTTTTCAGCTAAATTTTTTACATATGAGTTAAATACTTTTTTGTAAAAGGTAAAAATCAGAAGATTATTTTAACATTAACCTCCATGGAACACAGACCTAATTGCTACATTTTGGACATTAAGAAATTATTTTCAACTACTTAAGCTGAACATAGAATTACTGTGAACAAATGCATAAGGTGATTGCTACCTCCAGGCAACCATGGCCTACACCAGCTTTTAGAAAAATGGGTAATCTAGTTGCTGTCAGAATACAACAGCTGTTCTAGTGGCACACAACCAGAGTTTTCCTGAGGAATCTAAACTTAAAAACCAAAATAATAACTTGTAAGAGTTTGTAATTCAGCTGTTCATAGGTGGACTACTGTGGAAAGAGAAAATGCACTTCTTCAGCCTACAGACTGAGTCAGTTGTGTGTTTTTTGCTTTTGAGGTTTTATTTAAGTGGGAGAATATTGCTTCACTCAGACAAAGTATTCAGTTATTTGTCACTAATCCTGTACATTTCACTGAGTCTTTCTCAGGAATTTTATTCTCTCCATGGAAAAGTCCTCAGCCACACATGAAATATCCACCAAGTAACATAAGGACCGAGACAGAAAGACAGGAGGATCCTTCACAATTACCACGAAGGGACACTGTGTAGCCCTTTAATGACTGTATTTTGCTAGTCCAGCTCACATCCCCATTGCTCAGAAAATATATTGTGTCGACATATTGCATTGCTGGGGTGTCAGATTCTTCAGTTCTTCCTCAGTTCTACCTCAGTTCTACCCTGTAACCACTACTTAAGAGCTTTCCTGGGTTGGACACACCAACACACACATAAGGGATTCTTTCCCTTTCGCACACTTTTAATCCAGCTCCTTTCTTTAGTCAGACAACGGAAGAGTAGATTTGTCACTAAAGGAGGTACAGTTTGCCTTCAATCATCTCAGAAGAGAGCTACCTTTAAAGCTTCTGTTTCTTTATGCCCCTGGCAGAAAATAGTTGATAAATTTAATCTAAGAAATGAATTCCGGCTTATAACTGTTATTTGATAGATCTTATTATTCTGACTATTCAACAGAAACCACTCCTGCATGGTAGTTATTATTCTCATACAGTTCTAACCCATACTATGTAGCTTTTGCACACAGATTAGTATTTTATTATATATAAATTATATATTGTTTGTATAATCTAATTAGGTATTTTGCAAATAAATACAGAGCAGAATTACACTATCTGAACACTAATGTAAAGGTTTGAATACTTAAAGAATGAAACAGTTGCTTACCAGAATTTTCTGTTGCATTAAATTAAACATCCAGCTGGCATCTTTATGTGTATCACATTTTCTTTCTGTAAAATATTTTGTGAAGATGTATGAGATAACATTGGAAGATAGGTGTTTATAATTCAAAAAATGTCTTGCTAATGCTGAAAGTATTGACATTTCTTCCTAAGGTTCTGACAGAAAATACAATACACTGTCTTATGTCAATTGAATAATTAGAGATTATAGTAATTCCTGCAAGGCTTTCATATGTGGCACATTCTAAGAAAATTTCAAAAGATGAAATTTGCATAAAGGTGCGTGTCAGGAAAAACCAGGTGCCTCTTCTCCTACAACAATGACATACTAAAGAGAAAAAATTAAAACTCCTCTGGGGAAAAGTGTTGGCAATGCCCATGTAAATGTTGGAGAAAGCCTGAATTGTAAGTGGAGAAAGGACTTGTCAGTATGCTCCACACCATGTAGGGGAAGTGGTATATTCAGACAATAATGGAGCATTTAGCATCTTTGTATTCAAATACGGTAATGAAAGAAAATGATAACCACTCACACTGATTTACAAGATCACTTCTACAATTCTTAAGCAAAAATAACACCTTTCAAATATCAGTGACTTAACACCACTTCCCCTTTCCTTTTTCCTTTTAATATTGTGTATATATTTTATGTGCATTTTATATACATTTGTCAGGAGAATATTAATGTTCTGCTTTATGATTACCACCACCTTTCTAATCATTGCTTTTTATTATTCTTGTTCAGTACAGCTTAGCCGCCGAGCATGAGCAATGAAACGGGGGGAAAAAGAAAAGCAAATACTGTATTATATCATCATCTGGGGAGCGTGATTGTTTCTGCTGTGTTAATTTACACTAAAATCTATGACCCAGTGAGTCTGATTGATTGCCAAGGGCAGAAATCCAGCCCCTGGCCTAGTTTATTTTGTGAACTGTAGCCTCAGATATCGCTGCAAGCCACAATGATATTGATTTGATATACACTAGATGGGTCTTTATGCTCTTCGGGAAATTTATTGTGCAGAGTCAGAACTCAGACAGATGGGGAGAAGCTGCTCTTTAAATTGAAGAGGGTTATCATGGTTTGACTCCTGGGTCACTCAGGTTACCAAGTGGCCTGAGTGTGGCTGGGTCGGAGCAGGCTCGAGGGATTAGTGCTCATCGGTTTTGAATGTCAAATCTCCTCAGTGGACTTGAGTTATTGCTAATAGGAACTTGCTTGGGCCTATAACATTTGGATGGCCTATAACTTAAACATCATAACCCTTTCTTCATGTCATGGTCCTTTAAATTATGGCTGAGCATACCACCTCTGCTCTGGACGTTTAGCAAGAGAGGGCTGTGTGTTATAAAGAAACTTGCCTCCAAGGTGGACTGCACCATTACAGCTCTGGTCTGCAGGAGAGCTGTACCCCCACGCTTCAGCGTCACAGCCATGTCCCCTGCCTTCTACGGCTCACTCACTATCACCACCCTGGCTCTGCACAGGAGATACAGAATCGTGAAAGCTAGAGAATAGCTCTACTTTTCCCTGAATTTAGTATTTTTCCTTAATGAGAGAAGAAGAGGAGGAGGTCTGGGGTAACTTAAGGTTGTGGGACAAACAACCCTGCCATGGCAGAAAATCACACATTCTTTGGCAATGAGTGAATGAGGAAAACAAAAGGGCTCCTAACTTGGGATAAGGATTTAAGAGATTTTTCTACATAAAACAAGGCCAGGTCTGCTATGATTAGCCTAAGCCTGAACAGCATTTTCACTTAAACACTGCTAATTTTTAGCCAATATTTCATGCTACAGTAAATGCTGAAGACACCAGGAAAAATAACATCTATGAATTTAAAGGAAAACATTATTCTATACTTCATAATACACCCAAACTTTTTAATTACCAAAGCAGAATCTCACTATATTTTAATGGGTATCTCTGACAGAGTTATAAACTGTACACAGCCCATATTTTCACACTCAGTGTTTGATCCATTTCCTTTGAGATCAAAAAAAGGATTTTCAGTCTCATTCAGAGAGGAAGGGAATTAACCTGAAGGAAGTCCCACATATCCAAGAGATGGGAGAGGGCCCTGTGCTGCCATTATAGTGGGAAAGGGAAATCTGTTCTTTTACACGTAGCTTCTGGCTTCCTATGTACTAAAATTAAGAGTTCTCTCTATTTCTCTTCAACTAGTAAATGATTCACACAGGACCGAGAGAAAGTCAAGTTTATTTTTCTTAAGCAGCTGTTTCCTTTTCTTGATCTGATTTGGTGCAACTGGGAATCAATATTTTAAAGGAAAAACAGTTTTCTCCAAACTAAAACTGCAACACTTATTTCCAATAAAAGGGAAAAAATAAAATTAAAAGCCTTCTGGAAACACACATATATTCTATGCCATTTTGCATACCTATACAAAACAAAGACATCTGATGACATGAATGGTAAATGGCTTAGCCTAGTCTTTTGGACTCTATTCTTGGCAATACACTGCAGCTCTAGCTGTGTATTACAGATACACTATTAACATTTAAATATAATACTGCCTGGCTTGTATTCTGGTCTGAATTTCCTGGGATTTTATTCTTCATTTGAAGTGAATATTAATTGAGAAAGTTACACATTTATATAGCTCCTGAAGAGTAACACCCACTTCACCTATCTCTCTATTGTAAATTAATATGTAGCAGATGGTGAGCTGAGATAGTTTGACAGCCTACTTACAGCACCATCACTTTAACCTCTATCTGAAAAAAAAATCCCATTAGCTTTTCTGCTGTTGGGCTCTTAACCCCCCAAAGTATCCTTAGTTATCATACCATGGGATTTTCTGCAATGCCAAGAAAGAAAATAATTAAAGATACCCTCTTCCATTTAAATACTTGTTCTAATTTTACTGGGCATATCTTTTCCTCTTAACTTCTCCAATAATTTCAATTTAAATCTTCATTTAGAATGAGATTTTTCTTCCAAGGGGATTTTTTTTATCTTCAGGGACAACTTAGTGCACTGCAGAAGCAAACACAGAAGCCCTTCCATATATTATGATTAATGTGGTGTAAGGAGCTCCCCTTGCTAGAAATGCAGAATCAAAGGAAGCAGAGCCCATAAGTAGAATTTAAATTCAATACACATTGGAATCTTATGGTTCAATTCAAAGTGGCTCTAAAGGAAATAATTAGACACTCACCAAGGCTTTCAGTAAGTAACAACTTTCCCTAAGAAGGGCCTGCTCAAAGTCTTCATTCAAAGTACTCAGTCACTTTTTCCTCTCCACTTTTTCCAATAGAGAAAGGAGAAGGAGTTTTTGAAGATTTGGGAGTCTGTATTAAAAGCTTTACATTTAAATCTCCCTTAAAATAAATGGTCTAATTGAATGTTTTCTTCTGATGGGCTGATAGAAGTGCTTTATTTGTTGCAGAATATAAAAGTATAGATCATTGTCAGACATTTGCAAAGTCATTGATAGTGTGTATTTAAGACTCTTCCACATGGACTGAAACAAGATATTTCTCACTCCCACAGCATTGTTCACACTCTGTTGTTTGGGGGTTTAGAAGTGTAAGAGAAAATGCTCAGTGACTCTGAAACAGTATCTGGGCTGGAAGCCTCACATGTGCAAGATAACAAGAATGTCCCATAATATGTGAGCTTGATAACACGATTGTCTTAGGCCACTACATTCACAGCATCCAAAATGTTGCCTTAACCCTTGCACATTTTACAGTAAGATGGATGAAAACTTTACTTGTATTAGAGTTTGATTTCTGATCAAATCTCCTATTACATGAGAGTGTGAATGGAAATTTTCAGTTTCATCATTCATCTCCACAGCTCCTCTTGACTCTGGTAATTTTAATACACACACATGCACCCAAACTTAGGCCCAAATAGATTTAGTTTCTTTTTCCCTTCTCACAAGTATTTACAAAAACTAAATGCTGATTTACACATACATATACTATAGACTGTCTCATTCTGACATAAAGAGAAGGAATTAACATTAAAAATATCATAGATGCTTTGTTTGGATGTCTCTTTCCTTTCCATTGTGAGTGAATGTAAAATATGTCTGCCCTCATGTCTGATGCCTGAAGACCAGGGATGTTTCAAGCTATTACCACTCCAGTGGCATCAGCTGTGGTGAAATCAGAAAAATGACCTCTTTTTGAATATTTTTGAAGTCATTTGTGAAGTATGAAGAACTTTTTTTCTCTGGATAGCTATTTCACCAATGAAGGACAAGAGAAATTATAAACTGCACTGACAGAACAGCCAAACCAGCTCTAACCCTTATAAACCAGCTAGAGTGATTGCAACTGCCATTCCCAACCAAGCATTGCAAAGGCACAGACCAGAGCAGCTGGCCAGGGAACTGGAGCGGCACGGAGTACTCGTGAGCCTTAGATTGGGAAGGATGAATTTCACCTCAGCAGGCCCTTTACACAACCAGTGCACAGACCCCCAATTACTTTGGCCTCATACGAGTGCAGGAGATTGAATTTCACCCAGCGAATTAGGAATACAAATAAACATTTTATTAAATAATTAGAGCCCATAATTGTGGATTACCTTTCACTTGTATTAGAGGAAGGCCTGGTCAGACCCCAGAATCTTGTTTGGTGTTTACATCACATCTGATTTCTAACAGCCATTTCAGAATTGTTTATTTTCTTTCATTCTATTTTTTTTTTCTGTTAAAATTGATTCCAGATATCAGAAAAATAATTAATTTCCCCTCACCCTATATTGAGATAGCAGGCTGAAATAGCAAATCAAGAAAAACTTTAATTTTCTTTCTAATAAGAAAATAGTTATTTAATTGTTAACTTTTAATACTTTCTCTTTGTAAGTCTGAGAGGTAACCAAAACATTTTTAGCTGTTTCCCCAATTTTATACACTATGGAGAATGTCAGTAATGTCCCTTAACACATGTCCAAGTAACATAATAAAGTCCCCACATTTCAGAACAGCAATGTCAGCAAGAGGCTTAAATATGACTTTCAAATGCTTTCAGTCTCTTGTTTTAAATAAGGCTAATACGTCATGATTTTTAATAACACTTAGTGTACTTGTGGCTGATTAAAACTTTACTCCTTATTTGAAAAGTCTAATTTGAATCTCAGTTCAAATTTTTAGATGAAGCTTTGCTAAAAGATTTTGACCTGCTATCTTTTACACAGGGCTGACACTGATTTCCCAGGACTCAGTCACTCTTGGAGAGAGTGAAAAGATTCCATTTCCTTTTCTGGGGAAAACTCTTAGTCAAATTTTTCCAGAATTTCTTGTCTGGATGGGGAGATAATGAGTTGTCTATTGCTGCAAATACCACAGGTTTGTGAATTGCAAGCTGAGCAAAGCACTTTAAAAAAACAAAGTCTACTGCGAGAGTTGTGCCCAGGACCAACATACTCTTCAAGCACTTGGGGATAGTCTTGAAGGCAAGAGTCAGATCAAAGAAGTCAACTGAGGACCCCAGACCTAATGCTGAGCATTTAAATGGAGAAACAGAGGCCTTAATAATTTTTTCTGAACTTGATTATTTTTCTATTTTAAATTTATACAACAAGGAATGGCTAGAACAATGCCACCTGTAGCAATACTGATAACAGTTCAAATCCCCACCTAAACTTGAAAATGTAGCCCTTGTGATGAAGCATGGTGGCTATTCAGAGGTGCATTAATTGGAGTTACCTGACAATAATGACAGTGGCTTCACCATTGCTAAAAGTGTGAATGAAGGCATTAGCCAAGTGCATGTAAAATTCAGAAATAATACTAACAGAGTGAGATGAACTTGTATGGTCTTCTGTGTAAAATAAACCTTGCCCAAATCACCCTTTCTGGCATATTTGGTGTTTTTTTTTGTTTTTTTTTTTTTTTTTTTTTTTTTTTTTGTAGTTGTTGGGGGTTTTTTGGTTTTGGTTTTGTTTGTTTGTTTGTTTTTTGTGGGGAAAGAAAAGAATAAAATAAAAAGCCAGTCATCAAGCAATATTTTAAAATCGCCTACATTAAAGGACGTATATGCATTTTCACTACTGAAAAGATGTTTCCTTTTTCACCCTGAATTAACTAAGGTTTAACTTTTAGCCATCTGATCTTATTAGAGTTTTGTCTGATAGATCAAAGAGCACTGTGTTATCAAATTTCTGTTCATCTTGGTGTAGCATCATACTGGGAACTCTTGTTCAGCTGATTATCTCCCATTGACCTTGCCTTCACCCCAAGAATTCTTTTCATAATTGTTACTTTATCCAGTACAGTCCCCCAACCATAAATATGTCCTTCATTCTTTGTGGAGTACATGTAGGTTTTTACAACTTTCTACATTAAAATGACCTCATGTTGCCAAGCAAGCCAGATAGTTCTGCAGTAGTGACTTGCCTTCTTTATTATCTCTTGTACCTGCTGCTTTTCTGCAAATTTTATGGTTTGCTATTTAAAGTTGTCTTCTATATCATTGATAAAAATAGAATAAAGAGTAGAACTATTTTTTCAGACCTCATTTAGAAGCACAGGCTAATAATAATTTCTGCTTTTTGAGTCTTACTGGTTAGCTAGTTTTTAATCCATTTAATATATCACATGTTGATTTTGTACTGCTCTCATTTCTTAATCAAAGCGTTGTGTTGTAATAAATGGAAGGCTTCAGTGAAACCTCAGTACTCTATATCAACCTGATTATCTTTAGCAACCAAATTTCTAATCTTATTAAAAATATATTAAGTTACCTTGATAAGATCTATTTCTGATACACCCATATTGACTGAGACTAGTTTTTTTTTAACTCTCTTTTGATTCTTTGTACGTTCAGTCTCCTATCAGACATCCCATCATCTTTTTCCAGTGTTATTATGACAGCAGGGCTGCAGTTATTGACATCATCCAATTTTCCCTTTTTAAATATCAGTACCTCACTGGCCTTCTTCTAGCCTTCAGAAAACCTCAGTATTTTAAGAACTATTGAAAAGCAACAATAATAATAAAAAAATGAATGCCTTCAGATTATTTGAAGCAAATATTTAAGGTTACTGATCTCAAAATGCCCAATTTTAAAGACCACTCAACATTTCTTTGCTTTAATATGGATGTGGAATAAATGTCATGATCAGGAGACGATTAACACTTCACCCTATTTCTCCTCACAACACAGCGCATTGCTGTATTAATATTTACACACCTCCCATTACCATCTGATAATTCCCTTTATTCTGAAACTACTAATAGACAAGGTCTTCTGTCTATACCTTAGCTCTTTTGGTCAATGATTTTTTTTTATTTTATTCTTTCTTTTATTCTGCTTCCATCTCAGTTTTAGGGAGTTATTAGTTTATGTTCATTGTTCTCCACTTCTCCTTCCCTTTACCTTAATCTTGTTTCTGTATTACTGTTCAGGTCCCTTTCTTTATAGCTGCCTTCCTTTCCCCACTAAACCAGGCTCTTTATCAAATACACATAGCCTTTTCTATCAGGTATAGAAGTGGTTTTTGGATATCCAGTAAAAGGTTGTTTAACAGTTCCAAACTGCCATTTACATTTTTGTCTTTGATTCCTCTCTCTGACTTAATATGTCTTTTAATTATTTTCAGTTATGTGAAATTGTACTTTAAAAGCACCAAGTACATATATTGCATTTTGGATGACGTCCTGACTAGTCTAGCCAGACTTTCTCCGAGAACATTGGTTTCTCTTCTACTGAGATGGAAGCCATCCAACCCCTGCAGCACAGTATCACAGATGGCAAAGCAGTTTTTTAAAAAAGAAAATCTTTTCTGTGTATGACTTAATTGATTAGCTATTAAAGGTATTACTGTAAATACATTGCTGTCTGGATTTTTTGCTTTGCATTTCCCTTCTCTTTTGTTACAGGATATGTAACCTCTGACAGAAATATTCTACTCTTTCAGCACTTGCTTTAGCACCATTAGGAGTTGGCAAAGTGGAATGTCCTGTCTAGAACAGTGATCATATCACTTGAAGGACTGGCTTAATCTTATTAATCTTAGAATCACTTTTCATCTCCTGGCTCTCCCAAGACAGAAAAACTCTATTTGTATGCAACATGTCCCATGCATAACACAATCTCATAAGGAAAGAGCCCCATTCCACGAATCATGTCTGAACTATGTGAATATAATTTGTCAGATGGGTGCTCAGAGGTTTTTCTGTCATTTCTATACTGATAAGATGACTGTATAACTTTAGCCATGCTGAGTTTACTCTGGGACTCTGTTACTGAAACCTTTCTCTGGGTTAAAATTCTTCAATGTCGGAAGGAAAATCCACAAGAAGATTCCTAAGTGTACCACAGGAGTCTGAAGCTCCTACCCTAGCGGACTAATGTTCAGCCAGCACAGCCAGTGGAGGTCAAGAACGCAATTCAGCTCACCCTAAAGTACGTCTCTTTTCCTAGTAATGGTTAGTATAATACACTAAAAAATTAAACCCCAATACAGATGAAGATAATGGGGCATTTTTGAAACTCACTGAAAAATGCCAGGGAAGACATGGAATTGTTTCACTATTATCTTGTGGTTAAGCCTACAGCAGAAAGAACTTCCCAGTTCTCTCATGAACTTGCTTTACCTAATGCTTGATTTGACAAAAACTTCAGTGTAGACCTATGGCTAACACAACATCATAAAAAAAATCCTTGAGATTTTAGTGTCTGAAAGCACATGCATAAAAATGGCTACAACCATGAAGTGAGAAAAGACATTTCAGACAACTTTAATAATGCATTGCTCTTGACTTACATTGCTTTTCAGTTACTTGGTAGTACGACAAAATATTAGTGTGTTAGGGGATCTTGATTTTAATTTTCTTTAGAAAGCAAAATGAACTAAGATAATGTTAATGAAGCCAGCACTGGGTTTCCCACCTGAATGTCAGCATTGTTTCACATCTAAGAATTGATGCACTTATTCTAAGAAGTTATTTCACTTTTGGAGGAAACAGCAAGATAGGTATGGAGCAGCTACTGTCTGGAGAATCACTCAAAGTATTTAATGATCCAGTTGATTTTCACTGTTCTAATAAACTGTAAATAATATAATTTCTGGCTCTTCTGAAATGAGACAGTTAAAGCTTGTACAATACGTAGCTGTTACATCGCATTTGATTTAGGCAAAAGAACTATAGAAGGAAAATTTGTGAGGCCAGGTGCAAAATTTATAATCATAGAAGACATTAAAGAGCCATTTCAGTGCTCTCCTACTTCCTTTAATTTTTATGCCTGAGGAACATATCCATAACAGCCTTATCTTTCTAAGCTTAATACCAGCCTAGAGACTGCACTCCCTGCTGAAAGTAAAGAGATTTATTTCTCTGATTCCTAACTCAATGTTTATTTCTTCCTTCTCTGTACCTCTTAGGTCTTCTTATAACTTGATCATTTTAGATGCCTAGGCTTCTGCAGCATCAGTTAGACTTCTCTACCTACTGCAGTTTCTATGCACCTTTTGTCACAAAAATTAGAGACTCACAACGAAATATGTTCAGATTTCAAATACAGCAAAAGCCACTTTTGGCCCTTATCAACATTGGAAAACTTACCAGACCAGATCAAGCTACTTGTTCATTGATAGCTGCTGAGATCTTCAGTCCTCTTTTCCCATGTTTACACATGAATCAGCATTTCAGAAATTTTATATTGATTTACTTTCTCACTCTAAACAAAGTTTAGGAATTTGGAAATTACAGATATTTTAAATTAAAACAATGCAGACTGAAATATAATGTTATCAGGCTGTCTTATACCTCACATGGCTTTCATTGACTTCTGTTCATTATAACATAATGATCACAAATCTTTTTTGGTAGAGGCTGCTTTCTAACTTTGAAAGTAGGCATAGTTTTTAATAGCTGTGCCAGGGTTTCTGACCCTGGACCCTAGATTCAGACAGCCTTTCTTCTGTGCACCCACAGTGGTCGTTGCTGTTACTGTACAATGAGTTGTATATGATGGAAATCACTACATTTAGCTCACTAATTAATCCCTCTTTTCGCTTTCAATCACTTTAGACTCAGTCTTGTTTTTGCGTAATATCGTTAAAACCTAAGTCCCATTTAAAAAAAAAAAAAGAACACAGAAATCTATGTCTTATTGACAGCCAGCACGATTTAGCTTGCTCAGTGTCAGATTTGAAGCTGCATTTGGGCACTTATGTGCCAAGATAGCCTTTCAGAAATAGCTAAATACTGAACCACGCTAATCAAACTGTCAAAACACTACACAAGATCACTTTCTAGACCCATTCAGTAAAGAATCCTTTCTAGCTTGTTGATTACCTAATGTGCATTGCAATCGTACAGGTATTCCAAAAGTTCAAAACACATGCCTGAGCAAAGGGAAAAACAAGAAAAAAGCTATTTGGAAGGAAGACATTTCCAGGTGTCTGCATTCCTCTCCAGGAATACATAACATCTGCAGAAGTGAGACAGAGTGGGGGTGACTTCAAGAAAACACAGCACTAAGTGGAAGGATTAATCTTCAAGCTTCTTTAGCCGCTGTTCTTACTGATGTAAACTCTCCTGGCCTGTCATTTGCAGGAGGATTAATTTGATATTCCTGTTTTGAATCACACTACTGGAAGATGGTTGACCTCCTTCTGTGTAAAAGTTGACGGATCATTTTTAATAAATCTGCTTCCAACTGGGCTACACAATAAGGGTGCAAGGGAATGAAACCTGGGGGTAAGCAGAGAGGGTACTACAGCATATGGAAACTTTGTATAAAACTTATGATGTTAACATGACTTCTTTCACCTAAGGAGAACCTATAAACTTACCTATTTTCTCAGCCTACAAATTCCTTGGTATTTCCCTGGGGATGGCTGAATGGTTCAATTCAAAGGATTTTTTTAATTCTTGTAACTCTAATCTTCATCATTATTTCTAATTCCTCAGTACGAAACTAGAAATATTGATGATCTAATACGTTTTACAGAGCAGCACACAGCCTTCTTTATGGCACTTACATCATTATGTAACATATTATAAAGCAACTTGCATGTTGTAAAACTCATTAAAAAGATATATTTTTTTCTCTTAGCTTGAGTTCACGATGGCCAAAATTGAAGTGGAAAGCTATTAAAGTTCCAGAAATCCTAGCAGTACACGTTCCTTTCAAATGTTCTTTTCTGCCCTCTTGCTTGGTGTTTTCTGTCACATTTTCAGTATTTCTGATGTGGGTCTATTGAGAGGTAATTTCTCAGCACGGCAGCTGAAGTAAGACTCCTATGGGATTAGTAACCCAACCTTATAAATTGTTACCTGGTTTCTGTCATTTACACTGATTTGGTCAGGACAGTTGCTAACTGAAAGGAAGTGGTGTAAACCACGGTGAAAGAAGAATGATACTGAAATAGAATATAAAAATATAAATTAAACTTTTGTCATAAGTGATTGGATAAAATTTAAAACTTGTCAGTGCTTTATTGACAGTAAGTTACTAGACACTTTGTCTGGGAAAGCTCCAGAAAAAGGTAGCATGCTGAGCATTTTTAAAATTAATTTAGTGTTTTTAGGCTCTTACTGTTTTCAGCACTTCTCAGGTTCCTCTGTCTGCTACTTTCTTGTATGCTGTCTATGCACATCTCGTGCTGACTTTGTGGGATTTTTTGGCTGCAAAAGTAGACAATTACCAGGGCACATGCTTAGTGCTCTAGTGGCTGGGAAAATTAGGGACTGTCATTACATTGAAATACCAGCAGGAATACAGTTCAGTTCTGTTCCTATTGAAACTAGTTGATTTCAGAAGAGCTGTGTTTCAGACGCAGACTCTAATTTGTTCTGCTGAAAATGGCCACCCCACCAACAGCATCCCACTTCAGTTGTAATTTAAGGACCAGCATAGCCTGTCAAGCCTAGCAGCATGGAGGCATATCCTGCTTTTGCAAGTGTGGAGCAGACGTTGCTTAGCTGAGAGTAGCAGCTCCCTGTTCTCTGTGCTGGTCAGGTCAAATTGTAATACCAACTTGTTCATACAGGCAACACCAAAATCTTATTGTTGTGTCTTCAGCTTAAATTGGAGATAAGCAGAAGTTAAAAGACAAGCTGTGCTGCACAATTAATTTACATACTTTCTGCGTCATTTTTTAATGAGGTTACTGAAGAGATCTTGTCTTCACCTGAGCACATAAAAACCCTATCATTCACTACCTGAACACTCCAAGTGCCTACAACCTTTGGATAGGAAGCAAAACAGAGGTGAGTCTTTTCACTCACCCAAGCCTCTGCTGTTGAGATTAATTTCTTACTAACAGTCAGAAGAAAACATAAACTCTAGGTATTCAGAGAAGAGCAAAAGCCCAGGTATAAAGCATGCCTTTACGTAGGATTCCCCTTGGTGGACAGAGAGATAAATGATGAAACATATTGCAGCATATTTAGAACAGGAGTTTTGTTTGTGCTTTCTGGGAAATATCACTGCTGATTAAAAGCAATGCAGCTGCTTGGAGAGCGAAATAGATCCAATAAACTACAGGCCATACCCTCTCAGTGCTAATTAAGGTGTTAATTAAGAAATGTTATCTTGAGGAGGTGTAATTGAGGGAAGGAATTCTTCACACATTTTTGTCTACCAGTAAGCCAGGGATAAGAGATGGTAGTATTTTCAATCCTGAGTTTTTAAATGAGAAGACGGATGCTATTTATTGCTTTAACTAACCACCCTGCATATAGAACCATCTGATTTTTAAAAAACCCACCTCCATCTATTGATACAAGAAGTCCAGTCTTTGTGAATGTAAGGAGAAGAAGGGGTACTTTGATGATTTTTCTCACTGCTTGTTTTGTATCAGTCAAAATGAATTTTGGGACTGTGGTAGATCTCCCCTACAGCTGTCTCAGTAGGAAAGGTGTTTTGGTGGTTCTCAGTCTCCCTACATCATCATGAAGCAAAAAAGCCACTTCACCTCAAAAGACAAGTGAGTACAAGGGAGACATCTCATGCTTCCTTTCATGATCTGCTAAACCTGACAGATAGGAAAACTGGACTTGAAGAGATGGGATAAATTATCTGTTTTGATCTTTCACAGCTAATACTAACTTTGCTAATTTTCCATATAAAATTATAATTCTGGTCTGAATTGTATCCCCATATGTAATGGATATACACATAATAAAAATGGTAGAAATGGTAGAAATGGTACTGTTCAGGTGAGGGACGGGGTGTGATGAGTAAAAACAGAAAGATCACACTAAACACCAGTAATTTCCCTTGCCTCAAAAATGGAAACTCGCCCACACAGTTTGCCTCGTTTATTTTTTTGTTGTTTTTTTTTTTTTTTTCTCTGCAGTACTCTAATCCATGTCAATCTCCAGTAACTCAACTGCAGCTAACTGAGTCAAACAAGATTTATGCGGTGCAACTGAGGCTACAAAACGTTTCAAACACAATTTTTATACAGATATAATGGCTTTAGGATGCCTGCAAAGAGGCTGCTCAGTTGGAGTTGAGCTCAAGCCGGTGAGTCTGTCCTGCTCCCTGGAATTGGCGCCTATTGCAAGTCCCTGAGATGGGACACTCAGTTTCTTTTTAGATGTGACCCATCTGTAGACACCTTTTTGGATTCGCTGGAAGGATGGGAATTGCTTCTACTATCCTCCTTATCCTTTGTGGGACCATTGCTTTGCTGAGAAGCCTGTTTAGGAATCAGGTATCTCCCGACCTGTGTTTTTTCTCCACATAGGCCTGTGTCAGGCTGACAAGACTTTTTGTAATTTTTTTTTCCTGTTGACATAGGCTTGGAAGCTGGCCCTTTTCATTTATTTATTTGTTTGTTTGTTTGTTTATTTAACTGCGAATGGCCTTCTCCTATTTATTTCCCAGCTCCTGTCAGCACGGGCTTAGCTGCGAGCCACCCTGCCGCCCGTGAGAAGTTTTTCCTCCCTCTGTACCCCTCTTCCTCAAGAATCCTCCGCTGTCCGTAAATTAATTAAGAACAAGAGTAAAAGCTCGCACTGCTTGCCCCGGACGACAGGAAAGGCCGGAGGAAATGCCACTGAAGCGGTTTTATTTTCCTCTCCGTGGGGCCAGCGCGGCGCCGCGGTCCCCGCCATGGCCGCCCCTCGCCCGCTGCACCGCGGGCGGCCTGTAGGGGGTGCAAGAGCTCCACTGAAGCCGCGCCGGCCCCTCAGGGCAGCCCCCGCCCGGAGCTGGTCTCCATCGCCCCGCGGAGCCCGGCGACCCCCAGGCCCGGCCTGGGCAGCGGACAGCGCTCCGGAGCGGGTCGGGCCGGCGGCAGCCGCCGTCCTAAAGCCGCAGGTGCAAGTGAGACCTCAAAGGGGAGCGAGCCGGTGCTCACCCCTGCGGCTCTGTGCGACCCGAACGCCCGCCCGCCGCAGGAGCGCGGCGGCGAGGGTCGCTTCGGCGGGGTGCGGGAGAGGGGGATCTGCCCCGGAAAGCAGTGGCCAACTAGTTTCTTCCCCGGGAAAAAAGTGATCAAAGGTGTGTTGGCCATACCGGGGAAATTAAAAAAAAAAAAAAAAAAAAAAAAAAAAAAAAAAAAAAAAGGAAAAAAGAAAAAGAAACGAAAAAGGGGGAAAAAAAAGTAATGCATGTATAGGTGTGTGTATGTCTGTGTGTGTTTGTGTGTATGTAAATATGTATAATGAGAAAGCACTTTTAATGAGGGTTTTGTTTATAATTTCTGCTAGTATTTTATCTGGGAGATCCTATGAAAAATGTCTATCCCTCTTTTTTTTTACCTTTCCCCCCCCCCCCCTTTTTTTTTTTTTTTTTCCTTTTTTTTTATTTCCCCCTTGTGTATTACCATTGCTATTGCTGTGTTTTTAAGCAGTGGTACATTTCAGTGTGGAACCCCGTGCTGCCTTAATGCCGCTGAGGAGCCCGCTCCGCCTAAGTGATTGTCACTCAAATTAGTCCCATTGTTTTGTGATATATAAGTCGCCTTCTATACTGCCTGGATTAGTCAGTTCAATGGCAGTGACAAACATGGATTGTTTGTTGTCAGAGAGGGGATTCTCACATGGGAAAACACATGTACATCCAGTCGGGACACATGCATTTCTCACCAGAGGGAGAGGGGGAGAGATTTAGCAAACTGGTATTTATTGCTTGTTCTTGCATGCGTGTTTTGTGCGTTGGGTATCACAGCTTGACAACAGGAAATAAAGTATTGAAGAAGTGTTTGGGCACGTAAAGATGTGGCTCTCAAAGGATTAACAGAGCTCCTTGGCAGTTAAAAGTATGAACTGATTGTTTATAGCTCTGAATTTTGTAACACTGAAATTAGGGTTAAGCCTGAAAATAACAGGTACAAAAGGGAAGATCCAAATCCGTGCAGCCTGAGTTGGCAACGTTTAAAGGGAACTAAAGCCAACGGAAGCTGTGTGAGGCACTTGAAAAAATCATTTTGTTCCCACAGAAGTGCAAAAGCATCAGGGGAGAAAATTAATTCAATACTTGTACTGCATGGTATAATGTCAAATATTTAGGAAGAAGGTTAAGAAACATTATGTAAAGAGGACTTCCCCAATTAAACATATTTAACAAAACTGATAATCTTATGGTGGTAGATTGTAGTCATTTTCTTAAATATTTTCAGTCTAAAAAAAGATTGTTTGCACTGTGCTAACTTTAATATTTGCTATGGTCTAAAGTGTAATTCTTTCTCTGAAGTAAATGAATTTCATAATGTGTATCAATACACTCTACTTGGAAAAAGGAAAAAAAAACAACCTAACAAAAACTCAGTCAATTTCTCCTCACGGTTATTAGTAACTTTATTCCAGAAGAAAATTATGAATTCAGAAAAGCTGCCAGAAATTAGTTTTCTGTAGGTAAGCAAAGCTGGAAGAATCATCTCTGCAAATCTGTAGTGCCTTCAGTTTCTCCAAGATTCCTGTTGAATAATTAAGTAAGAAAAAAAAAGCACAGTCTTTGGCTATCAGAACAAGGGGGATTTTACTTTAACATTAAAAGAGGCCTCAGAAACTTTTACGTTAAATGCTCTGTTATCTCTCACAGAAAATGGGATTTCACAAACCTGATCAGACCAAAACCTAGGTGAATAGTCCAAATAAATTTTCCCCTGAGCTTTTCTTATTTTTCTTTTTCAAAAACTTCCTGTATTCTCTTCTTTAATAAATATTTCCAAAAAGCCACATCTGTTTTAATCTAGCATATTTTCATACACTAGAAAACAAATGCGTTTGCTGTGGTTGTTTGTATAAAAAAAACCAGATATCAAATCAGTAAAATAAAAACCAAATCACTTTATACTCTGTTTCTTTGGGTTTTCAAAACTATGCAAAACCACTAGAATTTAATTTTTTTCTCCTTCTTGATTGCAAATCCATTATAGAATTTTTTTTCCCCTTCCTAGGTAAATAAGAAATTTGATCCATTTATCAACATGAAGATAAAGCAAGAAATAAAAAGAGGAATGGAGTTCTTGGGTCTGTCTGTTTGAATCAACAGGACTGGTGCAGTATGAAATAGGGCTTTTGCATGCACATGTTACCTGTGACAGTTCCATGGGATGTTCTGTGCATTAGCATATATAACCACAGTCTCAGTTGGATCAAGAGTCAGTTTCTTTATTGGTTTTGTGTGCGAGAAATGCTGCTTTCAAATGCATGGTTTTTATTACATCCCAGAATTTTATCTGTAGTTTCTGTTTTGTTTCTTTTTTTTTCCCCGAAGTTAGAATTGATCCCCCTGTGCATAATTTCATTTTTAATTTTTCCTCAGAAGCTGCAATAAAGAACATTCAAATCTTATTTATTAAAAGCAGTTGCCTCATGATAAAACTTTTATTTCACCAGGCGACACAGGCTTTTCTCTAGGAACTACTCATGTTAATGACATTGGCTTCAAACAAGAAAATAATTCAGGATGAATCATGAAGTTATTAATGATTTACTAGATGAGAACATACCAAAATAGATTTTTTTTTTAAACTCGCAACTTCTATTCTGTTGTAAGTTTTTTTCTTGCTTTTCATTGAGCTTGTGAGCAGAAAGCATTAGGGGGAATTTCATCTTGATTAAAGATTGACGTGCATAACTCTTCGTGCGCCGCAATGAAAATATGCCCCTTGGAGCAATGGCACTCGACCTTTAACAATTGAAGAGCCATTTAAAATCACAAGAGGCACACAAGTCAAAAATACAAAACCGTGTGTGACCAGTTTATGAAAAATTATGAATGAATGCATTCATCAAAAACAGTTAAGGAAATCTTGAAGGCACTGTGCAATTTGTGTCTTAGGGCAAAGTAATTGATTGTGTAGGTTGTATGTTTTTACAAGGAGGAAAAAAGAAACTTTACATACGTAAATGGAAGGAAATGGTGAAAGACATCATCCAACAAGTTTGTAGAATAGCTGAAAAGAAACAGAACTGAGCCAGCATGTCATACGATTTCTCGCTCAGACCCATGATAAAAGCTCTATATAGGCCTCTGAAGAATGAATTCCATAGGTCGAGTACCACTGCCATTAAATACTGTAGGTGCTGAGATTGTTTTTATTTCTTTACTGCTCCCTTTGAAGTTATTCAGTGTGTGAATATCAAGTAACATTTTTAATGCTGTGATGATGGATTCTGTTTTTTACAGTGTATTTTGCAACTAGGACAGCCTTTCCATTGCTGAATGCAGATTTGGCTGTAGGGAAAGGCAAAACTCCCTTCTTTGATTGTATTCAGTTATCTAACCTGAAAATCGCAGCTGCATATTCTGCATTGGTTCCATACGATAAATTCCCATTTGATTTCCAGAGAAAATCAGTGCAAAGGCTGAGTCAAGGATTGCAATAGCAATCCACAGAGGGAAAGAAATTCTTCCTGTATATGCTGCTGCTGCAGGCTGCTACACCAGGTTGTCAGTTCTGAAGCACAGAGCCAAATTCAGCCTTGTGCTATCTTTTTTCAGACCTTTTTGAACTCAGTGACACTATGGAGGGTAAGAAATTTGGTTTTTACTTACTAGGAAGCTGTTTAATGTGAGATGTATGGCAAAAAAGTACCAGCTATACCAGCTATGAAATGTAAATGCAGAAAAATGGCATGACTGTTTAACTCCTTGTTACTTTACAATCCTATGGACAAAAATTGGAGCTGACATTTCTCTTTGATCTGGTTTACCCATCTCGCTCTGCTGCTATCAGCAGTGTGTGACAGCAGCAGACATTAGCTAGGAAAGAGGGAATAGGGAAGAAAGAAATGTAATCCTCCCTATGGCCTTCATGGGAGAATAGTGAATTAGAGCCAGACGTTGCTCTTTTAGGTGGACTTAAAAGACAATGCCCTTCTCCCAGCAACTTTATGTGCATGCCAGGATATTGGGGAACTCAGTCAAATAGACTAATTTATTTGAAAAATTAATAAATCAAGGCAAAAAGACAGAAGACAAAATTGAAAAAGTTGAATACACCTGAACCCGTGCTGAAAACTTGATGTTTTGTTTCATTCTGCTTAGATTATGTAGTAGAAATCAGGGTGTGCATCTTGTTGATGAGAATATCTTCCTTTTGAGTTTTTGCCATATTTTTGGTCATTGTAGCAGAGAAGGGGAATGGAACAACTTTGCTCCTTTGCCAGAGGAATGGAGAAACTTGCCTCTAGTAGACACTATTCCTTTCAGCTTCAAGGGGTGGTAGCTGAAATGGATAATGGTAAGTATTGATAAAATTGTGAGTAACCGGGAGAGGGTTGGATGGGGAGCAGCTTTCAGCAATTCAGTACAATGTTTTCAGGGCACCTAAAGAAGTTATCAGAAAGCAGATTTAAACCACCTACATAAAATGAATGTTATGGACTCCTTAACCAGAGGATATAAAAAACAGTGAATGCACTCAAGAAACACGAGTCCATTCATGTTAGAAACCATCCAGCCTTTCTTAACTTCTGCCCTATGCCCACTATCTGTAGTTGGAGAAAATATTTATTACCAACTGGTTGATCAATATGGTGGTTCTGATGCTCCTTTTGTGATTTCAAGCATTTTCAGTATGGGTTACTCAAAATTTAATTTCTAAGACTCAAATTCATCATGCTTTCCCTAAGGGTCTACTTGTGTTAATAGTTCAAGAAAGGAAATACAAAACACTATTTTATATTTCTAATGTATATTTAATTTAAAAAATGTTTACGTTAACATAGCTGTGCTGCTACTCGGCGGATCATATCTCAGCTTAGGCATGGTTTCTAATGCAGAACATTATATCCCAAATACTGTAAATTGTTTATCTAATTACCATCTATTTTTTTCTGCTATTCCCCATTTTCATTTTGCTGATATTTTAAGAACATTAGAAACTATTGGAAGAACTAAAATAATACTTGCCATTTAAAATTACAAATACTTTATCTATTTTGCCATAATTTCTAGCTTGTTACACAGTCTGGTTTACTAAAATCAAGCCCTATATTTGGTCGGTTGGTGAATCAAGAAGGAAAAAGAGAGAGTAAACATCTTGCCCTTATAAGAGTTGTATCTGTTTCTTCCAGTAATCTTTGTAATTAAGGGCACAGAGAAGATCAAGGTACTGAATACCATTCTTGCCTCTCTCCTTTACTGGTAAAATTAGCCTTCAGGAATCCCTGATCCCAGAGGACACTGAGGAGAGTCTGGAGAAAGAAAACCTTACCCTTTGTGAAGGATCAGCTTAAGTACACTAAATAAACTGGGCATAAACAAATCTGTGGGACCCAATAGGATGCTTCCACAAAAGCTGAGGGAGCTGTCTGATGTCATCATGAGGCTGCTTTTGATTATCTTTGGGAGTCTGTAGGCTTTTGGGGAGTTCCCTGATGACTGACAGAGCAAATGTCATCCTTTTCTTCAGGAATAGCAAGAAGGAGGTTCTAGAAAACAACAAACCAGTAAGCCTTGCTCATTATGTGCAGTGTGATGCAGAAATAATTCTGAAAAGTGTTTCTGGACATAAGAAGGACAAGATGTGACTGGGAGTAGTCAGCTTGGCTTTAGGAAGGGGAAATCATGCTTTATGAACACGATAGCCTTCTGTAACTACATGACTGGCTTGGCAGAAAGCAGTGGCTTTGAGACTTCCAGTGTTGCCATCTCTGACTCCTTCATTGACAATGTGATGCAGAACAGGGAGATAAAAGGACTGCTGATAAAAGGTGGATACGTGGGGGTCACATGCATGAAGGCCAGCTAGAGTCTCATCACTAGTTCTTTATTCCAGAGGCTGCTAATAAGGCTAGTACTGTACAACATAGTCACCAATAACCAGGATGATGGGATGGAGTGCACCCTTGGCAGGTTTACATGAAAAGTGATTGATACACCAAGTGGCTGCACTGCCATTAAGTGGGATCTTGAGAGGTTGCTGAAGTGGGCCAGTGGGAATCTCCGGACATGAATGAAAGAAAATAAATTCCAATTCTTACCCCTGGGGAGAAATGAAACTCCAGACACTCCCATGAACAGGCTGGGGTCTGACTGACTGGAAAGTAGCTTTGCAGAAAAGGCTGCAAGGCTCCTGGTGAACACAGAGTAAAATGTGTGCAACAGATTTGCCCTTGTGGCAGACAGCCAGCAGTAGCCATCCTGCATTAGAGCTTCACCAGCAGGTTAAAGGGAGGGTGATTCTTCTCCTCAGCCATGCTGAGACCATATCTGGACTTTTGTGTCCAAGTCTAGGATGTTCAGTGAAAGGGAGACTTGGACATGCAGGAGCAAGGCCAATGAAGGTTTACAAAGATGCTGAAGAGATTGTAGCCTCTGATGTATGAGAGGCTAAGAGACACAGGATCACTTAGGTTAGGGAAGGGAAGGTTCAGAAGCAAATCTTACTAATGTGTGATAGTAAGGAGCAAAGAAAATAGAGCCAGACTCTTCTCAATGGTATCCACTAAAAGCTGAGAGGTGATAGATACAAACTGAAACACAGAAAATTCCACTTAAAAGTAATAAGGAAAAAAAAATCACTGTAATGGGGATTGTTCACTTGACCAGACTGTCCAGAGAGGTTGGGGAAGTGCTCATCCTTGGATATTCTAAAAATGAAGCTGGTCAGTATCCTGTTTTAGCTGACCTAGCTTTGTGAGGTGGTGTTGAAATAGATGATCTCCAGAAGTCCCCTCAAATCCTAAAGCTTCTGTGATTCTGTAAGATTAGGCAGCTATACCCACTTGAGAAGTAGCTTCAATGAAGTGCTACATGGGAAAACAAGGAGTGTTATGTGTGCTACTCACGAGAGTATTGCACATGGTAGTGATGACTAGAGGCCACAACAGGACATCTACAGTGACAGAGGTTTTGCTTGGTGCTGTGCCATACTACATGGACATGTCATATTTTGGCAGTGCTCCTCCCTGGTGTGTGTGTAACATGGATACAAGTAACACAGATTTCAAAAGTCCAAAAATGTCAGTGGGAGATTGTTGTTCAGTGAACTGTATCTAGAAAAGATTCCAGGTCTAGCCTCAAGACTTTGATCTGGAAGTACATACAGAACTGCAGCTGAAAAAATCTGGTGAGGGTTGACAGAGAGCTTACCAGTTCTGGGTCTAGGTAATCATTCTGGATGCATGAGTGAAAAAAATGCATCCAAAGGGGGTGGGAGGCAGTGACAAACAGAATCACGTATCAAGGAGTACAGTGTATAGCTGGAGTAGGGGGAGTGGCATCCTGAGAAGCAACTGATCGAGACAGTGGAGTGTTTGAATGGCAAAACTGAGGCAAAACCCCAAAAATATGCTCCTTCAATATGTTAAAAGGGAAATAGTGAACAAATATATATCAATGGAATCAGTTCTAATATCCTCATCTTAAAGGGTGCCCTGAATTGGAGAGAAGACCCACAGCAATTATTTGAGGCCCAGGAGGAGACATTTTCCTACAAGAACATTAAAGATCATTCTGCTTATTGTATTAAGAATGTCAGAGGTGGTTTGATCTCACTGTAAAAGTAATGTCAGGAGAGATAGTGTAGGATACTAAAGGCTCTTTAATCTAGTAGAGAGAGACATAATTAGAACCAATGACTGGAGGCTGAGGCAAGGCAGAGTCATCTGAGAAATCAAGTGCACAATTTCACAGTAGGTCTGAGAAGCCCTTGAAACAGATTATTGGAGTGGTGGCTTTTCCTTCTCATGGCATCTTCAGTTCAGGACTGGATGTCTTTCTGGAAGACGTTTCTCTAAGCTATTGGGCAGCCTACAGTGAAAACAAGATAAAAGGCAGGCTCGTTATTAGTCAGCAGGTCAGTTTTGCCTGATATTGGACGCCCTACTGGGGAATGAAGCTCTCTACCCCATTATTGACTGTGTGAAATTCTTTAAGATTAACTGGATGGTACAGCAAAATGAATGCTTTTGTCCTTAAAATCTATGGTTTACATTAGAGGAGTGAAAGAACTCTTCACTGGGTATTTCTAACCTTAACTGTCCTGCCCTGCTCTGTGCAAACACCTGTAAGGCAACGTCGCAGCCAGCAGCTCTATGGCCTGATCTGGTTGTCTTCAAACAACAAGGGTTGTGTGTGTTAAATGTAGTCTAAATATTGTATAAACTGAGTTTAGAAATGCAGAACTCAAGGAGCAGTTCCAAGGTACTTCAGAATAGTGTATAATGCTTACATAAAGATGATAGAACTATTATGCTCTCTCTAAAAATGAATCCATTTTAATGCGAGGCGTCAACAGGTTAATATTTTATGGCATAAATACTGGCAGAGAATCCCTGCATTCTTCTCTACTTACATTTTCATGAGCTCAGGAAACTGAAACAATAATCTTAATAATAATGAAAAACAAGACTAAATTACAAGTTGCAGAGGCTATTGTCAATTTTACAAATCCAACAATAGCCTGCAGGGTTCCAGGTTTGTTTCTAGCTGCTCAGGAAGCTTGTGTGATTTGCTCACACATTTTTTCTTATACCCCAGAGCTGTGCATCTGCTGGAGTCAGGGATCTAATATTCTCTTTGAACTTCCTTAGCATCCTAGTGCATGCTGTGATCTATAATTAGTGCGTGCACACAGACACACACACCAGCTGCATTAACTCATAAATGGCAGAAGCTTTGCTGTGTCCATCACCTGGTTGAGGTGCTGCGCAAGAAGAATACAACTGTTGCTGTAACCTTGAGGGTGAAAGTCTGCTCTTATGACTTGTATCCTTAGGGGGATACAAAAACAGAAAACACAACTTTTTGGTTTTAAGGTGTGGTGCTATGATTCAGTTTTCCAGGTGTGAAATACCTGGGATCAAGGACGCAATTGTAAATTGCACAGAAACCTGAGCTGTTTCAGGTTAAATCGTTGATAAAAGACATGATTGCTAATGCCCCTGGAAAACCAAGGTGCTTTGTCTGTCCATAGGGCATCATGACTAGAACATGTCAGTATTACCACCTTCAAAGAGAGAACTTTAGAACCAGAAGATAGATTGCTGGGTTTTTTTTGTTTCTTTTGTTGTTGCTAAAAACCCAACCAAACAAAAAACCACCAAACAACCAACACAAAAATAAAGAAAACAAAACACACACGCTTCCAACCAACTAAACATAGAACCACTTGGAATAAGTAGGATAAGGATGCAGGTAAGTCTGATAAGTTGAGCCATTTGTGGGCATTATTTCTAGAGACATCTAAATAGGTCCTACCTTCCTATCTAAAACAACTGAATAGAAGTCACCAAATTCCATGGCAGTTTCCATTTCCACAGGAAACTAAACTCTCAGTAGGCTGCCAGGTGCTCCACTGTGATCATTTAATAGGTTTCTTGGGGAAGAGCAACACTTGTTGAGTAATTGTTTGCAATTAGGAGTGCTCTCGTTTCTGCTAATGACGGTGATTTACACAAACCTGCATTTGTTTTGCAGTAATGAGCAAGACATTAAACACCCCATATCCTTGAGATTGCCAGTTTCAATGGCAATAAATAAAATAAAGATAAATAATAATGGGAGTAGGGGAGCAGATATATGGAGGGGCACTGATCAAAGATTCATCATGGAGTGTAAGCGGAAATGTGGAGGGATCATGCCTGTATGGATTTGTAGATTTTAACATTTCAGTTACATGCACCTAAAGAATCATGTTCAGTCCTATTTAGCCACATAGCTATGGACCTGTATGCCAGTATTTTTTGGGGATATCAGTTTGAAGCTTTTTTTGAGAGACTGAAGAAGAATATCTGTTACAGACCTTTGAGATGCTAAACTGTAGTAATAAGAGTGCCAAGACCCCAGGCTAGCAGAAGGCTACATTCCCAACAAGGAATTCACTGGTAAAACTGCATTAGTGTCTTAAAAGTCTAAAATAATTGCAAGGCAAGGTATTCATGTTCCTGACACTGGTTTTATTGTTTGGACATGCTACTGAAATGTGCCAGGCTGTCACTAAAATACGATATATGTTTTTGTGAAAATTACAATAGTTTGCTATTTACCAAAATTACCAGTTTGCTATTCTTAGAAAGTCTTGGAAAGTCAAAGATTTGGAAACTTACTGATGCAGAAAGCACACAGTAATTTCCCAGATTATTAGATAACCATTATTCAAATGAGTTTGCTTGTACTTTTAACCTTTCTTCTCCGACACAATTAGCAGGAGTTTGTATACGTATTTTTTTATATTTATAAACAAAAGGAGAAACAGAATGTGATTCCAAAAGTTCAGGCCTCTCTGGTTAGCAGATGGCCCAAAGTTTAGTAAGACTTCTGTTAGAGTTTCTGGTGTACAGTCAGCATGTGTGTTTAGTTTTCCAGGGTGAACAAGAGTGATTGCATATTAAGCACACTGTAACCATATTGTTCCAAGAGATGAGTATCACAGAATTACACTTTGATTAAATGCATGACTGAATGCCTAGGTGTCACAGCAAGATCAGAAGATACCAATGGATCTCTGGAACATACCTGAAATCCTTCACTTACCAGCTCCATCCCCTCTGAGAGTCCTGACTCTGAGTGTCATGCAGGCCAAGTTCTCCTTAGGTCTGGCAGAGAGGACCTAAGAGTGATGTATTGGTTGGGTTTCCTCTCAGCTGGGATGTAATCTAACTCATGTTAGATTAAGCACATTTTAAGGGTGTGGTGAAATGCAGTCAATGTGCTCTGTAATCACAGGATTCTTAACCTAATTTACCAGCTGCAACTTTTACACAATTAATATATTAAGCTAGTCTCATTATATGTGTCCAGGTTAAGATTCTGCCCTCTCCAACTAGCTTCAGCTAATATTTAGAAAAAAAATATGGCCATTCATTACAATTATTTATTTAGAACAAAGAAGCCAAGATGTGAGTACACAAAGAAATAAAACTGTCAGAAAGCTGGTGGATTGTTTGTTTTGGGGCTGTGGTATTGATTTGTGGGTTTGGTGAAGGTTTTTTAAAATTTTTTTATTTGTTTGTTTGTTTTTTGTTTTTTAGAAAACTATTTTTGTTTTTTAGAAAACTATCTTCAAAAGGAAAGCTACCTAACGGCAAAGGAAGAAATATAGGTTTTGTCTTGTGCTGTTCAAACTAAATGCAGGAGTGCAGGAAGGTCTGAACTCACTGCCTGAAGATTATTTCTATTCCACTGTTCCATGGCAATTCCAACTGATTCAGATGAGTTCTGAGGAACACTTTCAGCATGCTTATTAGACCTTCCTACCGCATCATCTTCCACTTGCCTCTCAAATGTAGATTAAGAGTACTTGATTTGGTGCTTGCAGATTCTGCAATGAACATAAACCATTAAATAATCCCTCCAACCTCTACTCTGAAACAAGGAAAGTAAATATATTGCAATTTCTCTCCTTCTCTTACATGCAAGTTGTTTCCTTAGAAAAGCAAATGTGAAGCTATTTTCAGTCAGTAAGTGTATGTGTGTTAGCCCCACACATATATCTCTATTGATGTTTGTTCTACAGTCCTTTACAAATGCACGGAGGGGATATATTTAGGTTTTTAGCTCCTTATACAGTTAGAGCCTATCATAAAACCTAAACTAGATCAGTCAAAGGGACCAAAGGAGTTTCCAGCTTCATTTGATTCAGAGAACCAACTGAAAATTTCCTTTACAAGTACACTGGGCCTTCAGCTACACTGAACCAGTGGAAAGCGATAGTTTATCATTCACAGCAGTGAAAAAGGAGGTCATACAAGGATCACCTCTCCAATGACATAAACATGAGACTTTTCTCACAAGCTGTCAAACTTCAATTGTTGGTGAGATCTGTTGTGTCAGTGTTTCATAATAATTGCTTCTAAGTCTTGTTAAGGGTCTAAAACAAATTACCTGAGTGACATGCTTTTGGCACCAGTGAGGGAACAGCGAGGGGAATACATATGGCATAACAGACTTGCCTATCAAGATTTTCTTTTAGTTTATTGCAGCAATTTTACCATTACTTTCCATTATTTGAAATATAATAATAAAAGTTGCAAGTTGTCTCATGTTCACAAGGAAACATTTGTTCCCCAGATAATAGTCTAGCTGGCCAACATCAGCTCATTCATAACAACAGACTTCTTTTTAAGAAGGAGTGTTTTTAAAAAAACTGAAAAAAGTTAATCCTTTCAGTTATGAAGGCTATTCTTTAGATTTAAATAGTATATTGACTGTCTTTGCACTGTAAGTCAGCTACTATTTCTTTTACCACATATACAGTAGATGGATGGCAGATTATATATATTATTGAAAATCAACAACACACCCATCCAAGCCTACAGAAAAACACCTGTCTGCAAAAGCATATAAAATTAAATACAGTTTTATGTTTTATATGTATTTCCTTGTTAATAGCTGTGGAGAGATGTAAAATGTACTTCAAGCTTGCAAAGTGCTGATCATGTTTGATTATATAAAATGAGATTTATATGAGAGTGTGGAAAGGGATTCTGGGCTTGGGGTTTTGTTACTTTGGTTTCATTTTGCATTGACCAAACAAGGAAATAAAAACTCCACTGAAAGAAGAATGGATCAGCCCATCTCCTTTTTACAATCATAAGCATATTTAATACAGGAAGTCTGATAGGTGAGCACTGTACCTTGCTAAAATTAGAATGTCAGCAATTAGTCAATTTAAGTATAAAATAACCCAGAGGCAGAAAAGAGGGAAAAATACTCAGTTGCTTACTTTTGACTGCCACTTCTTTAGACTTTTATTTAAAAAAACAACCAGCCAAAATCCTTCTCTGCTTGCAGAGTCCTGGTCTATTTTTCAGGCACAAACTGCTTTTTGGATTTGATAAACAGGACACATCAACTAACAATTTAAACTCCAAAGCCATAGTAATAGGTATGCAGCTTTTTCCCAGAGGCTTGAAGTTAAAATGCTACAAGTGGTGCAGAATGGCAGCTAAACACATGTCCCTTGGGCTCTGCAAGGCTTCATTCTGCACAATGATGGAAATGTGAAAAACAAGTTGAATGCAGATTTGGCCGCTTCCACCAAGCTGCAAAAGCCTAGAGGATTTTGTCGTTTATGTCAGGGGATCAGACTTTCATTGCTCAGTTTAATGCAAAAAGTTGCTGTGCTAAACTTAATTTTTTTACTTTGTCCAGGGCAAAAGAAACAGAACTCCTAATTAGGAGCTTGCAGATATGATGTTATCCTTAAATTTGGCATATTACATTGCATAACAAAAATACCTATTTTTTTTTGTTTTTGTTTTTGTTTTTCTACAGTTTTAATCATACTATCATGTTTCTCTTTATTTGAGTTGCATTGTTGGTTGCTGATCTTTTAATCACCACCCCAATACGTGGATTTGATGCAATCTCCCTCTCAGTTGTTTTTATATTGCAGTGTCCTTTGCTGTTACTTGCTCTTTTCAGTTTCTGTGGACTGACAAGTCAACATCCTGGCCTTGTGCCTCCAGCCCAGAGCAGCCAGGGTCTGGGATGTGGTGGAGATGCTCTCTGACCTGCACAGTGCAAGCTCTGCTGAGTATGCTGAGCTCACAGGGGTTTCTCAGAGGTGCTGGTTAGGAAGATGGGGTCTTGCAGAGAAGCAGTAGTTTCCATGCAATTGGAATTTTATTTCACTAACAGCTGTTATTTTAGGGATTTGTGTTGTCATATAATTGGTGATTAGCAAGGATGTAATTATCTTAGAATTGCATTTTCTGGGTGCTGGTAATGGTACAGGACTAAGGACTGCTGCCCTGGCTGAGGCTTACACTTGCAGCTTCCTTCTGCCTTTGTAGCTTACTGTAAACAGCATAAAAGCTGTAGTGTGTAGGGACTGATTAGTATTCTGAAACAGTCTAAGAGCCCTCTGATGGGCCTCTTTCACATGTATTGTGTAAGTCATGAGTACCAGTGCCAGAGGAGACATAAACTAAGCCATGTATGTTACAGTGTTGTTGGCAACAGTAGTTATATGGGACTTTCTCTGGTAATATATTTGTTATATATTGAGTCAGCAGCAAAAATGCAACAATAGCCTTTTCCAGTAAGCAAAGAACCCAATTTAATTATGTGTTTGTGCTGAACAAGAACAAATGTAGACCACAGTGTGGTCTTCATTCCAATGAGGATTCTGAGCATTATTGCAAAATAATGCTAATAATGCTAAAAAGTTGTTGACATCATTATGGTGGATATATATGTGTGGATTTTTACCACTCCTCCCATAGTCCTTGGCATCAGACCACCATTCTGCTAAAACAAAGTCATTCCACTTCATTTCTAAAATAAGACAAGCCTTCACCTCTTGCTGAGAAAATACTGTCCTACAAAACTATGCACCATTTATCACATATGACTTGTCAACCCAAACCAAGCACTTTTCTTAACAGCCCACAAACTGACAGTGAAAAATATTGTTCTGTCATATTCTGTCTTCCACATATATACTAGAAACAACCCTATTTCAGATCCATTGTTCAGCTATGATCTGGACAGCCCAAACTACTCTTCTCACCCTCCAAATATATAGTGGCTGTAAAACCACACAATTGTCCCTTGATTTACCTCCTGATTTAGACCAAATACCACAATATGACATTATGGTACATGAGCAGTTTCATATCTAATGACTGTATTTGTGTGGAAAATTAGGCTCTCAGTCTAGGAAGTTTTGCTCTAAGTTGTTCAAGAACTAGGTTTGAAGCCTATGGATTATTATTATTCATTATCATTATTAATTGTTACTTTCAACTGAGATAGGTCTAAACTCTGGGGCCAAAGTATGTCTTGAATTTTATTCCAGACTTTCTTAAGATCTTAAAACTAATAAAAATCTAAAAGTTTGTTTTATCCATGTAGTGACATATCTTTGAGAGTACAGATGAAAGTACTTTTCAGATTTTTAGTAACTAATCTCTCTAAATCTGTTAAAAAAATAAAGAGTAAAATATTTTGTCATAAATTTCTGTGATACAGCAGGTAATTTTTTAATTTCTAATTTATTTTTCCTGTTCAGTAGAAGACAGGTGTTGTAAAAGTCCATTTGGGCCTTTTTATAAAGATGATTTGCCAGTGAAGGCCAGTGAATTTACGTAGCCTCAGGCTGGACAGGAAGAATGGCTATTGCCTTTCTCATCCTGATTCTCCCGAGTAAATTTTTGAGTAAGTGTATCTGTGTTGTCCATAGACTTCATCCATCCCATCCCAATCTTCAGCAGGGATCCACAATGAAGAATAGCTATTTGTCACAAAATGCTTATGGTGTTGTGTGTCCTGTCACTTATTGCCCAGCATTGTGTCTAGCTCAAAGATAAGTGACCCATTCTATGACTGCTGAGAATTTGGGACTGATTCTTACTCCAGAGCAAGAAAGCTGACTGCCACATATTTGTGGCACCTCTGCTAGTCTATTTCCTTCTGAATCTTTGACCTGTAATTAGTGTATTTTTACCATCTGTTTGTGAGGGACAACCTCTCCTACAATAATCTGAAGGAATGCTCAGTTAGGCCGCTGAATATCAATTAAGTCCTATTGACTTCAGTGACACAGGATATGACCGTCACCTCATGTGATTTATACTGTGCTGTGAGCTAAAATATCTTTTGCAGAATGACGATCAGTGCACTTTTCTGACAGCTAATTATGTGACTCTCACAATTTGGAAGTACTAAACTAGATTTCTGTTATAAACAACATCATAAATCTAGAATAATTCAAGTTTTATTGTAATGTATTGCATGGACCTTTAGATCATCTGCTGAGGTTCCTTTGCATCTTTCCTCCTGTCTGCAGTGGTGGAGTAGTACTGGCTAGGGATCTAGGCCTACTGTTTCTGCTCTCATGTATGCCAGGTTCTGTCAATAAAATCCTAGGAAACAAAGAAATTAATTGAGTCTGTAACTTTGTCAAACCAATTGAGTTCAGGTCTTTTTCTGATATATAAAAATGATCAAACATTATTTTGAACATTATGTTTTGGGATTTTAGTTTACTTTTTTAGTTAAGGAGTATAAATTCATAAAATATACCAGTGTCAAAGCATTTTTTCTTGCTTGTTTTAATGCACTATGAAATCATGCGAACAATTAGTTTTAGTCATGTTTTTCTACAACAAAAATCAGCATTTTGGAATTTTTTAACTGTAGTTTTATCTCACAGTGTAACCAGAGAAAACAGGCAAGTTGTTCATACAAGCACAGAGAGATCAGTGATGATGCGCTATAGTGTTTACCAGATCAGCCAATCAGACCTTTAGTAATCTTATGAGCCAAATGAAATCAGACACTGCAACTACAAGGCAATTTCCTTTTCTGAATTGGGATCAATATTTACTAGCTTTCAACAATGTTGCCTATGCTTGCTTGATCAGCATCTGCTTCTGAAGACCATTGATTGTGCAGAAGGCTTTTCAAAGGCAGATAATGCTCTTTTCAAATACACTTTGTATTGATCAGCAAAAAGAAAGTTTTTTGATGGTGCAGAGTGCAAAAGCCATTTATAAAGATTAAGGACAGTGATATGTTGCTGTGGGTCACAGTGAGGTTGAATTAATATGGGCTAATGCATGTTCTAGTTTTGAAGACAATAGACAAAAGTATTTGAGGATTTAAGTAATAGTATGCCTCCACTTGCAAAATACCTGCTATGCTATCTCCAGGGAATGAAGCCTTTCTCCTTCAAAAATGAATTGGTTGTACCTATTGCCCCATCTCTTCCCACTTGACTATACATGTTGTGCATCCTATGACAAATTAATATATTAACTTGATGGATTGTGGAATTTGGTAAAACCAAAAAATATTTGATTTTCAGTGTTTTAAGCCAATATGAAATAAAGAGGTATGAATGCAGCCAGAATTGTAAAGACAAAATAAATAGCCTAGGGTGAAACCTTGGGCTTTCACAAAAAAAAAAAAAAAAAAAACCAAAAAAAAAACCAACAAACCCAAGATTAACCCAGAACTAATTTCAGAGACTTTAATAAGCCTTCCATTCAATTCTTCTCTCTGTAATTTCATGTTTGAAGAACATGGCGCATCTGAATTTTGTGCTAGGAATCTAAGGGTGTTTTCTGAAAGTCAGTCTATCATTCTGAAAGAAAAAAAAAGATGGTGGGATATTCACAGAGTTTTTGGTGTAAGAGCTGGTGTTCAGAGAGTTTAATAAAGGAGGTGAGGTTTCTTCGAGCATGTCCTAGACCAGTTATACTTCTAAAATAAGCAAAATGGAGAGTGTGTATGATCTGCTGGTGTCTACATCCAACAACAGCAAGTGCAGCACATCTAAGAAATAAGCATTTGGTTTCCTAGCTGGAGTTCTCTGCAAGTGCCAACGTTGATCACTGGAATATGGCACATAACTCCCATTAAAGTAAACAGGACTGGCATATACATTCAAGGACAAAACTCTACTTTGAGTCTTTTAGCAACATCGGTAAGATAATGTTTCACTGTCAGGAAATGCATGTCTCCTTAGTCTCTTGCCAAAACTCTCTTTACCCCCATGAATCTTCTTTGTAAAAATTAAAAAAAAATAAAAGGTGTTATATGCAACGGGACTTTCTACTTTCTTAACTAAAGGAAATTGATAGCAACTAAGCAGCTCCCTTGCCAGATCACAAAAAATCATACTTTCATAATTTCTGGCTTTTCTGAGTATGCATTTTTTGGGGTTCTTGGCTCCTTTATCAGGCACTTTCCTCCTGTGGTCATGATGCATTAAAACAGTTTTTTCTCCAACAGAAACTTCCTGGTGACACTTTTGAAGATGGAAAGTATACTATGAGCTGGTACTAAATTTCCCAGGTGTTCCTGATAGACCTCATAGAGCAACATCTCAAGATACATTTAAAATAAAGAAAATACAAGCTGAAGAGTTGTTAACAGATTGAATTTAGTGATAAGTGTCCAAAGAAATTGATTCTGATCCCAAATGCATAGTCACACTAGCACAAAAGCAGCCTGGGAAGGCTGAAGTCTTTCCACATTGGCCACATTTATCTGTGACAAGAGCTTGACTGAAATAGAAAAGAGGCTACTTTTGTTTTTCTTTCTCAACTTCTCATACAGAAATCAGGACTTTTCCAAATATGACCCTGAGGCTTCCTTCAACAGATTTTACTTTTATTCTCTTAGAGTCATTGAGCTTTTTTTTCATAAGCTTTTCTTGGTATTCATCCACCTCAGGTCACTGGAGGACATCACCAGCTCCAAATGTTTGTTCATTCTTCTTCTTGTAGTGCTATTAGACAACATATTTGATATAGAGGATCCTGTTAAAGTGACATCTAAACTCAGTTGGTCTGAGAGTTTATTATTTGTGGTTGTTTCCTTTTGTCCAACTGGGGAGCTCTGAAGTTTTATCTGTTTACAGATACGGTTTTTACTTCTGTTTCACAAGGATGGTATGCCCTTACCAGATCACAGTTTACAGCCTCACCCCTTTCTTCAGATGTCAGCTGCTACTTTAATTCTAATTATTTTTTTCCTAAGGCATAGCATATTTGGTTAAATTAATTATTACATGTCTGTATGCATATTTCATCCTATTAAGAATAAAACTTCTGCTCCTTCCCACCCTTTAGGATATCTTGTGTCGCTTAAATAATTTTGAGTTTATGTGTGAAGAATTTCTTGAATACACATGCATTATGCATTTAAAAGTCTGTGGTCTTCACATTTAACTCCTTAGTGCCTTTTAAGGAGGTCACTACTTGTGAGACAAAAGACATCTACCACTGGTATCAATATTTGTCATATTAGTTTTCCCATGAAGGTTTTCTCTATTTTGCAGATATTATAAAGGACAATATTAAGCTTTCTAACAAATTTTTTAACAATTTTATATCTCATGTCATTGAAAAAAGTATCAGCTGTCGCCATGATTAATGAGGAAGTTCCAGTGGAAGAAATGACATGAATACTCTGCACACAGAGGCATTGCAATACAGACATTTTATTACCTATGTTTACAAATGAACCAAATAATTGCACACACACATAACATGTGTTTATGGTTGATCTACTTGAAGAAAATATGCCAAGAATTGCAGTTTTCAAAAAAAAACACTAAATGTTTGTTGAATATGTAATGCTAAACTCAGTGTAACTTAAAACTAAACTTCTCAATGAAAAAAACAACTAAACAAAGTCCTGAAATCACAAAGAAACCGTATTTGTCATCTTGAGTGTGAAAATTAATTTATTTTTTAAAACTATAGAAAGACATCTGAAGACTGAGATGATATTATTATTTTTATATTATTATTATATGGAAAAATAATATAAACTTCATGTTTAACTATTGTCAAACAAAAACTATTTTTACACTTCAGAACAATATTTTTTTCCGGTGAGAAAAAAATAATTATTTTTTGTTTATTTACCAAGGCAAAAAGCCAAAAGTGCTGTATTTTGATTTACAAATAAGGTAAAAAAAATTAAATACACACATCTTAGCACAACCTGTGATTATATTTTTCTTAAGACTTGACTGTGTGCTAATCAAGACATATAAAAATTGATGTTCCACAAACAGGTCCCAGGACAATGTTTCTTGGAAAGGTGCATGCCCCTGTTTGAAGCAGAAACAGGCTGCAGCCACATATAGTGAGATGTGGAAAGCTGCTGGAAAGGCCAATCCTTCTACATCACTGCCCCCTCCTCCCAGACTAAACTCATTCCATTTTGTATAGATTTTTGACCACTGAAGTTTGTGCCACCGAAGTTTGTTCATGCTCTAATACCAGCCTCTGGTCATGGTGACTGATGTTGCCAGGCAATTAAAATTTGCTTAGTTTATGAAGCTAGATAATGTTCACTTGCTTGGGGCCCAATCCACATTTCTGGTGCAGGATTACTTGAACCTGCCAGCTGCCCTACAGGGTGGTGTTAGTGTCTGTGTAGATGCTGGCCTGACTGCATCTGTGTTTCTGAGCAGCTAGTCTGCAAAAGGACATTCACAAACCAGATAAAGACTGAACAACACTGGACCTTTTTAGGTTGCACAATGATCCTTGCGGTACACAGGATTCAAAATTCTGCCATGTGAAGCTGATGTGTCTCAGACACTGCAAAGCCCATTACTCTGGAAGGATTAGATTCAATCTGACAGTTTTGTTTTAGGCTTGGCTTCTCAAGGTTACAAGTTTGGTCTGGGAAATTTTCTTTCAGGAACCTGGCCAAGATGCAAACTTGGCACTTGACTTGCACTAAAAATGTCTCTGTCCATGCCATAAACATCACTGCATGCTGGAGATGGGGCCAGCTGGGCCCTTTCTGCTGACTTTCTCAAGAATGTCCTTGGTGGAGTAGCATTATTGGAACAGTGTGCCTCAGGTTGCTCAGTACCTTTCTGACCTTCCACAGACACAACTGAAAAAATATGGAGCACTTACCCAAGCCTCTTCCATGCTCAAGGCCACTGCACTTTTGTTTGGGGCACTCCTGGACTCTGAGAAAGGAGATGGGTATGGGAGTGGGTGCTGGCAGTGGACACCCTAGTGAAGGCAGGATATGGCAGGTTTAGGTGGCATGGATGCTTCCCGTACATCTCTTGCTCATTATTTTCCTGTCCTTTCTGTACCTGCTGGAAGGCATGACAGGCTCTTGTATATGGGGGTAACCCAAGGAGACTGTAAGAGCCCTTTGAGTGTGGGGCACTGTGCCTATGCCAGGCTGGGCATGCCCGAACAGCCCCTCATGAGAAAGCGTGACAGCAGTTCCTCTTAGGCCATTTTCATAGGGGGCAGCTTTACAGTGTCTTAGGTGTGTGGACAGAACCACAGCAAACCTGTTACATCTGTCATTTGAGTGTCCCTACCTTTCCCTGAATTTGTTTCTGTTTTGTGTCATTCAGTCACTAGTGGTCCTACCTTTTCTGGTGTCTCCATTCTTCTTTTCATGTGCTCTGCCCATACTTAATAGTCTCCAATTCACCCCGAAAAAAGCAGTCATGGGTAGACATTTGCTGCAATCATGCTATTCAGTTTGTGAATTTTATTCCTTCTTGTCATTTTCATACATCTTGTTTAATTTAATTGTAAGCTGTTTAAAGCAGGGGCAGCTTCCCTGTGTTCATACAATGCCTCACTCAATGTGTCTGTGACCTCCATAATTACTCAGGTGCAATTATAATAAAGAGTTATTATCAGCTACAATAATTATTCTAGGACCAGGAAAAATACAATCATATCCTTAGCACATTCCTCTCCACTTCTTGAGCAATGAATGAACCTGAACAGAGTTGTGTACTCTGCACTCTGTATTGAAGCAATATTTTGTAAAGGCTTCTGAATGCTTACAATTAACTCTTCAGAAATTCTTCTCATCGAGTGCGAAATGGGAACGGAGAAATAAGTCTTTGAATTCCTTACTTTGTGATTGTTGTCATTATGATTATTTCAGAGATCTTTTGAGGATGTTTGCATTTTTTCACCTGAGACATTTTTCTGGAAGTAATAGGGGTTTGAAACTGTTCAGAGGGTGCTGGAATAACAGGAAAAGGTCCTGAGTAGTGTGGGTAAAGTGCAGGTGGATGAAATTAAATGATAAATTTAACACAGGCAAATGCTTTCTGTCCTGTATCTTAACGTGACAGTACATACACAACCCCCACATTTGTGGGGCACATAAGGACTATGAAATTTGCAACATACTTTTCCCAAATTCAGAATTTTTGAGAAATAATGTTGGCAAAGAACCAATCTAGTTTATTTGCCATCTGGGTGCTCTCCTACAGATATTACTCTTCTTAAAAGTGACTAATGCAAGGAAATAATTTTCAAGTGCCATAGAATTTATTTGGATTTAGTAATTTTTAGCAAAAAATCCCCTCAGGCTAAGATTCAATGTACAGACTGTATTTGTCCATAATTCTTTTCTTCTGTGTGTTCTTCTCTAGATTTGTTTACTTGAAAAGCAGATCTTGTTCATAAGTGCTTCATAACTAATGATAGCAGCTGAGTCAATACTCAGAAGACACTCTGTCTTCTCATTACACATGCTACCACACTCTTCTCTCCTCTGAGAAAGACCCAAATCTCATCCTCCTGCATTCACTTTTTTTACCCTTGACTGGAATACTAAATTAAAGTGCTATTCACCTCACCACCCCTACAAACCAAACCCAGTTCCAAAATGCATTAAGGATATCAGGTGCAGATTTATGAAGATGAGTTATGCCTTAGAATATAAATGAATTAAAGATGTGGATATCCTCCAGAAGCCATTGGAATAATTTAAATGATGTGAAAGAATGTTTTGTGATAATGTTATCACTCTTGCTCACTCTTCAGAGAAAATTGACACCATGAAAAGTCCTAATGTTACATACAATGTGATTCCCAGCTCTGGGATGACCATTACCACTCTGGAAGATCTTGAATTTAAGATCTAGTTCTGTGAAAAATCTGCTCAGTGCTCAGTAGTGCAATGAGTTCTAATCAAATGTTAGGGATTACCAGAAAGAGAACTCAAGGTAAATCTCAAAACATTGCATGATTTTGTAAGTACATGTGTAGATGCTCTGTGTCTTGAATGCTGTGGTCAGATTCTTTCTGTCACCTTTCCTCGTTTCGAAGATCAAATGCATAGAATATCTCTGCATAAGGAACAGCTTGATTGAGGGGGACTCCAGTTCAGAGAAAAGAAGGAATTTTGTGAGGATATATAATGGGCATCTATGAAACTGTGGAGAAGGGAAATAAGGTTTGGTTATTTGCTTACTCTTCCAATACAAGATCTAAGGTCTGTCAGCATAAAACAGCCTGTGACCTTTTCAAAACAAATGATGCAAATGTCCATGATATTGTCATATCTAGTCTAGGGACCTTCAACATAAGAATGCTACTAGTGCTAAAATATTTACAAGAGTTCAAGAGGTGAACAGCTGGGTGAACGAAAATGGAAAAGATTGTAAAGCACAAAGATACTGTCTCTACTGCCCATGTTACAAATTGTTCAAAACTGGAATGGCATTTGTGGGAAGTACCACTGTGGAGTCGCTATTAGGCGTTCATTTCTCATTCCCATAGGAGACCAGATATAATTGGTGCCTTTGGTCTGACCTAGTACACTAGTTTTTAAATTATTTTTTTAAATTCTTACGATAATTGCCTAAGACTTCACATGGAAATAGGAATGTGGCATGAGGATGAGAATCAAGAACTGGTGTTTTGCGGAGATGTTTACAACACTGAGACATGCCTTTAAAATGACAACTTTCTCTGTTATCCCAGTGTTTCTAATCAATAAAGATTATTTCTGACATGTGGTTTACCAATTATGTGGAAGAGCTCCTTTGTTCACTCTAATACTTTGATGAACTACATCATTTTTATGATTCTGGGAAGAAAGAAAAAAAATTACACTTGCAAGACTTGAGATCTGTGTAATATTTTCTCAGTGTTATACACACTTGGAATCATGTGGAAGGCAGTGGTTTCTAAATTTTATTATTTTTATATTATCTAGTACCAAAGCTGCTGTGCTCCCATGTTAATGAGTCATTACTCCACAGAAAAATTCCCATTCCAGGGAAAAAATGAGATGCCAAGCTATAGAAATCGGTTCTGCCTTCAAGATAAGTCAGAGTCTCTTCATATGGCAGAACTGATTATCCTCAATAGTTCTGCTCTTTATACAAAGAATGTGGCTTCATGTTCATGTAAACTCAACTCATTGGTAGAGGTGAAAAACTGCTCTGCTGGCAGTTTAGGGAGACTCTGAAATCTGAAATATTAAAATATTTCAGAAATCTTAAAATAATAAAAAGCTAATTCATATGGAAAAAAATAACATATCCATGTTTTTCTTATTTTGCAGTAAATATGGATTATATAATTAAGTGTTTTGCCCACAGATGAGGAATAAAAAGGGCTGTTTTCAACAGCATCAACAGCAAGGTAAAAGAAAAGAATTGTACCTCTTAGAAAAAGTAGCTTCATTTGACACTGGCTACTGACAAATACTAGCTTATAGACAGACCTTGTTCTGAGGTCTGAGCCCTTACCCACTGAAGAAGCTCTAGTCTGAGTCCTAAACCTGTGCTTCTCCTTGTTCTTTTTCTCCATTCACCTGCCAGGCTGCTGGCACTCCCTTTCCAATTTCTCAAGATGGCTTGCCTCCTAAATCTGCTCCCACAGTCTGGAGTGAAGGGTAGATAATAGCTCTGTAAGCACAGGATGTGCTCAGGCTTCTTCCCATGTGGGAGCTGAAGGATTCTCAGAGGAGATAGGCTGCTGAGGGTATCAGCATGTTTGGATCTATGCAAACTGAAGTTTCCTCAGATAATGTTTGGGTGAGCATTTCTAGGATGAGCAGAAGATAAACCTGCAATATTCACACCAAATTCCATGTTTTGCTACAAACTCTAAAGATGTCAAGTTTAAATAAATCATGTGGCAGTATGTCTGAGCTCCTTCTTTAAATGTATGCCTCAAAGCCAAAAGAACCTATCTTCTGCACCCATTCTCAGAAATATCTCAAATTTTTCTTTAAAATTTTATGCTCAGAATTACTGATTGGTTTTGCCTTTATACTTTATTCCACTCCTTTAAATGCACTGACTTTAGTCTAACTTGATTGCTTGCAATAGCTAGGTTAGAAATTTTTTTCTTCATTGTCACTGTCCACGTAGCGCAACATGTCTGGGTCTAAATGTATGTCAGCTGAGAAGCAGGTAGCCACTGTTACCTTGCTGAACAAACGTGGCTTCCTCACTTTGGATGAATGGGGTTGCAGAACTGTTTAATGAATTGTGGAGTGTTCTTGCCCTTATAGCTTTGGAAACAGATTTGCATAATCAAGCTCCAGTTCTTTTCCATCCAAAATATCCAGAGATAAACCATATTCTATGAGGGTTTAGGCTGCCGAAGTAATAATAAAAAAACATTGTTGATTAGACTTTAAAAAGTCAGCATGTGTATTTTTCAATGATAAGACAACATATCCATATAATAGAGAAAATTAAGTAAAGAAAAACACAATTCAGTTTTTAAGATGTGTTTTTGCACATCTATTATGTTTCCTGGAACATTCACATGATATAAAGCTAAAAGGTTATTGTTTTATAGTTATAAAGAATATAAATGTTCATTCTGATTTGAAATCAGTCAAATGAGGTCTTCACCCTAGAAAAAGATATGAAGAAGTAGATAATTCAGATGTATCTATCTTGGAATTCAGGTGTATTTTCAGTATCTGACTTGATTTGAATGAGGTCATTGGCATTTTTGGGTAGGTGTATGGACTAATTTTAATTTTTTAAAACATAATTTAAGACAAATAAGTATACTATAAATTGCCAAATTCTGTAAGTAAAATAATAATTTAAAATTTTCTGAATTATAATAGAATGTGCTGAAATATAATAAAATATTATTCAGTTATAGATTTCCTTTGCCAATTACTTTATTTCCAAGAAAGTCAAATTTAGCAATAAATTTCACTTGTAACAGCACATTTTACATTTCCATTCTCTCACATTAAATTTAAACTCAGGAGTTTCTGGGACACCTTTCAGTTGAACTATAACATTTTCAATTGGATGATGGACTGCAGCAGTGCCAGTGCATTGATTGATTCCTACGCCAATCTATACAACAACTGGTTAAAACTGGCAGAACACTGAAGATGAATGGAATGGCACTAGGCAGTGAGCCCTATTACTTTCTTATTTTTCTGGGTCTGTGACTGTAGAAGGGTGTTTTGTTTGTCACAGCTCTGCAGTGGTCATTCTTTCTCCAAACTCTACTGCTCGGGCAGTAGGAGAGCTGCCATATGCATAGAGACCAGCAAAGCAGAAACAGTAGATAAACCCTCCTAAGTCTTAGATGCACTTGGAAGCTAGGCAGAGTGGCATTAGAGAAGAGATGCAAAATATCCCACAAAAGCCATTTTTATAATATCTATTTTGTTTAAAAATTTCATTTTGGGATTAAGGAGGATTTATGAATGGGAGGAATGAAATTTGAAGGAGTTCTAGTCCTATTCTTTGAATCAATTCATATTTTTAAGGGCTGGGTTGCTGTTTAAGATTTCTGCTATAAAGAGCTTATATCTGCAAGTCCTGATCTTTTTACCAGGAGTAATTTAGTTTATATGCAAATACATTTCAGACTTCACTAGATCTCAGTAGTTGCAGAATGTGAAGCACATATTTGCAGAACAGAGGCTTTATGGATTTTAGCAAGAAGTGCAGAGATGTAGATGTTGATGATAGTAGGTGGAGCACACATTTGATAGTTGTTTTAAAATCTTTTCCATTTTATGTTTCTTGGAATATTGCAAGCATCTCAAAAAAGTCAAAGGGAGATTCATCACAGATTCAGCTGGGTCCTTCTGGCCACCACAAGGTTTGTGGTCAGGCTGCCTTTTCTCTTTTCCTGATCTTTTGTCATTTATTAATACAGTCTTTTCTCATATTTGTAACTTTCAGTGTTCTTTTAACACTTCTGTACTTATTAGAACTCCAAACCATTAAAATAACAGTGTGTATGAGGTGGTTTATTCCAGTTCTTTGTCATGAAACTCGTCCATCATTCTAATTGGAGAATGAGGATTTGTGGCTGTCCTTCTTCTCTTGCCTCTGTGGAATCTGGCACTATTCGTCTAGTTCTTTGGTATTTTCTGGAAGTCACCCCAGATTTTCACTCTCATAAAAAAATGAAGGGCTTTTGGGGCTTGAAAATGTATGTATGCATATGTGTGTAACAGTAGGATTCTTTCAAAAAGGTGATCTAGGTTGTGGCAGTACCCTAAAAAGTGTAACTGCTGCCTTAACAAATAGAGACCTATACCTTGCAGGAAAATGGTAGTCATCTGGAATGAAAAAGTAGATAAAATGAAAGAGAATCATATTGAAAATCACAGCAGACAAGTAATTTGACAGTGTGAATCGACTCCTTGTTTCCATTTCTGTTTGGACAGCTACGGTGGAGATGGAAGCAGTCGGAAGAATAAAACTAGAAAAAGAAAGAAAAGCAGACTGAAGTGAAGTAAGATTAAAAGATACAGGACAGATTAGGACATGCAAGGCTGTAAGGCTGGGAGCTAAAGCAAGATTTCAGTGCCACTTTCAGAGCCCTGTTTGAATAGATAGTTTTGCTCTAATCCCCCTAAGACAGCTGTTAGACAGCATTCCCTTGCAAGGAACAAGGAACAACTTGACAATAGGTCATATTCCTCACTGTTTCAGACTCTGTTAGCAGAAGGGAAAAGTAAATGAATAACAAAGTGAACAACAGTTTTGAGAAATTGGTAGAAGAGACATAAGTTCTTCTTTCAGTAACCAGTATGAAAAGGAAAAAGAACATCTTCATCAAGGAGCACAGTGTGTATAACCTGGTTGTTACAGTAAGACCCAGGCAAAGGCTTCTATAGCCTGGGTGGATCCTGTGCCAGAGGCCCCTCCAGATGTAGTCCTTAGCTTACTAGCCATGGTATAGCTCTGCATCAGGGCTGTAGAAGTGTTTTAATCTCAAGTTTGAGTAGGGATCAATGGTCACCAAGAAACACATTTTGCAGCAGACCAGCATGTTTAGGAACCGCTGGTGTGTAACCAAGAGGCTGATATGACAGAGGGTGTCACCCACTTCCACTGACACACTTTGTGAGAACCAGGCTGGCTGGAAAAAGAGGTTATGGCTTTGAGTATCAGGGATTCATGTGTTTCTCACAAAACTTTTTCTTAAGTGGCCTCACGTCACACTCTTTGATGCTTCACACTTTCAACAGCTTCCCAGTAAACAAGCCAGCTTTTGCTGGTCACATTTTTTACTTCTTCTTTACTTTGCTGAATAGGAAGTCTCCTGCCACTCCCTGAGACATATGTCTAGGCATACTTTAGAAAACACTACTGGAAGCTTTCAAAGACAGCTTCCAGAATTACAATGAGATTCCCTGACATTTCCGGGTTTTTTTTCCAGCTTGATGCTTTCTTTCTAGACTATCTTCATATGATGCTACATCTGAGAAATTGCTTTTCCCTTTGCTTTTTCCACCCTCACTTTCACATGTGTATCAGTCAGTATCATTTTTTGTTGCACTTTAAGTTAGCTAAAACGTGAACGTCAGGGGAAGCAAACTGTTTCCCACAAAGATGAGTTCCTATATTCTTTGCTGAAACATTACTCCTGCCTTGATTTGCTTTATTTGTCTTCAGAATAAGCAGCAGTAGCACATTACTTTTGCATCTATATTTATGCTTTTGCCTCCTCATTCCATAAAATAAGATAATAGCCTAAATGCACTAATCCAGATGTCTTGGAACTCTACATCAACATTTTGAAATCATGGTGTTAACTGGGGTTTTAGTAATTTAAAGGAAGTTAAATATCCCCTAGTTAAATCAATAGAGTACTCTGAATCACCTTGAATGAAAGATTTTCTCATTTATGACCTAGAAAAGCACAGTTTAGAATTCTTACACTGAGTAGTGTTATGTTCTGAAAGCAACTTATCATTAAAAAAATAGGTTTTTCCAAGCCAGACTTATGTCAAATTCTGTTAGCTTTTCTTAATAACTACTGAATTTCCTACTTTTGGAGGTTTAGGTGAACTTTTTTTGTGAAAGGTTTAATTTAGCGAAGTGTTCTAACAGACTTATTTCTCAGTAATTCATAATCTGTCTTGTACTTAATCTTGTACAGATGCTGTTAGCTGAGGCATCCTGCAAGTGACATAAGGAGTCATTAACAATCACTGTTAGTCAATCTCCCCAAAATAGTTTTCAACATCCCTACTGCAAACAATCATTAGAAATTCAGATGAATATTAATTGCTGTGCAGGTCCTATTTGTAAGAAAAAAAAATTAAAAGAAAACTCAGTTTTTTTTATTTTAGTTCTATAGCTGATTTCACTGGGAGTTTCTAGGAAATGAAAATGCACTTGTATTTCAAATAATTTCCTTCTGAGTTTACAGGAATATATTATGATGTAGTTGGCAGAATTTGCTTAAGGAAGAGAACTAGGCAGCAGGGAGACTGAACTTTCTTTTAGCACTAGGGAAGTAGGGTTTTTTCCGTCAGTTAGGAATGACATAGGAATTCCTCTTTTATGGAAGCAAATTTGCCCTTAATCATCTTCTATATTCATATTTATTGGACATAAATTGTAGGTAGTGAGGTGAGAAAAGATTTCAAGCTGAGGTACAAATTTGAAGTGCAGTATTTTCAGTGGAATGGTGGCTTTATCAAATAGCAATATTCATGTTTCCTAACCCAGCAATAAGTAGCCAAAAGACAAGAGGAAAAATTTCTTTCACCATATCAAGTTGAAACAGAGTAGGTATAAAATAAAGGAGACCCAAAATGATAATTAATTTCAAAGAAGAAAAATTTTGAAGAATAGTGGCTCAGCGTTGAAAATTTGTTTTCATCCTTAAAAAAATCATAATTGATAATAATACCTGTAAAATATCAGGTACTTACATTTGTCTGGAGATTGCAATGATAGTGTTTGTTCCTTTTTTGGTGAATATTTTAAAATTAAACAGCAGGCATGCAATACCACAGCAGGCATACAATACCCCATGACCTTGCTCCAGCTCTCTCTTTAATATGCCTGCCTCAACTGCACAGCTGCTATCACCAAAGCATCAGAGTGCCTGATAGCCCATAAGGATCAGGTTTATGTTTATGATTCTAAAAGTACCTGTATTTGTAAGTCAGAGGATCTATGTGACTTACATGTACAATCATGTAAGGTTGTGTTTCTTCCCTACTGAACACCTCTGTGTTGCCAACAGATCAGAGGTTTGTGTACCACTTTTTATTGTTGGCTTCTGACAGTGGGAGGGATTCTGACTACTGTAGAGATTTCTGACAGGTTTAGAAAAGCTGCCTCCTTTCCTGAGAGCAGTAAATCAGAAGGTTGATGATTTACTGTAGGCGTCTCTTTCTGCTTTTAGAGGTGGATAATGGGAAATGCTCAGAAACGAAATGGTGCTACTTCTGCTTTCTTTTCCTTTTGTGTCTTTTGATCCATTCCCAAACTTATTTTTGTGTCTGAAATTCTTGTATGAAGGTCAGAAAAATGTGAAAGTTGTTCAGCTATCAGGCAGTGCCATAGTTTACCTTCCCTTGGCAAACCCAGCCAAGTGTGACAGAGTTTCTAAAGTAATGTAAATGGAGTAAAAATGTGGAGAGATTTTTTGTAAATACTGCCCTTGACTTTCACTGTAATGGAGTCTGTGGTACCACACATATTTATATCAGGTCTTTGTTATATACCTGTCTATCCTATAGTTACCCAACAGTGTATACTACACTGTTTAAGGACAATTTTCATGTATAAATTCCTCTTTTTGATGTGGTGCTACTTTTATTCCTGTGTATTGACCTAGGCTTTGTAAAAATGATAGAGAAGCAATTGTTTTCTGTCCAATTAGCCCAACCTTTGCCTTGGCTGTAAAACTTTATGCGAAATATTCCTTACAGTCTTTGCAGTCCAATGAAACAAAGATAGACTTATAACTCTTAGGGATTTTTGGCAAACTGCTAATAAGAGCTATTTAGAAACTGTAAGACCTTCAGCTGATGGAAAAGTATAAGAGGAAAAAAAGACTGCAGTCTTGCACAGGCAGTAATGATGACAGCACCATTAATAACATGGATCATTAAAATTTATAAAAAGCTATTCTTAATATAGGATATAAATACATTTCTCAGGCAGAGCTATGAAATTTATAACTTTTTTATTGTCACCAGAGGACCTTCCTAGTGCTCTGCACCCCTTCACTGTCTGCCCTCCCTCATAAATCACTGTGTGGTTAATAACCTAGATTACAACTACCAGTTGCATTTACAGAATTAAATATTGACTATGTGAAAATGTTATTACATTTTTAGTGATCAGAAGACCGCAGAACAGCCCTGCAGGACATGTAGCTGAACAGAAATATCAGTGTAATCTTTGTTGGAAACACAGTTATGGGATGCTTGGTAACAAGTGAGAGTTTTTAGAAACAGAAGAGAGATGGTGGAAAGTGAACTCCTTAATTTCACACTGAGCAACACATTGCCCAGAGCAAGTTGTGTATTAAAGGCCACTTCATTTTTGGCTGAGAAGTTCAAGACCAAATACATGAAGTAACTTCTAAAATGTAAGTCCTTGTCCTTGTTGGCAAAGTGGTACATCAGAAAGTCTGATAATATTTCTTCTCAGGTCTGAGATCTTGGTGAAACTGAGCTGCATTTGTATCAAGTAATGGGGCTTCTGCCAGGTTGGCTGGGAGACTGACTTAGGTTTCAGTACTTGGTGAACTGTTTCTCATACCACTTCATGTCCTTTTTTTCTGTTTTCTCATTGGATTAATTATTCCAAGGGTCTCTTGAACTTCCTCTTCTCCACAACACATGAATTAACATAACTGTCAGAATAAAAAAGTTTCTTATTAAAAAAAAATAGGTTTTGATCCTTGTTATTTATTGAATAAGTGGTTTAATCCTCCCTTAGAATCCTTTGATATAATTTCATTATTAATGCAAGTTTTTACTAGGATTCAAGAAAAAAATCACATGCTCAGATAATTTTCCATTTTCCATGTCTCTATTATATTCCTGAACTTCCGTCTGTATGTGTTCATTTTTTAAGTCACTTCCTTCTGAAGGAAAGTAACTCTTTATCTTGCTCAGGTGCAATTTTGCTGCTGCGCTGGAAACAAATCCATACTTTTGTGCTGCAACATATTTTATAAATCATTTAAATCCAAATCAAAGTAAGTAATTATTTTTCAGTAAATCACTGTTTTGGATATTTCTTTGTCCATTTGCAGTCTAAACAAGTTTCAACTTACCATTTTAGCCTGAATTTCCACAAGAACATACAATACTTTTATTAGGCATAGGTCTTCTTTGTCTCCGTGCATTTTGTTGCTTATCTCCAAACTGCCTTCCATTTTTCAACAGATTCTCTGTTATTCTGCTGGTAGACAGACATCAGCGCTGGAGGAGGTGTTTAATTTCATTCACAGGTGAAAGGATGATATCCTCTTTCTTTATCATATGGATCTCCTCAAATCATCCACAGTCTCAAAAACAAGTCAAAGTTTTCAATCTGTGATTGCCTCCAAGTTTAGCCTTATTTAGAGATTTGTAATGAGCCCTTGCTGGATCACAAAGCAAATCGTATTAAAAAATGTCTTCATGGTAATGATTGTGGGAAGATCGGATACTCCTTCTCCTTTTCAAACTCTTTCTGGATTGAGATAAGCAGGGAGTTATTCTGGAGAGACTTCTTGTAGATGCAATAGCAAAAGTGCCAGGTTTGTGAAGTGTTTCATATTTTGCTTTGATATCTGACCCTAATCACAAGACTCCTGGCCATTTGTCAGATGACTTTGATTATGAACAATTTGGTGTCACTTTGCAAAGTTTATTCCAGGTTATGGTGGCACAGAAGTCTGGTAGTGAACCCTTACTTCAGAAAAGATTTATATGTATTAATTAATAAACAGTAATTAATTTTCAGCAAATTTTCAGCATTCTGCAAGTCATAGTATTTATGATAAAATACTTTTCTTTTTTTCAATAATAATAACAACAACAATATTTTAATAATATTTGCCTTTTCCCAAGTTCTGTAACATGTTAATACCTTTCACTTTTATACTAAGGGGCTATGTAAAGTCTATTGCCATTGAAGGAATTGTTCAAATTTATTCTATTTTGTGTATAGTTCTTGGAGAAATGTTCTGATATTATGTATCAGTGAAGAGCCTGATGGGAAGGGGTGGCATGCTTCAGAGGGCAACAGGGAAAGAATTAGAAACCTGTTGTTGGGTGGTGAGGAATGCAGAACTGTGCCCAGAACCAAGGAATTGATATCCCTCTAGACACAGACAACAAACAGTGAATAATTTTTACTAGAGAGAAGAAACATTTGCCCTACCTCAGAATTCTGCTGTCACACAGTTCTCTGGCTGTATATATCAGTATGGAAACTCTTCCAAAAGATGACCTTTGCCTCCTGAGTGGCATTTTTTATTTCATTCCTTGAGACACTGACATCTGAAAGCTTCCTTCTCTTTTTGTGTGGCCAGACCACTTCAGCGTCCTTTTGGTCATAGTAGTATCACAAGACAGGGATATATTTAGAGAGCAGCAGAAAAAAAAATACAGGTCAGGAAGAAGAGTAGGAAAAAGACATATAATGGAAAAAGATGACAGCAGAATCATAATTTTCACATAAAAAGAGATGTCTAGCATTTCAAAACTCCAGGGCATGTCACACAGGACCTTCTGGATGGCTCAGTCCAATCAAAGCATCTCTTAGAACAAGGAATATGCCAGCAGCCCATCTTGAGCCTCAAAATCAAACTCTACTTCTTTCTCACCAGGTGTTTTGATGACTGACACACTGAATAGCTTCTCTTTCCCCTCCAATTAAGCTTAGCATCAGAAATGTTGACCTTATTTAAGCCATTTCTCAGATTTCTTTGAATTACTTGAAATGCCTTAGCATTTTATTAGCATTTAGTCATTATGCTTCTTATTTTGAATCGATTCAGGCTTGAGGTGGTGTTTACTGACCCCAGTGGGATGAAGTGAAGTCAACCATAGCTGACTTCTATACATTCAAAGTTATCCTTAAAATAGAGTGCAACTTCTCTTCTTTTTCCCTGTCTTTACAAAACAACCTATAGCCATCCATCATGTTCCTCTGAGCCATGTGGGCTGTTCCTGTGACACCAAAACTTTCTGATGGGCCCAGGAGCTCCACTTCCTCCTAGCTATTCCTCAGCCTGTCTACATTTAAGATGGTTGGTATTCTGATTCTTATCTTGGGAGGCAGCTAGGGAACGTTGCTTCCTGCTCTGGTTGGCCTGGCTTGCTCCCTTGGTGTGAGCATTGCTACTTTAGACCTTTATTCTGAAGTCTTTCAGTTTAAAGCACACCTCAAAAAGTTGGGTATCCTGCTGTTCTTGGTCTTGCAATATTCCTTTACCCAAGAAGTGGTGTGGACCCTGTTGGGAGATGTGAAGTTTGGACAGGCTGTTGCCTACAAGCAATTAGCAGACTATGCAGGGAACAGCAGAGCAATGGGAGGAGCAATGAGGAGCAATTCTCTATATTCATGTCAAATTTTAAATAAAGTTGAGGGAAGCTGGGGTATTAAGAGGGCTTTTTGGGCTAAATGTCATTAGATGAAATTTATCTGCTATGTAAAGTGGTCTACCATGGGTAACAAGGTCTATAAAGTATTTTTGATCTGCAATAATGCACAATACAGTTTAACATGGTTTGTTTTCTATGATTTATGTGTCTAGATTTGAAAGATAAACACTTCTTTTAATTAGTCACGCATTTTGTTCTCAGATGTTCTTATATAATTTTTCTTGAGGGAAGTCTTTTATTCAGTCACAGACCTCATTTTGGCAAGGTATTAACAGCTTTGGTTGTGCTAACAGAAGTCCATCCTTTTGGATGTAAACAAGACCAGATGAGATGGGGCTTTCAGCAGCCTGGTCTAGTGGAAAGTGTCCAGCTGACCCCTACTGACCAAAGGGATATTCCATAGAAAATGTGACACTCAGGATACAGAGTCGGGGGAAGAAGGAGTTAGGGAGGACATTTGGAATGAGGAGGAGTAGAGGGGGCATTTGTCTTTCCAAGTCACCGTGATGCATGATGCAGCCCTGCTTTCCTTGAGATACATCTGCCTGTCCATGGGAAATATTTTTTGCTTTGCTCTGCAGTTGTGTGGCTTTTGCTTCCCTATTTACTTGTTTTTATATCAATACAAGAGTTTTCTCACTTTTACTCTTCTGATTCTCTCCCTGATCCTACTTGTGGGGAAGTGAGTAAGTGGGTCTGTGGTTACTTGGTTACTGGCTGGATTTAAGCCATGACAAGTTCAAATACATGGGCCTACAATGCTCTTTAAAGTGCTATGAGAAAAGTAGAATAATAGCAAATACATACAAATTAATGCTATTACAATATGGTAGAAATTTACCTCACCTTTATGGGAACAAATGGCAACAAAACAGTTAGAGCAAAGGTCTGTCTTAAGAGTTTTGGGACATAGTGCCAAATTCTTCTTTTCCAACATGAAAATGCCTACATGTTGATAGCTAGGAAATATTTTCTCATGTAAATGTAAACAGATTACTCTTGATTCTTACTGATTGACCCTTAACAATTTTCCCTCTCTTTTCCCTAATTTTTTTGCCAATTACCTTTTTACCCTCATACAAGACATTTCCTGTAGAATGCAGACCCTTTCAAAGATAGATTTCCGACAGATATTTTTATTGTTTCCCCGCTTCTCAGTCTTCCATATATGTCTGTTAGAGCTATCCTTACAGTACAGGGGGGAAAGCCTGTAGAAATAGCTGGTTGATGCTTCACACAACAGTTAATAACTTATTCACCTCCTATAAAAGATGCAGAGAATGCAGTATCTATTGGACAGCTGAGGGCAGTCAGCTCTCGATTCCATTTGCACAATGTCATCCCATTAAATAGCATCCCAAATTGATGTTTGTATCTCTCAGATGTTATATTCCATTCAAGATGGCACTATGAGCTCTTTGCATGATCAGTAGCTTTCCCTGTCACCTGTGCACTTTCAGAGACAAAGGAAGCAAACAAAGCGAGCATTCTGCTGTTAGGAGGGAAAATATCTACCTAGCAACATGAGGGAGTGGAATAAAAGTTGAAGTTAAACATATATGTTAAAGGAGGCTTTGTGCTGTGTTGAGTCTTTCATAGCTCTTGATGCCATGTCCAATTCAGAAATTATCAGAGCTAAGTGCCGAACACAAAAAAAAAGCCAAACCTGAGCACAGGGATTTAATTTACTCCTTGGAGAATTTAGATGTCTTATAGAGCTACAGATTTCTGTATGCGTCTGCATGTGTGTTTGCATAGGAAAACATGCAACATAAGAATTACAGAATAAAATCTGTATATTTGTCTTGATACAGCCTTCAAAATGAACTAGTGAGCTACAAACTCCTTTCATTTCTGCCATGCAGTCTGTGAGAAACTGGGGCACTCGTCCTTCATAAAATATGATTTTGTTCATGAAAGTGTAAAACTACTGAGACTTGTTTCTTCTAGAAGAACCCAAACACTTAAGCCATCTGCATTCAGCAGTCCTACCATGCTGTTTATTCAAATGAGAATTCTTAACAAAAAGGTTACTTCATTGGGCCAGTTCAGCTTGTTTGCCCAGCAGGCGCTCCTCACTTTATTTAAGCTTTTAAACTCCATATCAGTAGCATGAGTTGATGTTTAGTGCACAATAGCGATACAGTATAGCCTAATATATGCATTTTTCCTTCGGAATTCTAATGGTTTAGTACTGAAGGAAATTTACACAAGCCTTATAGAAATTAAAGTAAGGCATTTATTTCATTCAGAGAATGCAGTGACTTCCAATGGTTGCACTGCTAAGGACTCTCAGCTTTGAAAGGGACCTTTTATTGTGCAGGAAGAAAGCTCAGATATAGCGCTAAGCGAAAATTTCAGAGTCCAGATTAGCATGCCTAGCAACTCATTGCTGTGTACCGTTTTTTCCCAGTCCCCTACTAGCTGAACTCTTTCCGTACATCTTTAATTGATTGGGTTAATATAAACCCTCAGCACTACCAGTGTTTGTGTGGCCCCCATAATAAGGCTATTGTGTGCTTCTCCCTACTCTTGTGTTCCCTATTTAGGAATGTGTCGCTCTGAGCAGTTCAAAAGTGTGAGCAAATGAAAAAAGCCACAATCACTTCATTAATGATTTGTAAACAGAATATCCAGTACTGACGCCACCTGCATAGGCTTTCAGAAGAAAAAAATACTGGATTTGCTGAAGCTCTGTGTAGAATCACTGTGGAATTTATTTCGGCAGAGTAAATAAATGCCCCAATTAACACTTTTACACTCAACCAAATGGTTGTATTTAGAGGAAACAGTTTCTTTCTTCAAGGAAAAATTCAAAGGAGACATGGGATAAAGATAAAAAAGAACACCCCAAAAACAAACAAACAAAAATAGCCCTTAAATCTCTCTGAGCAAGTTTTACACAAGACGGCACACAGCAGTAGTTGAAGTTATAAAGGCAGACAGCAAAATGTGTTTAAAAAAGGAATGTGAATTAAGAGAAAAGTTCACTAAAAATTTCAAAATAGCAGCAAATGTGTTTATAACTTCAGTTTGCTGCTGCTGTAGGCCTCATTAAAGTAAGCCTTTGTTTTTTCCTTTTCAAACACTACCTATTATGACAGCTAGAAACAGCTTACCAGCTGCATACTGTCATCTTGGCCTGCCAAGATATCATGTAATCATTCTCAGAGTGAAAATGGGTATCCACCACTGGCTTTGTGAAGATGTCAAAAAAACTAAAATTGCTCTGCATGCATATAGTTCTAACTACACTGCATAGTTGTTGATTTAAGAAAGACTTTTAGTAAGCCCTACTGAGGCAATATTTATCTACTGTACCTTTCTAAATTAGAGGCAAGCTTCTTACATGGCAGCAGATATGCACAGTTTTAAGACCTGTCAAATACTGTGAAGTTCCTTCAAATACAAGGAAAGAAAATAAGAGTCAGGCTTCTTTCTGAAATGCCAGGCATTCAGCCACTCACTGGTGCCTGCAATGACAACCCAAACCCCCTCGTCAGCCAGGGGATCACCTGGCTCTCGAATCTGATCTGCCATCCTTCTGTACTCTGTCTGTTACTAAAGAAAACATGTTGCAAAGGAAGGAGACATGAAAAGGAAGCTCTGAGTATTTTATCCTGCGTTTCTAAAACTGTCTGTGTCACGTAAGACCATAAAATCCCATAAGAAAACAGCAGAGTGGGTCTGTGTTTTCACTGGAGTGGGTGAGGAGAGATTGTGACCATAGTCAGACACACAGAACATTGCAGAGGGAGCCTTTGGAGAGGAGAGTGGCCTCTGAGTGAGGCATGGTTTGTGCACCACCACTGCTTTCTTTCCTATATACAGAACAAAGAATTTCTCACTTCAGAGGATTTCAAAAAACTGATTTTTCTTTTTGGAGATGAAATGACTGCCCATCATGAGGTGTATAGCGCCCTTCCCCACTCTCTTCTTTTGCAGTGCTCTGCAAATGCATTTGTGGGCAGGGTGAAACTGGTGCTGCCACCCTGAAACACAGCAGGATGAAATATTTTCTATAAAGCTCAGCCACAGCCAAAAAAACCTCATAGACAGGATTTTTTTAGGAAAGAAAGAGAACAAAACAGAGGATGTTGATGTATTGATTGAGGTGGGGTGGGGGACAAATGCATCTTGGATACTATAGGCAGTGTTCCTCCTGTCCCACATTGATCTGAAACAAGAAGGGATGCAAAAAATGAAGTTTAGAATTTTAATAACATACCTTCACCAATTAAAGAGTCCAATTAGATCCAAAAGGACTGGAGAACTCATGAAAGCTTGCAGAAAAATCAGTCATCTTCACAGTGAGGTGCTATCTATTTCTCAAATGTTTGACTTTCTATCATTTTAATAGTTTATAGACCATTGACTAACTGTCCCATACAAAGATGTAAAGCAGGAGTAACGGAAATGGAACATAATTCTAGGATCCAGATGTTATATGTGATTGCATCAAGAAAAATATTGGCATCATATTACTATGAAGCTCTTTGTCATTATTGTTGGCTTTGCTCTCAGTTCTCATATACAGGCTTATGGTAGTATTATGTTCTTTTTGACTACAACTCTGAAGCATGTTTTTGCAAAGTTTTGGGTCCTGTTTGAAAGACTGAATGTTATGAACAAGGTCTAAAGGTCTGCCAAAATTGCTTAAACTACTGTACAAATTACTGAGCAAGGAGAATCCTGAGGTAATGTGAACCAGTATTCCTGGCAGGAGACCCAACAAACAAAACAAATCACAAGAGTTGGTAGAAGCATAAGTTAAAGTACAAATAAAAGTAATATGTGTCATTAGCACTTCAGCTGTCCTCCACAGACAGAGGTTTCTGGATAGAACCATTCTGGATGGAATAGTCAGAATTATTGCTGGTTTTCCTACATACTGTATGTAAGGATCAATGATCCAAAGCCATGCAAAACAGAAAAGCTTGTGGTGCCTGAAAGGTCTCACAAATTAACAGGTAAGATTATTGCCAAACTATTCCAGAAGCCCACTTCATCTCTTATTTTAAGCAAATGTTGGCAGATATGGCAGACAATTTAATCGTTGCAGATGCCTCCAGCAGCATTACAAAGCAAAAAGATACACCATTCCTACTCTGGCTGTGTGTGCAAAATAGGCATGGATTTAGAGGATCCTAAAGCAAGGAAGCTGTCTGTTTGCTCACCTGGTACTGATGATGATGATACCAGGGAGGTTTATTCTGTGGCATGCTTTGTTTTAGTTTCTTGGTGCATTTCTTCATGTTCAGACCTAACCATGCAACAGTCATTTTAATTTTCCTGATTCTCTTAACAAGGTATTCACAAATAGACAGAAGAGTAGTTGCTGTACATTCCCAATTTTAACTTCGGAAGAGACATGGGCAGGAGGCAATAACACAGAGCTCTGCCTTCCTACCAATGGGACACAGATTGCATTTCTGTTCCTTGCATGTAGGGTACATTCTGGAAAAATGCAAGATGATTTTTTCCAGAAACAATTCTGCAACTCTAAGAAAAAAAAACTATTTCACAGACCCACAATAAAAGGGTTGGAAAAGTAATAAAAACATGACTACTGAAAAAAAGCATTCAAGACCTTTGGATGCTCAGCTAGGAGACAACATTTACCTGTCTTAAACCTGTCCTCCAGTTTCCTACTTGGCCATATTTGCTGGACAATACCTTCTTTTTGTTTTAACCTTCTGAAAATGCAGTTTCTGCTGGATAGCGAGCAGCACAGCCAGGAGAATTCTGATTGCTGTATTCACTGGAGTGATATTCTCATTAAAAATAGTGAGTTACAGTATCCTAGTATAACTAGCTATCTCTTGAGTAAATATTTGGAATTAATTTACAATGAATAACCTCTGATTATTTGTAAAGTGCTTTTGAAACACAATATTTAAGTCTTTCAGGACAGACACTCAAAAATAGATAACAGACTTACTTTTAAGTTTGTGAATGTAAGCTAACCTTCTTATGAATGTGTTACTAAATTCTATGCATAGTGCTAACTTGATATTTAAAATTGTAGTTCTCTTGTTTCTGCAAACAAGCAAAGAAAATTTAATGTATGGAAGGTATTATTCCAAAGTGAAATATGTAAGTTTTGGAAGAATGTCAAAGCATTTTAACTCGAAATATTCTCTGGGCATTTATTTGCACAACTTTTTTTCTTTCAATAAAATCCAAATATCTCAAACTAGCCTGGTGATACTTACTGACTTTCTAGGAAAAAACACTAAAATGCTTTGCAGAAATTAATGTGTGGGTTTCTTTACTTTCTTTTTCAACTCTACCTTTTCTTTACATTTTGCTAAAACTGTTATGTTCCCTAGAGTATGATGAGAAATTATATTTTGCGGTATTTCAAATTATGGTAAAAGGAAATTGCACAGTGACCCTTCCTTATGTGCAAGAAAATCTTATAATTTTCTGCTGAAAGGGGAACATGTGAGGGTGTGTGATGCCTTTGAGAAAAGAAGCAGCCTTTTGGCAGCGCTAACAAGCTATAGCCTACAAAATTGTTTCATGAAGCTGAGCATTTGATTCATTTAAGAACTCATGCTTATCATTGTATTGAAATTTGCTAATTCCTCTTACACAATCTTTAAGTACCTTAGATTAAGCACATACTAGAATGTGACAGAATAAATTCTCTTCACTATAAACTTGGGCAACTCATTTCTGAAAGGAACCAAAAGTCTTCGCTTTCTCGCTTTCTTAAGGAGTGTGGTCAAAGATTTACAATTCCACTTGGGAATGTTTTCTAATCTACCACTGGAGGTAAGTGGAAAATTAGAGACAGATTTTTCCATTCCAGGGAGGCACTGAATAGGGAGGAAAGACTGCTGTTCTTTGCAGTTGTGAACAGCAAAATTCACTCATTTCCCTCCACTTCCTCATCATGAATTCGTATTACATCATGTATTTCTGTGACTCTTGTTAAAATGTAGGAAAATATAATGATGATCAGAGGAAAACATCATAATGAAAGGCATTTTTCAAAATACATGTCTGCTCTAGTCTTCTTTATGATTTATTTTTTAGTTTTCATATTGTAAGACTGATTCACAGCCATATATTTTCTGGTGTACTCCAGAAATCCCACTGAAACTGAGGAAAACAACTATTTCAAATTTTTTGTGTAATTTTTTCTTAGACTTATCTGTAAGTCTTGAAATTGCCATTGCAAAGGAAGGTGGTGTTCAGTGGAAAATAGTTCAAACCTGTCCAGCTTTTTGTTTTTTCTCACAGCAATTCAACATTTCATCAATATCTAAGTGTAGTACTGAAACATGACTTTGTCCAGCCTTGTACTAAACTGTGCAAAGGACATTCATACCTTCCCAGTCTCATTAATAACCATTGTGCACAATGACGGCAATAATACCAGAACACAAAATATATATTTTGGTGTCTTTTATTTAGATTAAAATTGCTTAATGGTCAGTTGGCTGCCTTTAAATAGGAGAGTAAAGCATCAGGTTGACTATTCAGTTCCACACTGAATAAAATTAGCAACTAGTAGTATCCAAACATGAGTACAATACGTTTTCTTTCAGTCTAGGATGGACATGACCATGGTGGGTGACAAGATCTTCAAATAAGCACCAACCTGTATGTGGTCTGGGTTCCCCCAGAAGGAACACCTTTTAATTCCTTCCACGAGCCAAAGGGGGTGCTATTCTGCTGCTGCAGAATCTGCTTTGGGAGCAGGAAATGAGTAGAAGTTGTGAATGGAGCTAATTAGTTAATTATGTCTTGGTGTATGTCTGCTTGCTTATTTTAATCTAAGTAGGTATGTGAGAATGAAGGATTGAAGAAAAATAAAACCCCATAGTCTGGTTTTGTTTTGGGTATAAACAGTTTGTAACACCACTTAATATGCTGCATAATAAAAAAGATTGTGAGACTCAAGGTGTATCTCCTTGTTTTAATTTGGTAGGTCTTAGAGGTTTGTTCGTTCTGTAACTACGTTTTATTCCCTGAGAGTGCAGATTAAATATATACTTTATATGTGTATTCTGTGTCTGAATTATCAAATATATTTAAGCGGTAGGAGATGTACTGCTGCTCTATGTTGAAGGGATTTCCTTTCAGAAATAAGGATAAAGCAGTAAATGTTGCCTAGTGGCAGCATTATTTTTGCCCACCAGAAAGGAGTCATCTGACATTTCTGTGGCTTTATAATTGTGTATTTACTTTCCCTAGCTACACTAGGAAGCTTGTTATTCTTTAGGGCAAGAAAGTTAGAAAATAACAGGCTTCAAATGTATTTTACTTTCTGATAGTGAGTGGCACTGCTAGTTTGATCCCTACATGTTAAAATATTATCAGGTTTTTTTCTTTCTCAGAGTAGATCCTTTCAAAGATGAAAACTTAAACATGATTTTTACTTCAGACTTTTTATTCTGACCATTCAAATGGGAGAAAAAACTCTCACCATGCAGTTTACAATGAGAAGAGCAATCAAGAGACCTTTTCTATTCATATTTTTATCTGGATTTTGTCTTTTTTTACTGTTTTAGTGACATTTGCTTTGAAAACAAAAGTCTTTGTTTTTACCCTTCTTGAAAGATTATAATTGATTCAGTTGCCATCTATGTGCACATGATGAGTATTTGTTGTGTAGATGGAATCAGTACTGGCAGAATATTGCTGCATGCTGCATGTTGCATTATTCACTTTCATCTGCATGCAGCTCATGGCTGGCAGGCTCCTCACAGCTACCTTTAAAGTGGCTTATCCAAGATAAAGCTCTGGCTTGTTTAGTAGGAAGTCTAGTAGATCAGTTGTCATATTGGAAACCTCCTGCTGAATTCAGGAGAGAATACAGGAGAGGAGACATGCCAAGGTCTGATAGATGATTCTTTGAGATGGCATTACAGAGCTCCAAAAAGCTCTGGTCATTTCCCTTGAAGTTATCACTTTGTCTGAAGCACAAAACAAAGTTGAATTAAGCAGAGATAAATCCAGAGATAGAAACAACCTGTGTTGTTTCTATTGTCACTATTATACCTTGTGCAATCCAAAGAGCTAAATGATGTCTTGGAAAGCAGGTGATAGTAACCCTGTTTAATGGTGCATAAATACCCAAAATAAATCTAGGCAAGCCTCTCATTTGCTTGTTTGACCTTTTGTGAGCATCATCCAACTGACTTCAAAGTAATGATATAATATTGAAAGTCAATGGATGTGCTTTTTCAGAATGCCGTGCAGTCTGAAAATTTCTTCTCAAAGAGCATTTTGTTAACTTTAGGGGTTCTGTTATGGCATTGAAGGAAGACCTGTTATAAATTTATAGGCATCAGTTTTGAGGGGAAAAAAAAAAGGGAAAACCAAAAAGGTAATGTGTCCCTGCAGCTCAGCTGCATCAGCAAGAAACCTCAGTGCTTCCATCACCAGTGGTGCTGGGTTGATGCCAGGCAGCCAAACTTCCTTGGTCAGCTTTGACCTTCTGCTGACTTTCTTGTTGGGGAAGACCAGGCTTGGGGGAGCACTAACATCTTAGGCTGCTGCACAGCATGGTCCGGAGCTTGTCTAGTACTGACTCTGGAAAAGGTAATTTGGGAACAAAATAGAATAAATCAATTTTGCATTGAAATATGTTGTCAAGCGTTGCTGTTTAGCCCTGACTGTGATTATTAAACCTTACTTACATTAAACTTGCTCTAAAGATCTGTTCTACTCAGGAAGATTTCGGTTTTGATGGTGTTTTCTTGGTTTTGGATTGACAAAACATCTTTAGACAACAAACATTAAAACCTAACATTGAACAGACTGAAAACATCCTCTCTCAGCTCCTGCATATATTCTTTTCCCTACCCAACTGCATGATAGGAATTTGTGTACTGAAGGAGACCTTGTATAGGAGATATGAATAGGAAGTAGCTGGAAAAATAGAAAAGTAAAAAGCAAAGCAAAACAAACCAACCAACCAACCAAACAAACAAACAAAAAACGGGGGAAAAGGGGGGAAATAGAGAAATGCTAATGCCTTAAGAAAGTTTTGGAAATGGTAAGCTGATCTAAGATAGAAAAGAAGGAAATTTGTGATAGAGATTTTTGATCCTAGCTGTGCAATGCTTATTTATTCCTTACACTCAATGTATACATGGACTATATTTAAGTCTTTACCTAAAGTGGATTTTAATTGTCTGTTTTATACAGGTATGTTAGTTACTTCCTGAGGTCATCTGAGGTGAATTAGCTGCCATCCAGAATTGTTCTGCCCTGCTGGTTTTTCTCGTTTTTCTAATTTTGACATAATTCCTACTTGTTAATTACTGAAAGTGTATAATCTGTTTTCTATGTAACTATTTTACAACAACTATTGTTACAACTTTCCCTATGTTTCCCTTACACTGATTTCTTTCATTTTATTATATATATTTCCATTTTGATTAATAATTAATTTATGGGAGAAGTACATATGTAATGCCTAAAAACTTCATTAAGTGTCTGCAACTAAGAATGTTTCAGAAGTGGGTTAGAATAACTCACTATGCTATGGTGTCCTGTCAAAAATATTTCTTCACTGCAGATGAAATTCTAGCCACTAGAAATTTTCAACAAGATACCAAATATCTTCACTTCAACTGATAGCTTGAGCTAGCTTGCCTTATGGTATGGTACTAGTTACATTTGCAAGTTACACTTTGTTTGAGGGATTTCAGCCATTGAGAGGTTGCTATCTAGATGTCCTTTGACACTTGTTTCTTTTCCTGGTATCGTTGTTATTGCCTTCAGTCAAAAATATGTAATGCAAATTGAGATAGGGAAAGAAGGAAATATTGTGTATTATAAGAGCAAAAAATGTTTATTCACGGATTTCTCAAGGGCCACTCAAGCAAGAGAGTGGCAGGGTTTTTTTTTTTTTGTTTTTTTTTTTTGCTTAAGGCTGAATTTGTTGCCTAAGGTTTTTCAGCTTTGCTCCCCTTCCCTGCAAATCTAGACTATACTGAGATATGAAATAATATGTTGCTCATGCTCATTTTTGTATAATGAGGGAAATAATGTCGATATATCAAGTTAGAATTCAAAAGAATGGTTTAGATAGTTAAAAATAGTTTTCATTGCTGTTTTTTTCTGTTTGCTCATACTGTAATGACCTTGCATAAAGATTGGGGTTTTTTCTGTTAAAGGCCTTACAGTTAAAATACAGTTAAAATAACTCACCATCTCTTTTGATCTACTTGGTATTTTGATCTGGCTATTCTTGTACATGTTAATTTTTTAAAGAAACTAGGGAATAAAAATTAGTTTGAGAAACTAGATAATTAGTAGGCTAGGACATCCTCAAGACACATATTTTGTTGCCTTTTTGTTCCCTTTTTATATTTAAAATTAAAATTATTTTACAATACAGAATCCCATTACTTAGTGTGGGAAAGAAAGAGCTATTCTCATTATAGAAGGTGGGAAGTAGGTATGTGCTTTTGTGCATATCAAATATAGATAAATACTAAGGAAAAAACCCAAAATTATTATAGCATGCACAAACTATTGAATAATGAATAAAATAAAGAAAATTTGCTAAGTCAATGCTTTTCATCCATTTGTATTTTTCAGAGAAAAATAATAGCTTAAGAACTATATTTCAGCTTATCTGGGGGAAGTTTCATTTATGGCCTTCCAGGCAAGGGTTGACAAGAAATTTTCAATGTATTTATAGTAATGTTAGAAATTAATAATTCATGTTGGTGTTATTATTAAATTGCTGTCAACTAAGGAAGACTGATAATCATTTTGCCTAAAGGAACACTTCCTGGCAGTATATCTATTTGATATCAAGGTGTCAATTGAATCTTAAATGAAATATTTGGACTTTGACAATTCGTGGGTTTTTAAGGATCTATAGTATTTTGTGAGGATTCACTTTTTGCACCCTCTGTCCCAAGAAAATATGTGGCTATGCAAACACATCACAATAATCTGGTCACAAAACTTGCAAAGTGCTGTCTGTCCATACATCAGGGTTTTTGTCTCTCTGACATCACTGAAAATTTCAGTCAAAACATACTACTAAAACTGTACTGATAGGTGTATTAAACCTCAGAGTGTTTTCTCTGACTTTTCTTGGGTACAGTATTGAATCACTGTGAGGGTTGCACACAGTAGAATAACAGGTCCATGCTGAACTCTTTCAAAAAATTATTGTGGAAATCACACAATGTTCTAATTGAACTTACAGCACTGCAAGTACAAAAACTGTGTGAGCATACCTGAATTTTACTCCAAATGTGGCTCAAAACTAGGAATTGTTTTGACATAAAGATGTCAGATTTTGGAACAACAATGGCAGTTATTTATAATAATATACTTTCCATGTTTGACATTCCTTTTTGCTGTGTAGTGTTGCTAGGATTCCTGTAGCTAGACCCGATAAAATCCTAGAGTCGTGAAGCAGAGGAAAAAGTTTCTTGTTTTAAGCTCGCAGGACTAAACTTTCTTTCTTTACCTCATTCGCCAATTTAATTCTTGAGAGAGGAATTGCAAAATGGAGTCTGGGACCTCTGTCCACTGTCACCTGTCTTGAGATCCTCTCACATCACTGAAATGATGAGGCTGAGCTATTGCAACGTGGGCTGTGCTCTCTGGTCTGATGAAACCTGACAATAGCATTGTAGATTAAGGTTTTTCTGAGTTCTATATTTTACTGCTGAGCTTTATTTCTTCATAGTTTTGTTATACTGAAAATATCAAAATATATTCACAGAAATTAAGCCTGAAACCTTACACAGATGGACATGTTAAAAATTACTGTTGGAGCACCGGTTTATCCACAGTGTAGTTGGCAGTTTGAAATGGAGAGCTTTCCTTAGTTGCTAGGGCAGCACATGTTTGTATGTCATTTACAACACACTATTTCCAGCTTTACAGTAAAAGCCTGGAAAATGTTGTTATTGTTTGGAAGTCAGGCCCTATCCTGCAGGTGGCAAGCACCCAAGAATGACTCTGTGAAGCCTCTGCAGGAGAAGGTGAATGATGCTAAATAATTTTCTCTTCATAATTTTATTTACCAGCCTTACACGCTGCTCTGGAGAAAGGCGTTGCACTGAGTTACAACAAAGTCAAATTGGCAGGTAGTCAGTAACATCCCAAATACCAAAGTCAGCATTACACACGCTGCTGCTGATCTCTTGTCTAAATAATTTTGACCACTGGAGGCTAAGTCGAGCCTCTTCATGTGGCATGCAAAAGAAAGAGGCATTTGTCATTCTGATGTTTCAAAGAGTGTTTCTGAAAAGCTATCCTGCTTCAGTCTCTCCTTTTTACTACAGAAAAGCAGTGCTAGGCAGAGTTAAATGGATTAATTACCTTTTCAGTGTAAGAGAAAAAAGAAATGAGTCTCGTCTTTATCTCCTCTGATTTCAGAGGCTGACTAGAGGCTTTTCAGATGCGCATATCCCTTTAATGACTTAATCATCTAATTAGGTGACTTGCAAAGGCTATTGGCAAATGAGCAGAGGGTTATTTTCTAATTCCCATGTATCTGTTGATAGAGCAAAGGATTCTGGTATAGTCTCTGTCTTTTTCCCTCATTCAGAGTTCTGGAGATAAAGAGTTAAGATTAAAGACGAACAAGCTCTTTGAATAGCAAATGCAAACAGGCTAAGAATGTGTTATTTTTATTTTAAACCTCTGCAGCTTTTTAGCAGCAAAGTTGGCTTAGAGGATAGGTTTAAACCACTTAAAACAATCCCTCAATTTTGAAGTTGCCTTTTCAATGCACCCACTTGATACATGTCAAACCGGCTCTAAGTCTTCAGTTGCGCTGATCTCACACATTTCACTCTGTGTTAAAATGGACAATTAACAAATGTTCTTTACGTGTGAATGATGAATCAAAATACCGGCAGAGTTCTGTGATCATGGGAAAGCAGTGCTGCCTAAAGCAAGTAGCCAGCAAATATACTTTGAATTTCCATATAGCTCAAGCTCCAAGCTGATGCTACCTTTGTTAGTTTGGGATGTGTGGGCTTCGTTACATGTTGAGCCCAGTATCTGTGTTTACTTGCGGCATTTCAAAGATATCAATTTCACTGTTACTGTAAATGCCAGGAAAGCACGTGCCCTTTGCTGGTATTTCAAAGTCATACTTTACTGTGAAAATAACACTTAAGGGGCCACAGAAAGTTGTCTAAATCATGACTTAGCAATATGGATGTTAAAATAATTCAGGGGTGTTTAATGTCATTGTGGGAGATTTTCACACGTAAAGCCAACTTTTTTATATTTCTGAGGCTCAGACAATGCTGCCAGGTATATTACAAACTCAACACTGGATTCTGAAGTACAGCTTTTGGATATTAATGGTATTTCAGCACAATACAAACCTCTGTCATGAAAATAAATTTAAATTTATCAGAGTAAATGTAATTAAGGAGTGAATTTAGCCTTGATAAGATGACTAGAAAGTTGGTTGGGACTGTTTAAGCTGAAGGAGCTGTCAAAATGAAGAAGATATCAGTAACTGATTATTAGTTGATACAGAGAACCCATCCACAGGATATGTATAATTGTATCTTAGTTGCATCTAATTGAACAGGCTTGTAGAGAGAGCAGCTATGGCAAGTTTTAATGAGTTCTCACATCAAGGAGCCCTTCAGTTCACCTAGCACCCATTATCACAATTCTGAGAGAAGGTCTTTGGGCAGGAGTTATCCAACTTCATAATTTTCCCTAGATTGTTAATGTTGTTTCATCACTTTTGATGGAAAGTCATTATTCCTTTTTGCAGGATTTACCCACTGTATTCCTCTTCTTTAAGACATAGTGAAGTGTCATATCCTAAACTGAAACTTTAGAAACTATGGGTTTTTGAGCCCCTACAGACACCACTGAATGTTAACTTGCACTGGATTAGTCTGTTGCCCACTAACACTGTTAAACAGGTTAGTTAGACTTACAACTTGTGCATTATATTCACCCAGCTTCCTTATCTGTGCCCTAGTTTTAGACAGAACACAGCCATGGTGCAGTTTTCTAACATTTATATCTACAGTCTTACTGGGCCTCAGCTGCCAAGAGTAGCTGTGCACTCATCCACCTCCATTAATCTACCACTCTGCTTTGGTTTGTGTATATTTTTGGAGGATGCATCTAAAAACGACTGCCTCGTGAGAAGCCAGGAGAGGAGGCCCAATTTGGAGTATGGTGATTTCTGTCTTCTCTGTTCAACTCTGTAAGTTTTACCTGTTGAGATTTCTTTTCCTGACTGACAAGCTACCAGAAAATAAATGTATTCTTTTCCTTTTTAATTGTTTCTTTCCAGACAAAACATCTGGTTTTGGTAAACGCACTTGATGTGTTGAGCCCACTTTGTCATGAATTCCTGTAAAATTTCTTTTAATGTGCTTTTTTTTTTCTTTCTGTTCTTCTAGAGAATTATTATTTTGTAAATTTGATATTTTATTGTTGTGACAAAAGCAGCCACTGGTTTGGAAACATCAAAATATATTGTTTTATTCTAGTTCAGAATGAGCACATTAAAAAACATATCAAAAGACATGCATGAAAGAGAAACTCCTACTTTTGACTAAATTTAGTATAACTAATTAGACTGTATACCAGTCAAATCTATTTTTCTTTTGTTAGGTAATGTAGGTCTACAACAGAACAAATAATTTAAAAACATTAAAAAAGCTTAGTTGATCTGCACAGGCACATCTGTCGCTTCTCTTTCATTATTGACATCAGTGGCTTAATACACCATTAAAACAAACTCTATTTTAAAATATATATAAGACCTGACTCCTGCAGTACATTGACTGATGTCCTATGAATTCCAGCTCAGGCCTCACCAGCCATATGGACTCATATTGGATTGTTCATTAATATTGAATACAAAAGTTCTCAGTGAAAGCTTGGAGATTTCTGCCTCTCTTCATACAGGAACATATTCTATCTGTGTAGCCATTGTCAGTCCTAGAGGCCTGTTGTTTGCAATAAATAACAGGGATAGTACAGCATTTCTGCCTTCATGTCATTAGCAACAATGAGTTCACTGATAAACACATCTACAGAGTCACCTAGGAAGCAACGCAGGTCCAGTAATTTTTATTTTGGATATAACATCATCTGATACCGTGTTCTCTTCCTGATGATGCTCCCTGCTGAAGTCTGTTTGCTACAAATGTTCCACCATACCCTTTTGCTGGTCATGATTGCATTCTAGTCCTGCTTTTTGGTGTAGGGTGGCTCTGTGGTCTACTGTCCACATATGTTATGAAAGAACAACTCTCATCTCTGCAATTCACTCACAGAGATTGATATTGATAGGATAAATATTTTAACATATAGTAGTGAGCCCCATTTCTAGCATTTAACAAAAACAGGTTTTGCCTCCATTTCCCCATAGGTAGATTAGTTTGAAATGGTTACTAAAGAAAACCCCATTTTTGAACAATTTTTTTAGCATATTTTTTAGCACCTGGCAAAAATATCCTCTAAGGTCTTGAATACTTGTTTAGAAGCACAGGCATTGAACATCAATTTTGGCAGGCATGCAAGTGAACATGTGCTGGGAAGAAAGGTGTACCCAGGTAACTCTCAGGCATACATCTTGCCTGATTGAGAAGTGATTGGGGAAAGTGTTTTTAGATATTTTGTTCAAGGCCTGAGAATGGCAGTAATGCCAACATTGGTAGGACAGAAGTCCATCCAATGCTCTTAAATACTCTGATTCACAAAGTTATTAAACCAAAAATCACTGCAAGGAGAGAGGGTATTCTAGGGAAGTTCTATTTTTTTGACATTTATGATGTATTCTGGAGAGATATTACTCTATGTACCCGTGCTTCTCCACACCCACCCTCTGCCACTAGAAACCCAGTACTGACTGCAGTGCATCACTGGTCTGATTAAATGTGGAAATTCTTAAGTGTTTTCTGTTTGTTTGCTTGTTTGTTTGGGTTCTTTAAACATAAACTGTAGCAGAGCGTCTGCACAAGATCTCTAACATAATCTGTGTGCCTGTGGGAAATGCACCTAATTTAATAAATTGTCATTACTGTGCAGTCCCAGGGCCAAGTGTCATAAGCCTGTCACATACTTCTTGGTGACTGTAAATTTACAACCAGACATGTCTGCAGTTATGTGAAGTGGTAGAGGCATTCATTCAACTAATTACTGATGAGCAGAACAAAGCATCAGCTCACTAATTCCATGTAGGAAACCATTGCGCTCCAAACCAATCTCTGAGTCTCCAAAGATGCTTGGAAAGTGTGAAAAAGGGTGAAGTGTGCCTAAATGAAGATTTTCTTTTTATGTGGTGCTGGAAGTGACACAAGAGAAGCCTGGTCCCCTTTGTTCCCTATTGAGGATCCTCTGAGCAGGAGTACTCAGACTTGTTTGGCCGATCAAATATCGGACGTGAAACAAGGAGCGCATGCATTGTGCCTGTCGCCAGCGGCTCTATTAGAAACAATTGGTCCCTTTCCAAGGCTACATGGGGCGTGATGTAATTCCATTTTCTTCCTGACTGCAGGAAAGGAAAATCAAGTAATTAAATGTGAGAAATCACCAGTCAGGGGGGCCCTTTCTGCTTGGGTGGATTTCTCAACACCGTTGCCCATCCGCAAAAGCCAGAAACCGACCTGGGGAAAGTCAGCATGGCTCTGGACAAAAGCACAACACTGCCCATGAATGGACTGCGTACCAAACACAGTTTGTTGTCAGGAACTGACAAGCCAGCCATGTCCAGCTCAAGTGGCCGTACTTCCCATCGGCTTGAAAAGGACTGCCAGTGAGGAGACTTCGGTCACAGCGTTATGCTTTGTGCTCCTGGCCTCATTGTCCCAGGACCCCAGGTCCCGGGCAGGAGGCGTCACCACCCCACCAGAAGCCGACCAGGGGTGGTGGGACTGGAGGATAGAAATGGGATAAGGGTTTGAGGGGGGCGTTCCTGAGGAAAACGTGCCCTGCAGCCAGGAGCAGCCTTGGTCACAATGACCTTGTCTCAGTTTTGGTTTCACGGCCTTTTTACAGCTTGAAAACCTGTATTTGCGCCACATCTCTCTCTTCTGCAGGCTGCAAAGTATCTTGGTTATGGAATACATAAAATCTTAGTGCCAAGAAGCATTTATTAGGATTTTGTGAAATCCTGTAGCAGAATTCAAATGTTATATATGTGAGTAATAAAGAGCCTTATCATATATAGCCTTAACATTCAGAAAGCCTGCAATGCCTAGGAGTGAATGAAACTATTGCAAACAGGCAATAAAGCTGTGGAGAATTTGAGCCACAAGTTTAGTGGGAGAACTAAAATCATTTTAGTTCACTTTGATTACTCTTTTTAATAGGTAGCTTACAAGGAGTCCATCACCTGTTTTTTATAAGTAACTATGTTTGACATTTCAATTTCGTTCTTACAGCTTTTAATACATTTTTTATCTTGTACTCTTCTACAGATAATTTACTTCCCAGTGTTTCTTTGTAATAGCAACCGGAATGGAAAAAAATGTTCTCATTTATGTGTAAATTTTGTTAACAAACTCATCTGCATAAATCACATTTCTTCCCAAGGATTTTATTGTGTAGTAGATGCTTTTTCACTTAAGTTAGAACTTTAAAACAGCTTTCAAAATCAGCTTGAAAGTAAATTACAATGAAAATAAGATCAACACAGAAAAGCATTTTGATTTTGGCTTTAAAAAATAGAGGAGAAAGAATCAAGACAATAAAGAGTATTAAGGCCAAGGAAATTGTTTAATACTTATGTGTTATTTATAAAATGTATAAAAGGTTATAAAACAGGTTGCTCCATCCTTGTATGTTTTAGTAATTGAAATGTGTGATCTTTTGTTTCTTGTTTAAGCATACTTGAAGAACATAATGTGGAAAAAATTAAATCCTTATATGCATTTGTTCCTTGAGAATTTAGATACAAGATTAACAGAGAGCGAGTTTCTTTGCCAGGTTGGTAAAGTTACAAAAGTGTGTCTCAGGTGAAGACCTGAGTTTTGTTCCATTCCTTTCAAAAAAAGTGTGAATATGGATCCCCCTGAATGTATCTCGAAGAGTGAGCTAATTCAATGGTATTGGGCTGGTCATGGGTACAAGCAGCCAGTACAAGGCACAGCTGCTTTCTGATATTGCAATTACTTTGAGCAGAAACTCGCTGTTTCTGAGTGTAGACAAAGGCCATAGAAATCTAGAATAATTTTGGGAATGATTTGTTTTGTTTATCTTAATATTCTGTGTTTCAGCGGTCTGGGACAGAAATGAGTATGCAAAATGCATATGACACCACACCCCAAGTGGTGCTTGTTGCTTCAGGTTTCAATTAATCCTCTTCAGAGTGCTCTGAGTACTCAACAAAGAAGTTAATTTAAGATCATTTCCCCAGATCTCTTAGAATTATCAGTAAATTAGCCTCTGTGCTGATTTCAAAGAGGGCAGTATCATTTGTCCAGTGCCTACTCAATGGCAGCAAAGATAGATAATTAGAGAAAGTCACAGTTTCAGGTAGCTCTTCTCCTGTTCAGTAAATAAATAATGCATCCCTCAGTGGCAAAACCAATCCTTCCTGAGAAACTCAGCAGAATATACATTTTCATGTACAATTTTAACATGTCAAATATAAAACACTAATGTATAATACTGTGGTAAAAGCAGGAATTTCATGTTGTTTTTATGTATGCATAATGCTATTTAGCTCTTTTGAATGTCTTAGTTTAGTAGCCAGTCTTCCTAGTCTAGAAATTCACACAAATTCATGATTGGCTTGTAAATGCTTTATTAGAAGCTCTACACTCATTTCCTCCATAGCCTTCAAAGATCTAGCATAATGATGATCTGGAATGAATTCTACTCCTTGTTTTAGTAGCAGCTGCATCTGTGCATGGTTAAACTTAGCTGTTGAAGGTTACATAGTGGAATTACTTTTTCAATAACATAAAAATATAAGAATTTTAGCCAGTGCTGATTTAATGGCTCCTTCAGAAATAGGTTGTTCAAAATACCTGATCTGTAGAAAATCAAGCCTATGTTTCTGAGAAAGAAGCATTTCACCTTGGCAAATCAGTGACCCAAAGCAAGTTGTGCAGAGCAAGGATCATAACACTGGCCAACCTGGGGAAAAAAATTCTATGTTGTCAGTCCTGTCTTTAGCACTAATCATCATCAGAGGGTCACTGGGTTGAAAGTGAACATCTTTTGGTTGCTGTAGGAAGTGCACAGTAGCTTTGCTGGAAATCAAGGCTTGGACGAAATCAAAGTTCGGTCTTTGGAATCCAGGCAACACTCTTCCCTGAGCTAGTGCTGGGTTCTGAAGTACACTAGGAAATACTTCGTCATGGCTGTCTTTTTAAATGGCTTTCACTCCTTGTGGCTATGCCTCTATGAGCATCCATTGATTATTTGTCTGTATTTGTCATTTGCTGGAGCAAAGGGAGAAAGCAGGAGTAGGAGTCAAATCTCCCCTGAAGCTGTCAAAGACAGTCGATGAGATGTTCAAATGTAAAAGCTAGCACTACAGTGGCAGATGTAAAACTCGGTGGTTACTGACTTTCACTCTTTACTTTGCTAAATGTGGTGTGATATTATAATAATTTTTGGTCACTATATATTGGATATGAAAAAATGGAATTGTTTTATTTGTGGATCATTGACTATAGTTTCTAAGCCCTGTTGAATTTTTTAAACTTTCATAAATGAAAATGCCATCTAAATGAAAAACTGAATATATTTTACTAAATTTTTCCTTTTTTTCTGTACTTTTTGCCAACAAATATTATATGTCTCTGTATGGTGCAAGAGAATTTAATGTTAACGTGCTTATTTTATAATAAACTTATATGTGTTTTATAATGGCTGAGTGCCTGGGATGGTGAGATCCTTGAGAAAATATTTAAACAAATGTTCAACGGCTTGAAAATTCTGAAAGTGAAGAACTTTAAGTAATACAAAACTTTGACCACTATCACATGATTTTACTCCCTCCATGCTTCATTTTTGCCATTGGTATTCCAAACTTCTAAGTGATTTTAGTGAGTTTTCTCCAAGTTATAATTTTGTATTTTTCCTTTCAAGTGCTTCAAGTTCTCTGTAGCATTTTCTCATTTTCTTTACAGTCATGTACTGTGAAAAAGTGCATAGATCATTTCCATGTCCAAAATACATTGGAGTGAGAGGAATACTGTGTAGAAATTCTACCTTAAATCAACTGCAGTTTAAATCCAGTTGCTTGAGATTCTAAAGGGACAAATAACAGTGACAGGGCAAAAGACTGGTGAAAGATAGATTCCAGCTCCTAAAATCTGTATTAAGAATCAATTAGTAGTCAAATTTTCAGAAGTGATGAGTTGTCACTACTTTCTTTTAAATTTAGCCCTTCTAGGAAAAAAAATGAAAAGATGGGTTATCTATATTTTTATTTTGAATTTTTATTTTAGATTCCACGTATTTAAACAAGGATTCCTATAGTTACATCCTAAATCTTGTGGTAGAGCATTTGGCTCTGAAAACGTGTCTTTTCCAATAACTGTAACAAAAATATCCTAGAAAAAAGACACTAAACTACCTTTTACCCTTTTTTAGCTGCGTGCATATGTATTGATGAAAACAACTGTTTTACCCAGTTGTGAGCATAATGGAGAAGCCCATTTTGCTGACCACATCAAAATAAGGAGATGATATTATTTCATCAGTTTTATTTTCTAGATGTTGGCCTTTTAAAACGTTGGAATGGAATTTAACTTTAGGGCAAAGTGAAACCTATGTTTGCTCTCTCACAGCCATGCTTCAAAGCTGGCTCCTCTGACAATTATCTGTGATTATGTTTTGCACAGCAATAAGCAAAAGTGATTTAAACACTGCTCAGTTCTGCCTCATTTAAAGGGCCTGGTGTGTATTCTCTCAGCACAAAGAGTATCCAGTGCTGCACCAAGGTTTCAGTGTCATGAGTGGTGGTGAGTCCTTGGGAGAATGAGAAAGAACAAAGTAGAAAACCAGCCCTGAGGAAATGGACTTCTAGGTATTTTTATAAACACTTTGTTTAGGAGCATATGTACAATAAAAAGAGAGAGGAATGAATATCCCCTTTCTATAAGCTTATCATTGCTGCCTGAGTCAACTTAAAATTTCCTTTTGTTCTTCAGTATGTGATCCAACTTCTAAAAGACTCAAGTTTTTGATTTGCAATTGTCTCAGTTAAGATACAGTAAGAAAATGAAAAGCAGATGTCTCACACCTTAAGTCAATCTCAAAGTTCAGCCCTTCCTTGGCACAGCTTCTTAATTTTCCCACACCTGCAGCTTTGCTGTTTTTTTTTGTTTTTTTTTTTTTTTTTGTTTGTTTGTTTTTGTTTGTTTGTTTGTTTTGCTTTGTTTTTGCTTTGTTTTTTGTTTGGGTTTTTTTGTGTGTCTCACAATAAGCTTAGCTAAAACAAGCAATGCAGTAAGCATGAATAGAGCACACAGTAGGCAATTTGGGGACTCATTCATCACCGATCAATAGAACTGCTCGGACAGTGGATGAGATAGCAAACAATTTGATTTATTATGTTCAATGTTATAATACATGATTTTAAAAGAAATTAAAACCTCTAAACTAAAAACCTTTATCTTATTTATTAACCATTGATAGAAGTAATAAATACATACTGCCATTTCTTTAAAAATAACACCCAGCTGCGTCTGCAAAATGTGATATCTTCTCTTGACAGGCATAAGAATGATGGATTTTCAAAAGGATTTCTAAAATTTTAATATTTTTATCATAAAGATTCTAATGAATTCAATTAGTAAAGTGAATATATGTTAAGAAAACAAGGAAACAGAGATTCCACAAGTGCTGAATATGGCAAAACTATTTGGTTTCAATTTGTTCTCACTGAAGAATTTATGTCTCTTGCAATAAAAAAGAAATTATGAAGTTACAGCATTTAACAACCTATATAATAATGTCAGAAATTAATAAATTCTGGAATATGCATGTGGAAAACTGGAATAATGACTTCTAGTGACTATGAAAAATTATTTTTGAATTATTCTTTACCTTTAATGATAATCTCAAATCCAGAACATTTTTTCTTAAGACTTCAAAAATTCCAGAAAAGTGAAAGTATGAGCTGGACACCCCTCCCACAAGATTTTCACTTCGAATTACAATTAATTAAAAAAAAAAAGTTGTTGAAATATCGCAAAAATATTTACCTAATTATCTGAACCAAATTTATAATTATTTTTTGAGTAAACTGGAGAACTGAATACTCATCTTCATCAGTGTTTTGGATGAGCCGTAAAACAGCAGTAGAAACTAATATATGGAAAGCCAATGAGGTATTCAGTCACAAGTAAAAGACACTGTAACCAATGTTATGCCTAGGTCTGTGGTTTCAAGCAAAGCTGTATTATGTTTTATGAAAAATTTTCTTTTAAAAGGGGCTGTTTTGTTCAAGTATTTCAAAAGCAGCAAAATTAAATTTTACAGGAGGGAGAGAAATTCTCTGAAGACAGAGACCAATGCTGTGTGCCAAAGCTAACAGATTTTAGAAGAAGTATAACTACACTGTATCTGCCACACGTAATAAATACAAATTATATTGTAAAAGATTCATTTATTGCATAGAGAAATCTTAATGAATTTTGAATTTCTGCAAATTACTTTCTCTTTGATTGAGAGTGGTGTCTAAGTAAACTTCAGTGAAGTCTTTCACCTGAAACTTCCCTGATATTTTCAAAGAAGTACTGAGTAGTTTGGTTTTTTATTACTAAAAATAAGTACATTTGCAATTTCCCTTATTTGTCTATTAAAGGCTATTTTTTTCTTTAGTAGATATTTCATAAAAAGACATCAATTTATCAACAATTTCCACTTGATCTCTATCCTTTTATTTACCAAGAGATTTTTTTAAACTTTAACAGAAATGGTTTGTTTTTAAAGGAAAAATTCCAGATGATAGCAGTTAGCACAGAATATACATATGAATATAAACAGCTGTAACTGATATATGTCATGGAAATCAGTCTCCACAAAGGAAAAATGGTTTTGACTGACTTCCAGGGAAAATTCATTTAGGCAGTTGGTTGACAAGATTAAAAATCTTATGCTGCCCGTGAATGGATATTTGAGTGTGCTGGTGCTGAGGATTGTCCAGCACCCACTCTCCTCCATGATGTAGTAGTGACAGGACTTCATTCTCCAGAGCAACAGAATCAAGTGCCAGACCAGAAAAAATGCACCTCAAGGTTGTTGGTACGCATGTGCATACATATGTACATAATGGATTTGTAGAATGGAAACATCTTAAGCAGTCTATTTCCAAACGTGTTAGGACATTGCAAGGTCTCATGAAAACAAACTCTTGCAATGCTCACAGAGAAACATGTCCTGCAGCTACAGCTCAGGAACTTCTGGCTCATTCTTGGTGTTTAAATTAGTAATTCACTTAACCTTTGAGGAAATACTGGGGTTTTTTTACTATTTTTGATTAGAACTCAGATTTTTATAGAAAATAGTGAGCACAATTTGCCTAGAGAGCCTTCCTAAATGACTCAGAAAAAGATTTTACTGCTTCAACAAGGCCTTAGAAAATAACTGGAGTTATTAAGGTATAGTTTAATATAACATGATGATGAGCAGGAACCTTTCCCTGTCAATTTTTTTCATGAAATAGTAAATTAGGGAGAAATATGAGTGCTTCTTTGAGTGTTATGATATATATATAAAAGTGGTGAAAAGAGAAATTGCAGGCTTTGTTATCTGCCATTTGTTTTCAAGGCAATTTGAGGCAGAAAAAAAATCTGAAGCTTTTCACTGTCTGCATTCAATGGAGTCAAAATTCTCTGTAGTGAGAGCTCTGTGATCAGCATTCCCATTTAACGTTTTGCACTTGTTGGAACAATGTTTTCTGACAAGCTGTTTTCTGCCATGATCTCTGTTATATCTAGACCAGGTCCATATGCTCTTTATTAGTATTTGCTAGACTCCTTCCAGTCCTTTGACTGAAAAGACTACAGTATAATGTAAAAGTGTCCTGCTATTAGGTCAAATACTGGTTAATGGTCCTTTCTTATAGAAGTCTCATACCAATTTACTTTGACTCTCCATTACTCTTCTGGATTAATACAATGAATATCCTAAATATCCACCTGTACTGAGAAAGCTTAAGAGCTGATTGACTTGTTTCATAGGTAGGAACTGCCTTCTGCTAGAAGGATATATCTTTATAAGTGCTGTTGTGTTTATAATGATTTATTTTGTGCGTACTAGATATATCTAAAGCACATATGCAATTACCAGAACTGAGAAGGCTTTAGAAATTTAGAGATAATTATTTATAAAGTAAAAGAATAGATAGGAAATTCAAGTTGAGTTATATGAAATTTCAGCCATTGTAAAGGATATTGCTTTTCTTCCCCTTTTGATTTCATCATAAACTAAATAACAAGTTGCGCTAAGAAAATTGGCAGAGTTAATTTGTGATCAGCATTGTAGTGCTTCTTTTTTATTTCAAAATCCCTGAATTTTATTAATGATTGATATAGATAAGAACATTAATTACAAGCAAAAATAATTATGTACATTTTGCAGTACATCTCTCTTACATGTAAAATAATGAGATAGAGCATATATTCAGTTAAGTGATACATATGAACTGAAGATCAAATGTTATTTGTAGTATAACACACTCCAAATATTTTTTTTGTGTAACAGATAAAACCCTGCACTCTGCCTACCTTATTGTTAACCAGTTTTCTACACATAGCATCTGTTTACATTAGTAATGTAATTGCTGTGATAATAAGCTCATTGATTTAGTATCTAAGGAAATAATCAGTCAGGACATCACATTTGTCTTGCTTTACTTGACAGCCTATCTTCTACACTGAATAGACAATGTCAATTCTTCCCATTGTTTCAGAGAAATGGAGCAACACAAAACCCCAGAAAGACCTCTTCTCTTTGCCAACTATTGCCATAAAAATGTTTGCAGCAGCTAACTGGTATTGGACAAATTTAATTTTAACAGTGGCACAAGGCCAGCACACTTTAGTGTAGGAAAATTGTATTTCTTTTGTTATTCAGACAGTATGTTAGGCTTATCTTTCACTTGATGGTTAAGCAGAAAAGGACTGTCAAATACTGAAACTGAAATGAAACAAAGATGCAAACTTTGGTTAAACTGTCTCACTGGGATTTTTTCCCCTACTTTTAAGCATGTTTTATGTGAAAATATGTTGGAAAAATGCTCACTTACTAGGAGTTAAAAGGCAATTTACAAGATTGTAAGATATCTATGTACTTGGGTCCAAGTCCTAAGGAAAAAATAATAGCCATGAGTGTTAAAATATAGAAAAATCACAGGTTTATGATTTGTTTTCTTTATCTTATTGACAGTGCTGCCTTAATATGCCCTTCTTGCTGCAAATTTGGGTTTTGTAAGGTTTCAAAAATCCATGGTTCATGGCGAGTTCATGGTCTGAAATTGCGAAAGTTCAAGTTGTTGTGACCCTGTGTGATGTCAAAGCTACAGAGGATGAGAGTTTATCCCCTCTGCCTCTCTGCTGCCCACAAAGTCCAGTATTCACCACAGAGCCTGTACCCAGCAGAGCTGAGTGACTTCTGCCTAGAATTTTTTGTAGATGACCAAAGAGTAAGAGAAATTTCATTCTCCTGTGGTGGTGAATCTCAACTCACCACTTCATAGACAGCACAAATGAACTCACATTATATACAACATCAAATAATACTGCTCAGTACTAATATAGAAATAATACTAATACTGAAATAATACCGCTCATATAGCACCAGTATGTGACAGGACAAGAGTTAATGACTTCAAAGTGAAAGAGAGTAGATTTGGATTAGATCTTAGGAAAAAAATAAAGTTACTGTGATGATGATGATGAGGCACTGGAACAGGTTACCCAGAGAATCTGTGGCTGTCCCATCCCTAGACATGTTTAAGGACAGGTTGTATGGAGTTCTGAGCAACCTAGCCTAAGTGAAAGGTATCCCTGCCCATGGCAGGAGTGTTGGAACTAGGTGATTTTTAAGGTCCTTTTCAAGGCCATTCTATGTTTCTATGATACCTTAAAAACACTGCCATTAGTTACCATGTGCTTCACAAAGACAGTTAGATCTCTAAACATTTAGAGAGGAAGGGAAGAAGTACTCTTCCTCTTTTAAGGATAAGATAAAAACATGCATTTCAAGTATTATATACCATAGTGTGCTCTCCAGGAAATGAACTGAAAGAGTAAATTTACCTCACTTCCCCTCAACATCAGAAAAGATTCAGCTTTCCTTTCCTCTATGTAGCCTTTGTTTTAACTGAAAGTGGGAAGATGACTTAGATTGTGGATGAGTCAGAAGAAATGAAGATGTGCAAAACATCCCTTATCATGGAGTGTTAATTACCTATGCAGTAGTTGTACTTACAAGATGAGAGCAACCAAAGACAGGTTGTTCTTTGTTTCCAAACCAGATGTGGGGTAGCAGAAGTGTGGCCTCACAGCTCATCTAAATTCTGAATTCCGGCAGGCTGACAGCTGCTCCTTTTCTGCTGATTAAGAAACACCAACAAACACTTTTTTTTCCTTTTTTTTTCCCTTCACAAAGACCTTCTTGGCTGCTTGTATTTGTAAACTCAAAAATGGGCTCTTCCCATTTAGTGTTTTAACTGTGATTACTAAAAAGGAGGTATTGTAAAAATGGAGAAGACAGGCAAGGTTTGGATGAGATGCACTAGTAGGAATGATGATATACCACAGATTTAGCTGATGTATCAGAAAAAAATGACAATTACAATTGAACATTGTACCATTTTTTTCCATTACTCTCCTGGACAGAAGCTTTGAAAAGTCTCTCCAAAATGAAGTCTTTTCTTGTCAGACAAATGAAGTCTTTCAATTTTGGCCCCTTAGGGGATTGCTGGCAGAGTTCAGACCTGACACAGGTCCAGACCCCCTTCTGCTCCACATAAGGTAGAAAATCTGTGTTTCTGCTTTAATTTGCAGGATAGTATTTTAGGTCTCTTGGTGTTCTTCCACTTCTCAGAAAAAAAAAAAATCAAAAGGACATGATGCTAATTATGCCCAAAACAGTAAGTTTGGGTCTAGAGCAGGACCACAAAAATGGTCTGGGGGCTGGAACTCTGCTCCAACGAAGACAGGTTGAGAGTTGGCCTTGTTCAGCCTGGAGAAGAAAAGGCTCCAGGGAGACCTTAAAGCTGCCTTCCAGCACCTGAAGGGTGCCTTCAAGAAAGCTGGAGAGGGACTTTTTACAAAAGCATGTGGGGATAAGGCAAGGGACAATAGCTTTAAACTGAAAGAAGCTTTACATTGCAGACAAATTCTCTAGTGCAAGGTGAACATGAACAGGTGGCCCAGAGATACTGTGGATGCCCCACGCCTGGATGTGTTCAAAGCCACGCTGGATAGGGCTTTGAGTAACTTCATCTAGTGGAAGATCCCCTGTGGCAGAGGAGTTAGAACTAGGTGATATTTAAGATCCTTTCCTACAGAAAATATTTTATGACTCTATAAAATGTGGATCTTTATGGGCATTACCTCAGGGTGGACAATATGCTGCTGTGATTCTACATTCACTTGATATTTGGGAGAGGTTTGGTAGGGTATCTTCATATTAAGAGTTGCACATCACTTATATTTTTGAAGATATATTTGTTCCAATCCCAGCTGAACAGTTTTTTTCCTCTAATACTAATTTCTTTTTGTAGAGAAATGAATATTTGGGAAGATGTAAAGAAGTATTTTGTGTTTGTCACCATGCTAACAGCTTTCCCAGAGCCCTTTCCTGAAGCTAGGTTACCTAGTTTGAGGCATATGCCCAAGCTATAAATTAACATCTTCTGTATGCTTAGACTATGTATATTGAGGAGTTTTCTTTTCATATGCATGTGCATGAATACGCAAATATTGCTGTGATGTAAAAGAAATAATAGAGATGTCCAAAACAATATATGTATTTAATCAGATTTAAAGATATTTATTTCAGTTTTAATGTTTTTCCTCAGGAAACTGTGCCTATTAAAAAACCTTTCTTGAGGTACAAACTAGTCCCAAGGTTGTGCAGCATACATATCAATAGCATCAGAAGCTGGGACTGGAACATGAGCTTTCTTCCTACTGGTTTGTACCTAACTAAAATGGCTGTTCTTCTTCCTATAACAAGGGAGTTCAGAAGGTTGAATCAAAAGAAAAGATGTACATCTGGATAGCTGATAGTAGCTTAAACAGTAGTGAAATATGGCTAATGGGTCCTAACCAAAGAGGACAGAAGACATCCATATCCAATCCCCATCATCTAAAGGCATCCACTCTGATTGCAAACAGGTTTTATCTAATGATTTCCACACAGGAAAGTTCTGGAGTGATATAAATTTTAACTTTTTTTTTTTCCTTTTTTTTTTCTTAACCTGACCTTTCCTCTCAGAAAAATAAAACTAGTGGAAATGCAGCTCTAGGAGGAGCAAACTGGGGAACACCTATGGGAAAGCAGATCTTCACTGCAGAAAGATGAAGGATCACTATACTAGTGTTAAATCTTCTTGTCTGCTGCTACCTGAGCAGAAATACTGGACAAGAATAATAGGAGAGAAGATGAGAGAACAGTTTTCTCCTTCATTCTGAGATGAAAGATGTTTTTCAGTTGGAGATGCGTCAGTCAGACAAAAACTATTGATTTATAATAAGTCATCTTCATTTTATACTCACATCTGAGAATAACACCTCTCTGTGGTTCTGCCAAATTCTCTTTGCCTATTTTCCTCAGGTCAGGTGGGTTTTTCTGCCTGTCAGCGGAGTATCACCAATCATCAGAAAAAAGATTGGAGAATAAGTATGGTGTTGTTTTGGAAAAGTTTTATGCTTCTTATATAGGCTTGTTGGAGACAGCTTTGGAAATTATTCTTTCTTTTTCTTCCATTTCTTTCACATTCACTGTTTTTGTGTAGGCTGTCTTCCTCTTGCTGTCTTTTACTCAGTGCTGGACTGTTCTGTGGGAAATAAATTTCTTTCAGGTAAGGCAGAAGATGCAAGATATTCTTGGATGTTCTCTATTAAATTAGGACGCTCTGTGCTTAGTCTTGATAGAATATTACAAAAATTTTACATGTACACTGCAGTTTTTATTTGTAGGTGGTTTTACATTTTGAGAACAGTTTTTGAAAATTGTAGTCCTGGGAGATCAAATGACATGAAGATGATGGATTGCTAAGGATATCTTGAAATGAGCAGTGCCTGTTCCATTTATGAATGGAAGTCTTCAAGGTTAGAAATGAGAGCTGAAACATCAGTAGTTAGAGCTGCTCGAAGTGAAGGAATAGTTCTGAAATGGAGTTATGTATAAGCTGCTTCATATATCACCCTTTGTTATGGTTTAAAATTTGAGTGTAGGTGTGAGCAACCACTATAAATTGCCATGGAGATTAGTATTTCAGTCACTGAGGTCGCACTGTCTTGTCCAGGAACTGTTTGAGGTAAAATTAACAGCATCTTTATATTTTATCTCCTTTGGTTAAAATCTATTAAAAAATGACATGACACTACTTGTAAACTTCACTTTTAAAAGAAAATCAGACTGAATGTTACTGGAGTTTGCTACTTAAAGCTTCTGACCTTATGTCTTGTATCAATCAAACACTTCTGGGCTATCTCAAATGGCATTTTCCATCCCTACCTCTTCTGGCTGTCATGGAAACGCCGTGCACCCTGTTATAAAGGTACTGTAATACTGCTGGGCCGAGCACAAATCACATTAACAGTGGAGCTGGAAATCAACTTAGACATAATAATGGTTGTAGCTTAGGGAAATAGCCCCTTGCCTCTCTTCTAGACAGCTCCAAGTCTGAGCACTTCCCAGGAACCCAGGTTCCATTTCCTGGAGGAAAGGCATCCTGAGGGACACCTGCAATTCTGCACTGAGGTGATGAAAATGGCAGGCATGAAATCCCTGCATCCACTGTGTTAGCTGGAGGCAAGTTTCCTCTGAGATCTGTGATTTATGAATGACACTCAGCTTTTGCCATCCAATGCCTTTCCTCATCCCCTCTCATAGTGAAAAGCCAACAGGTCTGTTTTTAACTGTCATTCCAGAAGAAATCCTGGAAATTTCACTCTTTCACCCTCTCCTCCCATTTCTATTGAATGAAATGGCAGCAACTGCTCCACCATTAGGATCAATATCCAGGCCATTATGCTGGCAAAAGAAGCAGCAAATCACATTTACGTGGATTGTCAGATTCATTATTATAAGCAGATGGCAGTCCTTGCACTACAATGCTGCTGAGAAAAGACTGACATCATTTCAAATTAAAATCTATAATGCTAATACACATCTCTAACTCTTTGTACAGGCCTAAGTGCATTAATCTTCTGAATGATTTGCCAACGTGTGCACTGCTTTAGGTGTTTTCACTTGAGTGGAGCTAAAAGGAGAGCTTTTAACTGAGAATGGTTAACATTTATTCGTACAGATTGATAAAAGTTAACATGCAATTTTCTTTACTAGTAGCTCCCTAATAGGAATAAATGGGACATTTTGAAGAGAAAAGGCCCACTTCAGAAGGCCAGTTTAAGAAATGTGTTAACCACTGAAGAGAAAAATACGTAAGTAACATCTCCCTTATATAAACTGCTTTTAAAATAATTACTCATTAAAAAAAGCAGGGCATTTTAAAAATGTGTTGTAGACTTGTCTAAGTATGCCAATAAATTTCATTTCTCAAATGTGGACAAAAAAATTGGAAATTTTTGCGATCAGAGACTGTCAAAATTTTGAAAAATGAACATAAAATCAGTCTATTCTTTTAATACACCTAAAGTGGAAAATGGTTCCCAGAAAAGTAAGTTTACATATTTCAGGGATGGTTATATTTGCAGTGTCTAAACAATAAATCCTGTCATCGTATTTTCTATAGCATGCTCTAAAATATCAGGATTTTGTACGTGGTTTTTAGGACATGGAGGCCGATTCCTCAATTCTTCCACCTTTCTCCAGAGATGCTCCAGAGAGAACATCTTCTGGTGATTGAACTATGAACAGTGTGCTGTCAGGTTGCCTAACTGAGGAAATGCAATCTAAAGAAATGCTTTTAGAGAAATGTTTACATCTTTGGGGGCCATCCTGGACTTTTCCTGCCTGCAAGTATGATCCTGAATAATGCCACACTGGAAGCCGTGTCATCATACCGTCTATTCCAAGTTAAATACCTTTCCTCTTGGAAGGGCTTAATAGGTGAGGGGCATTACACTGATGCAGCTGATTGGATCCATAGGGCAAACAAAATTTCCATGTTTTCCCTACAGAAGATTTTTTTAAAACATCCAGATTAACTACAAAGCCATGAGCCTCTGGAATTCTCCCATCAAAAGCTTTATAAATATAAGTTATTGCAGAAAGGCTTAGCTTTGCCAAAGAACTAACTGAAAAAATAAAGTTTGGTAAAATTTTTTTACCAAACCCAGGTAAGATCTTTTGTGCTGTTTTTTGCTACCCAAAGGTTTAATCTCAAAGGAAACAGAGCCTTCAAATCTACGTTAAGTGCTGCCTTCTCCCAGTGTATGTCAGTGCCACGTGCTAACATTAATTACTCACTTCTTTAAATATCATTGATGCTTAATTTTTCTGAATTCTTTTGGTTTTAGCATATCTGAAACCTGATGTCTCTGTATTTCATTCATATTTTCTCACCTTAACAAGAAAATTGATTTATTAATATTTTCTTGTTCTGTTCATCTGACTCAGCACTAAAATCTAGTTTAGCTTGCCCAAACCAGTTGTTATGTGCAGCAACAGAAAATAGCATGTTTCACTAATATAAACAATGTACAACAGCTTAATAATTTGTTTTCCTAGTTTTGTTTTTATTTGAGTAGGTATTGATTTGTATTACAAATGACAAATTTGAGTAACAGAGTATGAGGAAAAAAAGTAGTTGCTCTATTTGGGAAGTTGCTTTAAAACATAATGCATGGAGAGCTGCACAGCAAGATTCAAAAAGAGATAATGAAAGACAATTTAATTTTCCAAATTTTTAAAAGAAATTATTTTCAAGAATATTAAACTTGAAAGAAAGGTATGAACTCATTTACAGCTACATGAGTCTGATCCTAAAAAAAAAAATATTGTTTCATGAAAAATCTTGTGTATTTGGAGGTTCCAGTTTATATGGATGTTGAAATTTCCTGATTAATATAAGAACTTTTTGTCAGCTTTTATTTGTCAGCTTTAACTCTGTGACTATCAGAGAATAAATTAATAAGAACTCTGAAAAACTAAAAATTCACCTGTGTTTTGATATGTTGAACAGGACTTATTGTGATATTTGAATCATTTAAGTCCATTTCTTGGTAAAGTTTACCAATTATTGAAATCCTAAATGTGATCCACATCTTTTAGGTTTCTCTTTTAGGGATTACAGATAAAAACAGGTACATCCAAGGTGTTAAAATTTATGGTTCTGATTATTTAAAGTGCTTGAGTTGCATCTGACATTTATTTAAGAATTTATTTTCATAGCTTAATATTTAAACTGCTTAATTAATGAATAAAAGCAAGAGATGGGAAATGTGTAATTTACAAGTTGAAAAAAGCTCTTGAAAGTTTTACAGAACATCTGGAACTTTTCCACAAGAGTCTTGAAATAATATACTCCAAACCATAGATTCCATTATAGTGCATCTCACATATGCATTACCATCACTACTCCATGAATTGGTTTCTCATATGTGGATTGCATGGATTCATTAAGTGCAGTACACACTAACATTCCTCACTCTGAGCTGATTAGTCAAGTTATTAACATCCAAAATACTGCTGCTGAATTATCAAATCTGAATAAAGATTTCCCTGAGATGTAGCTCCAGAGCTTATTTTAGAATATGACATTTCTCCCAAGTGACTCTCAGTGACACAGTTTGAATGCTGTAGTAGTTGGTTAGTAAACTGTGAATTAGTATTTTTGAATACATTAAGTAATAGGCTGTTTTTGATCTGTGGCTGAAGACACAAGAAACATTGACAGGTTGTGTGTGCCTCACATTCAATCTGAGTCCTAGAGTGTACATTTCTTTCCCCACCCCCCGTTTGCTTTGCCTGCATTGCAGTTTGTTTTACTGACTGAACACTTAAAGAGATATCTACTTAAGGATGTCAAAGGTGTAGTAAATGGGAGGCAGGCCACTGGGAGACAAAATAGGGAGGTCATTCCGCCTGACCTCCTCCTGTTTTTTCCCACTAAGAAAGCTGCTGCTCAGCTGACTTAAGATTGAGAGACAAGGCAGAAAAACTGCAAAAACAGTATGAACTCAACCTGTTTGGTGGTGCACTTTCTACTTGCAAAAGGTTTTCCTTCATGCTGGTCTCCTGTTGCAGTCATTCCCTTCAGAAATGCTGCAGTTTATTTTTTCTTCTCTGTTATTCACCCTGCGTGCAGGTTGTGTAAGTGAATGGAAATTCAATGATAAAGTTCTCTCTGACTTTCGATTGTTATTTAAAGATTAGTTTCAATGGTTAAGCCAAGATTCTCAGTAGCTGATGCTTTAGTTGACATTGCAAAGAGAATTTTTTTCTTTAGGTGATATATAAGGCTTCTGTAATTTCTTGTTGTGGCATTAACATATTGGGAAGGGAATCCCAACCTTTAACCTCACAGCTATATTGATGAGGTGCAAATTGATTTCTTGTGTGTATTCAGCCTCTGAGCTGGGCAGGAGGGTCCCAAAAGTTCGGCCAGTAAACATTCAGGCGAGTGCAAGTGGATATCATGTGGAAAAGAAGTGACAAGTGTGCTCCACTTGCAGGAATTGTGTACTTTTCTCTTACCCAATTCCTGGCAGATCATGTCCACTTTGACATCTCCTTGTTTTGCTAATCAGTAGAAATGGGGAATATCTTCTGCACTGGCATCCAGCATAACTAAGAAGGACCTCTGTTCATCAGATGTAAGAGGTTTCAACCCAGTGAAGTAGAAGGTAGCCCTAAAAAAAGTCTAAAGAGATGTTTCAAAAACATTTGTACTTTACAGGTTCTTACCACAAGTAATTTTCTTTACTGAAGCTCACTCTCAAATCTGAGAGTATTTTATTATGAACTTGTAGAGAAACTAGTTATATAATTTACCCACAGAAGGAGGGAGGAGGAGTTGTCTCAAATCTACATCATAAAATCATTAAAAAAATCCATATGCAGTAAACTGAAGTGGAATTAAAAAAATAATTAAAAAATTATTGATTAAAAAAATTAAACTGGCTTTTGATAAATATGCATACTCAAATTCTTCTTCAACTTATTTTTATAAGTACTATGCTTGCTACTTGAGGTTTACATTAAAAATATTTTACTCCCCTGCATTTTTCCTCTATTTTGATACAACTAAAAACTACACTTTTAAAATTACAAATCTTTCTGATGAGGGAATAGATGCAGCTGGGAAATAAAGGTTTGCAGTTTCACAGGTTAAGCACCTAGGAGACAAGGCTGGAGAAAATACCAGTGAATGTCTGTAAGGCCTGACCAAACCTTGACAAGTGAATGATTTCGAGGGAGACGCTTCTCTCTTCTGTGTTGTAATTACTCACTTTCCTTGGTGGAAATTACTCAGGTTATGTTAGTTTGACTTATGTCAACATGTCTGAGAGAGAGTTCAAGTCCATGAATCTGGATTTAGGCACTAAACTGATTCTGGGTTTAAAGGCTCTAAAATCTTAGAATATGAAGTAGAATGACTCTCAAACAAAATGGGAAAAAACAAATGTTCACAAGGCATTTATGACCTAATTATATTTCTTGTCATGGATTTTAGTCTAAAAGGTTTGTTTTCGTGTTTAGGGTGAGTTTCTTTTTCTTTGTTTATTTGTTTGTTGGATTTTCTTTTTTAATAGAGGCAGATAAATTCTTGGGAAATACCTAATTCATACTGTTCTGTTAATAGGTCTTTTAATGAAAATTTGTTTGCATATAACTGTGAAAAATAACAGTAAATAGGAAATGTTTGGAGTATAATTCTACCTTCAGGAAGAAAATGAAATGAGATTTTAAACATAACCAAATCTACTTACATTCATTACCTGAAAATGTCAGTGATGCAGCAGTGCTGGTCCCTAGTTTCTCACATCAGCTATACCATTAAATATCTTTCTTCTCTTTTCTAAGCTTGAGGTCTTTCTATGGTTTGTTATCTCATAAATAATTTAAAATAATGAATAGATGTCTATTATTTAAAAAAATTTCTGAAAATCTCTGGGAAAAAGGAAACAAACAAACAAACAAATGGTAAAATAATAGCAAGTCATAGGGATCCAATAATCCACTTCATATATTATTACATTGTGCCTTGTGCTAACTTAAGGGTAAATATTTCCCTTTTTTCTTTTCCAGGGGTTACCTACATAGTTATTGATATTCTCTGTTGGCTCCCTATCCATATAGAATTTATTCATATAAGCAGCCGAAGAGATGACTTTAAAAATCTGAGATTAGGTTTTAGTCAAGTGTTATGCCAATAAAAACAGAGAAAAATAAAGAATAAATACAAATAGAATGGCACCAGAATTGAATGCTTTAACCTATTCTCTGGAGAAGCAAGAAATATTTTACTGCAGGAGTACTCAAGACCCTGTACATGAATATGTGAACAGGATGAATCTCTTGTCTTTAATAATGTTTTGTGTAGCCATTTTTAAAGCAAACTACTTAGCCAATTACAAAAGGTAGAAAATATCAATTAATCTTCATTTATTAATATATTTCATTTAAAGAGATTGCTTATGATTTGAAAAGCAAACTCTTTTTAATTAGATCCTTAAATTTAGGGATGTGAGGCAAATGCACAGAGCAGCCTGCAATGCAGGGAAAGTGCATTTCTCAAATGGCAATTAGTTTTTCCCTGTTACTGATTCACTAGGTGTCTTCTGTCCAGTGGGGCAGCACAAGTGGGGGCGGCCCATTGGATAAAGAGCTCCAAATGAGAATGATAGATGTGCTTTAAAGCTAGCCATCTGTACTTACTTTCAAAGGTGCTGAAGTAGTGATTTTTTTCCCCACTTCCTCCTTTTTTTTTCATTTCTCATGATACACATTTGCAAAAGTACAGAATCTCCAGTGAATGGCAAAGTGGGATGTGGACAAAGGTTTTCCTTACTTGGAAGGGATGAGCAGGGTGTAGAGTGAAAAGTTCATTGTATGATGGATGAGCCAGGGAGTATGAAGGTCACTCTGTCAATGGTACACAAGAGAGGATTATGGGTGACAACAGCTCTACAGTCCTGGCAACTAAATTGTTTACAAAATGCAATAATAGAGAGTTGTAAGAAACTTCCCCAACTTTGTTATTGCAAAAGGATCACCAGGACAAATAAGCCGAAGGGTTTTTTTTGATATCCTGGGGAACATTTCAAAAGTAGAGAGATATTGTCACTTTGAAGACTAAGATCATCTGTTCCTTTTCAAATTAGATTATCACTAGGAGACAAAGGATTCCCAGCTCAAAGCAACAACCACACCAGAAACCCACCACCCTATTCTGAAAAAAAACCCAACCAAAACACAAAATAAAATAAATTTATATTAATTTCAACTAACACCCGCCAAAAAGAAAAAAAAAGTTTTACAAGATACTGCTGTGTGCTGAATGAAAATAAAAGATTCCTATTAAGTTTTAAATTGTGCAAAATTACTCTTATTCTGTTTAACAGATTATCTTTTAAAATCAATCAGTTAATGTTCTAATAAAAAATGGCCATAGGCACAGCTCCTGAAGTGACCCTCAAATGCCCCAGTATTTTCATACTTTATTTTCTGCCAGCTTAAAAATAATATAGAATAACCTGAGGTTGTTATAAAATGTTAATCATATTAACATTATAAACCCTAGTATTTAATTACAACATTCTGCCATTTTTGACTTGTTTTTCTTTCAAATAAACAGTTTTGGGATGTCTGAATGTTAAATTGGCTAAGATTGGAATATGGAAAGTGTAACATTTAATACCATAAAATTTCATTATGATTTAATCATGTTCTAGAAATGCTTCCTTTGAAGTCCCTTATTTTGAAAAGCAATGTATCTTAAAAACTTGACCAATTAATATATCAAATTTCTGTACAAATGTTTTCCTAAACAAAAGAACACAGTTTTATATAAAAAATCGTCCTCAAAATATACACCATCTATTCTCCAGCTAAACAGAAGCATATACAGAGAGATTTCCAGGCACCCACCAATGTGAGAATATGCCAGAAGCAATAGTTTCTGTCCATATCAAAGCAGTGTACTGGATATTGTTTTTACACTGACTTAAAGCTGTGATAACAGGCCTTTTCAGATATGCCATTTCTTAAATAAGGCACCCTTCATTTAACCAAGTGTTCAGTATTGCCAAATCTATAAAGCTAAATTGCTTTTTTATAAGGTAGAACCTTACCTGTTGGATAAAGTATGTGCAGTGAGGCTTATAAATGCTCATAAAGGGAAAGTATGGATGGTAAAAGTATCCATTACCTCTTGGAAAAAGGACGATTATTTCAAAGAAAATGCCAGCAGTGGGAGACATATAATAATAATTTAGGAGGAAAAATAAAACTGACTTTTTCCCAGTACCACTGTTAATAATACAACTACTTCTTTTATATTAATTAAAGAGTGTTTCTTGCTTGCTATATATTTTTAGTTAGCAGCCAAGTATTTTGTACTTTATAGCAAAGACTGGGCTTCAACCAAATTGGGAGCAAGTGTGCTGTGGAAAGCTATTGGGGAAAACTTTATAACATAGTGTCTATTAATGAAGGACAAATTCATTTAATAGATCTCCCTTTAAATCAACATCTGTTGGTAAATTGGCTAGTGGAATTGCTGAGAGTGAAATTCACTTTTGTGTACTGAAATGGCGCAGTTCAACTTTTGAGTTGGGTTAGAATTTTTACCTACCAGTAAGATATAGATAAATGGCTGAAGTGCTTTTTTCTAAGATACAATGCTAGGCTTTCCTATGCTGGTGCAAACACATTAGAAGATCTGAGGAAAAGAAAAAGCCAAATTTCCACATTCCAAAGCTCACCTTTGTATCAGCATTTGGAACTACTTCATAATAAATAAATCATCTTGCTTTGGTCTGAGGGGGACACTTGTGTAATTTAATTTTTATCCAAATGAACCTGGTAGCATTTATTCTATATCAGTGTCCTGGAAAGGCTTTATTACAGTATCTGAGGAAGCTTTATTTTAAGCCTCCTCAGATACTGACCTTTGCCAAATATACCTGGCTTTGAAAGTCTGTCCTACTGATGGACAGTGTCCAGTAACTGCACTTCAGAAAGAACAGAAAAGAATATTACATGCCTATTTTATAATGCACAATTGAAGCACAATTGGTTGTCCGTTTAGGATGGGGAGTGATGAGAAGATATTTAGGGGTCCAAACAAGAATTAAGACCTCTCATTTCTAAGATGATATCCAAAATTCAAGATTGGATCAGACTCTCTGTCCCTTTTTGGGATTTGTTAGGATACAAAGAAGCACTATGATGAACTCATCTGAATGTGCAAAACAAAGACAATAGGACTGGTCAAAAGTTCATTTTACCATGAATGAGAACATATCAATTTTAGGGAAAAAAAGTCCAGTCTCAATTTTCTTGTCATGGAGAAATTCCCATGATCCTTTAAGATTTGTTATTTTGCTTTCTGAAGAGTTCCTTTGGGTTTGCATGGACAGGTTTGTAACTGGTTTGGGGGGGGAGGGTCGGGGGCTGAGAGGAGAAACATGAATGTCTTCTGTGAGAAGCTTCTCACATATCTGACAGAGGATAACTCATGCCAATATCGCAAGCTCGGGGGTGAAAACATCTTTTGTCTCCTCTCCTGTTTTTCCAAAGGCTAGCAAATTGGCATAATGTCATGTTCTTAAGCTGCTCACTAAGAATGAATTATTTCCCTAGTCTATTGTCACTCTTAGAGGGCGCTGCCCCTATCTGAAATATCAAGAATTTCCTTCCTTCTTCCTTCCTTCCTTCCTTCCTTCCTCCTTCCTTCCTTCCTTCCTTCCTTCCTTCCTTCCTTCCTTCCTTCCTTCCTTCCTTCCTTCCTTCCTTCCTTCCTTCCTTCCTTCCTTCCTTCCTTCCTTCCTTCCTTCCTTCCTTCCTTCCTTCCTTCCTTCCTTCCTTCCTTCCTTCCTTCCTTCCTTCCTTCCTTCCTTCCTTCCTTCCTTCCTTCCTTCCTTCCTTCCTTCCTTCCTTCTTCCTTCCTTCCTTCCTTCCTTCCTTCCTTCCTTCCTT